>JABSTQ010009790.1:0-707596 GCA_013358835.2 Ixodes persulcatus | reverse complement strand
CCTTGCAAAACTCTAAGACATCTGAATTCTCGTGAAAAGAACTTGACAATTGCAACAACGAACACGCCAACACAGTCGATCGAGAGTTCCACGCTGTAAAAGATCGACGTAAATTTTACGTGTCTTTCCCTCGGCAAAAAAAAAAAAAGTCGGGCACGCTCATTGTTTACAAAATACGAGGTTGCCCTCATTATTTACTTGTCGCGAGAGCCGAGCCTTCCAGAAAAGCCGAGATCCCAGGAGTGCAAGCATGCGCAGATGAATCAGAATAGCCTTGGCGACGAAGGAGAAATTGCTTGATATAGTTTCGGTTTTACACTGAGAAAAGCCTAAAGTTTAGATAAAACCTAGGATTGACTAAATTCTTGTTAATTGTTTACAAAATTGATATAGTGACATTATTATCATTAATATATATTGATTTGCTTAGTTTTGTCTTAAAAAAAAAGAACAAAAAAATAGACTTTTGAAAACTGCGCATGACCATCGCTATTGCAATCAGCTTCCCTTCTGCTGCCGGCGCCGTTGGAGTTCCGGAGGCTTCGAGCATCGCTCCCTTCTTACGTTTTAGCCGTTTTAGCGGATATTTTAGATATCTTAGTTGCGAATACCGTGTTCAAGAATAGCAAGCGATTACTGCGAGCTGGGAGACGCTGCTCTTACCAACTCAAGTAAGTGGAAGACAGTCATGGCCGACTGGTGCAAGCCCCGGTGAGGAAGTTTCGTTTGTTTCTGCGTAGTGCGCCGCTGTTTTACCGTGTGCTTGCTAAGCTATGCTTGATTCTAACTATGCTATACCCGGTGTTATATCGTCATTTGAAAAGAGCGTATCTTCAAAATGTATGGCTCTCTCCGCAGAGTGAGAAAGATTCACGTGCGGCGGAACCGAGGGCGAGCCGAGGGCCTGTCGGTGGCGCCGTCCTACGACGCTCGCACGTCGACGCTTTTGCGGAGCGTTCTAGTGCAGTCTGACGGCAGATCAAGCAATCACAGGTCATGCTAGTTCTGACGTGTGGTCCTAACAGCCTCTCGCCAACGATTTGTTTCATAAAGCGGGAGCGAGAAAAGCGTTACAAGAGCGAGCAGCATGATTTCTTGCCTGTGCTGATGCCTGTGCCGTAGAGACGTGCGGTCTCTTTGCGTATGCCGAAGCGGCACGCTTTCTAAGTTTACGATTGCGTGATGTAAATAAAGTGAGTTTGGATGTCACGTTTGTTAGTGGTGGCGAAAGCCGCTACAAAAGCAGAGCAGTGAGAGGAAGCAGAAACGTGAAAAAATTCGAAAAGGACCTGAATATTCGATGAAGTTGAAAGACTACCAACGTACCAACTCGCCCAGTTATTCTTTGTCAAAGAATAATAGACGATAGTAATACTTTAAATAAATGCCAACTTTTAAGCGGTTGTTACAAATTTGTAATTGATGCAGTACAGCCCTACGCTGCTCTAGTGCTTTTATGATATCAGGTAATGTGTAGGATAGTTCATAGCAACCATTTATGTACGACTCATTATATTGAATCTTCCCTCTAAAAGCTCGAACTTATATAAAAAATGTGCAAATCATAAATGAAGCCGCACCACTGCATGTGTAATAGCATGTGACTTGCATATATGTTCTCAGCAAAAGAAAAGGATGCATTCAAAAAGGGCCGATCATTTTGTGTCCTCTGTGTTGGAGCTTCTTTCAAGTACACGCAAAATGTGGGTGTCTACGTCTAAAAAAGTGGAATTGACGTTTCCCGCAGGGCTGCAGGCCTGACTCAGTTTGGCTAGCAGGTTGCAACCTATGGGAACCTGCAGGGAACTGCATCACAAGAGTAAAAGGGACGTTCGCCCACTGATCTCTATTATGGGTGGCTGAATGGTGCGTCGAGCAGACAGGTATGATGCCGCCGGAAGTAAGCGGCCTGTCCTGATAGCGAGTGCTTGACAGGCTTTTCGATTCTCCCAAATGCTGGTTCGAGCAACGTTCAGGCGCTGGGTTTTTTCTTGTCATCCCAAGAGAGCCTGCTTGTTGCGGAGTAACAGTGCATGCGGACGCGAGAAGTCTCCTGGGAAACCATTCGATGTGAAAATGTTGAGATTCTATTTGATCAAAAAGTGCGTATGTCCCACGTTCAAATGTCTTATTCTTGGGATTTCATCCAGAACTAATCTTTGCAGCGCACTGGCACATGCAGAGAAGCGCACTGAACAAAGCGAATCCATCGCAATGGTGACTTTGCGAGCGCTTTGAAAGGTTTGAATGGCATAAACGACTTTATTTTCGCGAGCTCAATATTTCATACATTTTATGAAGTGTTAGTGTTAAGAATACTTTGCAGGTACAAAATTTCACAATCAGGAGTAATGTTCAATGCATTCGTATCCATGGGGTTACTTTTTTGCAGGACCAATTTTAAGCAATTTCGATGAACTCGCAAAACCTAAGCCTTCGTAAAACTTTAGTAGTTTACAGTTGTACAATTAATCTTGAAACCAATATTGAATACCGTAATTACTAAACTTCTAAAATAAAATGTTAATATTAGTACAGCCCTGAAAATGGCCATTCTCGAATGTTTTCGTTGTGGCCTTCATTAATTCATATGTGCTTAAAATGTAGCAGCTGCAACCTTGAATCTGGAAAAGGCTATTGTTATTCACACATTTGCTTTATGATGCCTACGATTTTAGGTAATAAATGTTGTGCCCTGCAATGAACACTATTACCTGTAGCGGAGCCCTGGGCATGCAAAGAAGTCACACCACCAATGTCTGACATATCAGGCTTTCAAAAATGCTATTGTCCGATTTTCCTCACCCTTCTGTCAGGATGAAGTGGTTACTATCTTGCCTTCCTCACATAGTGGTCCTTTGAGTGAGTTATGTGGTGTTATATCATAAGGTGGCATAGGGTCATTTTCTCTTCTCTTTTTACGCAGGATGTAATGGCACACCATCATCACAAAGGAGAGTGTACAGTGAGGCAGGCTCGGAAACTTGAATAAAGTGATAAGTAGGATTTCAGTTTCTGTCTTATCAATTATGTGAAGAACAGTGATCATAATGTTTGTATGCTACACATACATACTTTCAGTTGAAAATTGCAATGCATCTTTTCTTTATGGCTTTTCTCACACAGTTTCAGAAGACGCTTGTACGTCATTTTTATGAGAAATGTTTAAAAATAGAGGTGGCAAAGATTTCCTCGTAATTTTCACGTACATAGCCGCAAATCAAAATGACAACTCTCCTAGTCAATGTTAGAAAACGGCAGTACATTATTTTCAGGAGGGAAGATTTGAAAATGATTCGATTGTCATTTTCACGTGTATACTCGCAACTTAAAAACGCGGTGTATCTTTTTTTTTTTGACAACTTTTCTCACATAATTTCATAACATGATTGTACGTCATTTTGACGAGAAATGTTTGGAGAAAGAGCTGCCAAGACTTTCCTCGGAAATTTCCTGACTCATTTTTAAAAGTGCATCTCCCGATAATGACACCTCTGCATTATCATCAATTGAGTGTTGTCAACGGTGTTTCTTAACATTTCACGAGAATGGAGCTATGTGTCATGAAATTTAACAAATTGGAATCCAGCCGTTCAAAGAAACACCTTTGAAAAGTCAGCTTTTTAAATGCAGGCGCCGATTTTTCTGGACAATTTTACACCGTTCTTTCCATTCAGAACGCCCGACATACACGGCGTCCCAGATAACTTAAACCAAACTTAAAAAACACCGGAGCGCTCTGCAGGAGTGAAATCAACTGTCATTAGCAAGCGTCTTCCGAAAGTGCACAGATTTTTTTAAGGCGCCCAGTTATCTAAATAACAAAGATTAATCAGCTAACCTTTCAAATATTCTTTTGAGGGCCAAGATGTCAATTGTAAAGTTGCAGGGCTCATTGAGAAACACCCAATTAAAGTGTTTGCAACATAATACGCTTTCGTGGTTTTTTCCGGCCTTCAAAGAGCGCACAGAAAAAGGAGCACGCAAAGTGCACTTTGTTGAAAATAGTTTAATGGGGTGTTTTTTAATGCGCTCTACAACTTTCCAATGCACACCTCGGCTTTTAAATGAAGATTTCAAAAGTTAGCTTGTTAGTCTAAATTAAATAACTAGGCACACTAAAAAAAATTGTGTGCACTTTCGCAAGAGACTTGCTAACAGCGTACAGTTGGTTTCACTCCCGCAGAACGCCCCGGTTGCTTTTTAAAGTTTGGTGCAAGTTACCTGGGACACCCCGTATATGTGTACTAGTAGTGTACATTTAGTGCACAAAAAGCATACATGTAGTGTACTAAATGTACATTTATATTATGCTAGATGTGCACTCGAGGAGCACTTATGGTATACTACATATGCACTTGTGCTGTACTAAAAGTATACTATTTTGTTTCATAAAAGTGTGAAACTAGTACGATTTCAGTATATGCTCTTAGTTCACTATTAGTATACATTCAGTATACTGATTTCGACCGACTTTTCGCTTAGGGCGCACACGCGGCGCACGCTGAGGACGAGATAAATTCTCACTTGCGTTCACTGCGCCGCTGCGCTCTTCCGGCCGTCTGCTAGCGAGACGGCGGGTGCGACAACGGGCATGTGCGGTAGGGCGGCCAGAGGGGGGGGTCGAAATATTACAATTTTCGTCTCTCTTTTGGAACTGATTTGCTTTACTCTATCGCGTAGAATCACGTAGAAAAAACGATGGCTGCTGAAGAAAAAAAAGTTGAAGTATCCTATATTGCAGCTGCGATGATCGTTTTTGAAAGTCCCATCAAAATACGTTGCAGGTTGTTTTTGTTTGACTAAGTGCATGACCAAAGTAGGACGTCGTAAAATATAGGCCAAAATCTGTATACCGGATTTAGTCCGGCTCCAATTGGGTAGTCACTTTTTTTCTTTTTCATTGATCACAGCTGTTTAAAAAAATATACGGTAAGCATACATGTTACTAAGAAGGTTTTGTAACCTAGATTGGTATAAAAAAGTTTAAAAAATATTATTTCTTTATTACTGGGTCCACGTGTTTTTTTCAAACAAAACAAATTGCTGACAAAACACCCATTTTTTTGTTTACAAATTCATAGATAAAGTCATATATTTGCCAGGAGAAGGGGCTTGAAACTTAATTGGAAAAAATATTCGCAGAGGACAATGTCAGACAGAAAAGATTAATAGTCGCCGTGGAAGTTCAACTACACTATACAAGAAGATCGGTATCAAGGAGGCACCACACAAAAGTATGCGTTGGTTAACGGCGTCAAACAGTGTGTCGCAACCGTAGCATTAAGCGTTGTTCTCATCGGCAGAAGTCCGGTTCAGGGGTTTCTGAGACGCAGTAAAACTTAAACAATAAGTTAATTCCGCATCATGCTCCCTGACCCGCGACCAGGGCTTTGATCCTGTCTGGTAAGAAATCATAGAGCGCGGCCGCGAAGTCTGGCTCGGCCCGTGGCTTGGCTCGAAGCCACTCCCATTCACCTCCCATTGCTTTCCACAATTTGTAGGCAGTGGCGCGGCGGAGGGGACGCCGTGACATGGCTACCTTGATGCGCCTCCAAACATGTTCGATGAATTGCAACAAAAATGTTCGATGATATTCAGACTGGCTCCTTTTGGGGGCCTAGGCGGCTTCGTCGGGCAGCGCTCCTCGAAGAGATACGAGCGTGACAACGCATTTTCCACTTCGGGGCTTTTTTGAAATGCGCTGTAATGCATGTTCGCTGGAAACGTGAACATTGGGCTGCACGGCACACGCAACGTGATGGTGGTTCCGTCGGCCAATATTTTCGCTAGCAGACGGCCGAAAGGACACAGCGGCGCAGGGAGCGCAAGTGAGAATTTATCTCGGCCTCAGGGTGCGCCGTGTTTACGAAGCGATGCGACAGGCGGCGCAGGTAGTACCGTGCACAGGCCGGAGCGCTGTTTCAGCTCATATTGTCCGCGATAGTACATGCGTGGGTTTCTGGAATAATCGGCGTAGAAAGTTCGACGCGTAGAACATTCGGTCCTCGAACAAGCAACACGGTTCTCGAATTTACCAGAACATTTACGTCAGAGTCCACAAAAATACGTCCCCGCGGCCAGGAATCGAACCCTGGCTTTTCGCGTGGGAGGCAGGTGCGATAACCGTTAGGCCACGCGCGCGCTGCCTACTTGGCCAGCTGCGCGCGCGGCATTACTCCCCCCCCCTTTAAAAGTGCATTGCCCCGATGCAACACAAAACAAAACAAAATAAAATAAAAATGAACGATAAACAGAAGAGTCCTTTGGAGCGCATAAGGTCCACAGTCTTATCGAGCGTAGTACGGCTTCAGGCGCACGACGTGGACGACCTCAGGTCGTGGTGGGCGGCGTGAGGATGTTCGTGTTCCGTTGGGCATCACCTCGTAGTTCAGCTCCCCGAGGCGACGAAGTACCTTGTATGGTCCAAAGTACCGTTTCAGCAGTTTCTCACTAAGGCCGCGGCGACGGATGGGCGTCCACACCCACACCCTGTCTCCGGACTGGAATTGGACGTCCCTGCGACGAAGGTTATAGCGGCCCGCGTCGACGCGTTGCTGGTCTTGGATCAGGAGTCGGGCGAGCTGGCGGACTTTTTCGGCCCGTTGAGCAACCACCTGGGCGTCGTCGCTTTCATTGTCTGCTGGCTCATGGGGCAGCATCGCGTCCAGCATGGTCGTTACCTTCCGACCATGTACCAGCTGGAAAGGTGTGAATCCAGTGGTCTCTTGCACCGCCGTATTGTAGGCGAACGTGACGTAGGGCAACACCTCGTCCCACGTCTTGTGCTCTATGTCGACATACATAGAAATCATGTCGGCGATTGTCTTGTTGAGTCGTTCCGTGAGCCCGTTGGTCTGTGGGTTGTACGCAGTAGTGCGACGATGGCTGGTGTGACTGAGCCGGAGGATTTCTTGGGTCAGCTGTGCCATGAACGATGATCCGCGATCTGTAATCAGAACTTCGGGGGCGCCGTGCCGGAGGACGATGGATTCGATGAAAAATTTGGCGACTTCAACAGCCGTCCCTGAAGGAAGGGCTTTCGTTTCTGCGTACCGCGTGAGATAATCTGTGGCGACGATTATTCACCGGTTTCCTAAGGTCGACGGCGGAAAAGGACCAAGTAGATCCATTCCGATCTGCTGGAACGGTGTAGTTGGTGGAGGAATCGGCTGCAGGAGACCTGCCGGCTTCGTCGGCAGTTTCTTGCGTCGCTGGCACTCGTGGCAGGATCGGGTGTAGAGGGAGCGCGTCGTCGTCGGTGACAATGCGATGCTTCGCAACGGTGGTTTGTCGCACCTTCGACGACGTCGCGAAGCAGTTGCTGTATTCGGCCAGGAGGTCACTCAGCTGCCGTCGTTTTGGGCCTGGAAGCTTGGGGTCAATGTCAAGCTGCGCTGGCGGCGTAATGTCTTGCTGAGGTGGCGATGATTCTTCAGCAATCGCGGCGATTTCGGCGGAGTTCCAAAGTTCCTGACGTGGCCCACAGCGGCACCTTTTGTGAGGTGTTGCGTTTCTTGTCGGAAGTTTGTCACGAGGACCACGGTGCGCCCATAATGAAGTTTAGTCACTCCTCTTGCGACGCCTATTCCTCTTCCCAGGAGCAATTGAAGGTTGCCTTCAAGAACAACTTCACCGCAGGTAGCTGCATCGGTCACGACGGGTA
This sequence comes from Ixodes persulcatus, assembly GCA_013358835.2. NCBI lineage: Eukaryota > Metazoa > Arthropoda > Arachnida > Ixodida > Ixodidae > Ixodes > Ixodes persulcatus. The sequence goes on along the minus strand of JABSTQ010009790.1, from coordinate 699,930 downwards.
CGACAACACTTGATCGCGGCGGCAGGTTCACGTGGGCGGCAGCGACTCGGACGGCGGCTGACGCTGTCTGGGGTATCTCCGAAGGCGGAACAGGCTTGCGCAGCGTCAATCTGTTCTCACCAAGGTCGATGACGGCGCCGTATTCACACAGAAAGTCCATGCCGAGGATGACGTCTCTGGAACAGTCTTGTAGAACGACGAACTTCACAGGGCACGTCTCACCGTGGATCTCGACTCGAGCAGTGCATCTCCCGACTGGTGTAATGAGGTGTCCTCCGGCGGTTCGTATCTGAGGTCCATCCCACGGCGTCATGACTTTTCGAAGGCGGCGGGAGAGCCTCCCACTCAAGACTGAGTAGTCTGCTCCGGTGTCCACAAGTGCCGATGCGTCGAGGCCGTCGATAACAACGTTTAGGTTGTTGGACACCGTTTCAGGCTCGTCGGTGCGATGCGGGGCGTTGGGAGAGTGGGAGCGCTCCGGCATTTTTGGAGGCTGTTTGCTTCCGTCGTCTTCGGCAACGTCACCTCCAGGCGTTGCCGCACTTAGTTTTCCCGGCGACGCAGGGGAGACAGGCTTTCTCGACGGGGTCGTGGCGCTGGGGACGCTGAACGTCGTGGCGATGGGGAGCGGGCTTCACGGCGGAGAGACGATACTGGGGAGGGCGAACGTCGGAGGTACTCCTCGATGTCGCGAGGGCGCTCGTCGTACCTTGGGCGCGGGTCGTTCGGGTGGAACCCACGCAGCCCCAGTTGTCTGTAGGGGCTTCGGTGGTTCAGGAGCGGCGCTGGTGAACAGGGCGCTGCCCTCTCGCCTACTAGCTGCAACAGCCCGGATCTCCGCGAGATCATCCGGGACGTCGTGCGGGAGAAAATTCAGAAGCTTCTACCTGCCGCCGCAAGCCCAGCTTCGCCCTCAATCGCCGAGATTGTCCGGGAAGAAGTTCATCAGGCGCTGCAGCCAGAAGTTCCCGTCGGCGCCACTCCCGAACCGCCGACGCTGAGTTACGCCGCAGCTACTCGACGATCACCGCCCCCAGCTCACCAGTATACGGCGCCACCCCGACGTGAGCCTCCAGCGCCGCAGTATTCCCGACGCCAAGAAGATCGGGTGCACGTCCGCCCAGAACAAGCTGCGCCGCGAAAGACCGACGTGTGGCGGACTGCCGATCGACGCCCGTTGTGCTATCACTGCGGTGAAGCCGGCCACATTTACCGTCGATGCCCCTACAGACAACTGGGGCTGCGCGGGTTCCACCCAAACGACCCACGCCCAAGGTACGACGAACGCCCTCACGACATCGAGGAGTACCTCCGAAGTTCGCCATCCTCAGCGCTGCCTCTCCGCCGTGAATCCCGCTCACCGTCGCCCAGACGTTCAGCGTACCCAGCACCTCCACCAGATGTCACGGGTGGTGGCCAAAAGAACAATAAATAAACAGGAAGAAAGAAACGTTTAATGTGGCGAACTTGTGCCAAAAATGAAAGGGGTACAGAAAATAATAACAGAGCGTCGCGGGCGTCGAAGTCGGCGTAAAGCAGAGTCGAACTCTGGGGCGAGACTGACTGCGGCTCGCCACGCGGAGCCCCTTATGTACATGCGTGGGTTTCTGGAATAATCGGCGTAGAAAGTTCGACGCGTAGAACATTCGGTCCTCGAACAAGCAACACGGTTCTCGAATTTACCAGAACATTTACGTCAGAGTCCACAAAAATACGTCCCCGCGGCCAGGATTCGAACCCTGGCTTTTCGCGTGGGAGGCAGGTGCGATAACCGTTAGGCCACGCGCGCGCTGCCTACTTGGCCAGCTGCGCGCGCGGCAATATCAAGCCCACGTTCTGCTTCTGGTGCACGCCCAGGCTTTGCCCGCGCCTCCCATTGACCAAACACTGTCTATACACGGCTCTGAGCTGAGACTGCAGTGGGAACTACGTGACCGCCGAACCAATCAGCCGCCTCCCTTTCATCACCTGACCCAGTCTTCCGTGTGTGGGTATGAGTGGGAGCGTGATCACGTGGCAAAAGAGGGATGTATGACTGCTCCATTGAGGACGTAGCTTTCAACACAGTCTCAGCTTAGGGATGAATGGAATATAGTCAGCGCGCAAGATGGCCACCCAGCTCCGGCCTCCCAAGAAGTTGGTGTTTACAAGACGGCCGCTGTCTTCATTGGCCTCCTCGCTCGAAACCCTCTGCCGAAGAACCAGCGTGCACCAGCACGCGACACGAAGCTTCATCGACGGCTGCCCGTACGCGAAGGAGCTAGCATCCCCTCCGTTCAAGACGGGTACTTTCAGTGAATCGCAGTGCTGTGAAATTAATTGTTTCTCTTTCGGTTTTTCTTCTAAGAAAACATTTTTATCATAAATGCCTGTGACCTCAACAGCAGCCGCTAAGCCGACATTTTCCTCTGACTGCAACTATCTCAACTATGACTAACTTTCCTCGGATATGAAGTTTTTTCCAATATCATTTCTCATTGACTACTTGTGTGTATTGGATGATAAGTGTCGTGTTCTGGTATTTTTATTATTGTAGTCTCCCTATAGCTACTGTGAAAAAAAAAAAATTAAGAATGGGAATGCAGTAGTTTTTCGTTCTGCTTTAATGGGGTACGGAAGCAAAATTTTAGCGCCTATTTCTTTGTGTAGACATGGTTTGCTTCATGACAGAGCTCACAAACAGCAGTCTTTCGTCTTTAAATGCAATAAAAACAATTTTAGAACAAATAAAACAATTTCCTAATACCACCCGGTAGTTGAGGTCTGAGCTTTGTTGGAACGTCTCACGTCACGGGCCCATCAGGAGCTGCACCACGGTGTGGCGTGTCCGATGGAGCCGTGCGGGAGCAAGCGGCGCATGGCGCACCTCTAAAGTCTAGTACACCCTACCTCGGGCATTTCCACTTGGCAGTATTGTAACGTGCTGACGATGAAGCTGGCACCACCTAGTGACGACGATCGTAATTACTATATCCTTGGCCTCGTATGGGCCCGTGACGTTGCGAGCGTGACGTCACGGGCAAATATCCCGAGATGCTCGTGCCAACTCGAAGGCTGATTTTGAAGCGCTCGCCAGAATCAGGCAGTTGGAACAAAAAATATAGCCATCTGCTGAAAATACAAGCGTGTGATTATCATTTACGGATATTATGGATCATATTTCACTCTTTTCGAAGTGTTCCAGGGATATTCCAAGTTTTGATTCTGTACCCCCTTAATGTCTTTCTTGGGGTTTTGTTTAAACAAAATATAAGGAAAGGAGAATCTAATAATTGGCTTTTACTAGTTTGTTATGTCGTCACAGACACTATTTGTACTATTATGAGTGCAAGTTCGAGCCCGAGCTTGCGCCTCTTTTGCCATTCTTGTTCTTCAGTTCTGATGTTCTGCTCTATAATTAATTAAATCTGAACCTAAAAGTCAATCACCTCTGCTATGTCGCCGGCAGGGTTCGCGCTGACTGTGAACCCCGGCCCCTGCTCATCTTCCATCAGGATACCCCATCACCTGGCCGCTCTACCAGCCCTTTTTGGGTGTCTCCTGCTGCCAAGGAGCAGCCTGATCATTGAACCACCGAACTTCCAACATTGTTGCTTCTCCGTCAAAAACTTACTACAGGCAGGCCGGTCTACTAGTGGGGAAGCTGTGTCCAGAGCTGATCTGCCTGCTGTTGGTGCTGTCCTCTTGAAGTGCCTACTGTTGTCATTCGTATACCATCAAGTGAGCAGACAATTTCAGGAATCCACCATAGGCCTAAACTGCGCGCCCACACAGTCTGTCCCACACCAAAAGGATGGTTGCCTCCCATGTGCGGGGACGAGTCCAAATGCATATAGACAAAAATCAATCTGGGATCTGATGTGGTAGCCAAATAACAGTTAAAAAGAATACTCATAAATGCCTCCTTGTCTCCACATATCGCATGCTTGGATAACCCGATGAACTGCGGGTGATACAAAGTGGTGGTGGGGTAATGTACATGACCGTTGTAAAAACTGTTTGAAAACAGTACTATTAATCTGGGTCCGTTGTCAAACAAAAGTGTCCTTGGCTGTCCAAATCGATCAAAGATGTTGCACTGGGCTTCCACTGTGGTCTCGGCCGATGCTTCTATCTGCTTCGTGTCCGAGTGGACCATTATCAGTATCACGTAACTCTCCAGCAGTACGGCATAATATAAGCTATGCTCAGCGTTGCTTGGTATCTAATCAGCTGACCCGAACCTGCACCAGGGGCATTTAACAGGACTAAGCACATGTTTCGCACCTTCTTACATGGTCTTAAATGTCTTTATCAACACCGGGGTACCAGAAGATAGTTTGTGCCAAGCTCTTCATGACTGACCTGCTTGGGGCCCTATGTTGCGCTTTTTGGACTCCCACGGCGACTAGGGAGAAGGAAGTGACGTGAACAACGCAGCAAGCGCAGATTAAGTGTTGATTGGTGAAAGTCGCTGATGACGAATTTCCGCAAAAGAAAACAAAGCTCACTTTTTCTTTGTTTTCTTCTGCGGAAATTCGTCATCAGCGACTCTCACCAATCAACATCCAATCTGCGTTTGCTGCGTGTTTGACGTCACTTCCTTCTCCCTAGTCGCCGTGGGAGTCCAAAAAGCGCGACATAGGGCACCAGGATAGGCGTCATGGAGCATAGCCTCCTGTGTACTGATAATGCCTGCTCAATCGCCAGCTATCACCACAAGGGTGCGTCGCTTTCCTATACAAGGCAGAAAATGTTAATGAAAATAAGCCTCTCTCGTGCATTCTTGTATTCTTGGTGCTGTTTTTGGCATTTGTCGTGGTACCTGTGGGCAAGAACTTGCCGGGGCTGTCATTTCACGAGACCCCAAGCAACACCCGAGATCATGGAAAGTGACTAAAGCTTATTTTGAGGAAAGACTGCGTCCCAAATTCGTCTGGTCCTCCTTCGTGCATTCTGCTGAGGCTCCACTCAAAGCCCAGCTTGGCTCAGGCCTCTCTGGTGTCAAAGCTGGATGAGCCCATGTACCCTTCCAGGTCCTGTTATGGTGCTGCTTGACTGGCTCTCGCTGTTTACCTACGCACATCTTTCTCGCACTGCTCAAGGTATGTAGTGACGGGCGCCTGACAACAGGCACAGTGCGTCATTACGAAACGTGAGCCCCGGCACAGCTAACACCTTCCACAGTGCTTACGTGACTTCGTAGCGGTTGTTACCACAGAGGACCCTGGCTGTTGCAATTCCTCGTCACCTTCTGAACTTTAAAGCAAAACCAATTATGCGGCAAAACCAAAGCATGCACTACCTTTCAGCATTTTAGCACTGCTTCTCGGCATCATTGTCGTTGTTGCAATGCTTTGTTTGTTTGTAGCTGAGATTGTGATATCACAACACCTTCCTTGTCACTCATGGTGCTTGCAGTAACTTTGCAGAACATGAAAACATTCAAACTGTATACAGCTGACACTGCAGTAGAATTACCAAAATATGCGGTTGCAATTTCTGCTTGCGTCGGCCAGCTCCCCACAATGCGACGTAGGGACGTGCCATGTCACAGTGTCATAGGACGGCAGCTACGATTGATGTGGGAACCATCATACAATGCCTGTCTTTGTCGTGCACGTGTTTCACATCTACTTTGCCAACTGATGCAATGAAAAGAGGTTTTGTTGAAGGCTACCGAGTTGGCATGTTACGACCGCCTGAGCATTCAGCTAATTGGTGATTTCACTTGGCTACTCGTTTCAGTGGAATGTCTAATCTTGATTCTGTTTGTCCATAATCTATTTATTGGCTGGTTTGTTTGAAAGTAACTCAGTCGGTCTATCTAAGGAAGCCTCAAGAAAAAGCTTTGCTAAGGCAGCACTAGCCTTGACAATTTTTTTTCTTGAGACCGAAATACGGCCATCTGATTTCATTTTGCGCAAGCCAGCTCGCTGCAGAGGAGGAATGACCCAGATTTAGCATGAAGTTATAGGTTTCACATGAGCACATTCCATTTGTAGCTGAAAAAGAGGTGTCACTTAATTAGAAAGACAAGTGAAACAAAAACATTATTAGGTATTTCGGTTTAGAAAGCTGTGCATAGTTTAGCTAAGCTTTCAGTATTTTGGGTACATTTTGCTTTAAAGCTTTGAGCTTATCTATGATAACTATTAGTTCACTTGGAGCATATAAAATACATTGGTTTTGACAGACAACCGCACTTGGGCATGTATCATATGTCTGAGCTGACCCTTCATTTTTTCAGTTGAAGTGTATCTCTCGCTTGGCTTGATCAGTATCTACTTCATGAAATGAATGCCTTTTTACAGGGTTGCATTGCCACAGGATACTTGTACGCTTGTGGTTGTTTGGTGAGTGGTGCCACCAATCACCATGAGCCCCGAGCCCAGCGTGGGTTCGACCCCCTGCATGCCTGGCTGTGCTAGGTGTCCCCGTGTCGCATGAAACTGGGGTCTTGGCAGTTGAGCCAAGCCCGGGCTAGGTTTCCTTCAAAGACCCCCCACGTTAGGCAACACACCACCCCAGCCCGCGCTCCGCACAAACAGGTGTCCTGCATTGGCTCGCCCAGGACGATTCGGTCAGTCGCTTTGCTTCACCTCTCCTTTCTTCTGACGTTCTCCTCCATGCCTGTTTTCAATGTCTCATCTGTCTTATGTAACAGAATTCTTTGAAAGTGAAGAAGAATTATATAGCCCATGGGTGTTGAAAACCACCAGGGTGTGACATGACGACACCAAATACTTTACTATGAAGATATCTCACCCCATGAGAATCCAATGGCCTTGGCACGAACAGGCTTTCGTGGTTTGAACGACTAGATGTGCAGCAGCCTTAGGGTTTTTGCCTTTGAATAGACCAATCTCACCAGCCAGTTTCGTTAAGCCACTGCTGCCACGATGCATCAAAGGAACTTAAGTCTTTCTGCATGTGGGAGAACCTCGCTGGAGCTTTGCACGCGACGAGACGACACGAGCCGTCTCGTGCACTGCCTCCTGCCTCCTGTGAACTAAAGTTATGGTGGAATCACGCATGCGTGGAACGCTTAGTGAGATCTGTCTATTAGGACGGTTGATGGCAACAATAGATGACTGTTGCCATCTATGGTTGCGGACACCTGGAGCACTAGTCGAGACAGCTGCCTCTGCTGTCTCGGCAAACCCGGTATCTCGGTGTGCCCACGGCAGCCCTCTCCCTTGGTACGGCATGACTGCTGTACAGCGTGGACCGTGTGATCCCCATGCATTCTCTCAGATGCGTGGTGTCTACACCGCTAGTAGAGCAACATTTGGCATTCTGGGTGCGCTGGCGTAAATGAATGGAGACAAATGTGTTTTTCCTGGTAAAGTATTTGGTGACACTGTCAACTGGCATGCTTGCAGCCAGGCTAGCAATGGCCGTGGTGAGGTGACGCGTATCCCAAATGTCACAAGATGTCTCTGTCACATTTCAATGACTGCGTTGGATGTGCTCACAAGAATAGGACATTTACAATGAAAATATAGCAATTCATTGAAGATACATATTAAACATATTTTTTAATGAATCTGTATATGCTTGTAGTTTAATTTCATTATCACTGCAGGGTCAAAAGGTTAATTGACAACAAAATTTGATTGGTTTATTTTTTTTTGTTTTGTAATTTATGGTTTAGGTGCATCAGCAAAAGACATAGACATAGTTGCATGTCATCACTCCAAAAGTTTGGGTCTATACAGCATAAACTAATTGTATTTTTGAATGGTGATCATACCAGAAATAGCATGTTGCTATTTCAGCGGTTGCTGTTCGTAAACTCAAGAGACTGGAATTGCAGCTATTGCGACGTCAAGATGTAACGAGATTTCAGCTGCTCGTCACACCATGGCCAGGCGGTGAAATGGATCCTCAATCCTTTCGGGGGCGTGCTTGTTGGTTTAGATCGTGAAACTTGCAGAATTCTGTTTGCCTTGCGATGTCAAAATGTTGAAAAAGATTTTTTGTGTGAAGCTAGCCTAAAACATCTCTGTTTGCTACATTGTTACAGGTTTGTCACCCTGTTTTTTTGTTTTGTTTTACAGTGATTTAGGACTGCTTTGGGCAACACCGGGGCCCACCGCCGAACACAGCACCTCATGTGGCAAGCACCAGCAAAAAGATGCGAAAGAGGGTTAGCAGACAAGGCCCACCATGTAATCGATGCCACCAGCCCGACAACCCACAAGACCACGTATAGTATGCAATATATCAGTTGTCGTCGTTAACCTGTCTCGACCACGACATGCCGGCAGCGGTGGGATCCAGTGTTGCCCATGACAAGAACAAAGGCTATATAAAAATGATAGGAGACGAGTGAACATTGCAGTACGCGCTTCTGCTATTTGTATTGCAGCCACCAACAGCTTGTCAGCTACCTTTGAATAGACCCTTTTCAAAAGTGTGCACCAGCTATACTATGTTCACCCTGCCGGACCAATCAGCCGCCTCCCTCTTATCACCCAGTGATGTGATTGCTGTGCCATTTGTGCCAAACTGCGCCAAAGTGCTTATTCTGCTACACTTGCTACATTTGATCAAAATGTGAGGAATTTGTGCCAACATTGCACCAGAACTTAAGTTCAATTAAATAATACTAAAAATATAACAGCTGCAGGCCTTGCTACCGGGGCGAATCGTTAGTGTAGGCTCGTGCGGGTTTTCAGGACTTTCGATAATCGCCTCAAATAACATACTATTCGATTTGATTTCGCACCAAGCACTGGCAGTACTCAGAAGTTTCGCAACAAGTCTCGTGTTCGTGGTCTGTTCTGGTAGATTAGTTAGCTTTGTTGAGTGCGCTTCTCACCGCATAGTGGTGTAATGCAGTGAAGCAACAATTGCGAACTGGGCGTCGCGACGTTGCATGTCTTGCTTCGCCGCAGCACACCCGCGTACCAAGGGGAAAGGTACTCCTCCAGAGAGGGGGGATTGGTTGCCGAGTGGGCTAAAGCGGATTCCTTTTCCGGCCACCGTCGTGAACGGACGTGGGATGACGAGCTCCGTTGGAGCGGCTTCAGCGGCCCTATCGGGCCGCGGTATCAGGAAGGATGAAGAACCAACCGATTATCAGATTATTCTGCCGGCTCTGCCTACTGGACCTGCGGTGCTCAACACCGTTTTTCTGCACGCCGATGTGAGAGGCCACCCGTACCGCGTAGAAGATTTCCGCGACGCCCTGAATCGTCTGGCACTGCTCCCCGAGGTTGTTGCTTTGGGGGCGTACCAGATGAATAACGTCTGGGCCGTAACCCTCAAATCACCCGAGGGTAAACGGAAGACCCTGGCGGCGGGCGACCTCGTCGTCAAGGAACGGCGCTGCATCGTCGTAGACCCGTGGGACCGAGCGGTACGCATCAAGCTGCATTGGCTGCTCCATCATATTCCGGACGACGAGGTGAGGGAGGCGCTTGCACCTTATGGCAAGGTGACAGAGGTCGCAGCCGAGAAGTGGCGAGTGCAGGGTTTCTTGGGGTGCGGGTCAATGACACGCACTGCCGTAATTCGGCTGAAGCCTGGGCTCACTCTGGAGGACTTACCACACCAGCTACGTGTCGCCGGAGGGCTGGCCCTCGTCGTTGCACCGGGTAGGGCTCCGCTCTGCCTGCGTTGCCAACGCACTGGTCACATCCGCCGGATTGCCTTGTGCCCAAGTGTGGTGCCTGCCACCGTTTTGGTCATGATACTGATCATTGTGTCAAGACCTACGCTACGGCCACGGGGTCCGGAAGAAACGGGGCAAATGCCGAACTTCTAATGGACGAGGTGGAAGCAGAGGACGTAACGAAGGGGCGGTTTCCGCCAACGCATCGTCCGCTGCAAAGCCTGTGGAGGGCGACCGAGTGGCGGCGGACCCAACGCCGCAGCGGGTGGGTCCTCTGTCGGCTGCCGCGTCTGTGGAGCAGAAAGCTGCGGAGAAGAAAGATGCGGAGAAGGCGTGTGTCGGGGAGACGACGACACGAGAGAACAGAGCGACCACAAGGAGCGAGGAGCCGCCAGTTGTGAATGACGACCCGAGGGACAACGAGGTGCACATGGCCGACACCAGCACGTTGCCCAAAGTCGGGGCTGTTTTGAGTCCGGCGACGCCACCACCAAGCAAGGGGCCGCTAAAGAAAAAGACGTTGCGACCTGTGGCGAAAACTGAGTCTCAGCCGGGAAGCTCAGACAAACCGGCTGGTTAAAAGAAAGTCGTGCGACGGTTCCCGGTGCAGGTCTCGGGCAAGGTGAGTCACTGAGCCGCGAGGCCGTCAAACCTTGTCGAAATGTTTAAGGTTGCGACGCTGAATGTTCGCGGGTTCAACTCGCGGCGTAAACAGTACCAGGTTAAGCGGCTCCTATTCGATAATGCAATTGACGTTCTCGCGGTTCAGGAGACTAAAGTTGAAAGCGTGGAAGAGACGACGCGTGTACTGTCATCTTTCCTAAGTTATTTTGAGGTCTGTGTGTCGCACGCTAACGGAGCGTCCGGGGGGTGGATGCTGTTTTTAAGGAAATCTTTGAATGCGCGAGTGGAAAGTGTTCTATCGGACAGTGATGGTAAAATTGTACTTTGTGACTGTAACATCCGAAATGTAGAATATAGAATAATTAATGTGTACGCGCCGAATAACTGTACGTGTAGGAAAGTGTTTTTTGAGAGTATCCGTTCTTATTTAGAATGTGAAAGGAAAGTAGTCCTGTTGAGAGACTTTAATTGCGTTTGTGACCCGACAGATCGGTCCAGTCGGATGTCACACAGTGATAGTAGCGCGAAATATTTAAAAGAAATGACAACACAGTTTTGTTTGCAGGATATTGCTAACTCCCAAAGAACCGTCCCCAGTTTGCGCTTTACGCATTTTCAGTCAGCGAGACATGCTCGCCTCGACAGAGCTTATGTTTCAATTGAACTATTGACCGGGTATGACGACTACCATGTGTTGCCTGTTTTCTTTTCAGATCATGCGTTAGTTTCGTTTATTATTGGTGGGCAATTTAAAAAGCCTAAATTTCAATGGGATCTGTGGAAATTTAACGATACCCTTCTTGAAGATGAGGTCTTTAATGATAGTGTACAGAAACTGATAAATACGATGAAAGGAGATGATGAAAGTGCGATTGAAAGATGGGAGAGGTTTAAATGTGAACTGAAACTCCGGGCAGTAGAGCGCTCTAGCCAGCTAACCTATTGGAAAGGAACCGAGGAAAAGCTTCTCCTCGACGATCTTCAGAGAGTTTGCAAACTCGAAAGCGAAAATCCAGGACGGTTTGCGGACGATCTCCAGTTAGTAAAGAATACTATTGCGGAGCATGAAACAAAGAAGTATAGAGGAGCTCGAGTCCGCGCTCGGGCCGAGAAATACATACTGGGGGAGCGACCAACGAAAAGGGCTTTAAGTGCTGAGTCAAGACACGGGAAAAAGAAAACAATAGATCAAATAGAATACGGTGGCTATAAGAGTAGTTGCCCAGACGTGATTCAGAAAGCATTCGTGGAATATTACAGCAACCTGCTCCAGAGAAAGGAACATGGGAATGATACACAACTTCAAGATTATCTTGCGGTTATGCCTCGTCTAAATGACGAGATAAAAGAAAGACTAGAAGAGTCGATAAGCGTGAAAGAAGTTGAAAGTGCCATTGACGAGCTGCCGATAAAGAAGTCTCCTGGACCAGACGGTCTGACTGCGGCAATATATAAGAAATATAAAAATGTTGTCGCTGGGTTCGTTCACGCAGTTGTACTTGAAGCACATGACAAGAACAGGTTGCCGCCCTCATTTTTAAACACATATACTGTCCTAATCCCAAAAAGCGATAATGCCCAACAGCTTCAATACGTTAAAAATTATAGGCCAATAGCGCTCAGCAATGTGGATTACAAGATAGTCATGAAAATTTTAGCAAAGAGATTACAGAATGTTATTTGTGAAATAGTTGGAGAGCACCAAACGTGTGGAATTAGAGGCAGATCTATTCTAACTAACATTCCTATCGTAAGAAGTTTATTAGAATTGTGTGATGATGATCTTGATCAAGTGGCTATGCTCCAGATCGACCTGGAGAAAGCTTTCGATCGTGTGCAACACTCTGTTTTGTATAAAATATTGGAACATGTAAATGTGGGGGATTTGATTTTACGTTTCGTTAAAATGGCTTATTCCGGATGTACCACTCAGCTCATAGTGAACGGAAAGCCATCTACGTACATTAGTGTAATGTCTTCTGTGAAACAAGGTTGTCCATTATCGCCCTTATTGTTTAGTATTTATTTAGAGGCCTTTCGTAGAAAAGTTTTTCAAAATAGGTGTATTATAGGTTTTACACTGCGGTCTACAGAGATCAAGCTGCTATCGTATGCAGACGATATTGCTTTATTTTGTAAGGACAAGAGTATAGTAGAAGCCGTCAGTGAGGTTAAAACATTTTGTCAACTAACAGGTGCTGCGGTCAATTGGGATAAGTGTTGTGGTCTTTGGCATGGCACTTGGGCCACGAAACCTGATATTTTTGAAGGTATTCCTTTTACGTCAACTCCATCTAGGTACTTAGGAGTTCCACTGCAGCACTATAAGAAATCAAACGAGTACTGGGCAACTGTTGTTGAGGATACGCGCGAGAAGACTAGTAAGTGGGGTGGCTGGGAATTGTCTATATTTTCACGAGCTACTGTCTGTAATGTTTTTTTAATTGCCAAATTCTGGTATGTGCTTCAGGTTTTGGCGTGCGCCAGAGTCAATATACAAAAGCTGCATCGGGTCTTTGCTGTTTTTATCTGGGGTTCGGGTTGGGAAAGAGTTCGCCGCGACAATCTGTTTCACCGTGTCAGCAAAGGTGGGCTGTCATTATCGCATGTCTTTGTGAAACAAGTTGTGTCACGTTTTATATTCCTCCGGGATCAAACCACTCCTTTTCTTCGTGCCATAATCCAGACAAGGTTAACTGACGAGATCCCTTCGTTTGTTGTTTCTTCGAGCTGTCGTAAGCAAGGCAAGATTGGTAGCTTTCTTCGTGAAGTGATTGATGCGTTTCATTTCCTGTCTGTATGTTTTTCTCTAGAGTATCTCTCAAGTGTCAATCGAAAGCGGTTAACGAGAGACATTATTGAAACTGTTTTTCATGTTCCCATTTACCGGTCAGTGTACCCAGCAGGCCCAGGGCATGATGTTTTATCACGTGTTAAAAAAATGTCAATTCCCCCTTCTATAAAGACTTTCTTCTTTAAACTACACACGGGTACACTTCCCGTAAAAACTTGGCTCCATGAGAAAAATATATTCGTTCCGTGGGGTGTTCACTGTTTTCTATGCAAAGCACCAGAGACAATATAACATGTATTTTTAGATTGCTGGGACGCTTTTCTGTTCTGGGATGTCCTCAAACGAACTATTAAAAAAGACATACCGATAACACCTTACGGAATACGGTTCCTTCCAGTAGAGAAACACGATGAAATCCCTGTTGATTTTGTCATGATCCTGGGCCTGCAGGCAATATGGCGTTGCAGGATGGCTGTGTGCAATGCTGAAGTGGATGTGCGCCCTGTAAGAATGTATTTTATAGAAACTGTACGCCGTGTAAAAGCTGTATGTGCCACAATGGTTTGCCCGCCCGAGTGGGTATCCATACTGGATGTTCTGGAACACCTGAAGGAATTTTAAAGTTCATGTGCGCATAAATTGTTTTGCGTGCATGATTTTATCTTTTAAAAAATGTTATGTAAATTTGTCAAAGCAGGCAATAAAAAAAAAAAAAGAGTGGGCTAAAGCGCACACCCAGCTCGACTCGCGTGAAGCGAAAGCTCGCGCTGCAGAACCCAGAGATCCTGGGTTCGAGCCCCACTCCTGCCCGTTTCGATCTGGATGGGCATCGTACCGGCGTGCGGTCGTGTATCACTACTGCGTGGTGCACGTTAAAGACCCCGGGTTAGCAGTCGTACTGCACTGGCAAAATTGCTCATCTACAGTGTCAACCAGTGTCGCCTCATCCTGGCAGACCGACCTTACGCTGTATAAATCACTAAACGTCCAATCTGACTTTTACTCCTCCAGAGCGAGACGGGGTGCAAGAAGGTATATATGGACTCTTGTAGGTTTATTTTTTATGCTTTGTTTTTTTTTTGTCTGAATTAAGAGTTGCAGTTTTGTTACAACGCCCCTTAGAACTTGAAGGACACATAAACCTAAATGCTCAAAATGATTGTATTTTAACATTTCTTCAGTGGGATTTCATACCTAAAATAATCATTCACGGCAGTTTGCGCTGCTCGTCATCAGTCGCCGTCTTGTTACCGTGTCTGGTGCTTCCACAAGCAACTTAACAGCTAGTGTTTGTTCTCCTAATATTTGCCGTCTCTCCTCACATTTGCAGTGATATAAATGAAAATGAAGTGTGCGGTTATGCTCCAAAAGCTCTTTTTGCTTCTCCAAAATCAACTTTTGGCTGCTCCAACAGCTGCTCCAAAATGGTTATGACCAATCACATCACTGCTCTTATCACCTGACCCAACTCTTTGCGCGTGGGTACGGCCGGGAGCGTGATGATGTGGCAAAAGAGGGGCGTATGACTGGTCTAACGAGGACGTAGCTTCCACCAGAGTCTCAGCTTAGAGGTGAACGAAGTATGGTAGCTGCAGCACCAATTATCGAAGTCTGCCATTGTTTGGGCGCACACTGTGGCCGATGTTGCTTGATGTTACAGAGAATATTGCCTCATCTCAATTAACCTTATGCGAAATTGCTTGGTATTCTGACAACACTGAGAGTGTCACTATTTTAATGGTAGCAAGCGTTGTCGGTACTGAAGTGGAGGGCAGTGTGCGATGGCACGGCAGCTGTGTTTTCCGCCTTCTGACCATGGAACATGGACGAACAGTTTAAACAACCTACCGCAACTGTCTGACGAAACTTTCGGAGGCCTGTGCACACGCTGGCGACAACCCGCAGTGTGTAAGCTTCCACAGCAAAGGCGTAGGACTTGCTCCGCTGCTTTGACGAGGTTGTTGCCAGCGTGCACAGGCCTCCTAGAGCTTCATCAGGCAGTTGCGGTAGGCTGTTAACTCTTTGTCCACATTTCATGGTCAGAAGGCGGAAAACAGCTGCTGCGCTATCGTACACTGCCCGTACGGCTCTCTCTGATGCCTCCACCGTGCTTTGGTACTGACGACGCTTGCCAACATTAAAATGGCGATGCTCTCAGTGTTGTCAGATCACCAAACAATTTTTCATAAGGTCTATTGAGCCTATTTGACTGGTTGCCATCTTTTTTTTTTTTAAACGTGGCATATATCGGAAGCTTTTGGTGCAGTGATTCGTACCAGGTTGGATGCAAAAGTAACCGGAATGAATTTCTGAAAGGCTGGCTGTTTGTAGTACCAACTTCCGCCGCTAGCAGCGCTTTGCAACACCCCTTCCGAGCGAGTTTGCCGACTGGCATTGTCTGCTATAAATATGTTTTCCAAGCACTTCAAAATCGTTTTTTTTTGCAATGTCTGATATGAAGGAACAACATGTGGCTGTGAAATATTCCTTTAGGTAAAACTGTGCCGGAAACTCTTGTAATGCTTCAGAGAGCTTACAAAGAAGATGCTAATAAGAAATCGCAAGTCTATGAGTGGTTTTCTCGCTTTAAGACTGGTGAATTATTGATCGATGACCAACCTCGTTCTGGGCGACCCTCAACCTCCTCAACTGAAGAAAACACAGAAAATATTGGGGCATTGTTCACTCCAAGTTTGTTCCTCTTGGTGAATCTGTTAATCAGGTGTTTTACCTGGGAATTTCGCGACACTTGCGAAACTCAGTAAGGCAGAAATGCCCCGATATGAGGGAAAGGGGGAATGATAGTTCCATCACAACAATGCCGCAGCAGACACTGCCCTGTCAGTGCAAC
Source organism: Ixodes persulcatus (assembly GCA_013358835.2). Classification (NCBI taxonomy): domain Eukaryota; kingdom Metazoa; phylum Arthropoda; class Arachnida; order Ixodida; family Ixodidae; genus Ixodes; species Ixodes persulcatus. The sequence continues at coordinate 684,060 of JABSTQ010009790.1, read as the reverse complement.
AGTTTTTTTTATCAAAAATGGCATGACACCGCTTCTCCACCTCCCGTATTCTCAGGACCTCGCCCCGTGTGACTTTTTTCTGTTTACCCGTATGAAAAGCCTTGAAAGGAAATCATTTTATGAATGTGGAAGGTCCTTCAAGTCAGACATTGCAAAAAACGAGGAATGATTTTGAAGCGCTTGGGGAAAAAATTCACAACATGCCGCTAGATCCTTAGCAGACGACGCCGGTCGGCAAACTGACTTGGGAAGGGTGCCCCATAGCGCTGCAAGAAGTGGATGCCGGTACTATGAATGCCCGGCCTCTTGAAATTCATTCCGGTTCATCCCACTCATACTTTTTTGTATTGTTGAAACTTTGGTTCTATGGCCCAGTATCTTGCTTGGTGTAAATTATAACCCTTTTTGTGTTATACGTATTTTCAGGTTTTTTTTTTAGAATGGTGAAGTGACTGTGATGTTGCATATTTTGATGATTTAATATGTTTGTAATGCATACATAACATTGTTTTTTGGTTAAATGTTCCCTGTTTTCATGTAAGCTTTCTGGTTTGTTTCATATTCAAAGGGTTGTTTCTGGCTTCAGAAAGTATCATTACTATAATTATTATAGTTTAATAGTCCAGTGCTGGAAAAAGACTCCTTTTCAGATTTCCATTTCCATAATGTTTCAAAAGTACCTACAAGGCTGTTTTAAAAGTTTTATTTATTTTTTAGAGGAAAATATTTTCAATATAAAATCGTATAATCATGTTTGGAAAATAAAATACAAACAATTGCCACCTGAACACTTTGTCCTCATTATAGCCACTTTATACATATATATATATATACAGTATAGTTTTGGTTTAATGCCCTAATGTTTTGAGCTTAATACACTGTTTATATCAAGTGTCCCCATACTTGGAAGGTGCCAACCTTTTGTTGTCAACAGAAAACTGAAAGATTTAAAATAATTTGATATGGGTGTATATGTTCTCCGATACACTGGGCTTTTCTGCTACCTCCTTGCCAGCTGCAGTCTCATTGCTTGTGGTATTCAAAGAAACAGTTGCGTTGCTTGTTCAGACACAGAGTTACATTGCATTTCACGCGCACAACTGTGCTAAATGTGTTCGCACTGGGCACACAATTCCTGCATCGAAGTCGGTTGCTCGTCACAATTGGAAGATGCCCAACCTAGTCTTTTCAAACGTCATCTTGGGGATGACTTGGCGTGAACTTTCTCTTCTTCATCGGAGGCGAAGGCAGACTGGCCGGCCGTCCTCTTGGCGCTTTTCCAGTAGAGATCAGACTTTCTGATAAACTGGCAATGAAGGTTCTCAGCTTGAGTGGCCGCTCCTTCAGCTGATGGCTTTGGCACCTGTGAATATTCCACGCATTCACGACGCAGATGAAGATAGCATGATATATGAGGTACATTTACCAGTGCCTGGACCGAATGGTGTATTTGTACAGTGACACCTGATAATTATGCTGGTCGATACCCCCCATAAAACTTTAGTACGTGCCAACTATTGCCAGGCGTGTGATGTCAGTGTGGAGTTTGGCCTTCCGGTCATACCGTTTGAATTGCTGAATTGGCTCAACAGGGACGAAGTTTGACACTAGGGCGACAGCTTTCCTGTCAAACCAGCGAACTATTACAATTCCTTTGCCATTGTCAACTCTGTAATCATGTGAGCCTTGGCCAGCTTTTCTCAGAGTCTTCTTATCCTGGAGTTTGCAGTCTCTCAGCCGATTTTGCCTCAGAGTTCCAACGTACTGTATTCCTCACGTTGTTAACTCTTCAACAAGGTTCAAAGAGCTAAAAGAATTGCCGGCTGCAACCTTGAAGCCTTTATTCGGAGGGATTTCAGAGCACATGCTCAGGACAGTATCACCCCCAAGTCCAAAAATGTGCTTTTCTTTGGAGTGGCCTTGGTATACCTCGAACTGGTAAAGGACACCGGTTGTGCCTGCCCGTCCCCATATCTTGAAACCCCACGGCGTCGGTTTGTTTGGGATGTACTGTTTTAGCGAGCTCCTTCATGTAAATGACACCATTATCTCATCCACCGCATTGAACTCTTCTTGTTCAATGCTCTTGAGGTTGTGGTGCAATAATGAGATCCAAGACGTATCTTCCACAACTTGTCGTTCTTCGCTTCTTCGGTGGTTTCCATGTTGTTTACAACATGCATGCATTGCATCAGCTTCAAGAAACGATTTCTCGACATCTTGTCAGCGATAGGAGAATACATTGTCCCATTCTCCCAGTAGCAACTGACGTTCGGCATTCTTGTAAACCCCATTTTCAGGTATCATCATCATCATCATTTATTTTCCTTGAGGGCCCCAGGGGGCATTAAACAAGTGAGTGAACACAATAAAAACATCAACAAAAATGGTTAATAAAAAACACGCTGTAACCTATACTTGTATTTCAGAAAGAAAGAGGTTAACGGCTGCAGCAAACTTGTTAGTGTCAGTCATGTTTACAATGAGGTCAGGTAATGAGTTCCAATCGTCAATAGCAGATGGTAGAGTCGACATTTTATAAGAGACAGATGACGAAGTAATTGAGCGCAGTTTACACGAGTGGTCAAAACGAGGGAAAATACGGTAGGGAGGTGATAGAAGAGAATCTTTTAGATGGTTGTTGTGGTAAAAGATTTTGTGAAGAGTGAGACGTGACACCCTTCGACGTAAAGAAAGTAAGTCAAGGTTAGCTGTTTTGCTTAATCCTGATATGCTAGTGTATGGGGAATAGTCAGAGTAAATAAAACGAAGACCTCTGTTTTGAACGGATTCAAGGTTGTTAGTTAGATATGATTGCCATAGTGACCATATGGATGAAGCAAATTCAAGTTTAGATCTGACCAAGGTTGTATAAGCTAGTAGTTTAACTGAAGGTGTAGCTAGTCTGAGGTTACGGCGAAGAAATCCGAGAGTACGGTTAGCATCGGCAGTGACAGCATTTATGTGAGTAGTCCATGACAGATCAGAGGTCAGGTGAACGCCTAGGTATTTATATGAGGAACAGGTAGCTACAGGGATAGTGGAAAGGTGATAAGAAAAGGATGAAACATGTGAACTGCGGGTGAATGATAGAGATTTACATTTTTTAAAGTTTAAAGTCATTTGCCTTTTGTGGCACCACTGAGTTATAAGTGCGAGGTCATTCTGAAAAATTTGATTATCGTGGTTTGAATTAATAGGTCTATAAATTACACAGTCGTCGGCGAACAGACGTATTGATGAGGAGATGTTGAGGTAGAGATCGTTAATGTATATTAAAAATAGAAGGGGGCCAAGAACTGTTCCCTGGGGGACGCCGGAGGTTACAGTGCAGGTGGTAGATTTGGTGTTGTTAATAGATGAGTACTGGGTGCGATTTGTGAGGAATTCGGAGATCCATTTGACGACTGAGGGATGGATATTAATATTTCTAAGTTTCAGTAAGAGACGTTGATGAGGGACCCTGTCAAATGCCTTGAAGAAATCAATAAATATGGCGTCAGTTTGCTTATTAGAATCAAAGTTTGAGTAAACGTCAGTAAGAAAAGCTGTTAGTTGCGTTTCGCATGAGTATGACTTGCGAAAGCCGTGCTGATGCTCGAAAAGAAGGTTGTGGGAGTCTAGAAAGTTTATTATGTTAGAATAGAGTATATGCTCTAAGAGTTTAGACGACACACTGGTGAGCGAGATGGGGCGATAGTTGTTGATTAGTTGGCGATCACCTGCTTTGTAAACGGGGATGACGTTAGCGATTTTCCAATCGCATGGAATTTCAGAAAGTTGAAGAGACTGCGAGAAAATGTCGCAGAGGAAAGTTGAAGAGACGTGTTTAGTATTTATTAATATTTTGGAGTTTATTTGGTCGTCGCCAGAGCTAGAAGACACCTTCAGCTGTTCAATGGCCTTTAGTACACCAGAGTGGTCGATCATGATAGGATTCGTAGGAGGATGAAGGGGTTGGCACAAGTTGGGCATACTTGACAAGTCTTCATTGGTAAAGATCCAGCTAAAAAAGTTGTTAGTTTCAAGAGCACTATGTTCGTCAGAAAGTGGAAGGCCGTACTCGTCAACGAATTGTAATGGAAGAGAGAGAGCTGGGTTAATTACTTTTCAAAACTTTTTAGGTTTATTGGTTAAAATGTTGGGGAGGTTATGAGTATAAAATTTAGATTTGGCAGCATGAATCGCGGATGTGTAGGCCCTAGCGCATTCGTGATAGGCGTTCCAGGATGCGTTAGTGTTAAGAGCCTTTGCCCTCGTATAAGCTCTTTTTTTCCTGTTGGAGTGACAATGAACGGTTTTATCGTACCAGGGGTTAGTGTTATCGGATATAATTCGAGTGAGTGGAACGAAACGTTTGATTAGGGATGTTAGTCTATCTTTGAAAAGAATCCAGTTTTCATTGACTGTCCTTTCTGCGAAGTTAACTGAGAATATGTGATAAAATTCTTCGAGGTTGGTGTTGATAGATGCGTAGTCGGCTCTCGCGTAATCGTGAATGAATTTGCAATAACGTGATTTCTTAGGAGTAGTGATGGAGAATGTTAGCTCAATGACGAGATGGTCGCTAATGCTGGGTAAGCATGTGACGTTGCTGAAGAGTGAAAGGTCATTGCTTAAACATAGGTCGAGTACGTTGCTGCAGCGATTGGTAATTCTAGTGGGTTGAGTGATAACATTAGATAGGCTAAAATCTAAACAAAGGTCAACAAACTCTTGAGAAAATGCACAGCTATAACAAATAGTAGACCAGTCAATATTTGGGTAATTGAAATCACAAAAAAGGGTAACTAAAGCGTTAGGATATTTACATGCGAGTTCAGAAAGGCATTTATACAGTTCAATAACAAAATCTCTCTTATTATCCGGCGGCCTGTAACACACACCCATTATTACGGAAGGCGTTGTGAAAAGATACACCCAAACAACTTCTAGGTCAGTGGTAAGCGGTATTAGCCGAGATGGTATATGGTCTTTTATGGCCAAAAGTACGCCCCCTCCTTTTCTAGTTTTTCTATCAATATATATCAAAATTTCAATATATTGCTCCAGCTCTTGCAGAGTTGTGTTCACGGAGCTGCCGTATTTCTGCATACTGTACACCTTTGTTTGCTCCACTAGCATGGTAAGCAAATCAGTACTTAGAAACTGGCGGAAAAGGAACAATGGTGAATCCATGGCATCCGGCTCAGAGAATACTTTGGAAAATTCAGTATGACTGTTTTGGAGCAATTCCTTTCGCCATTTGTTGTCTGGACAAGAAGACGAAGCTACAGATGATCCGAAGGAATCTTCTACGATTTCTTCATCATCACTTGTCTCAGAGGGCTCAGCCGCGGCGGGGGGACTAATCTTCATCATCACTTTCCGACAGATCACTAAAATCGCTGACATCTTCGCCGGCGACGATGCGGTTCCATATGTTCCTAACTTCGGGACCTAAAATTAGAAGGAAAAATAAATAAAAAAACTGTTAAAACGTGTACCATTCAAAGCTTTACCAAGAAAACGTATCAGAATTGATACAAAAATAGTGCCACCCACTGTATCGAAAATGATACGCAGAAATTTGAAGCAATGTTACTAAGCGGACGGGCCTCAAAAACAACACCGAACGGAATAATGTGGTTGCGCAACACTTCCTGAGCAAAAAAAAGTGCCGAATAAAGGACGGCAGAGCCATATACTTACTGTTTTTCGAGTAAAATGACGCCGACGGTATGCCTTCGAGCGAGCTGCTGCGTGCGGCCATCTTGCTCTAGCTGCCAGCGGCGCCCTGGCGGGGCCTTGCTAAACTACCCAAATCGGAAAACTCTGTCATTGTTTGGTTTTGTGGGGTATTAAACAACACAAGACTAAGAATTATGTTACCTTTAGCCGGTTACTGACTAGCAATGCAGATATTATTGCAACTTTTGCTGCTATTACACGCGTAGAACGAGCATGGGGCAACATGGCTTTAGTAAGCTTATCACTGCGTGAATCTAAAACCGAAACTCATCGGGAGCATGCAGTGCGGTGTTACTTTAACCCATTACTTTCAAATTATGTTGCCCTTCGAAGCGCTAGATTAAGAGAGGTGTCTAGCCGGCCAATTTAAATAGACAGAACACCTGTATACTAATAATACTTCCAGGCACTCTTTGTATTCATCTACTAAACAGCGGCAGTCACTTGCCTAATCCTTGTCAGAACAGGGTAGGGCATATATAGAAATCGCGTCAGTAGGGTGGTCAGTGTAGAGAGTCGCGGAGGTGTTGTGTTGCGGTTGCTTGTGTCTTGTTGTGTTGGCGCATGAGTTGTATGTGCAGTACGCAGTTCAAGTATGAGTTGGTGGATAAGCATTTTGTTTTAGTGCCATCTAGCGGTTACTACTACACTTCCTAGGTGGCGCAAGCTACCGCCTGATTCAATAAGCTAAGTGTTGTGCAGTCTGTAGCTATTGATTACAAACAGATGGCATACGGTCCACTGGGCTCCCTACGTACCTCTCAGTTTGATAACAATCGTAATAATTGTGCCACACAGCCACCTAAATGATTGTTCTGTGTCGAAGACCTGCGAAGTGCAGGCAGCAATGGATAACCACGTCGGTTAAGGTAGGCACAAACAAGACGAGATAGCCTCCCGTCGGTGTCGACGAAGGTGCCCAGCGATTCATCGCCGCATACGACAAGCATACGTTGCCTTCAATAAAGTCAGCGTGCCCATTCCTCACGTTATGATTTCTTTTTTGAGCGTTCTCCGCCGGCGGTAAAAATACAGTCAATCAAGCGAGATGCCGTCGGGTGCAATAGCGGCGATTCCGGCAAACACGCTGCCGTCCTCCCGACTAATAGGTACGGTACCGGTGTCTTAGGACGGATGTTTAGAGTGTATGATGGTGCTTGCAAGACGTCGAATAGGCGTATGCGCCCAATTTTCTCACTCTTCCGAAAAGCCGTGCTGTTCGCTAGGCCTTACCGAGAAATCCGAGCCTCGATGAACCGGCCGCCATGTTGCTTTTGGGGGTAGTGAAATTTGACTACATGCTTTTTGACTACGTGTGGAGTCGTCATTTTTACCCTAGGGGTCGTTATATTTGGGACAACTTTTTACCACACCACAGGTAGTCACATGTGACTACCTTTTTTCTTAGAGTGTAGGGAAAACAAGCTAAAGATGAACATTACATTGGGTACCGGACACTTCATCGAACGCCATTTAATCGAACGCCGTTTCATCGAATAAGTGGACATTTCATCGAACGCCGATTCATCGAACGCCGTTTCATCGAATCACTTAATGCCGTTTCATCGAATTTCCTTTTCCTGAGTTTTAGAGCGATGCAATACTTTTTACATAATTTATTACGCTTTTAAAATAGTTTTGACGCCGCTCAAAATTTACCAGAAATAAAATTACTACACGGTGAATTTCATGTCAACCTAAACGTTGGCTACTGAATCATAGAGGGTAGCTATATCATATCAAAACTTGAGCGGATACACGACTTGTTCTTTTCTGGCGAGGTAGGCGGCTGTTCTCGGCCACACGCTTTTTTCCACTTCATCCCTCTATTGATTCACGAGAGCTATTTTCCGCAGCGCCTTTTTTTATTTTGTATTTGTCGATTTACCTGTGTTTTCATTTTATCCTAGGAGAATAGCTTTCTTTTTAAGAACATGTATGTTCCTAAAAAAGACGCGTCTCCCCTCTTCGTTAATTTATTGTAACCCACAGAACCGCGGACCGGTCGAATCTCCAACATGCAGCATATATACTGTATGTCGAATATCCGACAGGTCCATGGTTTTGTCGGTTATAATAAATTAATAAAGAGGGGAGACACGCCTTCTTCTCCGTATCATGGGACACGGAGACAAATCACTGCTTCAAGGACGGCTTCCTTTTGAAGCAGAAAAGGTATCTTCAAGGGCGAAGATATACGCCTGGAACGGACGTGCGTTCATCACTGCACCTGATGAACACAGTTTCAAAAAGTGTCGTCAGTGTTCCAGTTTCTTATTGGCCACATTAACAGAGGTCATCGTTTACTAAAAAAACAAAAAAGAATAGAAACCTGACAAACAAGGTTTCTTCCTTTTATACATGCATACGTTTCTAAAGTATAATAAATATTAAAACTGCTATCCTCCCGGTGCTAAAAAGAAAAATATTTCCTACATGTAGAATTCCTACTGCTCAAGTAGGCAGCGTTCGATGAAACGGTTTTGATGAAATGTCGTTCGATGAAACGGCGTTCGATAAAACTGCGTTCGATAAAACTGCGTTCGATAAAACTGCGTTCGATGAAACGGCGTTCGATGAAATGTCCGGACACACATTACATCACATTTTCATTTTTAAGCGAGATCTAAAATGAATAAGAATAATATTTGCCTCTTCACCTGCACCACCGGATGGTATAACAGGTTTCAAACAATTAGAAATAAATAAATAACGTCTAATTAGACCAAAAAGAAAAGCTTAATTTAAAAAGGCAATCAGCTTAAGCTAAAGCTAAAGCTACAGCTAAAGATGAACAGCAGCAGTCAGCAGCAACACAACTCGCCTGACATTTTCATTCATATATCACAATAAGAACTAGGGATGCCGCGAACTTTTTCGAACCGAAGGTTCGATGATCAAATCAAGCGGTTCGAAAGGTTCGAAAAATTTCGAATTTTCGAACTTTCCATATCGAGAAATTCGACGGAAGTCGAATTATCGAACTTATTAAACTAAGAAGTTCGACGCTTTTCGAAATTTCGAACTTATTACGCTGAAAAATTCGATGCTTGTCGAACTTGATAGATTAAACAATTCGATGATTTTCGAACTTTAAAACTGCTCTAACTAAAAAGTTCGGAGCTTTTAGAACTTTCGAACTTCGTACGCTAAGAAAATCGATAATTTTCGAACTTATTAATCTAAAGAATTCGAAAATTGTCGAAGTTTTGATTCCTGAAAAGTCAAAAGTTCGAGAAACTTTTAACTCTTTTAGGGTAAAAGTTCGAAGTTCGTCGAACTTCGAAAGACCGGCGGGCGATTTCATTTGGATTCAAGCAGTGAGGTACATTCGTAATTTTTTTTCGTATTTTTACATGCGGTGCCGCATTCCTTGCGAAAGACAATGCCGTTTATTTCAATCATCTGGCATGCTTGGTTTTAAAGAAATAGATTCCCGAAGGAGCGAGGAAGGACGACGGTTTTTTTGCAATTGCCGTTTGTGCCATATTTAAAGTGCGCTATAGCCGAAGTTATTTATGCTAGAGATGTTAAACCTTTTAAGAATGGTCTATGTATAGCCTAGGTAAGTGTCGTCTTAAGATATGATTATTGTTGTTCAAGACGAGTTTCGAAGAAATATCCAAACATGTATCTACGGGCAATCATGCCCTAAACTTGGTAATTTTTTTCGTCTAAATTGTTTGAGGTATCGCATTTAAATTAACACCACAGACAGTACAGATCATTACCATCTGCAGAATGCAAAATAATGTATTTATTATTTTGTTAGACCACCTGAGACTTGGTGACTGCGAAGTCAAGGCGTGTTGTCCCCTTGGTTTCATTGTTTGGAGTGCTTTTTTATGGTGACGATTTTGGGGTTCAGGATGCATAAAAGGAGGGAGCACTGAATGAAGTGGTTAGCTGTGTTTGAGACGTCGTCGTGTTTCTTCCACCCAGTCTCAGGTGGTCTAACAAAATTTTAAACCTACACCGGCTCGTTTTCGCCCTAACTGTTTTTTTTTATGTATTTATTGTTTGTTCACGTTGAAGAATAAATTACCTCATGGGGGAAGATTTCTAAAATTGTTCAAGTTCAGCACGTCATAAAAAAAAAATAAACACATTTTTAATTTTTTTTTCTCATTTCACGTTTCTGGACGTGTCTCCTTTAGCCTGTACACATTTCGGTAGGAGAAACTTGTTCTGTAGTTCTGGGCCTCTGAATATGCAAGAATGCAACACTTCCGGCGGGTTCTTGATATTTTTTTTTCTCTCCAGCTTTTTATTTTTCATTTATTGTTATGTTTATTTATTTATTATTTCTTACCAATGGCACAGTGAATTAGGTCGAAAAGACATAGCTTTGTACTTCCGAACCACCGAGCATAGGACGAGTAGTGCCTTCTGACGAGTTTCTAACAATGACAATCTACGCGATCTTTTATGCAGTGAAGAGCAACAGTAGCTATACATATGCATAAAAATTTCAGATTCAAATAAGCTCGACCATGCCGTCTTTCCCCATATTGGTTTCTTTAACATTCCGAAATATCTGGGGGAAGAAATGGACTGAAGCCCCCCCCCCCCCCCCCCCCCCCCGCCCCTCGATTTTCCTCTTCCGACGCCACTGGTACGGTAGAACGCTCCTCGACCCCAAGTTTTGTCAGCTTCTGTGCTTTTTGCTCGGCGTTTCTTCCATCTAGGAAAATAAACCTCCAAATCAATTACAAACTAAAAAAATGTCAAGGTGCAGGCGAGCTGGTGTATGTTGATCATGATGCAAAATCGCGAGACTGGGAATGAAATTCGCAAGAAATAGTGCTAAGAAGAAAGAAAAAAGGGGGACAGGATAACGTCTCAAACTCAGCTGCGTTGAGTTGGATGCGTTGTCCTGAGTTGAGTTTTCAGCTGAGTTGAGTTTGAGACGTTGTCCTGAGCTGAGTTTGAGACCTTGTACTCTCCCCTTTTTTCTGTCTTCGTACACTTTTCCTTTCAAATTTCATTCCCAGTCTCAGGATTTTGCATCATGTACAAACTAAACTTACTATATGCCAGCGTCACTCGGGCTGCGTTCGATCGGATTACTACCTGCGTGCAAGGGGGTAGGGAGGCAGTTTGCCAGATCGCTTCAAGGTTTTTCTGAGCCTCAACCACCTGCCTGCCCCTGGCCGTTTCGAACTGGATGAGTATCGTTAAACAGTGCCCTCGTGTGATCACTACTTCGTGATGCACGTTAATGACCCCCCCCCAGGCTGGCGGTCACAATTACTGATCTATGGTCACACGTCACTCTGCACCGGCAAACATTCCAGCACATCCGGGACACTCGTCGTCTCATTTAATTGCCTGACCGATTTCGCGCAGTCTAAATGTCACACCCGAAATTTTCTAAACCTGATTTCGTGAAAACCAGTGAGGCGTGACAACGTTGTTTGAAACTGAAACTGTGGCGGAACATGAAAACCGGAGTTCGAACTTTGCGCACTTGGATTTAAAAGAAATTCGAAACCTTCGAAGTTTTTTTGGTTTTTTTTTTTTCAAACTTTGCCCTAAAAGATTTCGAAACCTTCGAACTTTTCCAAATTATTGGAGAAAGAAATTCGAGATCGTCGAATTTATCGAACTTTATGTCTATAAGAATTCGAAACGTTTGAATTTTTCGAAATTCAGATCCAAAGAAATTCGAAACATTCTAATCTCTCGAATTTCAAGTTAGGAAGTTCGAAATCTTGGAATTTCTCAAACCTCAAGTAAAAAAATAGTTCAAATCATCGAACCCGAACTTTTAGAAACCATGAAAGCTTCGAACTTTTTGAATTCGAAACTCCACGATTTTTGAAAGTTGCGAATTTTTCGAATTGGAACCTCCGTACGGTCGAAAATGTCGAACCCTTTCGAATTCGAACGTCAGTTCGGTTCGAAAATGTCGAAACCTTACGAATTCGAACCTAGGGTGGTTCGCGGCATCCCTAAGAAGAACAAACATTTGGATTTGTTTGACACCGGCCACTCCTGCGTTTTCACTATCAAACCACCACGTGCGCTCTAAAGCCTCAGATCTTAAAAAAAAATATTTCTATAAAGTTCACGCACATCATGCAAATCACTGAAACTTACTTATAAAAGCGCTTTAGATGGTGAACAACAATCTTTGAAAAAATGTCAATTTATCATTTCGCGGGAAAGAAGGTTCCCTTCATTTATTGTTTTTCGAAAGAGTGAATATTTAAGCACGTTTGTTCTACCCTGAAGAGTTTCGATCATTTTGCAGTCACAATCGCCTAATGTACGTATTATTCGAGGATTCAGTACTTCGTATATTCAATTATAAATAGACCAAGATAAAGCATGAAAATCTACCTAAGTCTAGCATTCTATACCTATCCGAAAGGGTGCAAGGTTAAGTTGTTTTAACGTATTATGACGAGTGGAAGGAGCAGAAGCGGCGAAAATCCCGTATCGAACTGAACGTTTCATGGGGCGAACCTATGCCAAACAAATTAAAGAAGAAGCGTAGAGACACCAGAAAAGTGGGCGGGGATTTGGCGGCGTCACAGCTAGTGAGAGCGAGACTGACTCGACAAGGTCATGCGCATCTTTCGATCTAGTGTGAGCCGGCATCTCAAATATTCGGCTAAGAAGGTTCCAGCGTAGAGCGTTCGGGGGAGAATGAACAGGCACTTCCGAGAACAAGAATGTAGGACGAAATAATATAAGTTGTTTCCCTAGTAAAAAGAAAAGGAAAAACGCTTACAATTTTCTGTAATGGCGAATTAGAGCGCAGCTCTTGAGGAAGAGGAGGGTTGGGTACGGAGAGGAGGGTATTCCGTCTTCCTCCTCCGTATCCTCTCCTTCTCCCCTCCTCCTCCCCCTCCCTCACTCCGCCCACATGACGTCACTCGTGACGTCCCGTTTGACGTCATTATGGGAAACGTCCCATAATGCAACTGGCGGTTACGCCGTTGGCGACGGCAACGGCGACGCCGCTCAAGCCAGAAAAGGGCGCCCAAGGGCTGCCCTCTAAAATAAACATGAATTCGGGCTTTCCCAAGGTAAAACAAACATACCGTATCTGCCCTATCATTCAGCAGAAATTTTCTGAGCTCTCGGAGCTCAGAAAATTCCTATGAAGGATACACACACATTTACACTAGTTGTGCTAAGACATCATCACTTGTTGGCAGCGTCGGAAAATCCTATTGGTATATAAAAGTAAAACGTCTTAATATTTCCTTTATTATTTTTACAGTATGAGTTCATTCAATTTTTATGGCCATAGATTATAATCTCCTCGCGAAAGTAAGGCATTATATTTTATCGGTAGACTCTCAAAGCGCTGTTACCGCAAAATGCTCTTTCAGGGCTACTAAAAGTAGGCTGGTGGAGCAACTGCAAGATAAAATTAATAAAGCAATATGTGGAAGCCTTAATATAAAATTGTGTTGATTTCCCAGTCATATGGGAACAGAAGATAATGAGGAAGCAGACAGACCCCCCTACATTCTCGGGTAATCTTCCCCCATCTCACTGTTTGTCACATCAAGATATGCAACTTATAACAAAATCACCCTTTGTTCGTTTATGGCAGTCTGAGTGGAACATTTAATGCAGCAATAAAATTCGTGTTGCAAAACCGGTCCTTAGGCTCTGGACAAGCTCTTCCCCTAGGAACCCATTTTATGAAGTTTTGTTGTGTCGTCTTCGAATCAGCCATTCTTACATATTGCACGAATATCTTATTTGTAGGCAGGACCCAGAGGTGTGTGAACACTATGGGGATAAGCTTACCATCCTACGTAGTTTGTGGCTCCGTTCAGCTTTTGACAATGAACGTCGTACTCAATTTCCTGAAATGTTTCGCTTCTAAATCCCTTTCTATCTGCTATTTTAGAAAATATGCCCTCATTCCATTTGGACGTGTCTTATATTTTATTGCTAGCACTGGATTATTCACGAAATATAGTCCTGCATATTTTTATAATTATCATTTTATGGCACATCACCAATTGCAGCTTGAGTTTATTAATTTTGTTTAGCGCAGAATAGCCTCTTCCGCCATAAAACCCTCAAACAAACAAAAAAAAAAACGAAAGCAGGCGTTCCGTTTCGGAATTATTGAAGTATCTTTCCTCCGTGTACTTGTCTCGGCAGCAGGTTATCATTTCTGACACACGCATAGTTGAGGTTGTCAAGACAATCACACCTCCTCAGGACATCGCAGGTGTCAGGCGTCTGCTTGGCATGGTTAATCATTTTGTTAACTTTATTCCGGACATCTTAGACGTCACGGCACCCATGCGAGCCCCCCTGAATAAAACAAATAGCTGGATGTGGCAGCATAAACAGCAAACAGCCATCCAAAAAATGCTGACATCAAGCTAAAACATGGCCAAGTATTACCCGTCAGGCGACAAAACGGTTTCTGCAGGTGCGAGCTCTTTCGGGCTTGGAGCGGTCCTCCTGCAGACTCTGCCAACGGGAGAACGCCGACGAGTTGCCTTCGCTTCGTGGTCAATGACCGAAACTGAGCAAAGAAAAAGTATAAGAGACATAGAGGCTATGGCAAGGTCGTGAGCCATCCAGCGGTTTTCAAGAGTTCGGTCGCGGCATTTGCTTTGAAGTGGAAACTGATCGTCTGCCACTTGTACCACTATTTGAAAAATAGTGCTCGCAATGTTATCTCTTCGGGTGCAGGGGCTCAGGCTGAAGACGATGCACTACCAGTTCCGGTTGCTATAGATGCCTGGAAAACTGCTGGCAACGGCGAAGAGGCGATCGCGAATCCCCTCATTAGCATTCCTTCCCTTGGACACCGTGGAACTCTTCGCCACCGAGGCAGCGGGCTGCGCCCTGGAAGAGCTGCCAGCAAACCTGGTGGACGTGAGAAGTGCACGAGGTATTTCTCACAGGTGGCCACAAAAGTCGAAGTTGCATTGTACCTTGCGACGTATGCTATGGTGATGCATGAACGCTCAGTCTTCGACTATCTTTATGAACTGTGCATGTTTGGTCATATCCGCGGATTATCCGCGGACATCCGCAGATGTCCGCAGTAAACTGGCGAACGCGGATACAAATTAGACGGAGTTTGGCGGATTGTGGATTGGATACGGATGTCAGGGGCTGCGGATGCGGATATCCGCGGATCCGGATCTAAATGTTTGCCCGGTGGCATTCAGTCCGTCGACTGACGTTTCATCTACCGATCGTTTCGTCGACATGCGACGTTTGATCGAAAGGCTTCAAATGTTCCTTTCATCGAAAATCCTGAGACGTTTCGTCGCACAGAACCCTGCTATTTTCGTAACAAACTTTTTGCGTCTCGCCTGGATTACAGGGGGAAGGGGGACATGGTTTGGTTAAGCACGCCTTAGTGAATCGCGCGCTAGCTTTTAGCGGCTTAGTGAAGAAATACGTTGTCGACAAAACGACGCAGGGGCATGTGCTCACTAAACGTACAGCGTCGACGAACCGTGTGTCCATGAAATGTATGTTCGTGAAAAGTTGTCCAAGAAAGGTATTTCCACAAAACGCGTTTCGAAGAAACGATAGGGATCCCAAGAAAGATCTTATTCTTACTGAAGATCGCTTCAGTTAGAGCATTTCATCTCGTCAAAAATGCTATCTGTAGAAAAAGTAAAAGTAAAGAATGCAGGGCATCAATCGTCCCGGGAAAGCTAGCTCTTTGGCAGGGAAAGAACGGAAAACTTTCTCGGGCAAGAAAACCTTAAACGAACAAGTCACAAGAAAGTAGAAGAAACCTCCCCCTCTCCGCAGAGAGTGGTGTCGTCATAATACCAAAAACAAGCAAAAAAAAAAATTTTTTTTTTCAATATATATTTTTGGGCGCCTGCAGGCCGCGATCTTTCTCGAACAACACGTTAGTCGATCCGATCAGGCCTTGGACTCTGACTTAGCGGCGCATCTGCCCGCTGGCTGACACGAAACACCGCGAGGCTCGAGGCGGCCGCATACGCTCGGTAACATCACAAAAAGGATTTTGTCTTCCTACCCCTGCTTCTCCTCCTCTCTTTCCGGACTTTTTTTACGACCTTTTTTTTCTCACGGTTCAGACTTCCGATTCCGCGTGCGGCGGGGAAGAACGCGGTCGGCGTGATTTCTGCTCATTTTGCTAGTCTAAATGCAATCGTAACCCCTGGTGGTTAGCAAGAACATCGACATGGTTTCACATTTTGCGGATACGGTTCGGATATGGATACAAAGTATGCAGATGCGGATCGAATACGGATACAATAATGTAAATAGTTTGCAGATGCGGTTCGGATGCGGATACAAAGTCTGCGGATGCAGATCGGAAACGGATAATCAAACTGTTATTCGCGCAGGGCTCTCATCTCTTCTTTACTGAGGCCGGCAGTGTTGCCACTGGTGCACCAGAGACACCAAGGCGTCGACCGCAGTAGAGCACGAGCTTGTGAGTCTCTATTGCGTCCTGGCATAACGGCCGAAATCACCTGTTTGGTCTCTAACTATGAACAGTGCGCCTCTACTGAATGAATTTTGCAGAACCGCTGCCTTCCACCCCGCTCCCTGGTTATTTGTGGAAGGTTATAAGCATTGACCTCCTTTACCTCAAAGGTCAGACCTTGATCCTTGTAGTGAATTACAGCGCTCGGTTTCCGGAAGTAGTGATCCTGAGACGTACGACTGCTCAAGTTGGCATCGGAGTACTCAAGAACATTTTCGTTTGCCAAACAATCCCGCGAATAATGAGATCCTACAACGGTCCACCATTTTAGTCTCCGCAATTTGCAGGCTTTGATACCTCCTACGGCTTCGGCCATGTGAAGAGTTGCCATCACATCGCTCAGTCCAACGGAGTGGCGGAAAGGATGAAACTGATGCTGAAATACCATTTTCGCGTGCAGATATTCCTTATCTTGCTCTTTCTCAGCTATCGAGATACTCCTGGCGTGAGCTGTTTCACTCCTGCCAAACTTCATGCGGAGGCTACTGAGGACTAGCATCCCAAAAAAGGAAGAGCAACTTGTCCGAACTGTCCAACAAGAGGTCAAGTTGCCTGCAGATATAATGTCTACAAGGAAAAACAGGCCGAGGACTGCAATCGTAGCAACTGGCTGAAGAAGCTATCTCGCAAAGCACAAGATGCATCAGTTATGACACCAAACCTATGTGCTATAGACAGAAAATAAGTAGAGAGAATAAGCGTCCGGTTTTCCACTCAACGCCGCGGGTTGTTTCACCTCTGCGTCTTCTGTGTTTCGAGCGTTCTGTCAACGACGCTGCACTTTAGAAAAGGCCTTTCCAAATACACCATTCAATTTTTCTCCCGTGCTGTCTACACTTTACGGGTTGGTCGGCGTACAGTGAGAAATAAAAATAAATTCTATTATTTTTGTGTGTCGAATTCTAGAATATCAAATCACGGAGAACCTGTTGTCATGGTGTATATTTTATATAAGAGCCTGTTCATTGTTGTTTGGGTTATCTAATTTACAAATAAATCCGCCGGTGCTCGATCGCCGACGGCGATCGAGCACCGGCGGAGGCGGTTGATCTGACATACCGCGTTCGGCTTTGGCTATAGCAGACGGCGTTCGTAAAATGGCGTCAGCTGTTGCTGGCTTCACGCGGCGGTACCGTGCGTGCTTCCATTCATTCGGCGTTCGTTGCCATGGTGACGGCGAGGAAAGCAGACGTGCGGAAGAACGCTGCGGCGCAGCGATACCAGGTGCGTTCGAAGGCCCTTCCCGCATGCTTTTCAATGGGCGGAAGGCGAATAAAAAGAGTTCGAAATAAGGACTTAAGGCAGAAGGCTGAATTTCTCCAGCGCCTCATAATTTGACGAGCCTTACACGAAAAGCACGTTTTTTGGGCCATCCCGCGTCCTGTTTTTTTTATCCGCAACATGGGTCTAAAGTATCAAACTGCCCATAAAACACCTTGATTTCTGTGAGTACCATCCTAAAGTAAGCATCAAACTTCTCGATTGTGGCCATCGCGAGTCTTAGCTGGCGAGTATAGAGAGTTGGCACCGAGAAAAGGGTATGAAGAGTAATAAAGCGAACCCCGAAAACAAAAGGAAGAGAAGCTGCCCGCGAGGCTCGTTTCCGGAAACTTTCATTGGACAAGGTAAGGAGGGGGAAAACGACGAAGTGAGGAGAGCGTGGGAAGGAGGGAGAAGTCCACCCGGACCGTCCCCACCCCGGAGCCCCGATAGAGTCCTGACGAAGGGGAAATTAATCGCGAAACGTGGCGCTGACACCTTTGCGTTCTCGGCCGCGACAACATCTGCCCCGGAGGTCCGTGTCCCCTCCTCCTCCCCGCGCCCCACCACAGACGGCCCCAACTCCGCCGTTGGACGTCAATCCCTTCCAAGGTCCGCGGAGGGAGGAAGTTCCTTCCGGTCCCCTGCTGTTTCCCGGAACTTCTACTTGCTCTTTCTTCCCTCCGCTTTTCCTCACTCGTTATATGTCTTGTTCTCTTTCCTCTTAGATCAGTTTTGTATCTTCTTCGTCGCCTTCGGGTGCAAAGTGACAGTCCGGGATTCTTCCCCATCTCACGGCACCTTTTATTCGGTCCGCTGGGCGGCCTCCTTGCTTGGGCACCTCGGTCGGGACCTTGCTCGTTTTTGTCCGCCCCATTGTTTTTTTTTTTTTTTTTTTTTTTTGCATGGCATAGCTTCGGCCCCACTGCTCTGAAAGAAAACATTTATCTGCGTACAAATGGTATCCTCTGGGCAAATATAGATCTAGCGGTGTACCCGTTTTCTTTTTTTTTTATTTAGCTGCAATGAGGCCCTGTAAATATTTTTGTGGGAACTTAAATATACTTCAGATAGTTCAAATAGACTAGTTTAAAAGGATGGTAACACTACAGAAAATACGAGGTTATAAATTTAGGTCTAACCTTGTTTCAGTGTGGACGAATGCCTTTTTGTTCATGTGTCCGCAAAGTGCATAAGACTACGATGTTTATACGATTTCATTCGGGGACGTCGAAAACAACGGTTCTTTTATTGACATATTTAAATCAGAAGCAATTACCGCAACTGCTACTGTTAATTAGCCACCGAGCCAACAAAAATGTACACATACCTTCTTTTAGCGAATCCTTTCATACGTATTATTCAAAATCAGTAAAGTCAGCAAATATATACAAGTTGTTATTTTTGAGAGCTATGGATTACAATACAGAAAGAACCTCGCTGTGAATGATAATAAAAAGAAAACTCTACAAATTCTCAAATGAATGAAACATGACGTAACCTTTAGAACAAAAAAAAAGAAACCTGACGGTCAAGTAAATTTGCGGCTTACGTATCACGACGCTATTCCCTGAAACATTCCTTAAGTTTCGAAAAGAACTTGAGTTACACATGTCAAAAGTTGCAGGTGTATTTGCATTGAAAAAACATTTAAATATTCGATGGGCAGAAAAAAGACACCAATTGACCTATCGACTTTCAGGTAACACTTGTTTATTATACAACATTGCAAATGCCTTAATGGCTACCATCAAGATAAACTTGACCGAGGTAGCACAGAGGTCTGTGCCAAAATTTGGCAAATGTTTGAGGGTTTTGGGCCGTGAAAACCCCTAAGAAGCCAAAGCGGAGACAAATTTAACCTTTGTGGCAAGAGTCAGGGCATTTTGGCCCTGATTCGCCAAAGACGTGCCACAGTTAGGCTTCACTCTCTGATAGTTCGGCTGTTATCTGTCCTCCTTGGGCCAAAATCGCCAAACGTGTGCCAGAGTTAGGCTTACAGCCTGGTAGTTCGGCTGTCATCAGGCATCTTTGGGCTCAAGTAGTCAAACAAGTGCCAAAGTTAGGCTTCGCTTCCTGATAGTTCGACTGTTATTTGGCTGCTACGGGCCAAAGTAGCCAAACAAGTGCAAGAACTAGGTTTACTGAATTGGAATTCGGCTGATGAGTTATTGAATGAACGGAAGTGGTCTGCAACTTAATTGTTAGAAATCAAGTTTAATTCTGCTCGCAACTTTTGATTTTATTTTGGGTGTCTCTTGATTTATTCAGGCTCAAGGGAGGCTGAATGTTTTGCCGCGGCTGGACCAGGCTTTGCAAACGTAGATTGCGCCGGATTGTTCTACTAGCGCGTAGGTACGGACGCCAATATCTGCTGCCATCGAGCAAGCGCTCCGCAAGTCTGATTTACGCACGCCTCCTCAACAGATACTATTAATAGGCGGCGCATTGCAAACGCGAAGGTAACTTTGTGCGTGGCTTGCATTGTGTTTGAGCACTGTCACATCCTAGTGATAACAGAAAGCGGAAGCAACCGAGGCTCAGTGGAAACACTCCCGCTTCACATTTGGGGGAACTAAGATGAAATGTCGGCGGCGACGATTTCTAAACGTTAATTTGAAGCATTTGACAGCATCCACCCCGGCACTCCTTTCTCTCATAACTTTCACTGCTTCCCGCTCCCACCCCCCTTAACCAAAGCGGGCATTCCAAGCCTCGGATACCAAACACTTAGGGCAATCAAGTTTGGTGTGACGCGTTGCGCAATCTAGCTCAAACTATTTTCAACACTGGAGAGGACCTTTCGCCAGCCTACTTGCTTGTGGGGATGTTCACGCGTCAATTTGAAGTTGTTGATTAGTGTGTTTATGGTTTCGTATTTACAGCAGAGCTAGCGGATGTCGCAGAAGACCAAACGTCGAAGCTGTAGCTACTGTTGAGTACCGGGCTGTCGCAACCCCTGAAGCTTACAGTCGTGAAGCTCGGCGGGTTCCCGTCGAGGTCGTGGAAAAGACAACGACGTCTCGGAGATGGATAAATGCCGTAAAACATGTAAAATAAGCATTCTGCTCACAATGCCTTACTTGAGATAAATTTCTAAATGCGCAATTGAACTCGATATTTGGAATTAATGTGCTCGAAGCCCGGCGTTGTCTTTGGATTCGATGTGATGACTCTAGAGCAGACTTGTGCCTATCTCAAATACTCTACTGAAGATACTGTACTTCAAATACTTTTTGAAGCATCTTCGTATCTTGGAAATACTTTTGATCGAGAGTATTTGATACTCTATTTTAATTACATTTCTGAGTATCTTGTACACAATATCTCAAATACATTTTTGACATTCCGCCATTTTGCGAGTTTTTCGGAATCAGGTGGCGTAGGCGTGGCACGAGCAAACGTGAGCATTGTTTGAGCAACCAAATCCTGTTGCTAGCTCCGATTAGCTACGGTGACTTTGACTGAGTTCGTGAAAAGATCGCTTCTTTTGCCAATTATGATTCATAGTTCAGCCCAAAGTTTGTACAAATAAGGTTTTCCCCCTGCCTTCCTAAAGGCGCCTAGTGTTTCCTAACGTTTCCCGCAAAAACTCCTCAAACAAAAGTGGTGGTTTTACGGAAGTAAAGACTGCCGCACTGAGGCGCAACGCAGGCCGGGAAACGACCTACAACAACAATGCAGATTTGAGTGTCAAGAAAATAACAAATAGAAGAAAATTAGGAGAGAAGCACACACAAAAAAAAATACATTTTTGTTTTGCTTGTTGTATTTTTGACCCCGCTACGGCAAAACGTCGAGGTTTTCTTTTGTTTCTTTTCTTTTTGTCGTCTGTCCGTCACTTATTTCTCTCGCGAAAATTGTCTGTAAACGAACATTGATAAGCAGAGAACAGGACAGGAAACGAACTACGAGCAGGATAACCTCTCAAAATGCCAACAAAGCGTCCCCCAACGTTGAGTGCCTTTCTAAACGAAACCTACTTGAAAAGTTGCTACCATTGCCGTGGCTATTATGTGGGTTCACTCATATCCGTATCCCAAGTTCGTTTATAGTTAACTCTCCTAATAGGGAATATGGATCGTAGTTAAACGATGCGTCTAAGGTGCGCCGCAGGACGTTATATTCAGCGATGTCACTATTGGCCAGGCACTCTGACCCGTCTGTTGCCCCCACAGCTCGGTGGTTATCCAACACAAGTTCTTTGCACATGCCAACAGGCTTTATGGGAATATCCATGTCAACTTCTCGGGCACAGTGTAGTGTAAAAATACTAAAAATAAACGAAATGACGTTAAGTAATGGATCAGTACCGAAAGCAGTCGTCAGAGGATGCGAGCTTGACCCACTTGAGTCTTTGTGCTGAGCTGGGCACCATGTATGCTGCATTGCTCATGCAGGCTAAAGTGGTAACAAAAGAGACCCTTTTCCCCCTAAACACGAATTACAGCCGAACGCTGACGCCGCGTTTGGTTATGTCATTCGAGCGCTTAGTCATTGTATTCGTTGTCCCCATGCGTGTAGTTCTAAAGTTAACCGCTTATGGCACCACGGTCTGATCTCCTCCCCAATAGGTGAAGCGACCTCTTTTTTGTTGTCCCAGAAGTGTTTTGTAACATGTATCAGTGATATTGTCAGGCGCGTTGCCGAGCGAGCGCGTGGCCAAATGGTTACCCCGCTTGGCTCTCACGCGGAGGCTCCGAATTTGATTCCGGGGAGCGGACTCCTCTTTTATTTAGTCTTTCAACTTGGCATTCTCGTACGTTTGAGAACCTTGTCGTCTGATCAAATTGCGACTGTTCTACGCGCCGAACGTTCTACGCCGAATGTTTCAGAAACCCACGAAGGGTACAAAAGGTGCTCCGATTGAGTGGCGGTCCAGAGTCAGTCTCGCCCCATCGCTCGATCTTGCTGTTTTGCCGACATCGACACCTGCGACTCTAGCCTTTCTCTGCTTTGTTTTGGGCACAAGTACGCCCTATTAAACGTTTAGTTTTTTCAGTTATTCGCCACCTCATCATTTATCATTCATGACACTATCCTGCTCTTTATAATTGGACTGAGGTACTTTTTTCTGTTTTACGTTGTTGCGTGCTAATAACCATTCTGGTAAACCAGATTTGCGCTGCTGTATAATTATCGTTGTCACTGACGTCGATACAAATTATGAAATGCGAAATTGTCTCCAAAAGTAATTGAATTACCTTTCTAAGTATTTGTACTCTACTCAAGATACTTTACAGTGAAAGTAACTTGAGTAGTACTTTAAATACTTTATGAAGCAGCTATTTAGTAACTTAACTTAAATACTTTTATCGGGTATCTTTTCCAACACTGCTCTAGAGCCAGATCAGCCGAGCAGACTGCTCTCTGCTCAGGGGGCACATCTTGACCGAACGACGTTTTGTGGACGTTTGATCTTAGCTACCGGAAACCGAAGTGAGCGCTTCCTCCGCTTCGCCGGTTTCAGAGCGAACTGTCGTTTGCGCCTTTAGCATTATCGCTGAGCTGCCCAAGGTGGTTCCTTTATTTCGACGCGTGCCTATATGGCTCTGACTTTGTCCCCGCTAGAAAACAATCACTCTACCCAAGAAATAAAAAAGTACTTACCTCACGAGAAAAGGCTATCCATGCGGCTTTTATTTGTGTTCTATGTAAAAGAGAACAGCATATTCAGTCGACGAGAACGAGCCTCAGCTTGCGACGTGCAACTCCGTACTACACCGTAGAAACTACAGCCAGCGTGCACGAAAAAAACACTTTCTTCCGACAATATTATCGCCTTCGACACGACGACGGGAAGACTGGAAGCAAGCTGATCACCAAAACAAGATCAGTTATTCACGTAAAAAAGTTCACCTGCAAAAAAAAAAGGTGAGGGCGAGGGGGGGGGGGGGCGCTTTTAGCTCCACTTTGTAGATGAGGGAAGCTTAAGGAAATCTTCGCGTTTTGTAATTTTAAGGCGCGCGCAATTCAACGTAAAACAAGCAAACTGCCCTTACCTATTTATTTTTACTTATATATGGCCGTAATATAACGAAGTTGCATTTTCTTCTACTTGTTCTCGTTTTGGGTTGTCTCAACCTTTCGAAGAAGGAACCTACTAAACCTTAAAAATACTACCCAACCTTTCGAGGAAGGCACCACCACACGCATGCACATTAACTTATTTAACTTTTGATAAATTATAAGACACTTGATAGTGTAGGCGCGACAACACAACGCTCGGAGTTGGTAATAACGTAATCTCGCGAGGGTACACCAGCGGCTCTGCCGATTTATAGCCGCCCCATTGTTGCTTCATTCGGCCACGGTTGCGCTGATGATCAACCGACGGTAGCGCTCTCTGGAACCCTCCCCAGAACCTATATTCCGTCTCATTAAAACCGTGCAGTAGAGTCAACCTGTTCAAGAATGGAAAAAAAAAACGAGAAAGAAGGACTGGGATTCCCCCTTTCCGCCCTTCCCTCCTCTTGAACAGGTCGGGATACACTCTCGCCCGTGTAGCGTTGGCTGCACTGCACACTATTTTTTTTTCTAAGATGTCTACGCTTTCCTTACAATGCTATAGAGTGAGCAAAAATGCAGAGGAAGCTTAGCTGCATTGTTCATGCCCTTCGACCTCGCCGTTTGTTAAAGGGGCCCTGCAATGACTTTTTTACTGGTTTTTAATTTGCACCGAACCTGAGCGCACTGAACGTAGAAACCTAATGAAACTTTTCTTTTCTCAAGTTTCGCTTTATTTTAAAAGTTATAGGCGAATTAGAATTGCATAAACAAGCAAAAACTAACCTCCTTCATGACGTCGTAGGTCCTGGCTTGAGTGGCCGCGAACTAGAGGAGGAATAGTGGGCTCATCGAGCGTTCACGGACTGCCGCACTCCGTGTCGACGGCTCGAGAGGGCGCCACTAAAGCATGTGTTGGATAGGCTGTTTGAAGCGGGCGACAAGGGCGGCTCGCATTGCATTTGCTGCGCGATTAAAGACATATTTGGCATAACACTTCATTGTCCACAAACGACAGCAAACACGGGGAAACGATCAGTTCAGAACGGGAGCCACTTCGCGCTGCCATACCGCAAATAGCTAAATCGCCAACCAAGCCCGCGCCGAAGGCCTTCGGAACGCTCGGAACCGGTCGGATCCTCGAGCCGGTATACGATCGCAGAGCCGCCGCGTACATCCGGGACCTTTCTACGCCCGCCGTTAGTCGGGGCCTCATCCCACTAGCCCTTTCTAGTATGCGCCGTTTTTTCCGCCGCTTGGTGGCGGGTATGTCGTCGGGTCATTTCTTATTTCCGTACTTTATAAACTGTATTTGTTTCTTTTCTGATCTAAAATACTGAACAAAAACTAGTTTCATACATACTTGAAACGGTTCGCGACACTTATATTTTGTATCTTGACTAAAAAAAAAGCTTTTACCGGCTCTGACCAGTAGTAAGCCCAAGACCAAAGACGTCACATTTCGCGCGCTTTCGGACCCGCGGGTCGTCCCCGTAGGGTGGAGGAGGTTTCCGCGTCGTCCGGTTAAAATAGTGACGAATTGATATATAGTTACTCTCTCCGTGCCCGCTGGCATACCCGAACCCCAAGAGACGTGGAAACCGCAAAAAATGCAGACGCTTAAATATGATTGCAGGGCCCCTTTAAACCTCCCCACCTGCTTTTGTGTCTTCTTGTGGCTGTCAGCGAGCGCGACGGCCGCTTTAAGCAAATCAGAACGGTGGAGCGAAGCGCGTGGCCTCTCTCCGCAGGACGCGTAGGACAAAACTGCTTGTGCGAAAATTTGTCACGTGACTCTCTCCGTCGCTCTGATAGGATATCTGCGGCTGTTGTTCTCGTCGTTTGCCAAGCTACAAAAATAGGTGGGCCACGTAGACCCGATCTCCTAAATGCGCTCTTCAGTGTTCTGTTGCTTTCGTGCGTTGCAGACGTGGCCTGGTTTTTCGTCGTTAACGGCCGGAATAAGACCATGCAAATGTTTCGGTAATGGCCATTTGTTTCGCCGGAGTCCGTGGAATTCCTGTGCTGTGTTTGATGGACGCGCTTAAACCAAACTGCTCTTCACTGACGACGAGGCGTCTGTAGGAAGCTGCACAACCTTCTTTCCCGACTTTGTTTTTGGGCTGCCCGAGTCAGATTATGTATCTATCAATTACTACATAGTATTGCTCTTTTATTAGTAAGTACTCTGCAAGAATGCTTCTGATAGTAGTTCTGCTTTCCGCTCAGTCTCCCAGTTTTTTTTTGCATTTTAATTTATGATTTTGGCTTGGCGTGAAAGACAGTGTTAATTCTATTTTATAATTTGCTTTTCGTTTTACAGAAAAGTATGAGCTTTCTAAATATGCAGAGAAGAAGCTATGTGTAATGGTAGTGATTTAATAAACTTCTAAGTGCTATCGAAAAAAGTTTGTTCGTCCGTGTATGTGACTGATATGCGGCAAGTGATATGCAACGTCCTATACAACACAGACTTGCACAAAGTCCGGCCAATACAGAGCAGAGGCATCGTAGAGTATTCGCACTATATTGCGCGAACGCTAGATCGGGGCAAAATGACTGTACGGCAATAGCTGCCAGATTGTATTTATCAATGCTGCCAACCAAGTGTAGGTCCAAGGCAGGAGTGGGTGATACGTTGTCAATCGGTACACTGAGATCTGAATGGCATAAATATTCAAAACAAGAAAACTATCTTCCTCTACAATCAATGCACGAATCCTTAGAGGGGTCATGGCACGAAAATTAAACGGATCGATTTTTCTTGAAATAAAATTCTCATATTCTTATTAGTAGGGGTGTGCGAATATTGAAATTTTCGAATACGAATCGAATACGAATAAGGGAAAAAATCGGGCTTCGAATATCGAATCGAATGTCGAATATGCATTTAGTAATAAGAAATTGCAAAACAAGAGGTAACAGCAGGTTTTATCGTCTTTTTTAAAATAAATAAATGCAACTGCATTTTACTGGGCTGCAGCAGGTTAAAGATCTTTCTAGTAATGCACTAATTACAAATAATCATGTAGGAAAATTAACTGATTTACGTGTTCCGAAACTAAACGCTTCCTACACCCCGTGAAAATTCCGCCAGTAGAAGGACCCTTTCACTCGGGAAACGTGCGGAATTTCACTAAAGTTTGAAGCAGTTCGACTTAGAGACAGTGTTTCCCGGCTACTACACGAATATTTCGAATTTTGGGAAACAAATAATCTAGAAACTGGTTTATTTCATATTTTATAAAATGATTACCAATGTTTACACAATATAAAAGCGAAAATATGCGCTTTTAACGCTTTTATTAGTTATTAATATGAACCAGTGATGCCAATAAACCCAACATTGCACTTTTCTTTTGCCAAATAAGCATGCTATTTGTTTTTTCGCGCATGCGCGCAAAAGTCGAAATTGGTCAAACTCGAACCTGGGCAGGTTTTACGACATCCCTAGTTGTGATTGCGGGAGTAGCAGGAGTCATTGTCGATAGCGATCCAATGTTTTGCTCGCACCTAGACTTTTTTTTTTCAAACATTTATATTGGATAACACACTCAATATTTCTTTTATATTTATATTTCCCTCTCGAGGTTTAATTTACTGTTTCAATTTATAAAGCGCGCAATTACATCACATATTGCTATGAAAGTGCCATACAGCAAAGGACTTGGGGAAAAAGAGACCGAAACTGATCCTGCCTTGACGCCATCGGACAGATGAAACGGAGCAAACCGATAACGCACGCATCGCACGCTTTTCTCAGTGAATAAACATATTCATTGGGGAATGCGTGGCAGGAAGGTTATTCGTTACTTGCTCGACTATTCGCAGGCTGTGCAAATATTCGCCTTTTTCCCGAATATTCGGCTTTGGGCGAATATTTGGGAACTTCCAAATATGCAATTTTCGAATCGAATACATTTCGAATAAGGAAAATATTCGATTCGTATTCAAAATTTCGAATATTCGCACACCCCTACTTATTAGTATATACACCAAGTTAAGCAATTTTTTAGGGCTCTGGTAATTGAAACAATCAATTTACGAGTTTTTATCATTTTCATCTGGCGACCAGGCAACACTGCCCAAGTTAGTCAGACCACGGTGTCCATAAACGAAGTGATCATGAACGTTCTCTCATTCTAGGCTCCCCCATGATTGCCCAATCTCTCCTCGCCGCGTTACGATCAAAACCGCTCACGCAACTCGGTAACCCGAACGCTATTCTCGCCCTCGTCCCCGGCCCGTTGACCTTCCACCCTGCCTGCGCCTGCGAGATATTCCAGGACGACGGTGACTACGCCGAGTTCATTCGTAACTCGCTGTCGCTGGAGCTGGTGGCTAACGGGTCGCAGTCAAAATGAACAGCTTCCAGCACCCCTTGATACCAATCACTCTCATCACTGCTGCGATCAATGTCGACCACTTTGACAAGGCGAGCGATGCCGTAGATGTAATCGTTACTGACAGCATGATCGAAACACGGAAGGTAAACGAGGAAGCTGACAAGCTCGAGACGCGAAGAGAGCCACGTCTGTGAGTGCGTGCAAGCGGACGCCGCGCGGGAGGCTGGCTACGTAGCCAGCCTCCCGCTCCGCTCGGATCCGCCCCTCCGAGGGACCCGTATATAAATCGATTTCTCCACGAAGCTATTGTGCATTTTTAAAACAAATTTAGCAGGATTATAGGCACATAAAATGGGTCCTAGCAGTATAGCTATCTCATATTTTATTTTTGGTGTGTCATACCCCCTTTAACCCCCGTTTTTGTTTTACATTTGACAGAGTAACATACATATAAAATATTAAGCCTCACACATCTGTTTCTATTGAACTTCATAATTAAAAGTACTCAAAACATTCGTAGCACTGAAAAATGATCTCTACAGCTTTCACAAAAGAAGAGAATGAATCCATGTCTACAACATCACCGGGAAGACTGTTCCATAAATCAATTTTATGCACAAAAAATGTTTATAACTATTTATTCGGTCATTAATGGGAGCTACGGTCTTACGCGATGCAAATGTTCGGGGTAGAAGCCTCTTGGTTTTTAATATTTCGAGCTAACAATTTTTATGCTTTTCAAAAAAATCTGAAAGAACAACTTGACCTGTTGGCACGCTTTTTTGTTTGCCAGATGTTTATATTGGCTCTCGTTTTAAGTCACGTGACAGACGTGGTTCGTCTGAAATCCAAACAAAAATTACACGCACCGCTTGTGATTGAATGTCTCCGAGTTCTTTATTTATTTATATTTATTTATTTAATTACCTCTAAAGGCCCACTGGGGGCATTACATAGAGGGGGTGCATGGAATGGCATCATAGTTGTACACCGTTGCAATTGTATGAAAATGTAAAAGGAAACATGACCACGCTAACAGAACTCAATAACGCGTAACATGGTGCATGGTCACGCACACTGGCATGTAATAATTTCTAAATGTTTGAAAAGTAATACATGAGAAGTTTACAAGTGCTACTAAAAAGAGGGTACATAGAAAACCTTATAGAAAAGACTTACTCAGCGATGGTGAAATTAACAAATGGAAATATAAACGTACCAAACGTACACGTGCAACTTAGAAAAGAGAAACAAAATAGATGTCATGATAAAGAGCCACATAACAATGAGACAAACGTGTCATGGTTTGTTGTCTGTGTGATTTCGCTTGCCAACCCATTCCAGTCGTCCATGGCTTGCAGAAGCGGGGAAAATTTATACAAGTTAGTTTTTGCGAAGGGAATACGAACTATGTTGGGGTGATCATGGCGAGGAAAAATACGGAGGGGTGGGATGACGTTATTTTCGCGAAATTCAGTTGAAGAGTGAAATAGCTTATGGAAATACGATAGCCTAGCAAGATATCTTCTCTGTTTAAGTGTCTGTAGGCCAATTGAGGCTTTAAGTTGTGTGACGCTCACAGGTGCGTATTGTTTGAGTATGAATCTAGTTGCTCTGTTTTGAAGAGATTCTAGCCGGTCATTTAAATACTTTTGATGCGGGTTCCAAATTATAGATGCGTACTCCAACTTTGGCCTAATCAGAGCAGTGTATGCTAGTAGTTTTGTTTCTTTTGTTGCCATGTACAAATGCCTTCTCAAAAATCCTAAAGATTGATTTGCTCTTTTAAGAATGTAGTCTATATGATTATTCCACGAAAGATTAGGACTTAGATGAATACCCAGATATTTGAATGACGTTACTTTATCTAATTTTGAATCTATGATGGTGTAGTCCTGATGCACAATGGAAGAACGGTTTGTAAATGTCATCGTTTTCGTTTTTTCTATATTTATTTGCATTTGCCATGTCTCACACCATAGCATTATGCTATTCAAGTCTTTTTGAAGGGCAATGCAATCTGATTGATTCGATATATGACGGTATACCACACAGTCGTCTGCAAACAGTCAAAATTTTGATGAAACATTGTTAGGGAGGTCATTTATATAAACTAAAAACAAAAGTGGCCCAAGAACGGATCCCTGTGGCACTCCAGATTGAACACTTACGGGGGGTGAACTTATGCCATTTGCCATTACGGTTTGCTTTCGGTTGCTGATGTATTCTCGAACCCACGTAATTACCTTTGCGTTAATTTTAAGACATTGCAATTTTCTAATGAGACGACTGTGTGGTACGCGATCAAAGGCTTTTGCGAAATCTATGAAAACTGCGTTGGTCTGCGAGGATGCATGGATGTTCGTGTGCAGGTCAGTTATCAGTTCGAATAGCTGATTTTCGCAAGAGAGACCGCGTTGAAATCAATGCTGGTTAGGAGAAAGTATATTGTTAGTGGCGAGGTGCTTCATCACGCATGAATAGATTATATGTTCTAGAAGTTTACATGGAACAGATGTTAAAGGGGCGGTGCAACGGTTTTAATGTTGAAAGAATTGCCAATTTGCATTTTTTATATTGTTTATCTAAGCCCAAGTGACCAAAAACGCGTCACCTTTCCCCGAAAAACTGCCATTCTGCTGCGAAATCGCAAGGCAAAAAACGAATTATTGCCGATCTGCAACCACCTGTGGTGGCTACGGGAACTAAAATGACAGCGTCTCTGGAGGTACGCGGAAGTCAACAAACCCTGTCCCCCTCCGCGGCTACACTCGCAGTCAGCCCCGTGGCGATCCGTCCTTTGTGTCCATCGCACGCCGCGACCTTCGACGAGGCTAATCCTTTGAAAGTCGACAATCGCGGAGGAAGCGGCTGGGGTCTCTGAAGAGAGGGCCCAAGGGGAAACCACGTGAACCCCCAGAGTACGTCACTCGAAAGTCGGCTTGGGGAGTTGAGGCACTTCGACCTTCAATTTGTTTTATTTTTTTAAATAAGAACTAGCGCTCGCAAGAAAATGCGGTTTTCGGTTTTCCGGTCCATAGGTGACGCAGATTAATTTCCGCAGTTAATTGGCCAAACTATGAAAATCGTTGCACTGCCCCTTTAAGGATATGGGTCTATAGTTTGCTGCACAGTTACGGTTTCCGGATTTGAAAATTGGGACTACATTTGCTAATTTCCAGTTGGTCGGCACACAACCGGTGTCAAGTGACTGCTGGAAAAGGCTGGCAAGCACAACGCCTGACAAACGTTTAGTCAGTTTTAGTAGCTTAGAGCATACCCCATCAGGCCCTGGGCTTGATTTTGTGGGTAGTCGATCAATAGCACTCATCACACCATCAATGTTTACACTAAAATCATTCATTTCAATACTTGATTCAGTGCAGGATAACTCAGGTAGAGGAAGTTCATTTGTGAACACTTCACCAAAAAAGTTGTTAAGTTTTGAGGCTGATTCAAAGGTGGAGAGTGTCACGTCACCTTCCTGGAGCAGAGGAAATTTATTTATTTCTTTGGGGTTTACTACACGCAAGAACTTTTTGGCGTTTGTTCCTAGTATGCAAGGCAAGTCAAGGTTAAAAAAAGTATATTTTGCCTTTCGTATCTCGGTCTTGCATAGACGTGCGCACTCTTCGTACAATCGCCAGGCATGCTCCGTGCCTGAAAATTTGGCATTTCTGAAGTCTTTTCTTTTTTGATATCACCCGTTTTACACTTCTCGAAAACCAGGGACAGTTCTCACTTTGGGTGATAACCAACTTTTTGATAAAGTTTTCACGTATCAGTATTAAATCATTTTTTATAAATGTCCAATTGTCTTCAACTGAGCATGCGTGGCACCTGCTTTAATATTGCGCCAAGAAATTCAACAAAGAGTCCTCGATGGCACCGCTATTTGCCTTAGAATAATCATAAATGACCTTTCTCATATCGACTCTCGTAGTTCTCACAGCATTATAGCTGAAGTAAACAAGTCTATGGTCGCTAATTTCATCAATAACACGCACAGACATGTTTTCGGGGTGGGAGGTACACACGAGGTCCAGTACGGCATCACCTCGCGTAGGCTGATTGACGACTTGTTTAATTGAAAAAGAATTTAACAGATTAACAAAGCTTGAAGACCTTCCTTTTCGTAAACATGTGGTACACACATTTAGGTTAGCCCAATCAATTCCTGGGTAATTAAAATCGCCAGCCAAAATAATCACTGAACGTGGATACTTTGATTGAATATGTTCGAAGATATTGGTTAATTCATTCACAAATTCACCGGTTGAATCAGGCGGGCGATAACAGACACCGACTATAACATTTTGAAAAGAAACACCACAAATAGACACCCAAAGGTTTTCAAGAGGCGAGTTAACGGGCAGTACAGTGCAAGTTATGTCCCTAAGGACCGCAATAATAACACCACCTGCCCCGTTTGGTCGCTCGGTCTTTACGAAATATATTAAAATTTTTGTTTAGCAGTAATCCAGAGTTTGGAGTCGTATCGGAAAGCCATGTTTCGGTCCCAATGATTACTTCGGGTGAACAAGAAACGACTGGTGCCCGCTAGCTCATCCTGCTTTGATAAAAGGCTTCTGAAATTCGCCAAAAGAAAAGAAAGAGGGCGGCCTTGTCTCCCGGGGGCAACCGGTTTTGGGGGCTTGGGATTGTTGCGTCACAGCGGACGCACATGAGCCCCATCAGTGGCTCTAGGCTCTCTCGGGATAAGTAGTACTTTATCAGTTTCGGCATCGTACATGTACATCAGGTTGTTCACAAAAAGTTTATCATTCACCAAGTTTACTCTATCGTTTACAGTTCGCACCGACTTCCCGAAATCCCATAGCTTCCTCCGAATTAGCCTTACTCTTGGCGAGTAGCCCTCCTCGATCCAGACTCGAGGACTGTCAGTTGACTTTAGCCTCGATGTCCCATAACGTATGTCTTGCCTGCTTTTGAAGTTAAGAAATTTAACGAAAATTGGTCTGTGAAAGCCTTCTCTCCTTTGCCCAATGCGGTGTGCTCGTTCTATGTCACCGGCGTTTATCTGCAATCGGTCCGAAAAGAAACTGCGTGCGATACGCTCTGTCTGCGACCATGACTCATTTCCTTCTTCAGGAATTCCTTTGATAAGCAGGTTACTTCTTCTCATTCGGTTTTCGAGCGCGTCTACAGCACCACGCAATACCTGGATTTCTTGCTGTTTTGAAGACACTTGCTGGATTTGTTTTTCAATTCCTGTAACCACCACGTTTGTGCGCCTTATTTCCGTTTGTACTGCCGCCATTTCGCCTACCGCACCCTCTAGTTTAGACACCCTGTCAGTTAAGTCTCCGATCCCCGACGTGAGTTGGTTTAGTTTGTCCGTGGTTTCTTTTTGATGCCTTGCATTTTCAGAGATGACAGTGTTGAGTTTTTGAAGTATTTGATCAAGCTTGGCATCATCGGGCCCGGGGTTTGCCTCGATATCGCCTGAACAAATCAGCAGTTGAGCAATGCAGAACGTTACTAGTAGAATGTGCGCACTGGGGAGTACCTTGCGCAGAAATGAAGCACTACTTGCAAAACTCAAGGGCTCATCCTTCTTTCTACCTGCACATTTTGAACAAAAGCTACCCACACGCGCTCTGTAAGTACAGTGGTCGTCGCCCATTGTTAACACGGGCACAAAGATAAAGGCAGAACTGAAAACAGTTGGGATTAGCGGTCGACAAATGACTAGGAAATACAGCCACGAAGGAGGTGGGAAACAACAACTCACCCACGACGAAAACAAAAAACAAAAAAAAAACGTGTTAGACGCTCGACCGCAAAACCCGCTTGACTTGATGTAGCCGGATGTTTTTGTGAGATCGATGTTGCGGTGGCGCTGGTTGACCGATGAATCCGATAGCAAGGCAGCACGTGGCAGTCCGCCTTGCTGACAGCGACATAGAGAGGCGATGACTGGTCCTGATGTGTGGATGAGCAGCGCTTGTGGATGGCGGCAGTGGAGTCCGCGCCGACGGTCGCCGTTTCAAATTCCTACTGGCGTGCCGAAGAAGCGAGCCGGGAGTCACGGGCACGCGACGCGCAGAACTCCGTCCAGCGGCGTCTTCCTTACGCGGCGCTTGTAGGTGGCGGCAGTGGAGTCCGCGCCAACGGTCGCCGCTTCAAATTCCTACCAGCGTGCCGAAGAAGCGAGCCGGGAGTCACGGGCACGCGACGCGCAGAACTCCGTCCAGCGGCGTCCTCCTTACGCGGCGCTTGTAGGTGGCGGCAGTGGAGTCCGCGCCAACGGTCGCCGCTTCCAGAGAGCTCTGCCATGGACTCAACACTGCAGTCGTGCATTCTTAGACAGGTCTAATGATTGATTGATACGCAAGAAGCTTCACAGAAGGAGGAGATTCGCCAAGCGTTATTCTCAGGTACCATACTTTGTTGCATGCTTCTTAACATATTCTACATGCATTTTAGACCGCAGCTCTTAGTCGCCCGTTTCCCGCTTGAGCGGCGCCGCCGTCGCCGTCGCTGTCGGCGTTACCGCGCGTTACATTATAGGACGTATCCCTTAATGGCGTCACACGTGACGTTACGTGTGACGTCACGAGGGTCACGAAGGCCACGACTGACATCAAGAAGGTCACAAGTGACGTCCCAAAGGTCACTTGTGAAGGTCACGACGAAGGTCACGACCTTCACATTTACCTTCACGAAGCCTTCACGAGTAACGTCACGAGGGTCACGAGTTGCGTCACGAGGAATGAGGGAGGGAGGGAGAGGAGGAAGGGAGGAGGAGGGGAGGAGAATGAAAGGAGAAGGAAGGAAGGTGGGGGAGAAGGAGGGGACGACGAGCAGACGGAGAGAAGGAGGGTGGAGGAGGAGGGAGGACTAGGAGACGAGGGTACGGAGGAAAGGAGATGATACTCTCTTCTCCGTACCCTCCCCCTCTCCTCCTCAAAAGCTGCGCTCTAAATTGGCATTACAGGGAATAGTAAACGTCTTTCATTGTTTTTTTCCATCCTAGGTCACTCGATAAATCACTTTCAAATATTTTGAACTGTCAACGTTGTCAGACGTTACGCGATCAAACTCATAACCAAAGATTAAGACATTTTTTGGTTTAAATGTGTTGATTAATTTATGCAATACCAACGGCGCTAAATCAGGCATTGCAGAGGGCGGATATATATACAAAAAAAATAGAATGTCCTCCAGACCTCTGCTCCACGGCAGATGAATCATTCAAACAACACATAAACCTATAAACCATACAAGGGAATGGAAGCTTATAAACAAAACATATAAACAAAGCTTATAAGCCATGCAAGGGAATGCAATCTAGTATACAGAACTCAAGCTAGATTTCATCTAACTTGAAGAAAAAAAGTCATAAATGGATAGTACACCAACCACATACAGAGACAATCGATTCCAGCCATACACAGTTCTTGAAAAAAAAAGATATCCTAAATACCTCTGTTTTGAACAAAATTTCTTGCACCTTTAAAGTTTGGTCAACACACTACGAGTGATAGTGGGGCCGCATTATAAACATGTCTCTTTGCATGCCAACTGTCAAATGGCAAATTCTGTGAAACAACTTCAAACGAAGTCTTCTTCTGCGAGTTTCGAGTAACTCCCATTTTGAGACATCTTTTGAGCATGTCACGTTGAAATCTTTAGTATAGTTCCCGGTACAATACCGAGTAGCTAAGGCCTGCAATCTTTGTAGTTTTATTTTGTCACGTGTTGTAAGCGGGTCTCAGACGACACATGCGCATTCCATAACTGATCTGACGTATGTTTTATAGAGCAATTTCCGATTCTCTGTATTGAAGTTTCTAGCATTACGATGAAGAAACGCTAACGTTTTACCAGCCTTG
The DNA here is from genome assembly GCA_013358835.2 of Ixodes persulcatus. Lineage (NCBI taxonomy): Eukaryota > Metazoa > Arthropoda > Arachnida > Ixodida > Ixodidae > Ixodes > Ixodes persulcatus. Next base: position 648,385 of record JABSTQ010009790.1, on the reverse strand, counting down.
GCCACTACATGATCAACGTGGATGCGCCGTTTTAAGTCAGTTTTTTACTTTACCCCCAGATATTTATAGTCTAACACTCTTGATACAATATTGTTATTAATGGCGCAAGAAGCAGCGTACGATTTTTTCTATTGTGAATAGCATAAAAACATTTTTCCCTAAATTTATTTGCATACGCCATTTGAGGCACCAATGGTTAATTCCGTTAAGATCCCGCTGTATGATATTAGCATCCTCAACACAAGCGACGGCCCCATATAAAACGCAGTCATCTGCGAACTCTCTGATCTGCGACACTACTCCTTCGGTGATATCATTAATGCACAACAGAAACAGAAGTGGCTGTAGGACCGATCTCTGCGGTACACCAGATGTGACTTGCACAGTAAACGACTGTGAGCCACTAACACGGACAAACTGGCTTCGTTGCCTCAGGTACTCCGTGATCTAGGAGACTACTTGCAGATTCATATTGTAGCTATTCAGTTTTCTAGTTAGTAAGGAGTGCAGTACCGTATCAAAAGCGTTTCTGAAATCTAAAAATACACAATCTATTGAGAGACGCCTATCTAAAGCATAGGCCAGGTCATGAGTAAATTCGGTTAGCTGTGTTACAAAGGATAGTCCTCACCTGAAACAATGCTGACGGGGATTAAATGAATCAATGCCTACTATTGTGTTCTACGATACTCGTATACGAAATGTGCTCTAGGAGTTTACATGCAACACACGTTAGCGACATTGGGCGGTAATTTGCGACATCATTACGCTGATCATATTTGTGAATTGGAACGACTGCAGCGTTTTTCCAGTCATCTGGAAGGCAAGCTTCATTCAGTGATTTATTAAAAATTTTTTCTTTAAAAAGGAGATAGTGCTCGCGCACAAATATTAAAAGTGTGGTTAGGTAAACCGTCAGGACCAGCCTGTTTTAGAAGTATTCTGTCCCTGGAACGATGATTTATTTCCACGTTCACTGATTATACATCCAAATCACCAATCCCTTCTCAAACCGCCTCTATCCCCGTCGTCGCTTGGTATTACGGCGGTGAAAACAGAACTAAAGTACTGATTAAATGTCTCTGCTTTAGCGATGTCATCATGGGCAACGCCATCACTGGAAGCGAGTGGCGGAATGGCTATGAAGTATTTTCGATTTCTCTTCACATGTTTCAAAAATATTTTCGGGTTGTCTTTTAGTGGCGACTCAATGGAATTAGTAACAAATCTTTAGCTGCGCAAATGGCTTTTTTTAGTTCACACACTACTTTTTTTAATTTTTCACAATTTACAAGTGTCGGCTTTATGCAGCAATTACGATATATTCTTTGCCGTTTTTGTGTGAGTCTGCGCAGTCCTCTTGAAAACCACGGCTTACTTCGACCCTCTCTTGTTTAAGCATCCTTGATGAAACGAAACGCTGTCTGAGCCCACAAATTTTGTCATTAAGCGAAAGCCATAGTTTAGATGCTCCATTGTATTCTGCTTCTGTTTCAAACACAGTAAAATACTCAATAAATCCTTCGTTCACCCTATTTACGTCAGCTTCCATAAAGTTGTACACTCGCCTCGCTACACCTCTGCTTGTTTTCATGTGCCCTAGATTCATCTGGCAGATCACAGTACTTTGATCGCTAATGTCTGGCACAACCAGGCTACAGCAGACCAGGCGAGGGTTATTGATTAGTAATAAAGTTAAAATGTTACTTCTACGTGTTGGTTCCATGACCTATTGTCGGTGTGCAAATTGATCTGCACTTAGACAAATATGCAGGTACTGGGTTTTCTAATATTAATCCTCATGTTATTCTCATGACACCAAGACGTGATGCTAGCCAGAACATCCCTTACTTTTACTTGGTCCCCTGTAGTAGAAACTGGTGTGTAAATAACGCAATAATTGGTAAAAACTCTTAACCTAACAGGACCGTCCGTGCTGATTTGGAAGAAGCTCTTAACGAAGACCAAAAAAAACAGCAGCGGCCCGAGGACAGAACCTTGGGGTAACCCGGAATAAGTATCTAATAATCCTGAAAATGTACCATTTACATATTCGACGTGTTGGCGGTTTAAAAGGTATGCATTAATCCATCTAGTCAGACATGAGAGAACTCCGAGGTCTATTAATGTTTTAATTAGTTAACGGTTAGGTACTCGGTTCGAACGCCTTCAACAGGTCAATGAACAATGCGTCAACCTGAATGCGGTTATTAACGTAAGTAAATAATTCACGATAAAATTTAATTAACTGGGTTACTGTTGACAGGCCACTGCGGAAACCATGTTGGTTGGGGTTTAGATTGTCATACAGTTCTAGAAAAGAAACGAGTTGTGTTGTTACAACCTTTTCGAGTAATTTGCAGGTCGTGCACGTCATGGATATAGGGCTATAATAATCTATCGAGTCACACTGCCAGATTTGTTTTACATGGACAACCCTTCGGCAGTGCTGCATATTCTGCAATGCTGCATATTTTATTGATATAGAAAATATATGTGCGAATTATTTGGCCACCCATTCCGCATATCTTTTTCAGAGGGCATATAGCAGAGTCTCGTGTCCCGGGGATTTTTTTTTTTCGTCGAGTGAAAGGAGCTGTGAAAGAATACCCTCCTCAGATGAAAGACTGCTCGTGACATCAGTAGATGAAATAATAATACCCTGACTCGACTCTCTTCTAAACCCACGCTGAAAAAAATGGTTGAATTTAATGGCTATTATTCCCTTCTCAGTTACTAAGTCGCCGTCGATGCATACCTGTTTAATTCCAATTTAGTTGGTTATAGGTGACACCAAAATTTTTAAGGGGTCCGATAACAAATACCGTATTTCCTCGAGTAATAGCCGCACAGTTTATGAAGAAAACACGAGGGTTCGCTTTTCCATGGTGAACGCGGCTTGCGATGGACAGCATGATTCGAGCAGTTTACAGGACAGAGATAACGTCTTCGCGCGAAGATAGTATCTGTGAAGATTGAATTTGTATGGAGAAATGTGTTATCGATCTAATTATTCACTATGTTATTTATGCGCAACGCGATGATTGGCAGGAGTGTGCTTTGCGAGAAAGTAGAGACAAGTGCCTTGTTCATAGATAGTGCGGCTATTACTCGAGTAAATACGGTATTCAGGTAATGTTCCTGTGTGATCTGTTCCTTTAGCCAACTTAATTCTAATTTTTATGTTCCCAACCTGCTGATTTACATTATTCGAAAGGCGCTTCCGAGGCCTTTCAGCTTCCGTTTGGCGTGAAACATTTCTCGCGTGATCCTCAAGTTCGGGCGTTTTTTCATATTTTTTTTAGATTAAGTTAGCAAGTCAATGGCATAGTAGACACTTGCATCTTAATCACATTTCATTTACACCAGTACACTGAACGAAGCCATCGAGAAACTGCTCAAGAAGGTCGATTCCTGATTCGTCATTTGCGCTACCAAAATCATCCTACATACTTGCTTCAGCATTGTTATCCTTAGAAACAACAATGTCACTCTTGAACATTACTAACTTATGATCAGACATGCCGTCATAAATCAGAACGTCACAGTCATCAAAATGAAACTAATTCAAAAAGTGAATCGGACACCTTTGTGCCCTGGAGCGCCAAACCATCATCCGACTAAGTAACGTCCGGGGCGTTAAATTTATTTATTTATTTTGCCATTTCAAATACCCTCAAGGTAAGTACATTGAAAAGAAGAGAGAGCTGTAAAATATTACTATAAAGTGCACATATTAGTAATAGCATTTTTAAACATAACAATATCAGTGATGTTAGCAATCGAGGCGGGAAGGTGGTTCCACTTTATAGATGTTTGTGGCATAAAAAAAAATATTGTAATAATAAAGTTTTAATATTTGGAATACCAACCGTATGGCTATGATTAATGCGAGCAGATATGTAGAATGTTGGAGTAATTAGGTTATAACGAAAGGTAACATTTTGATGAAATATTTTATGAAAACGACACAAACGAGGGAAATTCACCCCCAATTACACACTTATTTTCATTATTAGTGTGACAGATTGATCTGTCTTCTGGGGCGATCCCGGCTTTTTTTAAACCATCCCAAGAGTTATCCAAGTTCCAAAAAAGTTCAACTTGCACCAAACACTTTCAGTCTTGCAGACATGCTCCATAGGTTAACATACGAGGTTGTCTTTTATCGCTATAGCTACTCCGCCACCTCGGGATCATCTAACCTTGCCGACTAACCCATAATTTGGCGGTACCACTTCGCTGTCAAGAATATCGTCAATCAGTCAGGTTTTGGTTATCATAACAACATACGGGTCGTAGCAATGTATTAAAGCCTCCAGTTGGTCAGTTCTTCTGTATTTCTTTTGTAGACTTCTTGCATTTAGAGATATCAGTCTTAGTTTTTTTTTCTTCCTTGCTATGTCATGCAAAAAAACTGGGGGGGGGGGGGGGTTGGTTGATAGTTTGCATTTGTTTTCACTTTTTAAATTTTCTGGCGATCCCAGATGTACGCTTCACCGCTTACGTTTAGCTTATCGTATCACAGATACTCCTTTTCCCCTCGTTTTCTGTTGACTTGCGAATAGTCCCAAAGAAGCTTCTTGATTGAGCAAACTCGGTAGGAAAAATATTCCCACGTGTGTACATATTTGTTCGTTTCAATTTGCTAGCATTTTGAAGTATCAACTGTTTTCCCGATAATCCACAAGCCTGAGTATGGCGGGGCGGTGAGAGCGTTTTATGTGTTTTCCGAGACGGTAGAGTATTCGTAGAGTATTCGCACGATATTGCGCAAACACTAGCCCGGGGCTAAACGACTGTACAGCAATGCCTGCCGAATATTCAACGATGGTGCAAACTAGAAATTTGAGCAATATTGGACCCGACTTTCGGCCGGTACTGGCATGAGACTGCCAAGTATTGTCGTGCTGCTTGGGAACGCAGATGGTGAGATCTGACCATCGTGTTTCCAACGCTTAATTAATTTACTTTGATTTTGGTGAATCTGAGAAATTCGAACCTTCGACAGGCCTCGAGGTGTCATTTGGCACTTTTGGCGCTAATTTGGCACTCAGTGGCTAGCCAAAAAAGAACCAAACTTTGGCATGCCCGAATCTCCAAAAGTGGAGTTACTTCGGCAGTTGTGGCTCAAGTCTGTCACTTACTTTGGCACTACTGTGGCGGGCCAGAGAAAAGCCAAACATTGGCATCTAAAAAATACCAAAATTAGGCTTTGCTTTGGCAGGGCTTGCTCAAGTATGGCACATACTTTGGCACTCCTGCGGCGGACCAGTGAAAAGCCAATCTTCGGCGTGCCCTAGTATCGCCCAGCTAGGGATAAAGTTAGGCAACATAGCTTGGCAGTGACATGCTCCATGAAGCAAGAACTAACTGGGCCCAAGTTAGGACCTTACGGTTGCCACACTTTCGCCCAAGCTGGGCGTTTCTCCGGCGTGCTACCTGGGAAACGGCTGAGAATGTCTTGATACGTCGAAGCGGCTAAATTGGAAAGATTTGCGTTAATTTTTATATTTGGAATTTTTAATGTATGTTTTTGGCAATATCTGTGGGGTCCCTATTTAAAAAACCTACGTCATCACGGGGAGAAAGTAAAGGCGCCGTTGCACTAATACCATGTTGTAGCCCTTCGCACAACCACACCATCTTCTCTATCTCGCCTCCCTTCCTTGCTTTCGGAGTGGCTTCAGTGCTCTGGAAGGTCATCTGCGCGCATATATATAAAAAAAAGAAGAAAGCACGTTGACCAAAACCCACTTGCTCATGTTTCTCCCCCCCCCCTCGCCCCTTCTTCCCCTCCCCCTCCTAGAACATAACCAGGCCACGCAAGATTCGCTCTTTGCGGACCGAGAAGCAGGATTGGCAAGTACGTCGCGCTGAGCAGTGTTTTCGCAGGTCCGCAGCGGCACCAGACCACTAAATGGTGCAGGACCACGACTACCACGAACGAAATACAACGCCTAAGCGCCTTTCACGTATCTCCACAGTCATATATACAACTATGCTACAAGAGTAAAGCTTATGAATCACATCGACTAAAAGTAAATCTCCTAAATCCCATCTTTTAACAACGCGGCACTGCCGATATCAGTCGTGTGGCACTTTGTGCGGTTGTTTGAAACTTTTCCCTACGAAGTGTAGTGCAGCTCTAACTAATATATACGAAGACGCTTGGAGCCTATTTGATACGCGTGAAAGTACATAAGCAATCAAACACCTTACCATATATGATATAGCTTCGCCAATACTGGAAACTCTTCCGAAAACCTATGGTTGTGGCGGCGAACGACGCGACAGTGGCGCCTCTAGCGGACTTAAAGTCTATGGAGGCAGACGACGCAATGGAAAAATATTGGCTCCTCCTCGAGCTTTGCGAGCCCCGTTTCGTAACTCCAACAGCTGAAGCAATTCATTACGGTCAGTCCGCTTGCAAAGCGGAATCCACTGTTCGCAACTGCAACGACAATCAAATTACGACGCGCGCAGCAACAAAAATGGAACAGTTTATTTAGCGGTTTCAAACGCCACACAGGGGATCACACGCGTTTGAAGAGCGTCTGGGAAGGGGAAAAAAGGCGTTTAGCTACTCGAACTATGTCATAAGTGGTTACTGTTGATCCATTGCATACTGAGTTGTCACAATTTTATTACCTTCATAGGTGATCATTAAAAGGTGCCCAAAGAACACGTTAAGATTACCAGAGCAAGCACACCGGCCGGCGAAGCATGACGAAAACAAAAAGTAACGAGAAAAAAGTATCGTGCATACACGTTCCGAACTTTTCAAGGAAGATGGGGTCCTGATTGCAGACAAAAATAAAAATAAATAGGGTAACGACGGCAAGTAAAGGAGAAAAAAAAGAAATGGGGATACGACGGCAAATAAAACAAAGAACTTAGCAGACGATAAAAATGTGCAAATAACTCAGCAAAAACCTCCTTCGACATCGACAGTCGCTGCTGCACTTATAAAAAAAAAAAAGAAATGAAACGCTACAGCAGCTTGGGAGGGGGGGGGAGCATTGAGAATGAGTGGTGGTCGGCGTCGTTGAGTCCACAACAAACAAAGCGGAAGCAACACAACGAAACTGATCAAAAAAAGCTTCACTTTTTATTTGCTTGATGATATATATTTTAAATATAAAAAAAAACGCATATGAAAATTTCGGATTAGAAACTCAATCAACGGCGAAAATAGGAGGTTATAGCAGACAAAAGTGGAAGAAAACACCCGCAATAACAACAAAGTTCCAGACGGCCCTCAAAATGTCTAGGCATAGCGTAGCAAACGAATCGGAGGTATTAAGCGCCAAAGCGAAGTAAAAAGAAGAAAAACTAAGCAAAACAATGTAAAGCAAAATACGCGGTGGTTCAATCGTCAAGCAAACAAAAAAAAAAAAAAACATCAACAACATAAAAGCAGGAAGAAGAAAGAACGCGGCGGTGTAGCGTCGCCTCAAATCAAAAAAAAAAGAAAGCAGACTTTGAAAACTTGAAGAGGTTGCAAGACGATGCAACGATGTCGGTCTTTATTGTACAAGACGCGCGCAGAAGCCGTTAGTCGTCCCGGCGCTAACAATCAGAGTTTTTGCACCGTATATAACGCAACCGAAATCACCTTTAGTTGCTCTACGACGCTCTCCTCTTTTTTCTTTTGCACGCGCGAGAAGTCGGCTTTTTTGCAACTTCGCTTTTATTCATTTCAGTACTAGCGTCAGAGTTACATGTGCGCAATTGACTTATTCCCGAGCATACTGACATCGCAGTAACGTATGTGGGTCGAAATTGCCTTTTGCTTGTTGATCCGGAGATGATCTTATTGGAATTACCCAGCTCGCCTTTTCGACAAAATGGTTATACGCGAGCCATTCATGAGAAATGGAAATTTCAGCAACGAAACTAATTGATTGATAAGAACAGTAAAGTTAAAACGTAAGTATGTTCTAAAATGTTTGTACATTGCCCTTTAAAAAAACAGCGCGAAGGTTCATTCGTGTTTTGCCTGTCTTACACAAGTTGCGACAGTGTTTTCTTCAGGAGAGCCCCGAAAATTGAACCCTGAAAGTTGAAACGTTTTTTCCACGCGAAGCAAATGGCCTTCACTCATTTGGTGGCACCGTTTTTTTAACATTCAAAAGAGTGAATACCCGTGACAATGTTTTCTTTTCATTGGTCACCTCGCACGTAAATAGGCAAAATCAATGCGTTGTGAAACATTCCTCTGCTAACGGAGACTCCGAGCTCGCCAGGTGCGCTGCGATCATTTTTCGCCCGTACGCCGCTGGAGTTAACAGTATTGGCTTATATCGTAATTGACCTTACCTTCAATAAACGCAAAAAAGAAAGAAGAGTTATATGAGTTAGAACTAAGGATATATTATTTCGTTTTGTTTCACGGCTTCACCGCATACGGGGTAGCGATAAAGGTATGGTGCTTGAAGTTTAAAAACAATTGAAACGAATCACATTATGTTTTTTTTTACGTCTTGGTCCGCTGAAACTGACTTGGTAAACCATTTTAGTTACGTTGGTCCTATCATCGCTAATCGTGGGCAGGTAGACGCCATCTATTTTTATTCACTCATTCATTAATTTTCCGTGCTCATGAATGGTGAGTAGCCTAAGTAATGATGCCCATAGTCAAAAGGAGTACGCACAGGATATCTACGGCACTTGCGACAAATAATGTCTATTAAAGGGATCATGAAACGATTCTGAAATCAAATTCCATCCACCGATCGTCGTAAAAGGTGTAAAAGGAAACAGAAAAACACAAAAATGGGGAGCCAAAAAAATTCTTCGCTATAAAAAGTTTAAAAGAAAACTGGACTTTTTTGCGCCTTTCCTTCGAAAGCTCTTTACCTTTTCACTGCGATGCATCCGCGGAAGCGCAGCACGTCAGCCGAATCCACGTCGCCTATTGGGTAAGAGCCTACCTCACCAGAACCGCGATCATAAACCATAAATAGACGGCAAATGTTTCCTAAACGTTGCGTTAAATAATATTCAGATCCACATTTTGTAGCGTAATTAGAGATGTGACGAAACTTGCCAAATTTGATAATGCTGTGAGCCAAGCGCCATCTATCGTGTGGTAAACGAAGCAAGAAAAAGAGGGCCGACAGCGCCGCTCAGTTACTTGGTGACGACGACCAACGAACGTTTATTTTTCTATATGTTCCTTTCGCGCGTCCCGACTTCAAGCAGCAAGAAAAACGTAAAAAGCCCTTGAAACAGACCACGACGATCAAGAACGCTGGATCCACAAACGCCCGAGAAAAGCTTTAACGGCCACGAATCCACCGACCCCGACCAAGCGAGCTCGGCAGGATATAGGCCTAGCAGGCACTCCGACTCGGCGCAGTGTTGCTTCAACGGCGACCCTTGTGGACCCATCCCGTATTATAGTTTGATCGCTGACCTCAATTTTAGATTAAGAGGTTAGGTCTATCGTTTCCCCTTGCCATCTGTCGTCAAAAAGGGTCTCTCGTCGATTCTATCTTCTTGTTTTGTGTGATATAGAGCTCAAATAAACGCCGGATGAATTAGCTTCGTAACAAGGTATGCACACTTTGTTATTAGTATGCCATTTTTATTCTGACACGACTGCACGTCACTGTCGAGCTATAACAGTTCGTGGGACCTACGTGCAATGCCGGTTCAACCTTCCTTTGCCGAGTGTCACGTCAGTATCGAGTTGCAATCGTAAAAGATCGGTCCCGAAGCGCTTACCAACAGCGCGAATACGGCACTTCCATCAAACGCGCGTGTCCGCTCCGAGTGTGAACAGATACTTACGTGGCTCTTGCTGACACTGTCGTAGTTCAAACGTATCGGTCGGCTCGCTCCTACATCTCCGAGGCCGCGAGAAACGCCGCGGCAATTTGTTTTCATCTACGTCGCTTTGCAAACAACTGACACGGGCCGCCTTTTACCAACAATGACAATTGGGTTGACTTCTGGAGTCTTCACCGGAAGACTCGCCACACTTCCCAACAGGCATACCGGCATATGGGACTAGTCCCATGCTGTCGCTGTAGCGCAACATATATCATTGAATTTCGCTCAGCTGCGATGTGTCCATGGCTATCGCGGCGATGGGAGGCGCCGATTCAGAAAATACGTCGGTGCCATCAGCGCAGTAAAACCTACCAGCGCACCCCCAACACGCCGCCGCTAATGCTCCCATTCTACTACTGCCGAGGGAACTTCCGGTTCCTGTGCCAGAGTACGTCACGACCTTCAAAATTACGCCTCAACTTGTTTTGCGGTCAGCTGGAGAGAAAGAAAAAGTCGATATTTCATTCGTTTTTTGTCTAGAAGTTAATAAACCGAGACGAAAACGGATGCCTCTTCGACATTCAGTGAACGTTGAAGGTTTAATGTAAAAGTTATCTGGCAAAAGTAAAAAGGTCATTTCATGGTCCCTTTAAAGGGGGAGGGGGGGGGGGCAGGAAGTGGGTAACAGTTAAATATCAGCCATTGAACGCCTAAACACTTGAACACTTGAGTCGAAAATGTCGATGCTTTGTACTGAACGTGTAATAAGAATGTTGGATGCGGTTTATGGACTGGAAAGGTTGATATTTTTTTAACTGAGAAAGTGGGATTTACCCCCAAGAGCACTCGCAGTACATATATATAAATAGCTGATGTGGGAGTTGAGCAATCAATGAATCAATGCGACGATTAACGGAATTATACAAAAATATTATATCGCCCTCAAGTATTCTCGACCTCAGCAAGGCATTTGACCTTGTGCACCATAAACTCTTATTTCAAAAAACTGTCAGAGAGTGGAATTTCCTTGCAGTATTGTCTGGTTCAAAACATATGTGTGGGCGCATTAACAAAGATTGTGTTAGCGATGTGTTAGTTATCGAGATAATACATATATACTTCTTGTGTTCCACAGGGTTTAACTCTTGGGCCTTGGGTGTTTATAGTTTTGTTAATGACCTTTATCGTTGCATAAAACATTCCCAATTGCTCCCGTTCGCGGATGACACTAAGATCTACAGACACATCAAATCAGATGCTGATTGCGAACTTTTGCAAAAAAAGATATATTTGCTATCTTGTTATTGTGTGATATGCAAAACTTGCGTTTAAATAGAGAAAAAAAACAAAGGCTTGGAAGTTCTTTATTACGCAAAAAATGTGTTCTCACTTTTTTTCGTTAGGGCTAGATATTGAACCATTGCGGCGATTGGATTGTGTGTGGGATGGGGGCGTCTTTGTTGATTCTACCCTTATATTTAATGCATATTTGTTAAATTTTTTAAGTTTATTATTGCGACTGATATGTCTGTTTTCGAAAACAACCCGTGATTTCAAAGAGCCGTTTTGTCTTGTTAGGTTTCCTACCTCTATTCTACGTTCGAAACTTGAGTTCGGCTCCGTGGTCTGGAACTGTCCGAGTGTGGCAGGCTCGGAGAAGTTAGAACATGTTCAGAGGAGTCTGTCACGCATTGTTTACGACCGTTATTACGGCCGCCGGGTTTTTTTAAGTAACGAGGTAATGTTACCCAGGATGAATTTGCAGACATTAGTAGCTCGTCGAAATTTTTGCGACTACGTATTTTTACGCGAATACCTACAAGTGACATTAAGTTGCCCTGAACTTGTCTCTGTGCTTTTTTTTGTTCCACACGTGCGCAATCCGAACCCCAACACGTTCTATGTAATAGTCTATGCTCACTTTCCCCTATATTGCGTATTCAAAATAGTTTTGATACACTTGGTGCAGCGATCGATATCATCGATAGCGAATGCTCATTTAAAATGCCCGAAGCATGCAGCTTTATTACTGCCAGTGCTCATTTTTTTGTTGTTATAATATTGCTTTAGTTTGCTTGAAGAGTGTATTTATTTTGTTTTACTATTGCTTTAGTTTGTTTTAAGGGTGTATTTGTATGAGCCAGCATTTAGGCTTCGGATTTTCCTAAACACAAGAGAGAGAGAAAATAAAAACATTAGCCTTATAGCTCAGGAGCTCAAGATATTTACATAATAACAACTCTGCAATGCAGTACACAGTAAAAAAAAAAAAAATTAGTCAGAGCAACAAGGAAAATTAAACAACAGTACTTTCATTTGGCTAAAATACTAAAAATTAACGTCTGTAAATGTTAGTTGAGTCTCAACTAAACACAAAAACTCTGGAATATATATAAGTGAGGCAGAGCAGTTTTCGAACAATAGGACAGAGAAAATGTAATAAGTCAGAGATCCGTACTTGCGGAGTTGCTATGCTAGGAGTTTATTCTATGTATTATGACAGTTTCGCCAAGAGGCTCGGCTGCGTCAGGAGATAGCATACATCACATGTATGCCAACTCCTGACGACCCGATCCTTTCGGCGAAACTGTCGTAATACATGCAATAAACTCCTAGCAAAGCAACTCCGCAAGAACGGATCTCTGACCTAATATATATATATATATATATATATATATATATATATATATATATATATATATATATATATATATATATATATTATATATATATATGGGTGATTTCATCTCAACTCAGGCACGGATTTAGGGTCAAACTTTTAATTTGGACGAAAAAAATATACATTTTGGGGCGATTCTTGCAATAAAAAAAGACGAAAACGGCAATTTTGTCGGATTTTTCGTTCTCAAGTTATGGACCGTTGAAGCGGTCAAGGTGGAAACTGACGTTTTTCCAGCTTATCGAAGGTTCCATATTTCACTCCATCCCTTTTCCCTACTTTTTACGCTACATCAATATAACTTTTTGGGAACACTCTAGGCATAGGCTTTTTCATGCTAATTAAGCGTCTAGGTCATAACATTTTTAATGATTTTTTTTTATTTGTCAAACCGCCTCTCTGCGACGATATTTGACGAAGTTCAGCAAGCTGTGCTGTGTTACCTAATCAACATATTTTTATGATCTTTATATCACCGTAAAGATCCAATTAAGTTCTTTCTTTCGAGCATAATTTCAATGTTTTGCGGTAAGCATATAATGCGCTACTTGTGCCTGAAAAACGAAAATTTCGAAAAACTGGCTAGTTTGGAATCGATTTTATAAAAAAAAAACCACTTTTTATTTCTTTTATTTTTTATTCACAGTTAGTTAATATAGTAGTCTATCCGAAACTACCAACAGAAATTGCAATATATTGTTTGTATGGCCGCTATTAAGACTCGAATCCCGCGCTATGAGCGTTTTGAACCGGACTTCGCACAGGCGCTCTGCTGAGCAGAAGTTTGGCCTATGTAAGGTTTTCGATTTATCGTTAGCAGTTACCTCAATATACAACCATAAACATTTAAAAAAATTTTAGTAGTGCACTTAAAAAAAATTACTTCGAAGTCCGTATCCAGAAGTGCGGGCACAGCGCTTACATTCCTCCCAATACGGGGAATGCAGATCGTTAGAGAATTCCTCTGGAGCCTTTTGCGTTCGGCTTTGAGTTTGAAATACCAAACTTGACACGTAACTGTCATATTTTCTTATGTAAAACAAATATGCAGTGCATATACATATGTACGATTTAATATCTGACGCTTAGGAAGTACTGTTTATTTTGCGCATGTACGGACTCTTTCGTAAAACAACAAGCATTTCGTAGCGTGTAAGGCTTCCAACGTGTTGATCATGCGTTTAGGTTTCAATTCTATTTTCAGTGTTTCATGCCGGGTTACTTAGACGTTTTTCTCTTGACTTAAGTTTGTCCGGGAGTCTAGATGTTACGTATCTTCTCCGTCAATACATAGGGCGAAGCTCACACACCTTGCAAATCACGCCAATGCCAAGTAAATAAATATTATTAGGATAAATATTGTTGCTTCACTGGCTTTTACGCTCAGATAGTGAGGTAAGTACTATCATTAAATAGAAAACCTTACATAGGTCAACATTCTGCTAAGGTGAGCGTCAATGCGAAGTCCCGTTCAGAACTCTCCTCTCCCAGCACGAGATTCGAGTCCTAATAGCGGCCATACAAACAATATATTACAATTTCTGTTTGTAGATCCTGGCAGACTACCATATTACCTAACTGTGAATAAAAAAATGAAATACTGGAAAAAAATGAAATGCTGGCATTCTGGCGCCATCTATGCGGTGACCCTGGAAATGCCTTTCACAAGAGCGAAGGTTTCGCGGGATATATGAGGTCAAATGTGCGTAACACCTATAAGAAAGGCTGGTTTATAACGTTGACAAAAGGTTTTCGAGCCAAGAAAGAAAGGATAATGCGAGAGAAATAGAAAATATGCCGGACCGCAAAGTTCACACTGCTACCCAATAGATGGCGCTAGTGTGTCCTCTCGTTGTAAGAGGTTTTAAGAAACCCAGTTTTAAGTGGTCGCAAGAGTGTGAACGGGCCTTAAAAGGTCCCTGAACAGAAAAAAAAAACAGTTTTAAACAGTCTGCTTAGGACACACGTATCAAGAAATAAAAATTACGCGAATTTTTTTGTTTTTTGTTTGTTTAGAATAATATTGACGGCGAGATTTGAAATTTTGTGCGCGAAGTTTATGACGTCAAGGAATGGTCATTCGCTCAACGAGATGGTAATTCGTCCTTTCCACCTGAACGTGAAGGCGAAGCCGATGCGCTCTCCTTCACGCGCCCGAAATGCCGAGAGAGAGAAAAAAAGTGGAAAAGAGGAGACTACCGACTAAATCCCGTCCCGCGCCGTCAATATTGTTCTAAAAATTCTTTTTTTTTACGCATAAAATTAATTTATTGACACGCGTGTCCCAACCAGACCGTTTGAAAAACTTATTTCACTTTTTTTTTTTTCAGGGGCCTTTTAAGACGCTGCAGGAATCACCGAGAAAGCAGAACCATAAAATCTGCTTAACAAAGCCTAGTTTTCTGACATTGCACTCCCGAACAAACTTAGTTCTTGAACATTCGGATAAACCCGAGCTGCATAGGAGGGTGTCATGTGAGCAACACATCTGAAACCACAAAAAGCTCCCGACAACCAAGCTTAACAAATCGTAACACCGCCATAATGCCCGCATCATCCAGGGTGTGCTCCCCTAGGTTCTTATAATAACTAAGACAAACCTTTTTACATTAGTGCTACTAAATGCACTCATTCATATGAAGTGGGGGAAGAGCGAGATCCAAGACATGTCCAGTCAACGCATTGTGACTTTCTCACAGTGGAGAATCCTGTTGGTCAGTTCATGTCCCTGATTGGCCTCATTTGAAGCACGTCACAAATGCTCTCTTCGGAACTTGATACACATGACGACGGGGCCTTATTTGATGACTCAATACACTCCATTTGTTTACGCGGGAGAGAGAGGGTGAGAGGGAGGAGGATGGCAAGGCTTGAGTGAATGAAGGTGAACAGCTGCCAGGGATTTAGGCACTACACTGATAATAATAATAATTATAATAATAATAATAAAAAAATAATAATAATGCCGCTCGTAGATTCGCTCCACTATTTTCGCGGGCCAGCGCTTTTAATGCGCACGCGGTGCTGATTTTGCCGCCAAAAATGGTACTTATCGCCAATATGGCCAGCCATCGTGCTGCCACAGTGCTGGGTTGTACCCCATGGCACGCCGCCACTGTCGCTCATTTAATTCCTTGATACGTTATGGTATGCTGCCCAACCAGGAGGCTGCCGCATCTCAGGAGATGGACTCTCGAATGTTTAATTAATTCCTGGATAATCGACTTTCCACCAACCTCAACCTCAACGCTGCCTCAGCCGGTTTCTTTTATTTTGCTGTCATGGGCCGTCATATCTTCAACAACGAGCGCGAAAAATCACATCCGTCTGGTGCTCCCAGAAGAGCGGGATAATAAGAAAGGCCAATCGCTACCCCACATTTACTTTGTGGTTTTACAGCACCTGGAGAGAAATTATTTTATACGTCAACTACTGAGGGCCAGTGCGGGTCGGATATCCGGTCATGGAACATTCCGGATGGTATAGGACACCCTCTCAATCGTGTCCACGCTCTTGCGTGCCGCTAATCACCACGCTCTCGACATCGTCTTTCTACTTTAAAATTATTCCTTTTGTTTGTCCTATTGTTGAATCTTGTAATCATTTTAAGTAGAATATATAATCTAAAAATCGGCTGAGCAGAAGCATATTGCTAGAACGACAAATGATGTCAATGTGAGTCGAGGACTTCCTCATGATGTTGGACACCCTTTGCAAACTGTCTTGTTTATCGTCTATATCTTTCTTTCTCTCTCTTTATATCGACCTCTTTGCGCGTGGGAGAAAATATCAAATCTTTCTTCATCTTTCGTTGGTGTGTTTTTCAAGGGTGTTCATATAGCGAAGAAAAAATACGTTCCCGCGTGAAAGTGACTGAGTTTCGAAATAATTTGCTAATGTCATTTTAGCGCATTATTCGAACAAGACGCAACTGTGCCACTTAGGAACAAAAACAAATTAAACGAATAGACTTGAACGATACGGGCTTGTTCATAAGCGGAGGCGGAAAGTTCGTTCAATTAGGTCATGGAGACGTGAGAAGGTGGCCTATTAAATAGGGACCCAATGGCACGGCTAATTTGAGTCGCAGGGGGCGGCTCTGTCTAATGAAGACAAATTATGATATCCCGCCATTGCACTGACGTCACCATCGTTAGGGGCTGGTCACAGGGCTTATACGGCATCAAGGACCGATCTACTCGGGCGAACTTTTCTGAGTAATGAGCGAAAGAATCTTTAGACCATTCGCTAGTAGCGGTCTTTGCTTCTCTAACCGTTAAGGGCAGCGCTCAACATTCATTCGCATTATTGCGCTACGCACCTTTTCGTTAGGTCACTGGGTGATTAATATTGAGGTGTGCTAAACATGTAAGTAAAAAGCGACCGCTTGATACGTCCAATTTCGGATAATCCAAAATATGCGGATCGCTCAACTTGCAGAAAATGTAATTTTTACCGATCGCCAATTGAATCACTCACGTATTCCTATATAAGTAAGTGGTACAATACGGCCTAATTTATGGACGTTCTAATCATTGTAGACTGGTGAGCGTGTTGGTTGAGTTGAGCAAAACCCAAAGTATGATACCAGATGAGGGACGACGTACACTTTTGTTTATAAAAAAAAAAAAAAGAAGTTCGTCGTCCTTCATCCCGTCTTATTCTTTCGATGTTTTTTTTTTCTAAACGTCATGCTTATTGCGCGTAATTTAACATTTTAGTTGGTTAGCTTGTGCTTATCTTCGAGCACCCTAAAACGCAGTAAAAAAATGCCAGCGGCCTTCAACTTTAGAGCCCTATAACGCATGACTTGCAGTATGCATTTATAGATTTATTTGCAGTGTCCAACAAGAGCCAGATACCTAGAATGATGTTGCACAAAGTCAGATGACTAAACAAATGTCAGAACACAACCGTCTAACAGAACACAAGAAAAAGTAAATTCTACTCGCGTGATACACTAGGTCATTGTTAGAAGCGTCTTCAAGTGGTTAGTGGAGGCTATACTTCGTTTCACCTTAGGTCCGAGCGCGGACGATGTTATGAGCCGGAGGGCCAATCGAACAGCGCAAAAAGCGCAACGTCATGGCGTGCTCACTGCGATTGATAGGATTAGCCGGCGGAGGAGCACGCACAGAGAGACGGCGAATACCGGCTGGTCCTATCAACTGCAGAGAGCACGCCATGACGTTGTGCCTCTTTCGCTGTTTGATTGGCCTTTCGGCTCATAACATCGGCCGCGCTCGGACCGAAGCTGAAACGAAAGATAGTTGTTGTGTTTAGGTGTTTAAAAACGCAACATGAACAAGGGCCATACTGCGCCACACACATATATCTTGCTGTTCAGGTTAATAACTCAAGGCTCAAAGTCATATCAAATGTTCGATGTAGGGAATGCTCTTAATAAATGATAAACCGGAGACCTATTTTTTGTTTTAAAGAACACATTTTTTTCTTCAAAAAGTTCATCCCACGTTAGAACGGAACGCTAGAATATTCGCCTGGTAGGACTGCATAATGGAACGGGATGTAATAAAATAAACAAAAATCCTGGGAAAGAGGTCCGCCAGCTGTTCTCTAGTTCCGGACAGAGCAATGGAAGATGCAGTACCGTCAAGGCTTCACAGCGGCAGTCTTGTACACGTTACTAAGAAAAGCAATCGATTACTATTACTATTACTCTTGGCTAAAAAGTATTCGATAAGATTACTTGATTACTCGACAGAAAAAGTAATTGGACATTACTTCTAGATGTAACCGTTACTTTTCGATTACTTTATTGTGTAAAGATTACATCTTTAGCGCTCATAACAATAAACTACTTCCAACCCATATTTTACATTTTCGCAAGTATTGAAGAAGAAAAAACAGGTTCCCTTTTCGTGGTCGTTGCACCTTCACAATGCGGACACAAACATAAAATTCGTTTGAAGAAGTTTTATTAATTGAGCGTTCGCCAGTTGCGGGGAGGGGGGGGGGAGGGAGCGGAAGGGATCCTAGATCTTGTTAAGCTTAAGCAAGGGTTGTCGCTCAAAGTTTTCGTCACTTATTTTATTATTTACATTTGGATGAACTCGCATGTTTTACAAAAGAGCAGCAGCTCCAGGATTTGAAACGGATCATGTGTAGTATCTATTACCGGATGAGATCGCCCCAACCACTTTTCAACTCCAAACCTTACTTGTCACAAAGACCACATAGGGAAAATAGGGAAATATTTGAACTGGCTTTGTTATATTTTGCATCCGCTTTAGACATTCTTCGGTTCTGGTTCTCCTACGGACTGCAAGTAGCTACCGTAAGCAGGATTTTTTTTTTCTGTGTGTGTGTGCGTGAGGGGGCTAGTTTGAACGAAGGACTTACAAAGCTACATTCTGCTTTCTCAAACTTGGCCCTTAATGGCCTTCGTCACACACTGGGGCTTACCTGGGGCTTCCCACTCCCAGTCCCAGCTCGAAAAAAAAAACGGACATTCCACAGAAACTGTAAATACAAAAGGGTTGACCTCGTCTACTACAGCTCCGCAAAAATCTTTATTTTTTTTTTCGTTTGAAAGAAGAAGCAAATTTTATTTTTGTCATTTCAGAAAAAAAAGGTGTGTGCAGGGGGGGGGGGGGGGGTCCCGTGGAAAAATAGTAGATTAGAAGCAATTTTATTACTTCAAAAAGTAATCATAGTACTCCTCTGATTACTGCCTAATAAAAGTAATCAACTCATTTCAAAATTACTCCAAAAAGTAATCGATTACAAGTAATTTGATTACTTGTAATACGTACGGTACAAGTCTGCACAGCGATGATCAATATCTCGAGCATCATCTGTGCGAATTGGTCACAACACTGACTAATTCTAAGGCGTCACTAGATAATTGAGGCGATTTTTATGAGATTAATGTTTTAATAACCAAAAGACTGGTTTTACCACATGAAGTTTGTTTGCACCTTCAAGGTCACATTCATGCTGCCGTGTGGCTGAGAGTGCTTTCGTAATAAGGGGTTCGACATTCAGGTAGGGTAGGCCTGTCAAGGTACCCGTAAGGTAGTTTGCAGATATAGCCAATGGACCCGCTTTTTCTTTTCCTGCAATTCCAGCAGGAATCGGGACCCAGAAAGTTTTGATGTCATTGCCACGACTTACCACGATGTGAAAACGTAATAGCCCAGCTAGCATACTTTTTGCGTCTTTGGTGTGGCATAGTTGATGATAACACTTCGTGAACCTACAAAAGGAACGGCCTTCATTCTTCTGCTCATCGCAATGCATACAAAATTAAACAGAACGTTATGAATCTTCGCAGTGAAAATACTAGCCGTACTTTCAAGCTGTCAAACCTTAGTAAAAACTTCAAAGTAAGCAGTCGCTGATACAAAGAAAGAGGTCGTTGCTACATATGTGTAAACGTGAGTAGAGTTTCTGTACTTCTCAACTTCGAGAAATTTTTGTTGAATAATTAGGGTGGAGACACTAGCTTCGTTCAATTTACTTTAATTTTCTGAAACGGTGCAGAAAGTGACCAATTCTAAGGCGACAGTGGAGGCAGTGTACTTATGGTATGTGCATTGAGAGGCGACCGGAAGTACACAGGCCCACACTTTTCTGCATTGGTGCAGGAGGTGCGAGTAAATCAAGCAAAGCTTTCATGCGTGTTACACCGTGTAAATCACCAATCACAGGACACTGTCAGCATATCCCGGAGCGCAATGGCTTTAACCTTCTGTAGGAGTTTAAATGCATTTCGGTCAATACAGAGAGAGGCCTGGTTACTATGAACACGAAAACTCAGTGGCCGCAGCGCCCTCGGCTTCTTTTCAAAAAGGCGTGCAAGTGGAGACTCTCGAAGAGCATTGTGTGCTGGATGATTAGAGACAGTCATGATATTGAAAAAATATATCAGGTCCAAGAACTGTCAGTCTTTAGAGAAGGACATCTGATAAGATCCGGCATAGACGCTAAGCACGGGTGATGTTCGGAAGACTCCCCTTGCAAGGAGCAGGCCTACTGTTGTGCAAAGTGCCTAGCATTTACTAGGAGGAAGGGCGTAAGGAGTTATAGACTATAGCACAATAGTCCAAACGTGAGTGCACCAGGGATATAGGCCGGCACAAGATAGACACGTTCTGTCCGAGACCACGTCTTATGAAACAAGACCTTCAGGAAGTTCGGGTTTTTTGAGGCATTTCTTCTTCGGTGGTTTAGTAAGAGAAAACAAAAACGGATAAAACACGATTCCTATCTATGTATGTTGATATCTACAGGGTAGGGGGATTCTGTTCCGTTTCAATGCAGGAGCTAGCATAAGCCCTCGACATAGAAAAAAGACTCACACACAGTTCTTTATTTAGAAAATCTAAATTCTATTTCGTCTGCTCACTGCAGATTTTATGTTTGTCAACTGCAACTGACGCTCACTAGACAAATTGCAAGATGACCCGGGAAACTTTACGTCATCAACATACAACGAGTATCTGATGGAAAGGAACAGTGTTTTAGCAATGGAGGTAATTCTAACTGCAAAAAGTGTTACTTTTAAAATACCTCTTTGTGGTGAGTCATTCTCCTGGACAAAGGTATCGAATAACTCGGTTCCAAGCCGGACATTAAAGGTTGAAGCAGTCAAAGAAGATGTAATGCTTTTGAGCATACGGGCCACACACACTCCAGGCATTGAGGTCTCTAGGAGGGTAAAAATGGACTTGTATCGAAAATTGAGAGCCCTGCACGGGTATTCATCCTAACACTCATGTTGTCTGCTTGTGCGCCGCCGGCAGCTGGGAGCCTAGGCGATCTTCAAAGGACTCCCGTTGGTGGCGATGGTTCTGATGGTTAAAGTGAAGCCGATGAAGAAAATATGAAAGCCGTTTACAACTCCCTGTAACACCGAAATAGAGCGCAGCTCTTGAGGAGGAGGGGAAGGAACGGGGGGGGGGGGGGTCACGTGGCCTGGGGGTCACGTGACCTCGAGAGGTGGGGGGCGGAGAAAATTTTCCGCTAAATCTAGGGGGGAAAGTTTCCCCTAGATTTAGCGGGAAAAATTTTCCGCTAAATTTAGCGGGGAAAATTTTCCGCTAGATTTCGCGGGAAAAATTTTCCGCTAAATTTAGCGGGGAAAATTTTCCGCTACATTTAGCGGGAAAAATATTCCGCTAGATTTAGCGGGGAAAATTTTCCGATAGATTTAGCGGGGAAAATGTTCCGCTAAATTTTGCGGAGAAAATTTTCTGCTGGATTTAGCGGGGAAAAAATTTTTCCGCTAAATTTAGCGGGGAAAATTTTCCGATAGATTTAGCGGGGAAAATTTTCCGCTAGATTTAGCGGGGAAATTTACCCATCATGCACCGCGCGGTTACGCCGACGGCGACGCCGCTCAAGCCGGAAACGGGCGCCAAAGAGATGCGCTCTAAAATGCTGCACGGCAGGCTAGATCCTGAGCTCCCTCTGGGACACTTGGTCTAAGAGAGTTCTCAGAATCCTGGCCCTCCTCTCTGCGTCCCCGGTCGGGCGGGCGCACTCCGCCATAGACCTTGGCCATTCCGTTACTGGTAGGAACTCGATGACCGTCAGTCGAAGCACTGCTAGGGCTTAGCCCTTCTGGACTTCGTGGGAGATCCTGGGGATGTTCTTGTAACTTTGCAATGCTGGCAGCCCGGATCAGGCAGGACGGCGTATGGCTCTCTTCTCTTAAGAGTGCTGAAGTCGTAAATATAAACCACTCGAGCGGTGATCACCCCACCCGTCCGGAACCAGCGGAGGGGGACGGTTTCCCGTCGCCAGAAGTTTTTGACTGGGATTGGATTGCACGTTGGCCACCAAGGGTCTTGCTACTTCTGTTTCCTTTGGTGCCGTTCCCTTCTATATTCTTCCATCGGGTCGTATTCTCCAAGGCCGTTATGTCCGCCGGTGTCGTCGCCGCTGCATGTGGGTTGCCCCTCTGGTGGTGGGTGAGAGGTGTGCCGGCTTTGAGTTGCATAAACCGTCCCGCTCCTCGCCGCCCCGTGGGCAGTCTGGTTCGTGGTGATCCTTTGATGTGCGGGAACCCATCTGTTGTCGAAAGTCAGTTCATGGGACCTCTGCAACTACCAGGCTGAGGCGTACAACGCGTCGTACCTATAGGTCGTGTCGTATTTCCTCTCCAAATAAAAAGACAGAGACACAATGCTCCCATTTTACAAAATCATCACGAATTGAAGTTTGAATCTGCAGATGATTGTCCAGAGTGCACCGACCTTGGCAGAAGCCACTTCGATTCTTTTGCAGAGCCTTTTGATTTCCAAGAAAATACACAAGTCGCCTTTTGAGCAGTATAATAAGTCTTGCCCAGACAACTTGTGACTGCAATAGGTAGATAATTGTGAGCAAATTAAGGTTATTTATCAACCTTAAGTAGAGGTATGACATGTGCTCATTTTCAGGCATCGGAAAAGTAAGCATCGTTTTAGACACGGTTAAACAACTTAAGCTATGAGCCGTGGGATTCTAAAAATAGTATCAGGCCTTGAGGCAGGTTGCTTTTTTACGGTAAGTGCCAATTTTAGCCTACTACCCGTAAAAATGATTGTTGTATGGTTGCGACATGAATCCTGACAATGTAACACACTCACTTTCGGATTTTCACTTATACTGTTTAGAACCATCAATATACTTGTCCTAACTGGAGACACTCTGGAAGTCATTGCCCAAAGCATCTCTTAAGTCCTTCAATGATGTACGAGCCGAATTGAAAAGGGGGGGGGGGTGTAACGAAGCTGCGGTAATTCCCCCCAATCTTTCTGTACCGGTCCCACACCTCTTTCGTTGAAGTGAATCTGTTGAGGGGGACACATACTTTTACAGAGCGTTCACATCGCCTGCTTTCGGGTGCACCAAGTTTTTACCTTTCTCTTTCTAAATTTCATCAGGTTCTTGAGAACGGGTTATTCACGAAACATATCCCAGGGCCTTTTCTGCTTTCGCTGAGTTGTGCTGCATTCAACAGCCCACCACAGCTTGCACCTAGTATGCAGTCTCGCAAATGTCTGTGGAATACAAAGACCGGCATCAGTTATTATCTGCTCAGCAATGTATAATGTTGCACATTCTGTTGCCATAGTCTCAAGAATTGAGGAATCAAATGTTGCCTCAAAACTAAAATCTACAGTGGGACTTTTCAAGTTTTCATTGAGGGATTCGTTTTAAAATCGTAGGAAGGGGAATCTGACTTTCAGAAACATCGGGAAAACAGTCGCTTCCAAAAGGAAACAAACAGAAAGGAAGTAATATTTGTGATGATGTGGAAATGTCAATACATGCGAACGAGTTATTACCAGTGCTATAAAATGTCGGGTTTTTATTATTTAAAAGGCAGAATGTAGAAGAAAGTTGTAGAAAACTTTAAGAAATTTGTCCAACGCTGTCCATTTGGGCATTCCCCCACAAGGCGTTGTAAGCGTTAATATTTCCTAAGATTAACAAAGATTTTTGAGGCTTTTTCATTAGGCCTTGCAGATCATAAAAAAACATCGGGGACGTTTGGTGAAAGTTAGAGACAAATACTTGTGATCACACAATCCGTCAGAATGCGTCCTGTAACTGCTTTAAGTAGTATACAAAGAGGTACGTTCGTGTAGGCTATATCACCACGTGCAATCACGGCGACTCCACCTCAGGGTGAGAGGATGCACGATCTTTTCTAAAAACATAATGATGACGAAAACTGTTATTGTGAGTACTGTGAATATTAGTCTCTTGAAGGAGAATGCAATTGTTCACACTTGTCAAAACAAAGTGCACATCGTCAATCTTACAAAGAAGTGATTGACGATTCCACTACATTAAACTATAATTACACAGGGAACTTGAACAAAAACACAAATGGGACTACTCTAGATGCCCTGAGACGGCTTGGGCGCACTTGGGCGCAGTTACTCTCGGAATAGATTTTTCTTTTCTTTTGTGATGACTTCTTTAGAGTCATCTGAAGGAATCATACGGGTGGGAGGGGGATCACTCCTAACCACCGGTTCCTCCTTGGGGAAAGCAATGAGGCCGCATAGGACAAACACTGCTCCTTCGAAGTGCAAGGCTCCTCCCGCGGATTAGGGCAAGGAAGTCGCTCCCTCCTTCTATGGGGAGACCTGGTAACCAGGGCAGGCACATCGATTGATTTCCTGTCCATCTGTGCCGGACGGGCACCAGCGCCATCTCTGCGACGTGGAGGTTGTACTCCCACCTTCGGTGTCTTTTTGGTTAGGGGCGGAAATGCGGCACCCAGTTTTTATGACGGAACCTGGGTGGGGCCGGACTCACAAGTTAGTGCAAGCCCTTAGGCACCACATCGAGGTAACCCCCGAGTAGATGTTACGGTAAGGGTGTTTTCCCCGACCTCAATGAACCACCTCGAAGTTGCCGTCGAGGACCGGGGGATCGTGGATGAGGCTAGTTGCTGGAGGGCTGGATGCGTCGGTGGTGATGCAGAGGCGACCGACAACTCGGAGGGTTAACGAGATATACAAAACATTACTTCGATAAAAAAAAATCAAACAGTTACATAAGAGACAAATGCGAACAGATCGCGCGCTGTAATAAACTGCCGCGCACGGCTTACAGACTGCAGGGGACGCCTCGGCGTCAAATGGTCCTACCGCGCACGGTAAGGACGGCGACTACCTTGTAGCCGCGAAGATGAGGACGCTGTCGCGCACGACAGGTAACGCGGCGCACCGCGGGAGCCTGAACGTCAGTGGGGTCGCTCACGAGCCCGTTCCAAAACTCAAAGATTTCCCTGTCCGGCCAGGGTCTAAAACATTGTGCTCGAACCCGTCCAGGCCAATCAGGGTTCAACCCTGGTCCCATTGGCTAGAGGAATCAAACTACAACGCCCACACACAACGCACTTTCGACCAATCGGGTGAGAGGTCATTGCTCCGAGAGTGAACCAAAAGCCAAGCCTTGGTTCTCAGAAGCCGAGGATAAAATAAGACTTATGGCTTTCCTACCTGACACAGAAGATACACATTCGCGAACCGCGGCGAGAGCCACCGAGACATGTCGGTTGGGGCACTTCTATGCCACCGCGAAAGGCCGCTGGCAACAAAGTATAAAGAAAGACACGCCAGGCATATGCAGAATATATGGGGAGCGCCTGGTCCCCGGTCGTCACGGAAGAGTTCCGAGACACGACTCCGAGAGCTCTGAAGCACTTTGTCCACCAGCCAACGACCTGGCGACCGGTGACATGTTAATGTCTCGGCCGTGGGTTACTCGGCAAACCTTTACGTCTGGTTCGCGTCTCAGGGTCAAGGGGTAGACGAACGCATCGCTGAGACAGCAGCCTCTCGTCGGCGAGTTAAGTGTTTTCACGTGGGTTCGAAGACCGGGGTTCCGCATGAAATGCAACGAAGAGGGCAACATACCCGCGGCCGTTTCCCCGATACCGGGAAAAGCTCATAAACAAGCTGAATTCCGACTCGTAACGGCACGGGACCCCTTGAAACGCGACACTCGACTCCCGCGCCTCCCCATTCCCGACCGAAGCGCCGTCAGGCGGCTAAACAAAACAGAGCGGGGTACGCCGCCCTGTCGGTCAAAAAAAAAAAGTAATAAATAAAAGCGACCACCTCTACACGTCCCTCCTAAGACTGCGCCAGGACTTCTTGGACTGGTCAGCAGTTAAAACAAATAAGAGTGGTCGGTAAAACCCAAAACACAAATACAACCTATGCGAACACACTTGGAAAAACAAATTAACGGGGCTTTCTGGCAAAATCCAAAAGATAATATGGTATAAAAGCTACCAACAAAAAATAACCAAGAGTAATGAAAAGAAAATACGTGTGGCCATCAGAGAACGAGGTTAACTGTGCCACCTACGCGCAAATATAGACGCTAGACGGGTGTTCACAAAACACTCACTAAAACCATAAAAGTCGACAAAGTGCATAACAAAACACACACCAACAAAAAAAACTAGGCAATACTACAACAGTCATTGTGCGCGGTAATAAACACAATAACGCAGTTGTCACGATAAGTTCCCGCAGTCTCCTGTAGATCACTCTCCCGCAGAGAGAACACAGTTACACAAAAACGCTACAGTCCTGTGTTCTTGCGGAAACGTCACAACAGCTCAGGCACGCACTCTCAGGTGGTCCACATGCTCACGGTAACCGTAGGTGGACCCACCCTTCTGTCGCCATGGGGGACACCGTAGTTTTATGCGCGTCGCCGCCTTACGGTTTCCCAAGTTACCACCCCACGGAGACTCGTGTACTGAAGGCGAGACGTCCCCCCTACGCTCCTGCGGGCGCCCGAGCGGTGCTGTCGGGTTCCCCAAGGCGCAGGTCTCAACGAACGTGCCGCGCAAAGCTAGACCGGAGTCGCGGATCGCCGTCGCCAATGTCGGGTCGTCCCTGTGTGTTCCGAACGACCCCGACCGCTGTTTCATTTTTCCGACAGCCGACTCGTCATCGGTCGTTTGCAGCTGGGTGCGAGAGGTTATCAGCTGACCGGCGTCATAACAATTTAGCGAAGGCTCCGCGCAGTACAATGCCTCGTCCGTCCCGGCCGCCATTTGGGCCGCACACACCACCATGTCGGGGTGTGTTCTCCCAAAGACGTCGGCTCTCATCTCATTCGTGTCATGCCGCGCACCGGTGGAAAGCGCCTCCCATGCGTCTAAGGAGAGGAAGCAGTCGGTGTGCGGCGCGAGATCATTCGTCAGGGCACACATTACCGACACCGCACCGCACACCTCCTCGAGCGCCAAAGTGTCCGGTTTTACCAGAAACATAGGAAGAGCGACCGATTTGGCCTTCACCCTTTCACCGAAAGCGGACTCGAGCGTTACCGAGCCGCTGGGCTCGACCAGCGCGGTCGGCAAAAGGGACTCCCGAACGACCGTGATTTCGGTGCCCGAGTCCAAGAGAGTCTGAATCGCCCTTCCGCCGCACGTCACTTGAACGTGCGTCGATGCAGAAGGCGTTGGCCGCTCCTTCCCTACGCTTGCTACTCTCATAGTCAGCGGGTCCGGCCCAGGCTGATCTAGAACAACAACAGGTCGCACATTCGCGTGCGACGTCGACGCCTTCGTTTCGCGTGTCCGTGTGCATTCCGCCGCTCGGTGTGAGGGGCCACCACACACGTGGCAATTACGCGGGGGCGCGTGGGGTGGCCCTGCGGACGGTCCCCCGTCGTGGCGGCGGTTTTCCCTTCCGGACCCTCTCGTTTCTTCTTCTACTGGGCCTCGAGCGGTGCCCTTTGCCGTGTCGTAGACCGCCAAAAGGTCGGCCATGCCCGCCGGGTTAAGCCAGTCCTTGCCCTCCCGGAGGGTGACGTACTCCCGAGCGCTCTGCCCCATTGACTCTTTCATACGGTCCGCAACCAATAGTGACGATAAGTTAGAGAATTCAGTCACCCCCTTAGCCTCCAGATAACATTGGAGGTAGCTAGCGGTTCTGGTGGCAAACTGCTTCCACGTTTCGTCACTTCTTTTTGATGCCGCGGTAAACCTTTTCCGATACTCCTCCGCCGATAGTCGCAGTTCGGCGAGCACCACCGACCTCCGGTGTCCGAACGTAAATTCGCCGTTTTTCATGCTCGCGCAGAGGTACGCTAGGCGAGTGGCGATCAAAGGGTAAACAAGATGCGCCTGAACCTCGACGGGCACGGCATACCTCTGAAAAAGGAACTCTACGGTTTCAAACCATACCGGCACTTCGGCGTCGTGGGGAAATTTAGGAATTGCTCCGTGGAGCACTTTGGAATAGTGCTTAAGCGCCTCCCCCGTTTCGATCTCAGGATCCCGCTCGGCACGCCCAGCCCTCGCCCCACTCCGAGCGTTCAGCTCGGCCAACTTCAACTGAATTTCCATCTGCCGAAGAAGGATTCTTTCCCTCTCGAGTTCTAGGCTCACGTCCGCCCCATCTACTTGGGAGTTCGACTACGAACCCGCTCCCCTATTCGCCTTCTTGTCACTGCTGTCCGCAACACTAGGCGGAACAGTGGAGGTTCCACTTCTCGTTTCGGGCATTATGCCTTGCTCAGACGGTGTCAGCCAAAATACTGACAGAAAGGAGAGACCACCTACCTGAGACCACCTTCCTGTCAGGCCACAAGGGCTGTCAGAAGGCCCATCGGGAACCTTCAGTTCCTTGTAAGGATAGTGTGGTATATGAGATACCGTTGACGTGTGGATTTAGGTACGTGGGACAAACCTCAAGATGCCTCAATGACAGGTTACTAGAACACAAGAGGAATGTACGCCTGCATGCGCCGAACTCCGAAATAGCAAAACACATAGAGGAATGCAATAATTGTAATGCGCATTGGTCAGAAACAGAGGTTCTGCATAATGAGCGAAATGACATTAAGAGGGTCGTTAAAGAAACAATAAGAATAAGTTCTATTGGAAACTGCATAAGCCAAGCGTAAATGCAACTTGGACGCAACTCCAAAAAGTTTCTCAGACTTTGAACGAACGCAGTCGGTTCACGAGGAAAGGGGGGAGAGACGATGTATATGTTTTTTTTTGTTTTTTTTTTTTCATAGAGGCCACTTGTGTGTGTGTTTAGAGGCCACTTGTCTGTGTGTGTGTGTTTTTTTTTTTTTGTTGTGTGCGCTTTGACGCGACTGTTAGGATTTTTCGGGACATATCTCTCTCAAGGTCACTCAGATGTTCCGCAGTGTCCCTTTGTTAAGTCCTCGTCTCATGTGGGGTTGTTTTGTATCTTTTGTGCGTGTCCCATCCGGTTCGAAATGTGTGCAACAAAGGAGTTTATCTGTAGAGTGTGGATGGGAAAGAGTTCCGTGGGTACTTAAAGGCTGTTTGAGAAATAAACCAGTTAGCTGAGTTTGAGACGTTCTCTGTGTCTGTTCCTTCTACTGAAAGTTCTTCCGTTTTCATCCACCGCAGTCTCAGGTGTAATACAACATGATTAGCTACCACCAGCTCGCCTGCACTCTCACCGTCTTTTCACTAATAGTTCCGGAAGCAGGCTTATTTCCCTTCAGCCATGGCCCCGCGGCTGTACCCCAACTAACCACGCTGCTCCTTCAAGCATTCACGGTACTCGACAACCTGGGACGACGTTTGGCTGAATTGGAAGCGGAGGTCGCTTTCCTGGGCATCAGTTTGAGAAAGCGGTATGTGGATCCGAACCTCTTCAAGCATCTATCATCCTCAAGATTCCCATGGAGCGCCAAAAAGAAGATTATCAAGGCATACAGACAAGGTGCGACCAAGAGAATTGAAGAACTACGACGGGCCTGCGAGCGCATCTGGACCATCCTTCGTGGCCAGCAATACAAGCACGATCAGGACTACCAACGCTGGAACGCAGGAAAGAAGGTACTTTTTGACAGTCTTTGGAGCGTAAAGCGAAGAACAGTGTTAAAGAGCATCCAGGGGAACAATCAGGCGGCAGCATGTGCAAGACTACCAGACCTCAACAATCAGTCCAATCTGACTATACCGCACGTGGTGAATCCATGCGAGGTGTCCATTTCTAGAAAGACGGAGCAAACACTGGGGAATGGCCCAAAGTTCTGCATGAACGTGAGACCTTCAAGGTTAGATGTGTTTTCCGCCATTCAGACTATTTCGAAAGTGACGGGTCATGATGATAGAGCCACGTTCGTGGATTGTGCTGTTGATAGAATGGACAAACTGATGAATGATAGCTTTCGAACTGAAAAGAGAGATTTTCGTGTCATAAGCGCAGCCGTGAAGGAACTAGAAAGGGGATCGCTGCGTCTGATGCAGACTGACAAAAGTGGTATGTTCGGTGTACTTCCCGAGACAGAGTTCGGAAGAAAGGCAGACGAAGCCCTCGGCGCACTCTTCATTGAATGGAAAGGGAACATTAAGAAAATTAAGAAGAATATTGTTGAAATCCTCAAGGAGGATGAGATGGATGATCTGGCAAAACGAGTAGTTAACCAAACAAGGTCTTCGTTAAGTCTAAAATTTTTTTTGAAAGATCACAAACCGGATATGCCTTTTCGCACAGTAATCAACGAACTCGGAACGTGGCAGTGCAGCGTCTCGAAATTTTTGCAAAGAGGGTTGAATGTAATTCAATTGGAGGGGAGTCTTTCACTGAGAAATTCGGAGGCACTGATTGAGGTTCTGGAGGGCTTTCATGGAAGACAATGCACTGTAATGTCAATGGACATTAAGGATCTATACTATTCGCTTGAGAAAGTGCGCTTGATGCAAAGAGTTCGGCAAGTGCTAGAGTTAAACCTGGTAAACTTTCAGTCCAGGACGGGCATCGCCGTCGACAGTTTCCTTTCACTTCTTGATTTGTACCTTCAAGCAACAGTTGTTGAATTTAATGGGCAGAAATATGTTCAAAGAGATGGAGTATGCATTGGATCTTCGGTGGCTCCGATGTTAGCGGAAATCTATCTTAACACCTTAGATAGTTGCGTAAGTGAAACACTTAAAGAAAGTAACTTGAATGGTTGCATTGTTAAAAGGTACGTGGATGATATTTTTATTTGCGCTTTTCGAGAGAGTGATGCTCAGGGTCTAGAATCGATTATAAAAGCAGCAGCTCCGGAGCTTAGGTTTACAACTGAAAAACCTGAAAATGGGATCCTGCAGTTTCTAGATTTACGCGTACATGTCGAACAAGGTCTTTGTTGGGAATACGGGAAAAAAGCCGGAAAACCTGTGTTAAGTAGAAAGAGTTGTCACGCCAAGTCGGTTAAAGCAGGGGTAGTTAAGTCCTTAGTAACAAACGCGTTGAGTAAATCATGCGCTCATTTTATGAGTAGTGCTGTGAAAGAACAATGGAGGAGGTTAGAATCTGCAGGATATGAAGAAGAATTCATTAAAAGACAATTAGAACTGAAATTTAACAACGAACCACGGGAAAAGGAAGCAAGAAAGAAGATAGCAGTAATCCCGCATTACCACGGGATTTCCCACAACCTATAGGCTCTCGCAAAAAAGTTCGGCGTGGACGTAGTGTTCTCTTCAGATTTCAAAATGAGCAGATTGACGCCCTTCCTGTCAGGCCACAAGGGCTGTCAGAAGGCCCATAGGGAACCTTCAGTTCCTTGTAAGGAGAGTGTGGTATATGAGATACCGTTGACGTGTGGATTTAGGTACGTGGGACAAACCTCAAGATGCCTCAATGACAGGTTACTAGAACACAAGAGGAATGTACGCCTGCATGCGCCGAACTCCGAAATAGCAAAACACATAGAGGAATGCAATAATTGTAATGCGCATTGGTCAGAGACAGAGGTTCTGCATAATGAGCGAAATGACATTAAGAGGGTCGTTAAAGAAACAATAAGAATAAGTTCTATTGGAAACTGCATAAGCCAAGCGTCAATGCAACTTGGACGCAACTCCAAAAAGTTTCTCAGACTTTGAACGAACGCAGTCGGTTCACGAGGAAAGGGGGGAGAGACGATGTATATGTTTTTTTTTTTTTTGTTTTTTTTTTTCCTAGGGGCCACCTGTGTGTGTGTTTAGAGGCCACTTGTCTGTGTGTGTGTGTGTGTGTGTGTGTTTTGTGCGCTTTGACGCGACTGTTAGGATTTTTCGGGACATATCTCTCTCAAGGTCACTGCGATGTTCCGCAGTGTCCCTTTGTTAAGTCCTCGTCTCATGTGGGGTTGTTTTGTATCTTTTGTGCGTGTCCCATCCGGTTTGAAATGTGTGCAACAAAGGAGTTTATCTGTAGAGTGTGGATGGGAAAGAGTTCCATGGGTACGTAAAGGCTGTTTGAGAAATAAACCAGTTAGCTGAGTTTGAGACGTTCTCTGTGTCTGTTCCTTCTACTGAAAGTTCTTCCGTTTTCATCCACCGCAGTCTCAGGTGTAATACAACATGATTAGCTACCACCAGCTCGCCTGCACTCTCACCGTCTTTTCACTGAGAGTATCTAGTTCCACCTAGCCCTTGCCGCCAAATGCAAGGGAAACGGATTAATGTACAGGGTGTCACAAAAGAAAGTTTACACGGTCTTTTTTACCACAAAAATAAACTAGAAATCGCCGAACGCTCATTCTCCGCCCAAAAGTAGAGCGAGAGGTCACGACCAGATGCCAAAGTTTCAGCCCGATCCGATAATTTAATCAAAAGTTATAAGTGATTTACTGAAAATTTCACTGGGAAAATGGAGCCCATTTTTGCTCGTTCTCGGTTTCTGGTTCCATAGAGCTCCAAGTGTTCGAAAACACTCCGTCGGCCGCCATTTTCCCATTGAAAGTTTCAGAAAATCACTTATGACTTTTTATTAAGTTATCGAATCGGGCTGAAACTTTGGCATCTGCTTGTGACCTCTAGCGCTACTTTTCGGCGGAGATGAGCGTTCGGTGTTGCCTAGTTTATTTTTGCAGTAAAAAACACCGTGTAAATTTTCTTTCGTGAAACCCTGTAGATCAGAAAGAAGTGAAGTAAACAGGAAACAAACAAGTGAACAATCTGAAGAAATTTTAGAAGGGAAGACAACTGACAGGGTCATCCTTGTCGGGCCAAGCCAGGATACCCGTCTACGAGAAACACCGTCCGATGTGGTATGTTGCCTCACCCGGGGGGCCCCAAAGGGTCCGAACATACCCCAGGCTCAGCTGAAGTACCAGAATCTTCTTTCTCCTGGACACGGTTTAAGCCACGCACAGCTTGGAGTGGATGGGTGTACCCGCATGGCTTGGGGTTCGTGGTCGCAC
This sequence comes from Ixodes persulcatus, assembly GCA_013358835.2. Taxonomy (NCBI): domain Eukaryota; kingdom Metazoa; phylum Arthropoda; class Arachnida; order Ixodida; family Ixodidae; genus Ixodes; species Ixodes persulcatus. The sequence continues at coordinate 615,264 of JABSTQ010009790.1, read as the reverse complement.
CGCTCTCCAAACACCTACAAACGCAGGTGCTTCTTGCGAGTGGGTGTGGGTGTGGGAGCCCACGTGGCTGGGGTCCATGGCGACGCCACAAACCAAGCACCTAACACCTAAGGTGTAGGCGCCCCCAGCTTGAGTCAATGTGAGTAAACATTTTAAAGTTGAACTGGCGGAGATTCACAATGTATAGGGTGTATGGCAAATGTGAATTTCCTTTGGAAACACTAAACTGTAACGTTTGTATTTATGTGAGATATGAAACTTGAACAGTCACAGTATTATAAAAACACTTAAACAAAAGGTACGAGATTATTCCTACCTTTTCTACTTAGTAGATCGACCAACCCCTAGTGAAAGAACACATTTATATAGGGTGACCCAAGTCACCAGGCTCGATCTAAAATGGACCGCAAAAATCGACGCCTGCACTTAACAATCTTAACTTTTCGCCAAAGGTCTATTTCACAGGTCGGTTTTTGCTTGTGAAATTACAAAACGTAGCTCTCTCTCTGTAAAAAATAGGGCCAAGAAACTTGACGGGGTCTACGGCGGGTGGCGACGCAGACAACCAAGTCCAGTAGCGGGGTCTGTTTGGCGTTGGTATTGATAGATGGCGTCGGGAGCAGCGTCGGAAAGTGTAGCCGACCAGCAAAAGAAAGCAGACGACACGCAAACGAAATCCGTTGACAGCCAAAGGGCCGTCGTTATGCAGACACTTTCTTTTTCTTTTAACTATGGCTTTTATTGTGCAGATTTATTTTTTAACCAAAGGTACATTTCAAAAAGATTATGTTCATTTTATTAAGCCACTGTGTTCGCGAGCCGTTGCGATATGGAGGTGGTGACATCTTTCAATACGCGCGCCAAACGCGCCCCGCGACTCGACTTGGTCGTTTGCGTCGCCGCCCGCTGTAGATTCTGGCAAGGTTTTGGCCCTAGTTTATACAGAAAGGGAGCTACGATTTATATTTTTTCAAGAAAAAAACGACCTGTGAAATACACCTTTGACGAAAAGTTTAGATTGCTACATAAAGGCGTCGATGTTTAAGGTCCATTTTAGATTGAGCCTGGTGACTTGGGTCACCCTATAAAAATAATACAATAATAATTCTTCATTTGCTTCAACACACACGACTTTTCAGACTCCACTGTGGTGCACGAAATATAGTAGCGTGCACCACTGGGAAACGCAAGGCTGGTACAAGTGCTATCTTGCATGAAACGTTGCTGTGAATCTTTTAAGTACTTTCTCAAAAGTCGCCACAGCAGCGGCACCGAGGTTGCACCAGACAACTGAGGCGAAAATCTATGTCTAATGTGGGCATAATAAGGCTTCTAAACAAGACAACAGAAAAAGAATATCGAAACAAAGAACTCACGCGAGTGACAATTTCCAAAACGTTTATGAAAAAGAACGAATTGTACCGACATGAGAATTAAAATCCAATTTATCGTCCAGCAAGACACCGAAATCACGCACAACCAAAATACTTTACTTAGAGTTTTATCGATATATTTATCAGGGAGATGGGGATTGCACTTTGAAGCACAGTCGTTAACACATTTCACGTTGCGATAAAACTTCATGTCGTCAGTATACTGCGACAAGTCAGAGTGTTGTACAACGCCCTGAATGTCGTTAACAAAAATATTAAAGGCAGGTGCCACAGCTAGAGTGTCGCAGTCACCTCTTTTTCTATTAAGCTATAGTGCCACAGGGCTAAAACCAAGGTTTCAGCCCTGCGGCTCTCAAGACTTTATAAAAAAGGTGACTTGGCAAATCGATGGGAAAAACAGTTCAATCTGTCACAAAGGTAATAGGAGACCCACAAAATATGAGAACTTATTTCGTAAAAATATAATCTATGAACTATAATATAACGACTAACGCGATCGAACCCATTAATGCAATTCAAATGGACTGCATAAGTGGGATCGCGACATCTAACACTTGGTGCCACATTACTGAGAAATGTAACCGGGTTAGTTGTAATGGCACGACCTCTCGTAAAGCCATGCTAATCCGCATCAATGACTTACTTGGAGATGTAGGGTAAATGGTTATAAACTATTTCAAAACTTTAGGAAAACTGTATTAGGGAGATAGCCCTGTTGCGTAATGAACGTCAAAGACTTACGGTAAGAAACAAAATGGATTTACTATTTACTTGGCGAAGTTAATCTATGGGTGTCGGTCATCGCAGTCGTTCCGTACATCTTCTTCTTCGATCTGCCTCGAGCTAAACCGTTTCTTCGTCTCCCTCGTTTTCGACAACCGCATATTTCCACAAGCACTGTGCGGCTGTTTCCCGTGAGTAGGAGGTGTCAAAATTGCAATTCACAACACACTGCCCCCAGATGAGCGTTATTAGATCGCTCATTCAATATAAAGCTCTAGCGGATATAAAAGTTGAACGGTTCTTCTGAACACTTGTCCGCCTGGCAAGTTCACAGCGCAGGATCACACTATACCATCCCGGCCGTAGAATACCTGCCCAATTCGCCCAATCCGCCACAGATGTCTGGGCGTTTTGTTCTCCTCAACTGGAACCAGGTTTTCTTCTTGAACTTGGCTGTTTCGGTGACAATTTGTTTCGTGTGCTGATCGCAGCTGGAGCAAGTATTCTTTTTGCCACCTCTGCCAAAAGTAGCCTAGCAGTTGTTGATGCTTTCTCCAACGCCGGGTGACATTTTCTCTCGTAGAGGTTTAGAGTTTCTCAGCACCCGCAGTTGGAAGAGCTGTCAGTCTCTTCCCAGTCAGAAAATGCGCCGGTGTCAACGCTTCGGGCTCGTCGGGAGAGGCTTGCAGGAATGAGAGGGGTCGTGAGTTAACGACTGTCTCAATCTTATGAAGTATAGTGGTAAGCTCTTTAAAACTGCAGCAATTTCTTCCTCGAACTTTCCGAAGGCTTGTTTTGACAGTGCGTACCATACGCTCCCCCCCCCCCCCCCCAAAAAAAAAAAAAAAAAAAAAAAACACCAGGCAGCTCGGTCAACAATAAATTTCCACTGTATTCGTTATTCGGTGTAGTGTTCTTGCACTCTTTTGTCTTTCAGCACGTTCCATAAGCCGCGGAGTCTGGGGTCAGTTTGAAGCTCTGCTAGCGTGTCCCTGCCCTGTTCCGCGATCGCATCTTTTTGAAGACATTCCTTGTACAACCTCTGCGCCGTGATCAGATCTGGGTATTTTTCTCCTGATTTGATGACAGCGAGTAGCCCTTCTATCAGGTCGTCTTGCAATGTAGTCGCCGGGCGGACTGGCAACTTGAGATGCTTGCAGACAAACTTGTAGAAATCGTGGCACGCGCGACAAAAGTAGCTGCGTCCAAGAATTTTTAGAAACATTCGCCCTCTGGTCAAGAAACGCGCGTCCGTGCATCTCGGGGTTGCAGCATGCCGCAAGCTGAGATCCTCCTTCATAGCCTTCAGGTTGGAAAGGTTGAAGACAAGGTGGTGGTCTAATCCTAACCCATGTATCCCTAGACTGCTCAAGGCGACGACCAGCGTAAGTGAGACGACGGCAACTACCACTACCACGGAGTAAGCGAAGAGCTCTTTGTCGACAATTCTTCGGCTTGTTCCCTTTGTTTTGAGCAACTTTCTCGTCGACGCCTGATTGTAATACAGAATGTCGGACTGTGAAATGCGCTCGTCGTTGTCCTTTTCTTCGCCGACACTCGACTTCTCGAAATTATTGTGAGCGCACGACACAATCATGTTTGGAGCCGGCCACGCGTCGGATACTCTCGATTTCTTTGATTTCGAGTGGAGGTCGGATATCTCATCCAGTCGGATTTGAACCTCGGGCCCGACACTGTCAGATTCGCTTGCAACATCCAGCCTCTGGCACCCATTGACGTCAGAGCGTTTTGACGAAGACAGCTGATACTGCCGGTCGTTCCTCTGATTGGTTAATTTCGGGGAGCTCTGCGAATGCGGCAAGTGACTGAACTTGAGGCTGCCGTCTATATCCTTGTAAGTGTACTTTACGACGCAAGTGATGTCTCCTTGAATTTGTTCTTCGTACTCGTGGTCGTTCTCTTGCGTTCACGGAAATCGGGGTTCCGACGGAACGTTTATGCTTCGTCTTGGCGGTGGTATTCTCTGTGTCGTCATCTTTTTTATTAGAGCCTCCCTTGTTTGTACTGCATGTTAAGGAACACTGCCCCCCTTGTTTGTACTGCAGGTTAATGTACGTAAGTAAGTTAACACGTCTGGAGCATGAAACAGGTGCCTTTTATTGCTGTCGTAGTTCCGGAAGCAGGTTGCAAATTAGTCACGGCCGGACTGAACTACAAACAACGTGCCAAATAAAAAATAAATGTTTTTATTGAAGGTCTCGCGGACCCTAGAAGTAGCTTCGCAGACCCCCTGGGGTCCGCGGACCCCTATTTGAGAACCACAGCTAAAATTATTAACCAGGTGCAGCGTAATATTAAAAACGTAAACACACAATCGCTTCTTTTTTTTTTTTTTTTTTTTGCACGTATGCACGGGTGGTCAAAGTTTGTGTGTTCAAAAGTTCCGTGAAGTCACTTTTAGCGGCTTTAGTTTTATTGTTTATAATAAAGAATAAATAAATAACTTGCGTCAAAAGCATTCTCCCGAATATTAACGATATACACCTGGCGTTAGGGTTTTGGCTATGCTCTAGGGTTGCGTACAAACTGAACGATTCTTAAGTAGAAGCATAAATATAAACATAAAAATGTGTCACCTTGATTACAAATATATTTGTAAAATCGTGCTATAATGAAAGTGCGCGAGGTTCTTCGTATCCAAGGCGCAGGAGGCGCCAAACTCTGTGCGGAAATGTTCGTTAAAAAAATGAAGAAAGCGCTCGGTCCTTAACGATTCATTGGAAAAAAACAAGTTTTTTTCTAGGGTTCAGGCAATCATTGTATAAAGTCTTAAATCAGTGCAGTTTTATTTATGTTTAGTGTAAAACATTATAAACTAATTTGCGTGTTGCTGGAGAGGATGGACGGACGACATAGTTTCCCTTTTATTTGCATATCAGGTGATATCTTGATTATGTAATTGGTTAATCTAAACATTGTGTCTATCTCCAATGCTCTACTCAAGATACTGTATTTCAAATTTTTCGGAAGTAATTGGATATCTTGAAATACAGTTGATTGGGAGTATTTGCTAAAATATCTTAATCACATTTCTCTGTATCTTGTACTCAATAGATGAAATACGTTTTTCAAGGTTGAAGAAGATAATCGCAGTAATCCACCATTTTAGAACTAACTGGCGCCACCTTGCCGAGAACGGGGTTTGATGATTTCAAGGATGAAATCAAATACTTTAATAGGGAGAATACATTCCACTCTGCTTATTTGCATTAGACAGTGCGTGTACTGCAACATATCCTCCCCTTGCTATAATGCCGTACGTCTGCGTCTGTCAACGCCTGGATGCGCAGTCCGCCCCAACCACTGCTCTCAATGACAATTGCTGGATTGTGTTTGCCCACTCCGTGAATGCGGTCACTGGCGGCCATCTTTAGGTTGAGTTATATCACCTCTAGCCATGATACAGCTGCTGCAGCCACTTGGCAGCCACCATCATCCATCCATGGCAGACGTCGTTTTGGCAGTTGTGGTGGCAGGCTGCCATCAAAATAGCGTGGGTCATATTTCATGCTTGAATAAAATTGTTTGACGAAACATATTTTTGAAACCCGGCGTGAACGGTAGCCCGATTTTTGAGGACCCGGTGAAAGTTTCACGAAATCGCAGCACCAGGGAAAAAGCAGCACAGCACGCATCGAAAGTCGCATCGAAAGACGCATCGAAAGCAGACGCCGGTACGGAGTCTGCTTTCGATGCGAGCTGCGCTGCTTTCCCCCGGTGCTGCGCTTTCGTAGAACTTTCGCCGTGTCCTCAAAGATGAGGCTACCATTCATTCCGGGTTTCAAGAATTTGCTTTGTCGAACAACCTCACTCAAGCACGAAATATCTCCCACGGTACAGTGTACTAGATCTACGGCTATTATATGGCAGCCTGCCGCCCAACGTTCCTAGAACCACTGAGTTGGGAAACTGCCATAGAGCCTGCTTTAAAAAAGTGGCTCCGATCCGTACTCGAGAACCGAGCCAATGGCGATCGCAACGCCGCCATTTCTCCCGCAGCGTCTACTCCAGGAACTGCACGGCTGCAGGTACTGGTCGAGGTCGAGTCGGGCAAGGGCCGGTGGCGCCATCTCGCAGGGCCATCACGCAGTAGCTACGTAAAGCAACGTTCATGTTTCATCTCGTCGCAAAAGGGTGGCGCTGTTGTCGTATTTAGCTCGGTCTCGGTGGACGCCAGAGGCCCAGGTTTTGAGGGTGAGTATCCCAACTGAGTGTTTTAGTAACGTTGCGGCCGCCATTGCGCTGTCCGCCATATTACTATACTGGCTAGAGATGATATAACTCTACCTAAAGATGGCCGACCGTGGCCGCATTCCGGTCCATAGGCGGAGCTGGTCAAACGCGATCCAGCAATTGTCATTGAGATCAGTGGCCCCAACGCGAGGACGAAATCGGCTCCCCCTATACACCTTTCCAAGAAACACTCGACCCCAGGGGCAACAAACCGTTGACGAGCCCAGTCATTGGATTTGAGACGAGCCTCTCACCGACATCCCAGCTAACCCTAATCGAGTTGACTGTGATTTGGATAAGCGCAGTTTCAAACACTGCTGGCGGCTAAATTCTCATGCTGTAGGCATTTTCCGAAGACATTCGGAAACCATTGTACCACATTAAACAAAAATGCGAAAAAATCTCAACTATTTTTGTTGGGTACGCGCCCGGCAGAGCAAACACGACTGGCATGTTAGTTGTTTTTCACTATAATTACTCATGGCGCCGCCCGATTAGCGGCGTGTCATATGATAAAGAGCTTAACTGTCAAAATTAATTTACATAAAATATAGCCGAAACGCATGCATTTTTCACAATCACAATAAAAGTATTTACCGATGGAAAGGACGCTGACATACAATCCAGCAATTGTTAACATTCGAACAATATAAAGTGCGTACCACACAATGCAGAGTTATCTGAAAATAATTTATTTGACAACAATCTCAAATAACACATTCACCGTCAATGACAGTCACATATTGACGATCGGACGGAATCTAAGATGACTTTGTTTTGGTGCTCATTTTCGGGAGAGTTTTCTTTTTCTCGTATTAGCACCAAGGCAAAGGAACGGGCTCGACTGACTCCAACCCGAACAACTATTTCTGGCTATGACTGAGAAGGACTCTACGCAGATTATCTCTGGGAGGGGGGAGAACAGTTGTCATTGTTCGCAAAATCGCGTCGTGGGTCGTTCGACGTCCTTCTCCTCCTTCGGTTCCCGGGAATGTCGAGCAGTAACGCTCGAATGGAAGACACTTACCAGCCCTATTTCTCACAGTGGAAGAGCACAAAAAAGGTACGCAGCATGGAAAGGAAACTTTCAAGAGGGGCCAGAAAACGTCGACCAAACATAGGTAGAGAATCGCGCTGAGCGGGTTTCCACAGTCCAAGAGACTCGCAGAAAGTTTATAGCTGATAGGGGGCGAGAGAGTCGCACCAGTCGCATCAGCATCAGAAATATGGTTGCTACCTTGGAGCATTTTTCGGAAAAGTGTATAGCCCGGCACGGCCCGGCACACGCCATTGCTTCGGAGTCAAGCTTTGCGGTGTTATTTGTTCTCCGGGTGCCGCCCAGTGTTCTCGCAACGATTGTGGAAAAGGTGGAAGTAGACGGTACGAAAATGGGGTAATGGCTAAGATTGTCTGCTTCGTTAAGGGCTGCAAGAACTTCGGTTCACAATGAAAATTCCTGTCCTTTCGTGACCCGCGGAAAACACATGGGAGTATCCAGCTTTTATTATTTGCTTTTTTTATTCAGAACCTAATGACTTTCAAGTAAATGATGGGGTGTATCATTCCAGCTACCGAAAATGGGCAGCTATCTGCAAGTTTGCAACACTTGATGGCGCTTTCAAGGAACATGGACAGGAGCCTTGGCATACAAAAAACGTGTGTGCTCTGATCACTTGTACGAGAGCAACTTCTGCAACCTATTGTTTTACAAATAATATTTTTGTTGAATGCCAGAAAAACGTTTTTCGATAATAAGACACATACGATGATTTTGTAGGATCATCCAGTTTGTGTTTTTCTGTTATTATCCAGTTTCTGTTTCTAGTGTGTAAAAAAACCTTAATGTATGCCCCGATTTATTAGTGGATTAAAGCTTCATAACTCTTCGGCATCTACTGGTTATATTGATCTTAGGAGCATTACCTATCCACATATTTCTAAGTTTGTTGAAATCCATTCAGCTTTAACGACTTTATTTCAACAAACCTTGTACAAATACAGTGAACGACTTAATTTTCGCGGGCTTAAATTTTCGCGAATCGGGCCAAAGCTGAATATTTCAAATTATTCGCGGGTTCTAATTTTCGCGAATAGAGTGTAGCTTCCGTAGCGTTCACATATTGCCCGAATTGTGCGCGGGACGTATTTTTCGCGTTTGTAGGCGATTCGCGAATTTCGAGAAAATTAATTCCTCGCGAAAATTTAGTCGTTTACAGTATGGGGGAAAAAAACTTGGAGTACGCCTAAGTTTTGCTTTTAAGAGTGGGACGCGATAGCTTTATCGGGCTCCATTCGCATCGCCTTTTTATTTGATTTTTAGGCTGTTGCTGCCAGGGAGCAGGATGTACGGCGGACATGGCCTAGTCAGCAGCGTGTTGGACTCACAAGGGAAGGGTCGCAGGTTCGAATCCAGCCCAAAATCCTTCAAATATTTCCTTCAGGCACACCAATTACTTTGAAAAGCGGAATAATTTGAGACATAAAGCGACTTTTAATTCGGATTACATGCGATGTTTTTAATCACTTACATTCTACGCGTGAAATTGCGTTTTATGTGAGCGGTGCGGGTTCGTTGAAATTGCCGCGCGAGGTCATGTGGCTGTGACGTCATTAGCCTTTAGATCAATCAGAAGTTTCGCGTCACGCCAGCGACGCGGGCTTTTCTGCCACGCCACCGAGGCCGGATTTTGTGCGACGCGGGCTCCTTAACGCTACCGCGTTCTTTATATATATAAATATATATACAGGGTGTTTCAGAGAACTCAGGCCAAATCGCTCCTCCAAAAAATCCTCATCGCAACGAAAAAAGGCTTGTGTCGTTTTGGTCCTGGGCCAAGGGCGCATTTAGGAAAATTATTAAAGTCCGCGATAATTAAGTTGTTAATTATTTCTGCGCAATTAACTTTTTAAATATTGTGTTTAAGGGCATGGTTTCAATTAGAAAATTGCTCAGCATCATTAAAAAAAACACTAAATCAACAAATTGCAGAACGATAGAAGGCACGCGAAGCATTTTACGACTTTCTGAAAAACCGCACAACTTTAACGGGTTTTTAAGTTTCGGTTTGCTATCGGAGCGCATCTCCGCCCCGACGGTACCGCGCCCCGTGGAGAGATAGTGCAACCAGCCTCTGCTGCGTCGCGCGATGACAGCGCAGCAGAGGTTGGTTGCACTATCTCTCCACGGGGTTAAATATATATATATATTTAACCCTCGTAGCGTTAAGGAGTCCAATGCCGTAGATGGCGCTCGCCACCACTCCTCAATTCAAAGAAAAGAATCCCAACACTGCGGCCCAACCAGTCTTCTTTACGATCCGAAACCTCTCAGCATGAATCTTATTATATTTTCGCGGATAGAGATGCATTCACGCTGTACTCGGGGTCAATGTTCTGTGGCGATGGAGTCAAAGCTAAAAAGCCGAAGCACGCTCTTTGCCTGCGCAGCTGAATATAGCTTGAAATAATTTGTTGGGTAAAACTCAACTAATTAAAATAAATAAGAGAATGTTATTTGTATTACTGATTGCCCAATTTTACTATAATATGCGCCAGGATGTGCCGATATTATGTTTGAGTGGCGATGTGGGCAAGTGTTTTCAACTCTAGGCAATAAATGAAACAGAGCGCCAAACAACAAAAACGGGAAAGAAGAAGTAAACAGAACGAGCTATACATATTTATTGAAAAACAACGAACGAAATAAATCACAAAATCACCATCGTGTCGATACGTGTCCAAGAAGGATGTTTCTTTTTTTGTGTAAGTAAGTAGAAGTCTCGTTCACGTAGTTGTTTTCTCCCTGCTTGTTTATTTCATAGGCCTCTAATAATTTCCTGACTGTCTTACCACCTCTTCTTCCAGTGATCGTGATGATGTCGAAAAGAGGATGACACAAACAAGTGCCGCAGTACAGGGGTAGATGACCCCCCGCTGTTGAGCCAAGCGTCCAATCATGCTGTGCTCTATCATTAAGGCACCAGTTCGTTTGTCTAACGTAGACCCTCCAACTACTCAGCGAACTCTTATATACAACGCCCATCGCACATTCCACATAATTTTCGCAGGGTTTGATAGCACCACGATTCCCACTCTCCCATTATTCGCAATTTTAGAACGAAGTTGTGCCAAACGTTTAGGCGCCGAGAACACGGTGGGTTCCCCAAACCGCCCCGCTACATTTTTGTAATAAGTTGTGAGAAAGTCTTGTCTGGTATGGGATCACCTGTAATATTTTGCTTGATGTCTTCCTTTTCTGTTTCAAGACTTCCTTTAATGTTTTTTTTTTCTTTTTAGCAACGTTTCCTCCACTGCCGGCAAGACTGACGAAGGAAACCTAGCTGCTGCAAGTCGCTCCTCCTCATGTCCGAAGCTCTCCTTTAAGAAATGGTGGCAGGACTTGTCTAAGGCAGCCCACAGGCATACGAACACTATGCTCCTTTTCATAATCATGGAGCGGGAGGCATCAAAAGGCAAAAAGTATACTTTTTCGTACGACATACGTGACTTCCTGTGAACTCTAGCGTTATGTCTAAATAGTGTATGGTTATCATTTCCTGGAGTTCGTGGGTAAACAACAGTCCCCCGGACTGTTGAACAAAAACTTCCAGCGCTGCTCTGGCAACCTTGTTGTCGGGAGCAGCACCCCCCCCCCCCCCCCCTTCCCAGAACATTCTTTTAATCAGTGTGAACAGGCGGCCTTGGGGCCACGAACGATGCTATGGCGTTTTGATCCTGGACTTGCCGTTTTGCAAACTAGCCATGTAGTTCGTCCCATTTACCCAATATGACAGTTTTAATGAAGTCGTAGAGCTAGATAGAGTTCGCAGCAGTTGACTAAAGCGTTTATGTCAGCCATCCGGGCCAACTAAGCTGAACATTCGGGTTTGTTTAAATAAGGGTAGTGCCGACATCTTACTGAAGGGAAACGATGATCAAATAAACAATGCCAAAAAGACCGCAGATTACGTTTGTTGCGGTCCAAACCCACGTGCTGCAATACATTCCGAGCTCTCCCATTGACTGCTCGTGTTGCCGGAGACTCTTGCGCCGTAGCAACATCCCGCTCTCGCGGTGGTCGGAAACTTGCGGCATACCGGAAGTTCTCGATGTTCCGGCGTTTTCCTCCTCTCACTTACGAATGCGCTCGGGAATACTGATTTCAGAACCTCTTACTATGTGCGTAACTAATAAACTTTTCAGCAAAAATGTCTTACGATAAAACAGTCTTAGTTAATCCGGCCTCAGTTTCCTTCGTGAGGCTGGCCCTCTCGGGAGCCCAGTCGTGGGACCGGGGAAAGCTGCACCCTTTCATGAAGACAAGATCCAAATTATTAATAAGCAATCCTTCACCAAGAGAGTAGCACAGTTGAAAAAATAATGGTAGGAAGCAAGATTGGAGCTAAATGAACCCTCAAAATGCAAAAAAAAATGAAAAAAGTGCGTCCAGACCTGTACACCTTCTTCAATGGGCTTCTAAGTATAAGAAACAAAAAGAAACAAATTGACAACCATGAGGAAGATTGATAGGTTTGTTCGTGTCCCCTAGTGCTTTCTTTTTGATGTTCGGTCATTACCAAATGTAGCGTTCGGTTAATCTATTTCCGTATTTGCTTAACGTGAACTCTGGATATATTATGATATGAATGCAGTTATTGCAAAGATGCAGGCGAGTTGCACAAAATAAACGATCATTTATTCTGTCGTTTATCGTTCATTCTATCCAGCTAGACTACACCTTTGAATTAATTGCAGTAATATCATAACCTTAAAATGCAGGTCGTTCACTCTTGTTTGTGTGAGACTGGTGGCAGCTGATAAAATCAGCTTTCTCTACTCCCTTCTGACTCCTGGTTAGCTGAGTTGGTAGAGCGCTCTACTGGAAATAGGGAGGTTCCTGGCTCGATAACAGGAGCAGGCGGATTTTTTTAGCTCGAACCAGTCACCTAACTGTGTCTGGAGATTTGTGTTTGTCCATTTTCCCCCTGGATCCCCCTCTCCACGGATAGTTATCGTTTATCCGGATATCTATAGACCTCGGAGCTTAGTAAAACAATGCGTCCAAGATGAGCATAATAAAACCAACAATAGGTGTGATATATTGTTTTTTTTTTTGTTTCCTTTTTGCGAAATTCACCATTTAGATACTACTCATCGCAGTGGGACTGCATAGAAGAGCACAGCGATGGATGTTGTTTGATCTGCCTTTGTTGCTTGTAAATATAGTATTCTCGTGTAACAGAGTCGATATTACACAATGCACAATTATGTACAAAACTAATGAAATTACGATTTTCAGTAATATTATTATTAATGTATTATTTTACATCACAAAATGGGGAGGGGGGCGGGAGGAGGAAAAAAATGCCTACAGGCAGCTTGACGAGTCCTCTTGTTCCCAAGGTATTTTTCAGGGATTGTAACTTCTGTAGTAATTCATATATTTTTGAAGCAGGTATTTAAAACGTATCTTAAGTAGTTTTGTCGAGTATCTTTTCCTACACCCGTCTCTTAATGAGATATAAAATTTTGGCTATTACTCGCACATCTAAATCGACAAGTTTTCGGCTAAACTTAAGCAGACAATGCAGCGTTTAACCCTTTTTGCGCGATACCCACGTGTAAGGTACAAGAGCTCATCACTGGTGCACACGGCACTCTGGGGTAAATTTCAGGATTCGCTCTCCTGTTTTCTCGCTTCTCTACCTACTTTAAACCAAATGGAACGACAATGGTGGGACGTGGCTTAGTCTCTGCACACATACATACGAATTCTTTAAAGCAGATCAGTGGTGTCCTAAAGATTTAGGTATTTTACGATGCAGCTTTATCAACTATATTTAGAAAACGTTCCTCAATATTTCGTATACAAAAAAGGGCTGGATTTCTCCAGTGCTTCTCAGCAGACTATCACATTTTGACCTTGATTTGATGTTTAAAGTTTAACCGATTTAATAAGTTTTTATATAGATCGGTGATATTTGTTATGCAAAAGTCAAACGTCGAGAATCCCAAGAAGGAAAATGGTGACATCAGATTAAAACGTTGATCGATAAAATGTCACTAAAAATATGTTTATGCCGTTGACTTTGTTGCGAAAGTATATCTACCAATTTAAAACATATGTTATGTATGGGGTGTATGAACATCGATAAAAGCTTTGCGCACAAACAAAGCTCCCCCCCCTTAATTAATGCGCTCCTATGTAACTTATAATAGTACACACGTGATCCTTTCTCGTGATTTGACCGTTTATTGCTATAAGCTGATGCATCTGGCTAAGAATACGCGATGATGTGTATGTCGATGAGATCACGGAAGAAGAAAAAGTTCTCTTGGCAGTTCACGCACCGATTCTTTAGTGTGTCACGGTCAGTCAGTCGAAGCTAGGCTCTCAGTTCAAACACACCCTGGAGACAATCGCTCGATGTTCTTGCCTAATGACCCAAGACGCCATTCGACGCGCCTTCCCCTCGACCCATTCGGTCGCTCTCTAGGCGTAGACGTGAACAAAAATAAAAGACGCAGCGTCGCCGCTTTCGAAAGCTGAGCACTTTGTTTTCATTCCGCTCCAACACACCTCTCCTTCGCGCTTCCTAAAAGCACGACAGCTTCACGGGCTCCCCAACCAGGGGAACCAAAAAACGTTTCGTGGTGCCCAAGCCCCCCAAACCGCAGCATTAAAGGCAGAGCTTCCCCAAGATATAAAACCGTTGTCTTCTCACTCAAGCATGGACTCCCTAAAAACGGTCAAAGCACCAAAGAAACGAAGAATATTTTCTTTTTTTTTTGTTTTTGTACTTTCGGAAACGGTACAAGACCCCAGACAACCACTCAAAGCACGGAGAAGACAAGCGCCCGCAGACAGATGGCGCTTCCACCACCTGTGTCGGGGGAAAGAAACGTGTCCCCTCTTCGCTGTTGGTCTCGGGACGCAGTGAGGAGAGCGACGAGCGACCGGAACGTCCACGCCCATTCAGACGCAGGGCATCCACGGTCTACCGAGTCCATTCTTCAACCCGCGGTCCTCACAATGTCTACCCGCTTGCCTCCCCCAAAACTCCTCCCACGTTTCCCCGTTAACAAAAAAAAAAAAAAAATAGTCGAGGGGTGCATTAAAACTTCATTGGGCTCCCCACTACAAAACGCGTCCCCTTCTCTTTTCCCCCCCTCTCCTCTCTCCCACACTCCCTAAAGCTTTCAACTGCTCCATTAAAGATAGCTCTCCCCTCCGCGTGATCACTTGCCAACCGCCTGGGGATGGGGGAATAGCACTGCCGTGTCTGAGTCAGAGCATTGTTCGTTCGAGATACGCTCGTTTGTAGGATGGGGATGGATGTCCAGGATGAAGATGTCCTCCTCGCCAGTTCTTTCTCTCTCTCTCTCTCTCTCTCTCCATCTCACCCAGGCATTTCTGACTGAAAGAGGTGCTTGTTTTTCGGTTACAAGTATCGTTTCCAATCTCGTTTTTTTTTTTTTTAGCTCGTTCGCTGGGGGCTATGTTACAGACCATTCGAAGTTTTCTCTATATATCTATATAAAGTCTGGCATGAAACCTGAGGTTGAAATATTAAACGAAGAGAAATTGGAAAAGGCGAGGTACAAAGGGGCAGGGACGGGGGTGCAGCCGCCCAACATATTTGTCCTCCGTGTGTGTACTTCTTTGTGCGGGGGAGCGTACAAGGGCTTGAAGCAGGCGACTCACCCGCAGTGCGTTCTCGTTTCTGTTCGCCGTAATTGTAAGCCGTGGGTTTTATGTTTTCAACAAAACTTGGGAGCTTGTCTTTGCAGATAAACCTACGGGCGTTTGAGCTCACATGAAAAAAAAAAAAAAAATATGCAAGTTGGATTGTTGCCGTTTAATTGCCACGAGCCGTAAATTTGGGAAATAACGCATCAGTTCGTTTCTTTTTTGTTAATTTATGTAATCGTGTGGAGCTTTAAATTCTAGGCACAAAAGTTTCGAATGCAAAATTACAACTATGTTTTGTCAATAAAATGATGCTTTTATTTTTAAATATCAAAATTATCAGCACATATACCGTGAGAATTGAGCAATCCTAATTGTTCTGCGTGTTAGACAGCCGCGGGATTCTACATTATCTATTAAGGTAGATGCTGGTTTTCTAAGTGGAATATCATTTCTTCAGAAACCGCTCGTTGTTGCTGTTTACATATAGCGTTAAACATTATTGTAGACGCCTGAAAGTTATATTATTCTCTCTATACTTTGTCTCATCCTACGATGGACTAAAGGCCAAAGCCACGGGCCGTCAGGTCCAATCACGTTCCACGCTACACTATGACATGCCTAGCATTGATTAGGGGTGGACGAATAATGCTCCAAACCCAAAAACGCTGCATCATTTCTATAGCTTCGACACTGCAAACAGCCTCTTTTTGCAATGTAAAATTGTTGAGTCACTCACGGCTATTCGATTCGAGCCACTGTCCGCCCATCCCCATCAGTGATCCGAGATGCGGGCACTGATACGTGTATCAAAGCGCAATACGCAATTTCTAAGTGACTCGGACTACCGCGGTCAGCATATTAGCTGACCTAGGAGTAAACATTTTAAGTTTTATTTTGAAGTCACACATTTACGCACACTAGAGATAACTTACCTGTCTCCTCAACCGTCTTGCGAGAATACATTTAAGTAATTTCAGTTGAATTGTGTAGAAATCTCAGATATCCAAATGTATTATATGAACTTTTAGATGAAACATTTACTCAAAATAGTTTATACTAACCATGTAACAAGAAAAAATGACTTCTTGCTAAAAGCAACGACTCACCTTGCTACAGTATAGGTCTTACGCTACGGGCCCCTTAAGAAGCAGGAGACCGTAACGTCTTTGACCTGAGGCGTGTTTGTGCTGTCAGTAGAATCATGCAGACTTTCTTTTTTTTATGAACGGGTATTTGCGAAAGAAATTATCAAACATTACACAAAAACACACCACAATTACAGGGCAGGCAGAACAGTCTGTTCACTCGGCTAAGTAATGTGGATCGTGCGTCAAATTTGTTTCAGCTAAGAGATGTGTCCTCCGCGAAAGATTCCTATCTTCTGATAGAGACACTAACGAAAAAAATAGGACTTAAAAAAGATATACAACAGCAATAACAAACATACTTCAGCCTGAACTGAATCTCTTATCGGCTACAAACTTGACTTAAAGTGCCATTGCGACAAGAGCATCGGCAAATGAGATACTAAATAAAGCCACGCGCTCGTGAGCAGTCATTCTAGCACCGCCGTTTTCTATGCATAAAACGAACATTTGAAGCATTTCTCGATGATTTGAGCGTGTATTTTAAGGAAGCTAGTCTGATGCACGAGCAGCCCGTAAAAATAATGGTACAAAGCCTCAGTCCAGAGTGTCAGCCTCGTCATTATAAACTATTTTCTTCTTCCTTTTTTATTCGTATTGCAGAACTTTTTCGAGAGTCTAGAAGGGGAAAAAAAACTATATATTTTTGGGATGCACTACTGCGAAAAAAAAAAGCGCTACGAAATCCTGTAAAAGCTTAAAGTTTTAAAGCAAGGCCTGCCCTAACACACAGGTCAGTTGGGGCTAAATAGGAAGAGTAAATACTGTAATACCCTTAGTGTTCGCGAGTCTTTATTTTTCGCGAAATTCTCGAATTGGAATATTCGCGAAATTTAGGGGTGCGTGAAAAATTCGGTCCTGAAGAGTTTCAATGAAAGCACCTGGAACTCGCAAAATTTGGTGGCCGCGACTATGTTCTCTGTGACTGATTCGCAAAAAAAATAGGGGCCGCAAAAATGAAGGGTTTTACAGCATTATTAATGGAACGCACGGCACGTTTTTGTACTCTGCCTAATTCGGAAATATTGCAACTATTACGCGGATCTCATACAATGCTTGTTTACTTCAATACGGTCAAACAAAGGTTCTATAAAACAGCAACCCTGCATCACAAGTGACGTATGTAAACTTCTTGCCCAAAAAATCCAAGTTTGTTTAATGCTTTTGCAGCGATTTGACCGATACGCATATTCCAGTTTAAGACTGTCGTAATAGTCACGCTTAGTAATTTACAAAACAACAATCTGGCAGTTTATTTTTGTAACAATATATTTAAAAAAAACATTTTTTTCTGTGTGGTTGACATATACACAGTTTGAGAAATAATGAGGGAGATTTGTCTAATCCCGGCACCAAGGGTGAATTGTTTCAGTGAATCACGCAATTTTTTCTAGTCAGCGGGATTTTCAATTTCGCAAAAAAGGAACGCGGACATCTGCAAACAATTTAAGTTTTGCAGACATTCCAATTCGAAGGGTCGTTAATAGATATTAAAACGAACAAAGTTCCGAGCACAGACACCTGGGGGACACCCGAAGAAACAGGAGTAGCGAAAGAGCGCGTGTTGCCTAAATACAGATGTCTCCGCTAATTTCTCGTTTATTAATGCGCTGTAAAAAAAAAAAAAAAAAAGATTTTACTTTATGGTTTTTTGGTAGCATCACTATATTAAGAAGAATGTGACTTTCAGCTAAATCAACCACGTTGTGGCACCCGCTACACAAAGAGGGTGGAGCAACTAAATGACACAGCCAGAATATCGCCTTCCTTTTCTTCTCGCCGTCAACGACTCATTGGCGGAAACGCGGTCACATGAGCAAAATGTTATCATAACGCTTGAGGGGACGCGGCCTTGCTGAGCGACGGATTTCGGGCGAAACTAAATTATTGCTTTGCGTTAACGAAACATAGACCTTGCACTCAGGTATGATGACAAGTAACCTGCTTGATTGTTTCGGGCATTTTGCTTGCCAATTAGACACGTGTAATTGCGTTTTTGTTATCCCGGAACCTCTGTTTAAAAGCTGGCGTTTGTACAAGCAGACCAGACAACACACCAACAACACAGCGCGCGCGCTGCGAAGGGAGCCGGGAGACGCTTTACGGCGCATGCGCGGTGAACGGCGGCGTCATAAAGTCCCACCCGTCGCGTCCCCTGCAAAATTCACGATCGCCGCTCCCGCAATATTTGGAGTGAAAAAAAAAGAAGAAAAAAAAACGTTCACAATTACATGTAACGCCTAATTACAGCCCAGTTCTTAAGGAGGAGGAGGGGAAGGTATTAAGAGGAGGGCATGCCCTTCCTCCTCATCCGTACCCTCCCGTCCTCCTCATCGGCTCTCCTCCCATTTAGCGGAAAATTTTCTCTAAATTTCCTGCAAAATTCAGCGAGAAAATATTTCCGCTAATTTTAGCGGGGAAATTTTTCCTCTAGATTTAGCGGGTAAATTTACCCATAATGCAATGCGCGGTGAAGTCATTATGGAAAACTTCTCATAATGCAACGCGCGGTTACCCCGCCGGCGATGCCGCTCAAGCCGGAAAAAAACGCGTAAGAGCTGCGCTCTAAAAAACAAAACAAAACAAAAAAATATTGAAATTGTTCCGATATTCTGCTCCGAATGGGAACCTACACAGTTACTCTAGTCTAGAGGTAAGCTATGCTCAGCGAGCGGTGTCTCCTGCAAATAAAAGCCTCCACCACCGCATCACAGAGCCCTGAGTTTATATAAAAGTCAGGCTCCATCTTATCTTAGCGTAGCGTTTGCAAGGGCCGGGAGAGATGTCACAGCACTCCAACAGCCTGGTAGGTCGTTTTTAGGAGAGTGCCAGATAAAACGGGCGTTTTTTTACGAGCGAAACATGGAAGGTAACATTGTTTCTCTTGAAGCTTTGTGGTCCGCGGTCGTGAACTGAAACAGTTCTTAACGCCTTCTCGTAGTAAATCCCAGTTTTTGAGAGCAAGATGTCAGGATGGCAAGGTGTGACATTTACATGTAGGTTTTACGAGGTCGAGAATGTGACGTAATGGCGTCGGATTGGTGGAGGCGATTGAGCACACCGCCCAGACGCCATTACGTCACTTCCGTGAACTTTAGAGACGTCCATGTAGATGTCCAACCTAGCCATTCTGTGGTACGAACTAGGAATTGAATGCAAAGTTGATGTTGCGTACTTTGTAATATTTGACAAATTGAGAGACATAAGAGCTTGTGGAGTGAGCACACACAAAATAATCCGGAAGGATGTTTCAGTTCTTATTGCCTGCAGGGGCACTTAAGACGAGCTACGGTACGGGTGAGGAAAGGGAAGGGGTGGGGAAGGGCAGATATAGGGTCATTTGCGGGTTAAATGGCATCAAGCTAAAGGAAATCGTCGAGATTCGCTTGCTCGAGAGGCCAACGTAATATTGTCTCACTGTGCCCTGGAGAGCTCCTGGGTGAAATTCATCCTTCTAGCTTCGTGGGTCGAGCCAACAAAGGTAACATACAAAGGGCATTGTCCCTGTGAGCCCGGAGGCCCCAGCAGTTTCCAGTGACGCGACTGCTGTGAAATATATTTTTTTGATATACTTCATTTTAATTTTGTGTTAGAGTTCAGAAGTGGAGAGAGCGATGCACGTGCAGTCTTCATCGGCGATATAGGTTCCCAACGTGCGCGAGCGCAAGGGCGGCCACTATTTTTACTTTATTCTCATACAAAATTGTGTCTTAGTATATACAATCCCAAAGTTTTTAAAACCTCAGCCCAGCTTCCGATTTTTAAAGTCGCTTCAAAAAACAAACAAAGCACATCCCATACACATGACCGCTGAACATTGCACCGGATATAATCCCGTTTCCGGAACGGTCTAGTGTAGAGGCACTGAATACGCGACGATTTCGACTAGCAATAACTAGGCCATCTTGTTATTAAAAAAATGTTCCCGTTATCTGGAGCTTTAGTTCAAATCAGAGCAGACACTTTGACTCATACAAAACTATTAAAATAGTCCTCGGCAAAAAAGTATATCTGCAAAACTTCTTGCACCTATGTATTGATCAGGAAGTCTTCGAAGTGCGACTATCGCCAATTTCATTTGCTCCACACTTAGCACCTAAGGGGCGGCGCCCATACGAATATCGGGGAATGATATGCCTATATTCTAAGCGTAGCTTATTCGGTGGCTCTAATGTATACATGGCTTGCAGATTACCTTATTGAACTATGCTGATTAACACTCTTACTAGTCCTTACCGAAAGAAGTGAACTCGGCATAGCGAAATGTATGCCGCAGAAGGCATGCACACGACAGCGAGGCCACCAGAATGCCCTCAGATGTGACGCCGATACAAGCCATTTATACGTTAGTACGCGTGCCGAAGGGCAACAAAAAAAAAAAAAGACTGAAAGAAACATTTAGACCTTCCATGAAAATGACGAAACAGAGGGGCAAAAATGTAACAAAAAGCTTGTGCTTTACATATATCCAAAGGCGTGTCATTGGCAATCAGATAAATAACTGATGCGCTCGAACGATCTTGAAAACGCACGGGTGTAGAGGGGTAGTTGATTGAGAGAAAACGTTGCTGCAGCGCCTCAAAAAGCTGTGCGTTCAGGTTGAAAACTGATCAGTACCGTCGCAACGCCATCGAAACCCTCTTTCCGGTCGCGCCGGAAAATATACGCAGTTTTCAAACGGGAGGAAAACGGAGACTCATTTAATGACAGCGTGCGAAAAGTTCCCAGAGAGATCGACATCTTGGAAACCCTGAGATGGGGAACAATAAAAAAACGGACGAACACAACAAAATCTCAAACGCAGCTGAATTTTATTGATATCAACACACCAATAAATAGACTTTCAGACAAATGAAAAAGAGAAAGGGAAAAAAGGAGAAAGGGAAAAAAGAGAACTCAAACTCAAAACCAGACGACCAACGAGTTCACCCCAGACAGCCTGAGCCACTCCCCGGCTCCAACACTTTCGCAAAGGGAGCCGACCTCCCGAACAACAACAACCCGAAGGTCAGCACACAGGGCGACCTCCAAAACGCTAAAGCCTAATCTTCATTTTCTATTTGCAAGCAAACGCTTCCCGATTTTCTTCCCCAATCCCCCCCCCCCCCCACCTCCAAGTTTGCAAAGCCCCCCTCACACAAGCAAAAACTCTTTCATCCGATCATCGATAACCAAAGACGGCTGGCTCACACAATTCCCCCGCTCGCGAATGCACAAGGTATCCTTAATTAACCTTCTAAACAATTCTTTTTCGTTACAGAGAACGGAAGGTTCACCCCAAAGAGGGGAGCAATTATTACAAGAACCAACATGATTTGCCAACTCCGAACTCTGGGCCCTATTCCTTACATTTCTTTTATGTTCCGCAAGACGGTCATTCAAACAACGCCCTGTCTGACCGACATAACACAATCCGCAGTCAAAGGGGATCTTGTATACCACCTTTGCGACACAGGAGACCGAGGGATCTCTGTGTTTTTTCCCGCAACATCCCTCACGTCTGAAGATAAACGGGGTCAGCCTGTCTAAACGAAAGTCCGTCTTAAAAACCACATTAACGTTAAATTTTGCACCCAAAGCTTTTAAGCTATGAGAAAAAACATGAAAATAAGGAACCACAGCAAAGGTTCCACCTTGAACCCTCTCAGCGGTCACCGAAGCACGTACAAGCAGTCTACGTGCACTAGAAACGATAAAATCTAAACTATAATCCGCCGACAGTAGACGTTTAATTTGAACGCCGAAAGCGTTCCCGACACAATGAAAACAAGATTTCTTCAGTGCACTGCCAATTAGTGATCTCGCCACCCCCCCCCCCCCCCCCCCCTTTAACAAGTTTAGAATAAGCACTCTATCTAGAAAGAACTTTCTTCACGGTTTCCCTCCCATAAGACCAACAAAGCCCCTTTTTGTTCAATAGTTGCAAGTTCAAAAACTGCAACTTTCCGTCCTTCGCTGACTCAGAGGTGAATTTCAATTCCGGTGCAGCGGTCAAAATAAAGTCAAAGATCTCAGTAGCGGAAAGCTGATTCGGAGCACAAACCAAGATGTCATCAACAAACCTCCGAACCAAAACCCCTTCAACACCCAAAGAGCCTACAAAATCTGTTATTTTCTTGTCCAGAGTGTTAAGATAAAACTCTGTCAACACTGGAGCCACCGCCGAACCAATGCATACACCTTTCCGCTGTATATAACAGTCACCATTAAAGTTAAGCACTGTTGCCTTCAGATAGCACGTCAGAAGTTCCATTAGCGCATCTACCGAGATACCAGCTTTGGCCTGAAATGAGACTAACTTTTTTTCTAGAAGCTCCCTAACCCTTTCGAGCAACAACACGCTATTTAAAGAATAGTATAAATCTTTGATATCCAAAGGACATCAACGTGCACGGGCTCCGATGCAGGGGAGAAATACCCTCGATTAGTTTCTCCGAGTTCCTAAGGGCAATACTGCCCTCTAGACTGACATGACCCAAACATCCCTGAATGAAAACCGCAAGCGACTTTTGCCAAGACCCATTTTCGTTAATTACCACCCGGAAGGGAAATCTACTTTATGATCTTTTACCAAAAACTTTAAGCCGAAAGGCGAGCGTGAAGCGCCCCTTACTCTGTTTAGCGTGGCGGTGATCTCCTCCTTATGGGAGGGAAACCGGAGGGATCTCCTTATGGGATCACCTTATGGGAGGGAAACCGTGAAGAAAGTTCTTTCTAGATGGAGTGCTTATTCTAAACTTGTTAAAGGGGGGGGTGGTGTGATCACTAATTGGCAGTGCACTGAAGAAATCTTGTTTTCATTGTGTCGGGAACGCTTTCGGCGTTCAAATTAAACGTCTACTGTCGGCGGATTATAGTTTAGATTTTATCGTTTCTAGTGTACGTAGACTGCTTGTACGTGCTTCGGTGACCGCTGAGAGGGTTGAAGGTGGAACCTTTGCTGTGGTTCCTTATTTTCATGGTTTTTCTCATAGCTTAAAAGCTTTGGGTGCAAAATTTAACGTTAATGTGGTTTTTAAGACGGACTTTCGTTTAGACAGGCTGACCCCGTTTATCTTCAGACGTGAGGAATGTTGCGGGAAAAAACACAGAGATCCCTCGGTCTCCTTTGTCGCAAAGGTGGTATACAAGATCCCCTTTGACTGCGGATTGTGTTATGTCGGTCAGACAGGGCGTTGTTTGAATGACCGTCTGTCGGAACATAAAAGAAATGTAAGGAATAGGGGCCAGAGTTCGGAGTTGGCAAACCATGTTGGTTCTTATAATAATTGCTCCCCTCTTTGGGGTGAAACTTACGTTCTCTGTAACGAAAAATAATTGTTTAGAGGGTTAATTAAGGAGACCTTGTGCATATTGCGAGCGGGGGAATTGTGTGAGCCAGCCGTCTTTGGTTATCGGTGATCGGATGAAAGAGTTTTTGCTTGTGTAAGGGGGGCTTTGCAAACTTGGAGGTGGGGGGGGGGATTGGGGGAAGAAACTCGGGAAGCGTTTGCTTGCAAATAGGAAATGAAGATTAGGCTTTAGCGTTTTGGAGGTCGCCCTGTGTGCTGACCTTCGGGTTGTTATTGTTCGGGAGGTCGGCTCCCTATGCGAAAGTGTTGGAGCCGGGGAGTGGCTCAGGCTGTCTGGGGTGAACTCGTTGGTCGTCTGGTTTTGCGTTTGAGTTCTCTTTTTTTTACCCTTCTCCTTTTTTCCCTTTCTCTTTTTCATTTGCTTGAAAGTCTATATATTGGTGTGTTGATATCAATAAAATTCAGCTGCATTTGAGATTTTGTTGTGTTCGTCCGTTTTTTTATCGTTCCCCATCTCAGGGTTTCCAAGATGTCGATTAATTACCAGCTCGCCTGCACTCTATCAGTGCTTACAGAGAGATCCCCCGTTTGAGACTGCAGTACGAGCTTGCTCGTGTTAATATCTGGAATAGACTACGAGAAGGTTTACATTTAAAGTTGCACACGTTTTCTAAAATATACAAAAAAAAGATTTTCTAAGAGCACCCTTCGGAAACAAAACCAGATTGGATGAAAAAAAAAAAGCTGAAAAGAAAAAGTTCTAGGCAAGGAAAACAGGTACAAAAAAAAACTGGAGGTGTGACAAAATGAGTCATCCATGTCTTCTTTATTTCTTGTCAAATGATTTCCTTTTCTTTTTTGCGCACATAGCAGTCGTTTATCATTTCTCGTTGTGCGAAACGTCTTTCATGCTTCCAGTGAGGATTCTTTTTATCTGGCGTGCCCCCGTCTACGTGTGTTAGCCGGTCAATATTTACTTCTTCTTCAACGACTGAACAAAATATTGAGCCAAAAAGGAACCCGAAAATAGAGGGGTCTACACAATGCGAGTAATCCCTGGCGCAGCTTTGCGATAAGCCCGAAACCGGCACGCGATGCAGCCTGCCCCCTGGAGAGCATTCATTTCCTTGGGTGACTCCGCACTCGGCCGCTTGCCTGTTCGACCACACGGTTGGAAGCACATGCATGCGCGCAATATTTTTATAGAAACGCACGCGAGGGAAAGATGAGATTGAAGGCCTCAAAAAAAAACCACATAAACAGGCGACTCCATTAAAGAAAAAGTAAGACCGGCTTATGCGAGAGAAAATACCTTCCACTCAACACAATACAAATATCGGCTGCTCTTTGTTTGGATTTGTCGTGGGGTGAAGCAACAAAAAAGTAGTTTGAGTGCTGCAAAATTTTACAATAATGTTTCGGGGTGGAAGATGGAAAACGTAGAGGATGAGGAATTCTTATTTTCACAGTATTACTGCGATTTCTTTGTCATAATTTAAACCTCTTTTTTTCCTAGATATAGATGTGTTCATGAACAAGTGTTGTACATCCACTCACCAGGTGGGGCTGGCATTGAAAATCAACATTAAAGCACAGCTTCCGAAGATCTCAAATACATTTTGCTGGCAACATGTCAGCATCTCCAAGTGGCAATAAGTTAACATGTTTTTCTGCCAGCAGAACTTAAGTATAGCAACCGCGTCGTGAAAAGTTTAATATCTCGTTTTTTTATATACAAAAATCACTTTTTTTCTCATTATCTTATGGTTCGTTAAAACGACGCGAAGAAATTCAATAAAACTTAGTTTTTGATCCTAATTATCTTGCGGGCAAAATAAATAGGACGGCCCATATTTGCTTTTGGATTGGGATGGGCTTGAAATACATTCAATCATTACATTACAATGTATCACACGTTTTAAAGAAATGATTGACGAATAACAAAAACTAATTCCCAACTGCTGAAAATGACCTACGTAGCTATTGTCTTAACTCTTGTTAATTTATTTAGGTTTCCTAAAATTACAGTTTTGTGTATCTTAATTTTTCATTCTTTTTTCTTGTATTCCTGATGACATTGTTTATATATAATTGTTATCAGAGTTGCTGCCACTGAAAAGAAGAACCCAGCCCCAGTCATGCTGCTTCAAACAGCTTGTCCGGAGGCCCCATCGAGTGTTCCTAAACAAATCAAACTTTCATTGATTGATTGATTCAGTCATTTATTGATTATTTGTTGATTTATTGCTTATTTGATTCATTTATTGATTGATAGATTAATCTCTTCAATTTTACTAAAATGTGTAGTGCCTCAACTGGCGTTAAACGGTATTCTGTTAAATGCCTCTGGAGATATATTCACCATTATGCGTCATCCTCTATTGGACGTATGCAAAGGCAGTTTATAGAAATTAACTACGACATAAAAGTTGCGGGCAAGTGCTGGTACAGCTATGACGCAGCATCTCAGAAATTGGGATTATGTTATTTGTCTAAGAGATGTCATTTGCACAATTCATTGTTTTTACGCAAGATTTTCAGTGAGGTTGTTGATTCATTACTGCTTTTAAACACCTTCTGTTTTGATGCCTCCTCTAGGTCCAGTAGCTATCATTGTCCTTTTTATCCCTTGGTTTCGCTCCATACGTCGCAATTACAATGATGCATCTCAAGTATAAAAATTTAGACAAATCTGTATTGTATATATTTTACATTAACTTTTTAACGAGCAACTGAGCCACTTGTGTGTGCATGATTAGGACTTTATTTTATATTTTTCATAAATTGTACTTTTTTTTTTTTTTTCGATTTCTATGCAGGGTATCATAGCCCACAGTATAAAACGTAACAGACTTGTTCGCTTTTTTTTTGACGAACCTACAAATTCTAAAGCGCAGCTCTTAGGCGCCCGTTTCCGGGTTGAGAGGCGTCAGGAGTCGGCGTACTGCGCTTTACTTATGGGACGTTTTCCCGCTAAAGTTAGCGGGGAAGTTTTTCCGCTAAATTTAGCTGGGAAATGTTTTCGCTAAATTTAGCGGGCACATTTTCCCGTTACATGTGGTGGGGGAATTTTCCCTCTAAATTCAGCGGGGAAATTTTTCCGTTTAATGTGGCGGGGAAATGTTTCCTCTAAATTTAGCGGGAACATGTTTCACCTAAATTCAGAGAGGACATTTTCCCGCTAATTGTGGCGAGGAAACGTTTCCGTTCGAGTTAGAGGGGAAATTTTTTCACTAAATTTAGCGGGCAATATGGACATTTGTTGAAGTACACGAAAACTCCACAGGACCCTAGCCATAAACAGCTTCGCTGTAAAAATTATAACAATATAAAATTTCGGTAACACCGGTGACACAGCATGATCCAAGATTTGTTACTCTCCCGTTGCAACGATTCTTGTTAAAACAAGAAATAATGTTTCGTTTGAAAAATCCATAGAAATACTTGTGCAATAAATAAAATAATTATGACCCCAAAAATAATGAAAATTTCTTACATTCGTGCGGAACATTGCAATCAAGCAATAGCTTGATTCAAATATTAAGTACCAGTGTTCTGCGTTTCAACACTGCATTGTCAACATAAATCATCAAGCTAATATTAAAAATGTAATTATGAAAATTTTTGCTATTAGCCTAATGATTCACATTTGCTTTTTTTTAAGCAGTTGAGTTTAGATGTGGGGTCTATTCCAGGAGAGAATCCAAAAAAGGCTCGAGGTACACCTAAGACCTTCTTATGAGTTGTGAATGCGAAAGCAGGCACGCCGCTCTTCGCTCCCTTCTTTAATCTGCGGAGTACAACGCGCTGACTTTGGGCGTGGAACGGTAGAGCCGCTGCCTCGCGGACTCGCAGCGCCATCGGGTGAGCGATCGTTCAGCCGATTGTGCGGCGCGAGGAAGGAACCGACAGCAACGTAGTTCCCAGCAGAATGAACCCCTTGGTTTATTCCATGCGCCGTATATATTGCCACACGCTGTACAGCCGGTAAGAGGCGAGCGAACGCGGTGATCAGTGATGACACAACAGTGTGGTAACGTAGTCAGGAAGACACCGTACAAACTGACGCGCAGCGGCCAATGGGAGCCTCGTGGACGCGCGCCAGCCAATGGGACCGAAGTGCAAAAGGCGCCGTTGGCTAGCTTTGCGCGTGGTTTCATTAAGGTGCCGTTTGGCATGGTTTCAAAGCTGATGACGTCGGCTCGCTCCATGAGACAGTATCCGTAATATTTGCTTCGCCTCTTCGTGTTTATACGACAAATGATGGCAGCCACCGGCCAAGTCGGATAACAATAATAATTCCTGTAAAAAGGGGAACAAAGAAGACGAACGACAAACACAAATCAGAGTTTTGACTGTTGTTTGGGTGTTGTTCTGCTTGTGTTTCGTGTGTTCAGCGTGCCACTGCTGCAGGTGTATCTAGTATATAAGCGTTTGTAATTCGGGGGAAGTTTAAAAGAGCATTGGCGCATCTCTAACAGCCGGTTTGAGCGCTCTTTGGTAGAAGCAATGTCAATTACACGAGGGGAGAACGTTTAGTTCACTAGGAGGGGAATTATGGCACTTTTTTCTTTTAGTTTAGGGGAGTAAATTTTCTTCCACGAGCAAAAATAGGTGGCGACTTTTGAACTTTCTTAGGGTACAAAATGTCCTCCCCGTTTTATATGAGCAAATGTTCTCGCTTTATAAAGACACATATGGGACACGTGAGTTCCTCTTTAAAAAGAGAAAATACTACTTATTTTTCTAGAAGGAATGCCGGCGGGCTGTTTTCGAATATTCATAGCGTAAATTCTGTAACAGAAATAAATAAAATAACTAACAAGACGACACAATAGTCTCAACTTGTTGATGTCTTGTCCGTCATTTATTTTCTCCATGCTTCAGGGTTTACATAATAATGTATTTTCTATTGTATTCAACTGTCAGTACAGATCTTGTTGCGACCCATGCCGGAGAGGTTCATAATCACTAAAAAAACCTCAACACGCACAGTTTTCAATCTTTACACAACACTATAGGTAAATAAAAATTTAGCATGGTATACATCACGCGGAATAGGGAAAACAGATGTACAAGCATGCCCGGGAGTGCATATTAAGCAAAAAGCATAACACCCTAGCTCTTTCGCAGAAACAGCAATTTATGAGGCATTCGACAATAATGACTGTTTTAGCGATACATCAACTATAGACTCAAGCATTGTCACGACACTACAGACAATATTGTAAATAAAGTTTACGTAAATCACTCCCGTAAAAATACAAAATACAAGTCTCAATTGTATTTTATTGAATATAATACGTTAAAGAAATGTGTCGTAACTTTGAAAAAAAAACAACTGTGGAACGTAACACAGTTCAATTATTAATCGTGTTGGTGAAAAAAATACTCATATCTGTTATTTCTCACACCAGCAGGCTACTCAAAATGTGAGTGCATGTGTCGTGATTAGACTATATCAGAGTTTTGACCACCTGATGGTTTCACCTTTTAAGACCACTTAATAAAAAAAAGTAAGTGCGAAAACTTCAATATGGTCATCCTTCTGCGCACGCAGGTGAGGATAAATGACTGTTAGGTTTAGCACATCTGACCCATGGTATCTCCTGTAAATAAATAGAAGTGATAACGACTGAAGCCAATATAGTTTTCAACGTCTCCTTTCTGTAGTCACAGTTTGTACTCTCTTTATACTTACGTTTCAATTTATAAACAAACCTCCCCTAAAGAAAAACCGTTTTTCTCTTCTTTTTTTTTCGCCTGCAAAAATAATCTACGGATTGTCGCACGTTCATTCTCCCAAATATAATGCTATCAGTTTGAACATGTCAAAATTTCGGAAATAACCGGTATTTTATCTAAACATTTTTAGGCGATTTTCTAAATAAATTACCTGGGAAAATGGGGCCCATTTTTGCCCGTTTTTGGTAACTGGCGGCCCCATAGAGCTCCATGTATTGGAGAGCTCCGTCGGTCACCATTTTGTCATTCAAAATGTCAGAAAATATTCTTAGCTTTTGAGTTAGAAAATGATTAGTTCCGGAACTTTCGCATTTTGCTCGAACGGCTAGGGCATCATTAGGGCGGATAATGCGTTGGGCTAAGCAAAATTCGTTTTCACAAAAAACAAAATATATTTATACTTTTTTTGCGGGGTGGGACACCTTCTATAACATACATTTCGTTAGTGCCTATGCTGTGTACTGGAGTGAGTACTCCTATTTTAAAGTTAAGGGCCATTACCGAGCTGCATTTCTTTGACGGAGGCTTATTGCGGAGAAGGCGCCGTGTAACCGAGCTTTCGGCTGCACGTCAAAAAATCCCCAGGGTGTCAAAATTAATCCTCAGTCCTCAGCTGGGGTCTGCGAGAATCACGTCGTCGGTTTGACACGTAAAATCTAAAAAAAAAAAAAATTAATCCAGGTCATTTCTTCGGGCAAGGACATTCACAGGTACTTAATAATGACGCAATTTTTCTGTAGAGACGATCCGTTCTACAAAAGGAGTTTACGTGTATCGTTTGACAGGTCTATGCGCGTCACCACTTACTAGCTTATGCACGCCTGATACTTGCCTCTCTGGTGGCTTCGTTAAGTCTCCATTTCAATATGAATTAACTCATATATTAAGGTCACACTTAATAAGAAATTCTGGTTATCACTTTTTCTTTTTTTTTTTATGAGAGAGGAGGCCCTGGGGGGGGGGGGGGCAGCAACTATTTCAGAAATATATCCTTCGGCTCCGGAAAATCTGGACAAGAAAATCCGATTCCAGCGGAGGCCAAGCCTTGGTCACGCCGGTCCAATCCATGGCAAGCACGTCAGAGCGAGCAAGGTCCCGCGTACGCGAAGGGAGGCCATGCCGAAAACTACGGCGGCGGGCATCGGTGCGCTCCCTGGGCTCCCCGAGCTCGATCGCCGTACGCGAGCAGAGTGCGAGCTTGCTTCGGAGACGACGCGCCCGTGACTCGCATGCACGATGGAAGCACCACGCGAAAAGGAGGGGGTCAGGGAAAGAAAGGAAGGGCACTAGCGGGTACTGGGTGTATTCCCCTCTCCCTCTTTCCCCCCTCTTTCTTTCGAGAAACCTCGAGCGTCAACAGAATTTTTCGGCAGCGGTTCGTCTCACGGCCAGAGCCAAGAGTTCCACACGCAGACGAAGATGAATTCGCTAGGAAGACTCGTATGTCTGTCTCGCCCGCTCGACGGCGTGATGAAAAGTACACTACGCTTTTGCGTCTGTTTTTACTCGTTTCTGACTCGTACAACCACTGCCACTACAAGTTTTGTCTTCGTTTAATCCTACCACGATCTCTGGTATGAGCTTTCTTGGAATAGCGCGATTCTCCCTCAGAGCAGCGGGCGTAAGGTCGAGTGTGTGAGTTTCTCCATATGTTTACAAGGCTCATCATGCAAGCGATGAAGATCCCAGTATTGCACCTTGCAGCGAGGCTAGGCCGATAAGAAAAGTGTAGGGCTAAATGGAAACGGAAAAGCTTTCTTTTCACAAGCAAGCGTAAGGGGCGGCGGGCTGTAGTCTGCTGAAGAAGTAGCTGCTGAAATAAAACGTTTCGTGCATTTATACAATGAAGATAGAAGTGGAGGAATTGGTAGCAAGTAAATTAAATAGAACTATAAATCTTGAGAAGCAACATGATACACTATGATACAAGATATTAAGAAGTGTAATTTCTGAAATGTTTTATGGGTGTTGCTTTTAGGCTTTCCATACACATTTATACAAAAAGGCCGTGTAGACTAAACTAATTCGGTATATGCAGCTGAGTTAAGCAGCTAGGGGGACATGATACATGATGCTAATTGTCAAGAGAAGTCGAATGAATTGCTTAAATGTGTTAAATAACGTTTTGAAAACCGCCGGAAATTTTCGCTGCGAAATGTCTACCCGTCACAGCGGTCCCGAATCAAATCATGCTTCCGCCAGCGGCGGCACGCAACAGCTCGCGCGCGGTTGTGTACGAGCTAATATTAATGGACTCCGCATTCGGCCGGCACGAAGGCTGCCATTGGTCTCCGCTACGTGTCAGGGCGCACGCCTCCATCTCATAAGCGCTAATTAGTGTAATGACGCCGAAGGTGTTCAAGCACTACCGTACGAATGGCCACTCCACTGCTTTCCCGCCTTCCTCGTTCACCTCGCCCTCCTGCCTCGATTCGTTCTCGGCGCTAGGAAATGCCCTACTCTCCTGAAATTTCGAGCA
Source organism: Ixodes persulcatus (assembly GCA_013358835.2). Lineage (NCBI taxonomy): Eukaryota > Metazoa > Arthropoda > Arachnida > Ixodida > Ixodidae > Ixodes > Ixodes persulcatus. The sequence goes on along the minus strand of JABSTQ010009790.1, from coordinate 583,540 downwards.
TGCATGGACTGTGTTCTCTCCTGCCACATGAAAAAGGGCTGCGTCGGAGCGCCTGTTCTCTTCCGTTATGACAATAATAATTCCTGGAGCAGAAGAACAAAAGGAACAAAAGGTAAACAAAAATATAAAAACGCAGTTCCAGCGATTAATATTGCAATTCTTGTCCAGTTTGCTTGCACCTTTGCAGTAATTGCATTATCACCTCTTCCGTTAATCGCCGTGGTGGTGGCAGGCTTTTCTGCCACCGCCCAAGAGCCACCGGCGCTTTTTTGAGCTGCGAACTAAGAAATTGTTTTCAGGAAAATATTATGCTTGGCACCGACCGGAGCTTTTAATATCTGCTACAGACACAGAACGTCCTAAGCTACAAAAATCACGTGGAGATAAAGGCGTGTATATCACGTGCACATTATTTTACGTCGCCAGAACCTTACCGGACTCTCAAGTGTTAACGATGTTGATTAAGTGCTCCTTGAGACGTTGTGAAGTTTGAGTTCTGGCGTGCATTTCTTGCACACTTCTTCGTTTCAAAACATAACGATGTACTTTAATTTTTTATAACTTTCTTCGTAATCGTAAAAAGAATGTTTTCAGCTTCAGCATAAGGGGATGTATTTTGTCACTAACATTTGTACCATCGGATTATTTTCCTTAGTCAAAATCACGGGCGCGACTGCGGCTCTGCAAGAAAAATACTTCCGTACACAAACGTTTATACTCAATTATCGTCGCGGAATGATAGAAGAAGCCCGTGGCTGTCAACAGAGCTTTGGAAATACCTAAGGAAATAACACTTCAGTATTTCTGCTCCAACACGACGCCCCTGGTAACACAAAGTGGTCACTGACCGTGATGCCGATTGTATAAAGCTAGCAGGAGCTCTTTCTATTATGCTATCATATGTGAGATACGATCCGTTCTAAAAATTTAGACTACGTGCTTAAAAATACCGCAATGAGTATGATCAATAAAATTTCGTCTAATCGGGAGGTTTATTCCGTGTTTACTCCAAACAAAGAGAAATCGGGGATAATGCGCAAGAGTGGATGCCGTGATTGAAGAGGGGCGGGAACAGAACACAAAAAAAAAACACAGAGAGTTGGTGGAAAGCTTCGCCATGTCGATACTGTCATTGGTATTCTCTTGGGCCTGAAGAATAGTTGTAGTTAATTTAAGGTCCTGCTGTGCCTGAGCACTCTGATTTTTACAAAACCCATCAGACTATCAAATATAAAAAGCGGTATTCGTTTCTAATATTAAGACGAATTATCTTTTGCGAATGGTTTGCGTTCCTGGGATGGTTACGAACACTCACCTGTTCTATGAAAAAGCCGCAACAGCCGGCTACGGATCTCAATGGACACTGTGCTAAGATATTCGCTCAGAAATACTGTCCTTGGGCGAGTGCGCTCAATTCTTCTTAAGGCAACGACAGTTGACTAAATTATGATAGACAGCGGTTACATGATGTTGCTAGTCCTTGATGATCTTAAGATGGCAACAGATTACTTTAAAAACTTTCTGCATAAAACTATGCGCTCGCTGCATTATGGAAATATTTAGACATGAAGAGGCCTTGTATTATTTTGATCTCGAATGTCCCGTTGACAAAGTAGTGCATCTCAATACTGCATAAAAATAAATGCAGCGCTCGCTTGCATTTCACCCATTCATCTTCGTAAGAGCCACGTGAAACACGGACCTTCAGTGGCTGTAAGAGCCTGACTAGGCTTAGCGAGGAGTAGGAGTACGGCCGGCGGCGTTCCATACATTTCTGGCGGTTTGAGTACAACTCCAGGGTGAAGCATAACCTTCCCGGCTCACGGATAATTAAAAAAAAGTCTGTGGCGATGAGGATGGAACATGACCGGTCCAGTATGCTTCTTATATATACCATCCAAGTATTGTTTACGAGCGCACAAACTCTGGCACGTCTGAAGTCCCCCACCAAGTAAACAAAAGACGTGGCCTAGCATTTTATCCGTATTTTCAAGCAACACCTACAGTATAATAAACTTAATTAAAGTCACATATTCGAAAATGCAAGCACTGTATTTGGTCGTGACGGCACGTCGTGAAGTGAGGCTGGCCAGTAGAAACCGAAACATAGTGGCCAAGGGGTTACCAAGCACGGCACTGCGCGTCTAGATCACTTCGGTTTTGAAAGATGTCAATTCAACTGAACGGACTTCGAAAACAAACTAGGTTCAAGAAAAATTGTTAAATAAAATAACATCATCCGAACGTTTTGAGCGCGTGTTTTCAACAAGGTTTTGGGCTCTGTTGGGTCCCTCCAGTTCCACTGCTAACATGTTGATCTTCGTCAGTCCACGAATAAACAACCCGATCTCTGTGTTCATGAAAGGCACTTGAAGACAGAAATATACTGGAGCACTGAAGCATCAGCAGTCGCGAAACTTTGCTTGTGCCACAACTGCCGGCTTTTACACTTTTTATCATTGGCATTGCTGAAGGCCATAGCGGCAACCCGATGTAGGTAATTAACGAGCCTAGATTTACAACAAAGTGACTTTGATGATGAGAGAACAATTGAATAGGGCCACAATAATAGCAGAAAGCCTAAGACGACGTTAATGCTTACTGGAGTGTTTCAGTCGAGAACAGACTTCCCAATTGCTAAGAAAACAAGCAAAAGTCAATACTTCGGGAGTTCATTTATTAGCGACGTGGCAGCGGATGCCATAATTTACCAAGAAGCTTAAAATAAAGCCTGAATATCTTTAGTGGGGTTGATTTTGGTGCCAAGAGCAATTTCTCCGAGAATGGTGATCAATAGTTGTACCACCAGGTTTTGGGAAGATACTTTATGAAGGTTGTGGACGAGAACTCGTCGTCTGAACTTCACCTTGCTAAGTTCCGCAAAATCTTCGTTATGCTTGAAAGACGTCGTGAAATACTGCAACAAAATGTTTAGATATGGTCTACACAGTAATTTTTATAGTACCCTTATTTGTGTTTTTGACATGTCAAATAACTAGCACCCTAAAGCGTGAAACGAAAATCTTAAAATGGTGTAATTTTGGCACTCTTAAACGAGCGTGTAGAGCTCAAACACCTCGAAAATAAGCTCTTTTTGATTGAACACCAAAACTAAAAAGCATGCATTTCTAACACTGTCAAAAGATCGTGTCATCTTATAACCTAAAGGCAGAAATAATATAATGAATATGGTCAAAGCCATAAGGACAACAGTCATTGAGTATCATGTGATGGTTCCAAGGACCCCTTAAAATATATTGCGGAAACCGACAAAGCATTAACCAAAAAGTATTTGAAAAGCTCAATATATTATTAATATAAAATAATAATGTTGTTGCATGGCAAAAGCATAGCATTGGGCTTTGCACTTTTGCGAAATGTTTAGTACAAAAAGTGAACACAGTAGCTGAAAAGACTGGAGGTTATGAGAGATCGGTTTCGAAAGGTATTGCTCAATCTACCGGGTGGATCAAAGAGACGGCAGGCTCTTTAAATCGACCGCAAAATTTGGTTTCTTAACCTATCGGGCTACGACTTTGTGCAGCGCTGCCCACAGATGGTGCATTTTTTTTGTAAAATTTGCAAAGAGCAAACTTACCTGAGGAAAAAGTAAAGAAAGAAAACGGCTTAGCTCCTATGGAATCGCAGCGACGCCACCGGTCTTCAAAGAGCACGGCGCCGTTTCGCACGGGACACAAGAGATGGCGCAACGAACGCCGCCAACGAACGAGCATACGGCGTCGAGAGCCAGCGTCTTTAGCAGACAATCTTTTCGACTCAAAAGCAGCGCGTGTTCCGCAGGCGGCGACAGTCGCAGAAACAATTACAGGCGCGGTAACAACAAGCAACTGCAGTTTCTTGTCTGCTAAATACGCCGGCTCTCGGCGTCGTCTGCCCGTTCGTTGGCAGCAGTTGGCGTCGTGACCGCTTGCGCCCTCTCTTGTCTCCCGTGCGAAACGGCGCCGTGTTGTTTGCAGACCGGTGGCGTCGCTGCATTTCCATAGAGCTAAGCCTTTTTCTTGCTTTACTTTTTCCTCAGGTAAGTTTGCTCTTTTCAAATTTTACAAAAAAAAAAAAATGCACCATCTGTGGGCAGCGCTGCACAAAGTCGTAGCGCGATAGGTTAAGAAACCGAATTTTGCGGTCGATTTAAAGAGCCTGCCGTCTCCTTGAGCCACCCGGTAGAACACATTTGAGCACGCACCTTGTCTTCTTTAAAAGATACGCGCGCACACTCGCATACAGACAAAGTGCTCTTTTCCGAATATTGTTTGCAATACCCCTGTTTCGGCAGCTTGAATTTTTTATCCCAAGAGTTGACATTAGTTAACTGTTTACTTGAAGCATCGCGACGTTCAGTCAATCCTGACTCACAATAAGCTAATAGTTATTTCAGATCTTGAAACCAGTCTTCGTGAAATCAAGTATGAAAACCACCATCAGTCCTTTTGGAACCATGTAGCAGACTTTATTGCTCATAAACCAATGAACAAACGCGACCAAGCAACGAAAGGCCGGCTGGTTCACTTATTTGCTGGAATACTATCCATAGCATCAACTCCCCAATCAACGCTTGTTGAAATAAATCACACTGAAGCTGGCATCAGGCACACACTTTCCCTCTATGGTATTTCGTTCTCCATGGCATACCACCTGAACAGCCAGACGAGCGAGACAGCACGAACAATTCACAAGGTCCAGCAAAAGGGACATCTCACGTCCTCTCTTTCCTGAAATGGACAATGGGAGGCGCCACCTAATGTTCGAACTAATAGTATGCTGGGAATATATCACATGATTATATGGTTTGGCCCCTGATGCGCAGAGCACAATGCTTCGTGACAGCCCTTCCCTAAGCGAACATGAATATGTGTGAAATATGTTCCAATGCATTCCGAGTGTATATTAAGTGTAGATTCTATTTTTATGATCACTAAAAATACTACAAAAATGATTTTTTTTTCTATTTTACAGCGGAGCTGTTAAGGGCTAGGTTCCCCAGGATCGTGTCCACCGCAAAACAAAATGATGACACCGAACACTGGCCATCTATCTATGAGCCATCTATGAGCGACGGTGGCAACCTGAAAATTGGTTGCCGCCGTCGCTTATAGATGGCGGCTATTTTCCTTCGGAGGAAGAATAACGAAAGCGGAACGAGCGGCGATGTGCGCAGCATTACGAATGGTTCCACAACCGCCGCGAGGCCGCTTTCGCCTTAAGTTCCACTGCGTCGAGCGCTTCAGATTCCCTTGGGAAAGAAGAGCAGATCCCTGACCTGGAAAACCACCCTCGAGAACAGAAGTTACAGCTCCGCTGCTCTTCTTTCTTCACCAGAGTGGAAAGACTGTAAGTTTTTTTTTTTTAATTATTATGAACAATTTATTCATAAAAATATAACTCAAATATCAGTACCAAATTGTACTTCAAGTAACCCTCAAATACGTGCAGCAAAAAATATTACTTTAGTATGTTCAAAATGCATTCAAGATATATTTTGGAACACATACATAAATTTATGTTATTAATGAAATATAATATTGAAAATAGATCAAAAATATATTTGCTAAAGTAAACATTTGTAACTATAAATTTAGCACACTCTAAATACACATAAACAAGTTAATATTATATAAACACATGGAAAATACATTGAACATATTTTGGAAAATATATGAAATGTTTTAAGCGTAACCGACACCAACAAGTATATAAATACCTAGCCATTATATAAATAAACTTTAAATGTTGTTTCTGCGTTGCCTAAAAATATAAATAACACACAAGGTAGGCTATGACATAACCTCAGTTGTAGAAACAATAAGAATTTGAGCTAGAAATGTTTTTATGCAGAAATTTTATTTTCAATTGCTTGTCTTTGAGAAAAAAGAAAACCCACACGTTTTTAACGTCTGGGAACAGTCGATGGAGGTCAACTGATCTCTGGTCGCTACCGTCGACGCCGTGAGTTTCTAAGTTTTTAGTCAGAAAACGCCTGAATCATCACTGACGATAGGCTTTTCGCATACGATACGTTTTTCGATCGTTCCTGTAACTTGTCAAGCTCCTAGGTGCACGTTTCTATCGTGAAATGATGGCCGATTCATTGTGGCTGCTATGCGCCCGCCACTGGCGAGCAGTTGTAGCCGAGTCTTTCAGCAGGCAAAGAACCTAATAATCGCCGAAAAGATCCTGGAAGTTCTCATGAATGTACGAGTAAGGCGCACGGTACGTCTCTCAGCCGTTTGCGTGCATTTTCAAGCTCCGAGAAGCGGATTCCAATCATGATGCGGCTGCGAAATCAACATGGCGCCCATCGTCCTGCCCGCCTGGCTAAAATAATTAGCTGCACCTCTCGTGGAACTTTGCGGTGCCTTCTAACGGTCAGCAGGTGTGCTGCATGCTATTGCGAATCTACAGGCTTCGCGGGATGAACCTATGACTACCAGGCGATTACAATGCGAAAAACGTAGTCCCGAGACTGAGCACATTTGTTTGCGGCCATTGCCAGTGCCCAACGCTAATCCGACTCCATCGGGTTAGATTTCCAGGCATCGGCCGCCGACCGAAACGGACGGACGACACCTCACCTTATGCAACACACGGCAAGCGTTTTTTTTTTTTTTTTTTTTTTTCGAAAAAGTGTTATTTAGTAATTGAGTTTGTTTTTGATATTTGTTTACATGTGCGTCCGAGGAAAGATCGGGTCCCAGAAGTTGTGCAAGAGGAAACTATTTTTCGTCTCTACCTTTAAGGACATCAGTCACAAGTTTTGTTTCCGCTGTTGTTTCTTTTTCGTTTTCTTTCTTTGTCGCACGTGTGAGTGTTGTTGGCAGAAAGGGCTTCTCTTTTCTTTTTAACGTAAACTTGCATTATTGAGTGATATGGAAATCGTGTTGTCTATATAAGGCTTGTATAAAAACAAAAACGTGAGAAAACTGAGTTGATATATTTTACAATTGTACCGGTAGTACAAAAAAATTCTAATTGCAATCTGTGTGAACAACTCAATTAGTTTTACAGTTATATTTTGTGCAACTCGCATCCGCATCCTAGTAGGGGTTTCTGGTTTACTTTCATTGAGTGAGCACTATTTTGTGTGTTTGATGTATTACTAGATGGCTTGCCGTTTTCAGGTCGCGGAAGGATATTCACTAGCATAGTGTAAGAAATATATAGAACGTATTAATATTGTGCTGCTAAAATACATTTTAATGCAAGTACAACTTACATTTTAAATTTTACCTGAAAGCATTTATAATGCGCTTTGAGTGTAGCTTGGTATACATTTTAATGTATTTAGAAAATATGTTTTGCCATAGTTTTAGTGCATCCTCAGAATATAATCGAAAAGTTCCTAAAAAGATACCTTTTAAATGTGGACAAAAAGTTAAAAAAATACATGTATTAAAATCCATGTAAATATATTCCAAATATAGTATATTTTTTGCTAAGGTTTTACTTTTTGGTGGAGCGAAAGAGACCGTAACATTTGTTGCTGTTGATTATACCTTCAAGCAGAGTAGTGTGAAGTAGGTAGAGGGTGCGATAGGTGCGTTGTTGTTAAACCAAGAAAGAAAAAAAAAACAAGCTTGCATGTTGTTTTAGTTTTAGATGTTTATAACAATGTTTAAAAAAGTACGGCAAATCCTGCAAGAGGTCCCGAAGTTTCAAAACCGGCTCAGTTTTTTTTCTTCAGGAATGACGTTTTACATATAGGGGACAGCAGCTTCGTTTTCTTCTACGGCGATGGAAACTATTTTCACTTCTTTTTTAAGGTGAATCATTCCGTTCACGTAGCATGATAGTGATGAATGGTAATACAAACAACGAGGCTACCATTGGTAGAAAGCGTAGCTGCTGTCCCACATCTGTAAATAGTAGAGCATGCAGGAAAAACCGAACTGGCTTTGAAACGCTTGGACCTCTTTATAGGATATGAATGGTGATGATATTAAAGCCCATGCAGACTTCTTCCGAAATAGTTACCTTAAAGTGGGAACATCGGTGTTTGGAGACATAAATACGATCGTGTCATCTTCAAAGAGTGATACATTTGTGGTCATTATTATTGCCTAATCCCGCTTGCTGTCACAATAATCGACTGTCCCCCTAGTACACCGATATGATAGTCACCTCACTATTTTGCAAGGATACCTCTTACGAAACGTTAGGGCGAAAACAAGCTGGTGAAGGGTTAACATCATTTAAAACAAACCTCCAAGACTGGGGAAAGGCGAAGGACAACACAACGCACAGTGCCTTAAACACAGCTTTCTCAATCTTCGAGACGTGTTTCTTTCTAAAGAGTGCCCTAGCAAAACCTTCCCTAGTGTTGCGGCCCAAGAGGTGACAAAGTTTTAAACAGTTGTTATATTTGTAGGGTTATACTGTATATATAAGGTTTCCGTGTAATTGCCTCACCAACCTTTTTATGTTGAAGTAAATGTTAGGAACGTGAATTCCATGAATTGTAATATTATGACAATGCTTTATACACAGCGCAGAACTGCTACTAACAAAATGGTTGCGTTCTTTGCTACTTCCGATCAAAATACTATAATGATACCTACTTGCCATATGGGACGTGATTACGGGGAGTACTAACGCAAAAATCGTCAGAGTAGTATTAACGCTTACACTGTCGCGTGGTGATTGGGCAACACTGTTAGCGCCAATATGACATCGGCGCTATTATTTCGTTGTTGTTTTGTTTGGAAGGACAATGGCGCGCACAATATTTTAAAACTTCTGTAAATGTTCCAAATGAGCACTTTGCACGACAATGGTAGTTTTGTCAAATGTTTTAGATTCTAATAGAAAAGAAGAAAAAGAATGGCAGTCACTCTTTTTGCGCTAAATGCGTTAGCACGAAGAATGCGACGCTTTCGACCAATCGACCACAATGCTTCATTCGCTGCCCGTTGTCATGGCAAAGTCTGGTCAGCGCATTGAACGCTTAGATAATGCGTGTACAGGGTATATGACCATTACAGCCTTTTTACATGGTCAGATAACCCTCGTCACACATGGGTGTAACGAGGATACCGAACACCCATTTAACACTATTCCGTTTCTTGTAGAATGTAAGGAGGGTGCACAAAGAACGTTTCAATGACATGGATATAATTAGAAGAGAAAAAAATCCAGATAAAAAATACTGGGACTGGAACGGGAGGATGTGGACGAGATTGAGGACGCAACAGCCAGCGGCCAGGACTGGGCGCTTGAGACTCGTTCCAAACCAGGACTGGGCTGACAGTTTGCAGGCTTCAGTGGCCCCGCCTCATCCACAACCCGAGAAAAATGGTTCACGGAGTCATTCCGTCTTCGTGCAACGGAACCTCTTCTTGGTTCAGGACGAGAATAACCCAAAAGATCCCCCACATCATCGCCCCACCAGGGTCCATCTTTCATCATCACATGTACACGTTGAGACTTCACAAACCTCAGACTGACGACGACACCCACACTCTTGAAAAGAAAAAAAAAAAAACTAATACTTTTTAGGGTTATTTCGGTTGTCCAATGTTCGGTGCACTAAAAGGTGTAAAAAAAGAAAAAAAACACATAATTTAAGGGTGATGCTAATAAACCCTATTTTGAGGTGGTTTTCATGGTTCGTCTTAATTTACGTTATTCTAGGGTCCTTTTCAAATCGCTTCAAGGTTCTTTGTAATAATCCTATATTCAGGTGTTTTTGCATCTCTTTGTGTTTTATTGGATAGCACTCTTATATCGTGTTCTTGGATTCTTTTTGTGGACATTTTAAAGAACCTGCTTCTCTTCAAGAGATACAACGTGTCCAAAGATTCATCGAGTCAAAAGGTCCGATAATGGATATCTTGATGCGTTGGACCCTCTGACTTGCCAGATACTAGTCAAGAGATTGAGTGGTGGTCAAGAGCTTCAACGCGCAAAGAGATACAACGAGTGAGAAGATCCATGGACTCTAGAGGTCCAACAAGCCAATCGTTCGAATGAACCAGGAGGTCCAATATGAACCTCTTGAATCATTATATTTGTTGACTCGGCAGACGCGATTCATGAGATTCAATTTTGTTTTTTCGAGTAAGAATTTGCTTTTATCATAGTGTCGGGTATTTTAGAAAATGATAGTACAAGAGCTTATAGGGAGCTCATGTGGATATCAAAAGGATGTAATTTGGTCAATACTTCAGCGTGGGCGAGTTGGTGAATCATACTAACACTTCACAGCGGACAAAAACAACACACTATAAAAATTACATGCACACAAATAAATAACTCTCACGCAGCGCTGACTGTCAACTCTGGTATATATATTAAACATAATCTTCGTTTCGTTTACTCTTACGCACTAAGAAGAAGAAGGAAATATAAAAAACGATAACGAAGAAATTCCGATTACAGTAAAAGTCACTACGGAGGTTTTCCAAAATAATCTTCTTTTTTTCCGCTTCCGGCAGCCGAGCGGTGAGGACGTGGGAGAGATAGCTAAGGAGAACAGCGATAGCTTGAAGGATCCCCCTGATAGCATGACGCGGAGGGACGTATGCGGCAGCTGCTCTAGTCGAATCTGCGATAAGCAGAATTTTCTAGCTTGTGCGGGTGAATGTGGCCGTCGCTTTCATTGCGATTGCATGAAAGTTGGTCCCAGTGAATACGAGGTGTTTATGCAATCCGGAAAATGTGCTTACAAATGCAGCGCTTGCACTCGTCGACGTCGCTCAGGCTTGAAGGAAGCCCGAGACCTGGAAGCCCCTTCCCATGGCTCTGAGGACGAGGCCGATTCTGATACTGGGACCAGCCCCACCAGTGAGGACTGCATTTAGTAAGGTGTCGAACGTTTTTACAAAGAAGCTGTATACCTCTACCAGCCAATGAAATTTTCGTGTCGTTGGAGTTGTAAGCAAGAAACTCCCGGCGAACAATTGAAGGCAAATCAGCATATCCCCTTTGAAATCTGGCTTAAAGCATACAGCTCAGTATCCGTTTCAATAAAGAAAACCACAATACAAGCATCAAAACCACATGATGGATGATAAGGCGCGTGAGAACAGTGGTAAATGCCTCCCACGAGTTCCGGTAAAGATTAGCTTTCCAGCTGCTTCGAAAGGGGTCGACATCATTCGAAGCCCTCGTGTGAAGTGCGAACCGTATAATGGGTGATAACGGCGTCTGGGAACAATGCGAAGAACGTTCGTTTTCCCCGCCTGTGTTTTCGTCTCAGTGTTCTCACGGAAAAAAAGTCTTCAGAAGATTGAAGCGAAAAGTACAAACACCACGCATACAACATACATCACACCATTTGTTTCAATAAATATTAAGCACAAAACATGCATCCTAACCATAAAATGAATGATAAAGAGCTCCTAAAAACAATGCGACGCAAATAGAGCTCACTGCATACGTTCCCGGTAAAGATTACTGTTGCCCAAGCTGCCGCGGCGGCGGCAGCTTGCGACGTGGGGAGTGACGTCACTAACCTTTCATATATAAAAGAAGAACCCGCCTATACCCCGTTTCACCTTACGTCCGGACGCAGCGGATGCTACGAGCTATCTTAGCCAATCCCGTTCTGTGGACGTGGCCCGTGATAGGCTTTCCGCGCGTCGCTGTACCCCCTCTCTAAGGTCACGCGACACTCACACGGCCTCCTATTGGCTCCGATGGCTAGCAACATCCGCTACGCTTAAACGTAAGATGAAACGGAGTAAAGCCACTGATTTAATTGTTGCTGCCACACTGCGATGAATATGCCACGCATAGTTAGTACTACCGAGGCGCAGCGCGAACACTAGGAGCGGCAAAGGGAACATAAACGGCAATACGACCAGCGGTGGCGTTCTGCGACCGGCGGCGGCATTTCGTATAGTGGAGTAGACAGTCGTTGCAGGTAATACCACAGCTTCGCTGACCAGCCACCTTCACAGCGTGGATTAAAGCCCCAATTTTATGAACACCATCGCCATCAGAATGGAAGTGCTGATAGCCGAGGTGAAGTGCCTTAGATAGGAAAACAAAGTCCTTCGTTCGGAGCTCGTTGACCTCAAGCGTAAACTTCTGGAGAGGCTACCTACACTTGGTTTCGGCACCTGTCACTGCACCGCTACAGAAAAATGCCTGGGGCTCCTCTATCCCGAAGAAATCTAACATGCCTGCGATACCAACACGTCCTATCGAGCTCCTCCTTGGCTCTGTCTCAACGCGTACCGTTGGCGGTAAACGCCCAAGGCAGCAAGATCACCGCGGACAAGCAGGATTCAGAGCATCATCCAGGTCAACGCCAAGGTGAACACTTCAATCCTTCTGATGAGAATGATGGCTTCATACAAGTGAATAAACGACGCAAAACCAAGCCATCTGCTGGAACTGAAAAGGCTTCAACGGTGGGTGTTGTTGCCCAGCCGCCAGTTCGAAAAGCGCTCTTCGTGTCACGTCTTGCTCTGGACAAAAAAACTTTTGATGATCGTTTGCTAATCAAACCTCTACTGCGGGGTGAGTACTTCTCCTGTTCTAGACTGAAAACAAGATATGCGACGTACTCTTCTTTTCATGTAGAAATTCAGAAGGGTGTTTTTGAGATTATTAACAACCCCGAAGTGTGGCCTGATGGTTGCATTTTTCATCCGTTTTTTGGAAAGTTCGACGTCAGGCGGACGCATAAAGATGCAAATGACCCTACTCTGATGAAAGACGAAGACACTAAGTGAATATTACAAAAATGCTCGTGGTCAGCGAACAAAGGCTAACACCGTTTTGCCAAATGTAGTGTCTTGCAATTTTTATGTTATTTGTCTGACCAAAACCTGTCTTAATGAAGGAATATTCAATGCAAGCTCTTTTCCTTCATTCTATAACATCTGTCGTCGTGATAGAGACTACGCTGTAATTGGGAAAAAAATTGGGAGAGGTGTTTTAATTGCTATCAATAATTCAATTACCTCACACCGAAGACGTGACCTAGAATAATATTCAGAAGGTGTTTGTGTAGAATTACTCTCGAATGATGAGCCTAACTACCTAGTCGGAACTTATAATTTCCCTCCACTATCGGATAGCCATAGGTTTATTGAACATTTCGAAATGCTGGAAAACGAGATCGATTTTTCAAAGTTGTGTATCCATATTTATGGTGATTTTAACTTACCAATAGTTGATAGGTCGGCAGAAGTTATCAATAGCAAAACTAGTCTAACAATAAGCAAATCGGCTCAACATTTTAATATCGCACATTATGATGCACTTTACCAATTCAATAACTATGATAAAAGCGGTGAAAATGTTCTAGACCTCTTTTTTTCAAATGCTCCTATACACAACGTAACGTCGGCCGAAATTCTCTTATAAAGGCTCACGTCTATTACCCGCCTCTTACTTCACTTTTTATGGTTCTTTAAAAGCAGCAGCTACTGAAAGGTGCATGCATTACTCTTTCAAAGAAAGAGACTATTTCGCCTTTATAAGTTCTTGAAGCTTATAACTGGTTGCCCATTTTAGAGGACGTTTTAACTGGTTCAGTGGCGAAATCATTCACAGCAGCAGTAAAAAATGGAATAGATCACATCATACCTCAGCGATCATCCAAGCCTAAAAAGTACCATGCGTGGTATTAAAAGGGCTGATTCACTATATCCGCAAAAAAGCCCACTGTCAAAAAATGCGCAAGAAAAACGGATCAAAAACGTGGTACGCAACGTTTAGCTGCCACCGCTCTCTCATGAACAAGATATTTATTTATGACAAGCGTGTTTATCGGAGATCAGTGGAAGATAGTTTGTTACACAATCCAGATAAACTTTGGAAAATTGCCAAAGAGCACACGAGGCGCAGTGGACAAGGTATCAACTTAAAGAGTGATTCAGGTTATCTGTCTGACCCTAACGGCGTTGCTAGCATCTTCGCAAGTCACTTTAATGCTTGGTTTTCTTCAGATGTTCCTGCAGAAAATGCATTTTTGAATGAACAATATTATTTAGACGTCTTCACGATTAACAGAGCCACTGTTAGCGAAATAACGGAGGCCATAAAAAAAAAAAACTGAAGCCGAAATTATCAACTGGCATAGATTCGATTCGCAGTTTTATTGTCAAGGGTAGTTCGAGTATGTTTTCACCTGTCTTAGAACATATATTTAATCTTTCCTTGTGTATGTGTTTTTTTTTTTCATCTGTTTAGAAGGAGTCGGTTGTTGTTCCAGTACGCAAAGCTGGAAATACTTCCGCCACAAACAATTATCGCCCTGCGTCCCTTCTATGTGCTTTTGCAAAGGTACTTGAGATTTTAGTGCACGCACGCGTGTCTTTTTATTTCATTGAACGCATTACCGCCTTTCAGCATCGTTTTCGTAAGGCATGCGCCAATTTCAGTCGAATCTTTGTACCTTTCTCGATTATTCGGCGCCCTACGTTCATGATCGCAGTCAGGTTGGCGTTGTTTATTTTGATCTCTCCTAGGCGTTTGACAAAGTTAATCATGCCGTGCGCTTGCATAAGCTATCGCTTAACGGATTTTCGCCTGTGCTTGTAAATTTTTTCAAGAGCCATCTGACCGACCGTGGTTGCGTCGTTCGTATTTCAAACAGTGTTTCTGATTGTTTTTTCCCCCGTCTGGAGCACTCCAGGGATCCAATTTAGGGACACTTTTGTTTTTGATTTTTAATAATGAAAGTGAAACTTGCATAACTAACAATTTAAATACGTTGTTATTTTTTGACTTCATCAAACTCTTTGTGAGAATTCGTTCGAAGGATGACTGTGTGCTTCTTCAGAATGATGCGCCGTGTATACTTGATTGGTGTATGGCAAATCTTTTAATAATTAATCCTGAAAAGAATTAAGGTCTTGGCGTACAGTAGAAAACGGGAACCTGTATCATATTTGTATTCGATTGACGCTAAGATAATTTCACGAGTGTCTCTCATTCATGATCTCGGAGTGCATTTTGATAGTTCGCTATCGTTCAGCTACCACGTCAGCTAGATTGTTTGTACCACCTTTAGATTGATGAGAATGACACTCGTATAACTCAACATTTGGTGGGTGATGCTTGCTTGCTGCGCTTGTTTTGCTCCCTTATCTGGTCTAGATTAGAATATGAATCGATAGTGTGGAATTATTTTAGTGCACATGATGAAGCACAATTAGAGCCTGTTCAGAGACGCCTGGCACGCCAAGCTTATGATAGACAATTTGGCAGCAGACATTTTTATAATTATAAATTTCTCCTTGCTAAATTAGGTCTTCAAGTTTTATCCTCCAGAAGGCTGACACGTGATATAGTATTTTTGCACAGAGTAATTCATGATGATATAGACTCCGAGCTTTTGTGCAACGATAATCTTAATGTTCCGGCTCGTCTTAATGGGAGTGCTTTTACTTTATACACTCAGAACAATTTAATGTCACCGCCTTTATCTAGAATGCAGATATCTGTCAATAATTTTGGAAATGAAAATTTCGATATGTTCAATACTTATTTGAATTCAAAAGACAATTGCATAATATGCTATTTTATTCTTAGTGATGTAAATGAGTTACTCGGATGGATTTCTGTTCTTCATATGAATTCATGGATGTATATTTTGGCATGTGGGATTTGTGCATGATTAGTTTTTTAACTTTTACATACCAGTGCCGCATTACAGACTTCTGGTCGTTTATGGGCACAATAAAGTGACATGATGATAATTATGATGATGATGAACTCTTTTTGGGATAAGGTAATAAGAGTAAGATTGTTTAGGAAAACATTTTTATTTAGGAAATTATGAGATAATATTTATTCGGAAATAATGGAGTTAGATTATTTAGGAAAAACTCCGTTACTTTTATTGTTGTCGGAATTCCTTGGTTACTTTTTTATTTTCTTCTTTAAGGTTGGTAAGAGTAAAAGATGACGACGATGATGTTTAATATATACCAGAGTTGACAGTCAGCGCTGCATGAGAGTAATTTTTTTTGTGTTTATGTAATTTTTATAGTGTGTTGTTTTTTTGCGCTGTGAAGTGTTAGATAATGTAACGTTAGTTGAAAAATTAAACCAGGCCGAGCAAGAGAGGGGGAAGGGGGTGGGTGTTTATGCAGAAAAAAAGAACAGCAACTCATTTTTAAATAAAAAACGTCGCCATAATACGAAGCCTTATACGTTTCCGTATAGATACCATTAATACAATGAAGCATAACCTTGTAGCACACACACATAACTACACTAAAATTGTAGAACAGCTGAAATTCAAACATAACCATAGTCGATCATTCGGATAATTGCTGTACTTTTCGTTGGCACATTGCTTGATAACTTAGTGCTCACGCTTGGGTTATGATGCAGCAGCCAATAATAACGAAGATAATTATCTCGAACCTTCACCGGCCTCACTTGTACTTGTCACCATCATTTGTGTTTAACCAAAGGTGTTAATTTGACGCCATTGTGGCAAATATTTTGGTAATTGAAACATGTGATGGCACATAACCTTTTTTCACACCAGCAAGCGATGTTGCTTCCCTCAAAATAACATGGCTGCGGTGATGCGCAATTTTATATGCTAATGGTAAGTGGTTATCTACCTTAATTTATGTTTGAAAAAAAAAACTAGAGTGTAATATAAAAACAATAAAACTCTAGAGCCTCCCCCCGCCCTACTTTTTCTATAGTCAACGTAAAAAAAACTATTTGATTCCTGAATGATAAATATTTAATCGAGGCATACACATTGACACGGACGAAGTATCCAGCCGCTGCTCCCATGCTGTTCAAGATATTTTTTTGCATGGAATGGTACTCTCTCCTGAAGTTGTGTTATTTTGCAATAGGTTATCGCGTATTTCTTTCTTTCTTTCTTTCTTTCTTTCTTTCTTTCTTTCTTTATTGATTTTGCAGGCCGTGGCCGGCAGGGCGGTAGAGGAAAAAGGCATTACTGCCTGACGAGCCCTCTCCGCCCTTTTACAGTTCGACAGCACAAAAAAAAAAACACAAGAATAAACATCATATGATAGAAATGAACACTTTAAAATACAACAAAGTGCTATACCAATGACTGGACACACTTATTCTATCAGAAAAAAAAAAATAGTTGACACAATACACGAGCAAACATCACAAAAAGCACGCACATACAAAGGGGATTACACTATCCTAAAACATTTACCCTGAAACAGGTTTCGTCTATACAAAAAAAAAAGTTTACATAACAAAAATAGAAGCACTCTATATGTACCAAAAATACAGGCATTAATCATTTACATGTATTCATAGCAGCACATCCGGCAACACAACAAGAGTATTCACAGGTTATATGCAGTTACTCGATATAATGCCTGATTGCGTTCCTATTAATTTTTAAAAGCTATGTTTTTACTTATAAGAACACGTTTGACATTGGTCTTATATTTTAGAAAACTGTCTGAATAATTACATTCTCCTTCCAAGGTATTGAGAAGACCGGTTATTTGGTAGTTAAGTTTTTGCATGCCATAATTCGTTCGAATCCTAGGCATTGGTCTTTTCCTCTCAAAAAGATTTTCTTTTTTTTAATTTGCACTTGCTTCTCTGTTGTACCTATATTTCTAAGTGCTATAATAAGATGGTAGAGCTTAACGTATCCTTGTGCTCAAACTTATGGGTTCCGACAAAAATACAATATAGGTATCGTTACCTTTGAGAAGAGACAACTTTGCGCTCGGTGAGCCTTTGTTCAGGCTTAAAAAAGGTGAGCCTTTGTCCGTGGGTTTGCGAAAAACCAGTGAGCTTATATCCGGAGAAATTGCATCCGGCGAGCTTTTGTCCGGTGAGTTTTGTCCGATGAGTTCTCGGTCGGGAATAATATGTGCCCGTTTCAGAAGGTAATTCATATGCCGAAAACGAAAAAGCAACCTTAAAACAAGTTTCTTGCCATGTATGAAAAAACTCAAGTTAACTAACACCAACAAAACGCAATAAGAAAAACGCCACACAATTCCAACCGACAATGGGGGAGGGGGGTGTTAATGACCTGTTTGTTTACTATCCTCTCCAAAGCTAGCAGCGCTAAGCTTATAAAACCAACTTGGTCATGACGGCAAATTACGTGAGGTCCGTAATTTATCAGACACAGGTGAAAGAATGAATCCAAAACTATTGTCTCAAGTTCTCAGTGAAGCGTGATAATGATATCAATGTGCGTGCTAGTACCAATAAGTTCAGCTGAGTTTCTCCTCATTTGTTCCTTCAGAAACGCTGTAGAGGTGCTGAAACCTTGCTAGAAGTATTGTGTGAGATCCATGGTAAACCAAATTTGGGGAGATATTACGTATTGTGAGTTGGAGAAACCATCCATGAAATGCCAGGAGAGCGCTTATGAAACGAACGTTCTAAATACTCGACGGAAGAGGCCTGTTTAATCTTACACAATATTACCGATGAACGCGACTTAATAGGTAGGCTAAATGAGCAGGCTTCAAGAACTTGCTAACTAGTTTAGTACGTATCGTGGATGTCAAAACACAGCTTATGATAAGCTAGATATTTGTTTCGAAACAAGTTCGTGCAAGTTTATCGACGCAAAGTGTGTGTGTATCTTGAAATTAACAATTGTTTGGTTAATTTCTCTATTCGTTACAAGAAACATCCCCACTACGTTCGTGAAAGATGACGGCCTGCGCATATTTTCACATTAAAACGCGATTGTGTAACGTTTGTGCTCGCAAAATTATGTGCTACAGATCACGCTGTATGTGATGTATAACGTATACAGAACATGGTTTTCCTATGCCAAAATCTAACTCAGTGAGCGCCGCAAAACAATGACAGTTATGCGTGATTGGAGGTCTCAATTCATTCCCGCGGCCACTTCATTTGAGAAACACGTACGTCGCCTTTCGGGCTGCGTTGCTCAACCAACTACGAAACCGTTTTTGTGTTTGTGTCCTTTTTACGTGCACACTAAGGGTTTGCGTTATGTTCAGCTCCCCCGCTTGGAATTCTTCCATTTTTCAAGAAACATCAGTCAGAAACAAAAAGAAGACCGTAAACCGTACGCTGCCAACACTAATCTGAGTGTTGTTTGTAGATATTAAGACAGCGCGATTCTTGTCAGCCACCCAAGCAGTGACCTACATTACAAGGTATATTTGCTTGTTCAATATTGTGTGTTGCTGCACAAATATCACCACTCAAAGTGTTGGTCTCGGGAGTCTACGGCAAAACGAGAGTATTTGCTAGAGGGATGACAACACTGATCATCAGCCGTACGACATCGCGACGCGACGTCACAAGGTTGCTTCGCCAGCGCTCCTTGACTCAAAGCCAGCCCGCTTGCTGCCCACTAAAGAGCAGCTAGTCGCATCTTTAAAATCGGTTATAGTCGAGTACGCAGCTTCACGTTTGACGCAATATTTCAGCTGTAATCATATTTCGTGCCACTAAAGCAAGACCAGTCATTTACGTCGGTTTCGGCTTGTACAGGAGTCACAGTTGAAGAATGACCGTAGCAAACGGTAACAGCCAGCGCAACCGACCCTGCGTCGACAAGGTGTCACCCGACCTTCCGGTTCCGCGCGGCCTACGCGCGGGGCGAGAAGTCTCGTGACGCTCTCGCCGCGCCTTCGAACCCACGCCGATGCAGTAGAGCGTGGTGCCAGTTAGCGTTCATGCTGCACTGGCCATATCGGCAATATACTGCGGAAAGACCTGTCGACATTCTCGACAACTGACAAACATTACGCGGTCGAAATCATCCACATGACCCAATATTTCCTTCCAGTTGAGCTCATGTTGATTATACACGCCTCGTAAACAAGTCACCGATTAACGTTTCGTTGGTATGTAAATTCAATACACAACATGCGTCCCCACGACCGTTCAGCGCGCACAACTCTCGGGAAATTCCTCCGGTAGTCAAGCGTAACCGCACAACGAGGTGGCGTTGGTAGCCCGCTGATTGAAACAGAAAGCGCACAGCTCCATGAGACAGCCAGCCATTCAGAATCCCAAAACCGGTCGCCCAAGAGGACATATGTTTGTTGCTTTGTTTCTATTTGCGGGATCACACCCGGTTGCCTCTGCAGTGACCGTGACACTCCTTATTTACACCTGAAAGTCGTCATTTATCGTTGTTTTCCTTTTCTTTGTTCCGTTTCCTGCTGCTCTTGTCCCAACTTCCTTGGAAGCTCTTCTTCCCTTTTCCGGTGATCGGACAGGGAGTCAAGAGGTCCATCGAGTCACAAGGTCAAATTATGAACCTCCTGACTCATCAATTACGAGTCAACAGATCCAATGTGGGTTAAATGGTCTTACGCTTCAAGCGATTCATAGTTTCAAAAGATCAATGGCGAGTCAATAGAGCTAACGCGTCATGAGATCGAACGAGTCAGGAAGTCCAATAATTAATTTTCTTGCGCGTTGGTTCTTTTGACTCGTTGGATCTCTTTACACGGAGTCTCAAGGGACCCTATGTTGGGGTTCTTATGCGGGACCGTCTTTTTGCGTTTTTCTTAGTAAACTTTATCTTGGGGTTTTGACTGATATCTTCAAAATCTTTGAGTAATCCTTTCTTGGATACTTAAATACTGTTTTCTTCCTTTCGAAAGGACCCTATTTTGTATATTTTCACAGATGTTTGATGCTTTCTCTAAACCCTACAGGTGATTTTTCTTAAATCTGATAACGTTTTCATATCAACCAATATTGTCTAGAAAATCTACTGCTCACCCATTCCTTTCTAGAAGGTTAAATATCATATGTTCAACTTTTGGTCAAGGGCAATACTCTGGTTTCCCGAAAGTAAAGAGTAAACAAAGGAAACGTGCAAATTAATATTTTGGACACTTGCGAAAATTTTATTAGGGATTCAAAAGTTCGTTAAAACTAAAATAAATAAAAAACGTTGGAATGATATGTGCCTTCCCGCAGGGCATACGGCAAGCTGACAGCCTGTTACAGCGAAAGAGGAAAATAAAAACTATTATTTTTGCAGGCACCGACATATTTTAATAAATGAGCGAAACAATATCCTATAAACTACATGGTTCTCGCGATGCCCGCCATGGAATTTACGTAGAACACCTCCAGCGGCGTTCTGACGGCTTTTTTTGCGGTACCGATGCCGCCAGCGGTAAGAACAGCATCCAACAAAGTAGTGGTATCTATGTGATGAGGTGCAAATAGTTAACCTAAAAGAATCTGGACATCTTCAAAAATAAAGTACAAAACGCAATTACACGTGTTACATTGTTTTTTTTTATCTGATTGAAATGGATGAATTACGACACACTAAAAATAGATATGTTGCTTCCCGGAATCTACAGTAGGCAACAATTTTGGAGCGGACAGGTGATTCATTATTTTTTCTGATTTCCTTTTTTTTCCGATAAATGCTGCAGCAACCTTATGCAGTTTCGACGACCTTGATATAATTATGTCGCCTAAACTTTCAAATAGCGCGCTATATATATTTTCCTATCATTTCGGAAATAACAATATTGGTTTGAGTATGTTTATACAGCCTGAGGTTAGTCAACCTCAGTGGGGCCGGATGTCTCAGCACTAGATAACAAGTTTAGCCAGTGTAGTACAACAGCCATCCTGGTGCCTTTAAAGTGCACCACGCAATAGTGATACACGACCGCACTGAGGTGCGATGCTCATCCAGATCGACACGGACAGGGTTGAGGATTGAACCCAGGGTCCCTGGGTTCTGCAGCGCGAGCTTTCTCTCAACGTACCCCAAACTGATGTGCGCTAGCCCATTCAGGCAACCAATTTCACATGAAATTTTAGAATTTCCCAGTAATGGAGAGCGCACTAAATTCGTTTAGGTAACCTCTTGCTCCGCCTGGAACATCCGCTTCATACAATCCGGTACCAGTTCCACATTAAGGGGCTCTTTGCCCGCATCCTCTATCAGGAATGCGACATGGTCGGGAATGGTGTCGTCGTTTTCAAAGGTCTTATATTCAATATATCTTTGAAAACAAAATGTATGGATGCGTTGAAACGTCGTTAGTAAATTTGTGTTGAGTGAAGGCATGTGTTGGCATATCGCCCAATTCGTTGGCAAGATTAATTTCATTACGAAATGCGGATTGATTGCGAAAAATAAATTGTTTACAGCACTTGCTTCAAGGCTTCGGTATTGGAGCATCTCTCACTTGGCTAAACTTTTGAAATTATTATTTTGTGAATTGTCACGTTTAATATTATATATTACTTCCATTATTTTACTAAGAAGAGCATTGCAACCTTCCCACACCAGAAAACACAATTATAAAAGATTCACAGTAAATAGGCGCCGTCCCCTGTTCCAGTGTTTTTATGCATCCTTCAATTTTGGCTATCTTCTGCGGCATTGAGCTTGTACAGCAGTACTTGTCGAACATTGCTAACATGTAAACCTAAAACAAATATTTACCCTAAAACTTTGAACACGCCGATTTGAGTTCATATCGAGGTAACCATGAGCGGACAACTTCAGTACACGTGCTTAGGTTCAGCGACATGTTGCTAGTGAACTCAACCAAGTCCTGCTGGCTAAGAGACAAGAAAAAAGACGTTTTTGTCGAGTTCTCAAGACGCAGACGGAGAAGAGATTCATTTCCGCTTGTCTTTATTCCAGCTGTGTGCAACACTGCGTTCTTCCGTAAGCCGCTCGCACCGAGCCAACCGATTTCCTCTCTTTCATCGTTTGATCTTGGCCTTTTCGTACACGCAGAGGCATGAGCAAATAGTGGGGTTTCCTCCGTTTTAGTGATTATTTTTGCCTTTTTGTGACCGACTACATGCTGTCATGGTATCCCCCACAAAAAGGAGCGCTGATCAATTAATGCTTTATAAGGGAACATTCCTTCACCATTAAGAGCACCGTAACCTTGGTCTGAACAAACACAGAGCCATCACTGAAAAACTGAAAATATAATAATATTTTGAAAATTATATCCTTTCT
The DNA here is from genome assembly GCA_013358835.2 of Ixodes persulcatus. Lineage (NCBI taxonomy): Eukaryota > Metazoa > Arthropoda > Arachnida > Ixodida > Ixodidae > Ixodes > Ixodes persulcatus. Next base: position 560,640 of record JABSTQ010009790.1, on the reverse strand, counting down.
TGTCTAGTTTTACAATGTACGCCTCACATAAGTACAGTACCCTAGTATCAACTGGTCGAGCACTCGTTTCACTGAAGTTATATCGCAAACTGTCATTGCGGTATAGCTTTATAGCCCCACTTGATGTCACAAAAAATAAATGAAATAATAAAACAAAAACGCTCGTGCGCACGGCTTTGCCGCTTTAGTGGTGCCGAGATAAAATGGCGGCCTATGGGTCTCCAGTCGGCGGGATAAAACCTCGACCGAAGTTCCCGCATTATGACAAAGGCTGATGGCGAACATTTTGGTAGCCCATGAAAATATTTCACGGCAATTTCAATTATTTTTCAGTACGTTTTCGGCACGTTGCCACGTAAACTCCCTCAATTTAGTGATGCGGCTACCACCTGGTATAAGAATTAACGCAAATATTGCGCCCTTACATAGTGTCTTTGTCCGTGCGTCTGTCTGTCTTCTATACTTAGGTCGACGCGCAAAATGGCTACAAGGCACACAAACGCAGATAAAAAACTCAATCAAGCTCAAAATGCAATAGTTTTCAGCAGCCCGCCAATAAATTCTGAAAAAATTCATGACACATTTACAGCGCTTGATTTAAATATCTATCGAGGGCACGCGTGCGGAAATACGACGAATGTCTTGACGTTCCGCTTTCGACTTAACAGATTAAAACATAGGATAGACTTCGACTGTGCCCGGATTTACGGAGACATATTATGAGATAAATGTTTATTCTAACAATATCGGAACCAAGCGTTGCAATATAGATAAAGAAGAATCAGGCAAAGGAATGATTATCTGGTACTGCAATATATTGCTGTGAAGTAATTAAGAAACCGCGACTTTTGTCTAATAATTGCAATCCTCTGAATAGTCGTTGTATACCTTGATATATTCACGAGTTAGAGAAAAAAGAAAATTAAAATAACTGAACGAAAAGTTATAGTGAACCGTCGTTTGATTAAATCTTCAGATATTGAAACAAGCGCCACGCTGCCTCCCCAAGGCTGAAAATAAAATATCAGGTATTATTAGCAAATTAGTTTCAATATTTTGCGTGTTCACCTTCTTATTCTGTCTTATTACACATATTTAATTGATCCCTTCCTTCAGGAATATTTCCGTCTATCTGGAAAAGCGCCGTAGTTGTTCCGCTTCATAAATCAGGCGATCCTAGTATTGTAAACAACTACCGTCCCGTTTCATTATTGTGTAGTTTTTCCAAGGTTTTTGACATGGTAATACACATACGTCTGTACAGTTACTTCAGCCTAAAAATAAACTCCGAGCAACACGGATTTTTAAAGGGCAAGTCAGTTCAATCTAATCTGTGCTCTTTTTTTAGATTATACTGTTCCATTTTTTCGTGACCATGCACATGTAGATGCAATATATTATGATATGACGAAGGCCTTCGATAAGGTTGATCACAATATTCTTCATACCAAACTTGATAGCTATGGTTTGTGTCCAACGTACTGCCATTGGTTTAAAAGTTATCCCTCATGTCGTGAAAAGTATGTTCGTGTGTCAGGGCTCATGTCCGATAATTTTGTGTCGCCTTCCGGAGTGCCCCAAGGAAGCAACCTTGGTCCACTTTTATTCTTGATTTTTGTGAACGACATCTCTCATAGCGTGAAAAACTCTGAAGTATTACTATTTGCCGACGACATCAAACTCTTTCGCTGTGTTCGTTCGTACTTGGAGTGAAACTTCTTCAGGATGACGCGTTGGCAATTTCAATGTGCTGTTCTATGAACCATCTTTTGCTTAATGAGCAAAAGACAAAAGTAATGTCCCTGTCTTGAAAGCGAGATTCACTTGTGTTCCCTTACACAATAGACAGCAGTGTCATCTCCCGAGTGTCCGTCATTCGTGATCTTGGATTATTTGTTGATTGATCTTTAAATTTTAATAATCATGTTTCAGCTATATTTAATGCCTCCTTTAGGAATCTCGGGGGGATCTTTCGTTTTACGAGGCAATTTTCTTCTCCTGATTGTCTCGTGCGTTCGTTTTGCTGCTTAGTGCGTACAAAGCTGGAGTTTGCTTCAATTGTTTGGAATTGTATCAACCACACTGCGTCATGCTCTATTGAGCGTGTTTAAAGACGCTTCATAGGCATAATCTATGACAGGCATTTCGGGCGCAAGTGTTACTACACCTATAATGTACTACTTAAGAAACTAGGGTTGCGCACCTTGCTTGATAGAAGGCGTTTACATGATTTTATGTTTTTCCATAAGGTGTGAACGGAAGTGTTGATTAATCGCTTTTGTTAAGTACTGTTTGTTTCCATGTTCCCTTGCGGTCTAGTCGGTTTCATAGCTCGTTCTACCCCCGGACGTTATATGATATGTCTCCCTTAACAAGAATGCAGCTGGAATTTAACAGGCTTGACCAATATGCTATAGGCATTTTTGTTGACGTGACAACTTTTCGACGTACACTGGAGTCGATCGTTTGTGTATAATATTGAATCTATGTGGCTGTCTGCTTTTAATTTCCAATGACGAACTGTGTACCACTATTTAGGCTATGTGCTGTTTGTGGACACAACAAAATAAATATTATTATACAAACACATTCTAAAAAAAAAACATTGTCGGAATTATTTAAGGCGCAGAGCAACTTTTTATTTGAAACCATATCGAAATCACAATAATGGCGCAGTCGAGCTGGTGTAAGTTTACCATTTTGTTAAGACACCTGAGACTGGGTGAGAAAATCTGTAAATGACCAAAAGCAGAAGAGACAGGGAAAGAAGTCCGTCGAACGACGTCTTCTCAGCTAATACGTTTATAAGGTAAACCTCTAATATGAACTTTGGAACGAAGTTCGTCACCAACCAACACAACAAAAAGGAAATATGTGTTTCCTTTCCTTTTATTTTTCTTCAATCTTCAAGATTTTTTCACCCAGTCTCGGGTGGTTTAATAATATGGTGAAACCATGTCTCTTTCCACATATAAAAATAAGTTAATTAAGATTTTGTTTTTATTATTGGACTTCCGTAAAGATTAGCCGCATATATAATGACCCCCCCCCCCTTTCACAAACATTGGCCGTATAGCTCACCTCCACAAACCGCATTAATTTACGTTTTGCAGTTATTTTGTAAAAACTATGTTTGATCTGAAACCAAATACCCCATATATATATATATATATATATATATATATATATATATATATATATATATATATATATATATTATAATTAGGTTTCAGCCGTTTTTAAATATTTTATCATGATATTTAATTTAAGAGAGAGATTTTTATTTTGTTACACTTTCTTTTCGAAAATGAGTACTCCCAGAAACATTATGAGTGCATTCATTTTCTCAAGATTTTTCTTATGAAGTATGTTTGTGCCAAACCGATACTGCACTTACAAAACACGTTTTTATCAGTGCATTGCACGCCGCCTTTTTCAAAATCTGACAACCAGAATTGCAAAATAAAATTTGTGTCGGCTCTGTTCGGGTTCGGGTTCACGTCTTTCGGTTAAGCTCCGGTGCAGCTCCGGGGAGCAAAAATAAGTGTTCAAATTGGTTCGAACCAGTTCGAACTGGTTCGAACCGCTAAATTAATTACACATTTTCCACTTCGTTTTGGCTATCGGCACTATTTTCGCCGTGAAATCAGTAACTATACTCTAGAGATCTAACCTTCGTACAATACCCTTTTATTTCCAGGTACCAACAAAACAAATCGAGTTATTATATTTTGAAAATACGGTTAAGAAAAATCGAGATTTACAAGCAAAACGTCACGTATATACGACTCAACATCCATTTGTTTACCTCAATCACATATATTTTACCTTAATCAAAAGGTGACTTATTGTGATGGGCATCGTAAAATACCAGTGATTGGTACAACTTTGCATCGCAGTATAAACAGTGAAATCGCCGTTATGATCTTGTACTAAAGAATTCATTGCAGCTCATAAAATCGTAAAGTGGGCACCTCCTTGCTATGTATATTGTCAAATGTGGTTTGAGAAATACGTTTTTAGCAAACCGTTAGCTTGCTCTTTGCACCGCACTACTGGAGCCTTTGAAACATGTTTTGAAGAGCGCGCCCCGCGGTCACAGTATCACCCGAGAGCGCGCTTAAAAGCTTGCTTCAAATGCTCCGGTTGTGCGGTACGCGGAGCAGGGTAACGGTTTGCAAAGAGTCCGTACAATTAGAGGCGCAGGGCAGCGTGAGCCAGCCGACACAGCACGCGGGGCGGGAGCAGGACACTCGCGCCAGCCAGAGCTATAGCGCGGGCTACGCCCTCGTCAGAGAAAGCGCCCCAACGGTCACTTCGTGAGCTTGCTCTGTCGTTTCCTCACAATATATTCATCGACACAACTGAGCTCATAACAATACTATTTTCAAAATGTCACAAAATGTTTAGAACTGTCTGCTTATCTTCGCCTTGGCTAACCAACCTCATTTATGCTGAGGTCATCATTGGCCAGGGCCATGAAATTACTATAAGCGGGCTCTCTTTCGGTGTTCTTAAAGAAATAGCTAATCGTACCAAAAATTAGGGTGTGTTATCCTTTATGGGTGAGGTTTCTTTTAGATTTTATGGCAGGTATTTAAATCAGCTTTCAAATCAGATATGTGTTTAGGGTTTTCCTAAATCACTTATACACGTGCCTATCGAGGATAAACACGTCGGAAAAGATTTGCAGAGCATCATTCAGATAATTTGTGGGTGTATTTACTTATGATGTATACATTTAAGGTGATCGGCGCTTTATTTATGTTGTCAAATATTCAGTCAGCAATTAAATATATCTTTATTATTATGAATAGATTTGGATGTATGAAATTCATATAACCACTTGAGACCGACACGGGAGTACGAAACTCCAATATAGGGTAGTTATTAAGCCAATCTACGGAAACACGGTTTTTTGTTCGATTTTTGGCAGTGTGAAACACCAGGTCGCGGGGTACATCAAAAATAACTTTGCGCACACATGATAGTCCTGAAGGCAAACACACAAAATCTATGGAACAAAAAGTATAAAAAAATGTTCTTCCAAAGAATACGATACACAGTTCCTTACTACAAATTGAAATACGTAGAGACGCAGTGCTATTCTTAATTCCCCATAAATACCGAAAAGGACAGGCAAAGATAGTTGTAATTATATACCATATATCATATTTGGCTACCCCAAGATTGAGAAATGTGGCAGTTGAAAACTTGCGCCATCTGTCGGCCGACACAGGAGAGCCCGGCTTTAACTGAATGAATAAAAATAATTTATTTTTGTTTATTAACTAAAAACACATATATTATTGCTCTCTTAGATCCCGGAAACGGAAAACATCATAGCGATTTCCAGAACTTAAAGGTAATCAGACCAATATATTTACTTCCTGGAACAATAATCAAGATACAATAGGGTACATGCTAAATATGAGCGAGGCGTCTAGCCCCCGGGAAGAAAATCATAGCACTTTACAAAACTAAAAAAATCAGTGCTGTTGCTTTGTATGCAAATATTTGTAGCTTAATCCCAGAAAGCATTCTAAAATAGTCATTTATTGTCGAGTTTGACGCTTTTGAAGTTTCTTCTAACGGCAGTTCGCGATCGCGAACGAAAATTGGTTATCCAAGCAGAGATTTTGATTTTAGGGCCTTCCACAACGCTGCAAACATCTTACGTAATAGAATACGTACTCTGGAGATGCAGTGTTTTGATTTAAAGTCCACAAGTCTCGTAGATTCCAATATTCAACATTAACGATTCTTTCACTACCTGACATTTAAGCTGATGGGCCTTTCACAGGAAACTATACACTTACCAGTTGAGAAGATACTGATGATGCCTCTTTTCTAGCTGGGCGTCTGTTGTCCTGTGATCAAGAAAGAGCATTTTGATATCTTAGATGTCATGTTTTATTTCTTGAAAATGGTTCCTCGTGTCGGAACACGTAAATTTCCACTCTGAAGGCTGAGACCCACAGCCCGTTCGGACAGGTTCACATTTCACAGGAATCCACAATAATCAGTTGAGAAGTTACAGATGCTGTCTATTTTTGTAGCTGGTTATGTGTTCTATGATCCGAAAAGAATTTTAGTATCTGCCACAATCGTTTTTATTTTTAACATGGTTTCTCGTGTGGAAACATGCAATTTCGAGCTTCAAAGACTAAAACTTGCAGGCTTCTGGAGCCTGCGCGCTTTTCACGAAAATCCTCAATTATTAATTGAGAGTTCACATATTCTGCCAATTATATAGCCTGACTGGTGCTGCGCTGTAGTCAAAGAGAGCATTTCGGTATCTGTAACATTCTTCTTTCCGAGATTTTTTTAAATATTGCCGCGAGCGCAGCTGACCAAGCAGGCAACGCGCTCGTGGCTTAACGGTTATCGGGCGTGCCTTCCACGCAGAAAGCCAGGGTTTGATTCCTGCCCGCGGGGACGCATTTTTGTGGACTCTAACGTAATGTTCTGGTAAATTCGAGAACCGTGTTGCTTGGTAGAGGTCAGAATGTTCTACACGCCGAACCTTCTACGCCGATTATTCCAGAAGCCCACGCGTGTACAAAAGGGGCTCCGTGTGGCGAGCCGCAATCAGTCTCGCCCCAGCGTTCGACTCTGCTCTTACGCCGACTTCGACGCCCACGTCGCTCCGCTTTTATCTTCTGTTTTCTTTTTATTTTTGGGCACACGTTCGCTCCATTAAACGTTCAGTTTACTCAGTCATTCGGCGCCTCATCACTTGTCATTCGTGACATCTTGGTAGAGGTGCGGGGTAGTGCATTCTATGCCCGTTGAGCGTACCCCTCCGAAGACATCCCGCCCAGCGACGTGCTCAGCCCCGGAAGGCTACCCTTCGCCGAAGACGCCGAAGACCGAAGAAGCCGTCGTACCAGAGGTCAGTCCCCCGAATGGGGTCTCTTGCCCGAGAACCGGAGGAAGGAGACGCCGACAATGATGACCCCACCCGTCGTCGCTCTACCCGTCGCTGCCCGCACGTCAGCGTCCTTCCATGGTGAGCCCTATGAAAACGTCGAGGACTGGCTACAACAGTACGAACGAGTGGCCCAGCACAACGGATGGAGGGACGAAGAGCGCCTTCAGAGTCTCTACTTCGCGCTCGATCGGAACGGCCAGGCACTGGTTTGAGAATCGCGAGCCTTCGCTGACCTCGTGTACCACCTTCAAGGATGCGCTGAGAGGGACGTTCACCAACCAATATTGAAGGGAGACGGCCGAGGACTTTTCTCGAATGAGAACCCACGGCGCAAACAAGACAATCACCAGTTTTGTCGAGGATGTCCTGCACTTGGTCGCTCGCGCAGACCCTCATGCCAACGACGAAAAGAAGCTGCGGATCCTGATGCAAGGTGTTAAGGATGACATCTTCGGAGACCTCGCCCGCAACCCGCCGACCACCGTCGAAGCCTTCGTCACGGAGGCAACCAACATTGAGTGCGCCCTCCAAGCGCGCGCTTCCTACTACCAGCGACATCCAGGCGCCGCTGCACCCACGCTGCTTAACGGCGAAAACACTCCGGGTACGTCGGACACCCGGGCGGTTATCCGGGAGGTCATCCGGGAGGAACTGCGAAGATTGCTGCAAACCGCTAGTCGTCCGCCCACCCTTTCCAACGCTGAGGTTGTCCGAGACGAAGTGCATCGGCGCTCTAACCAGAGGTTCCCGTTACCCCGGTGGCACCGGAGGAAGCGACCTTGAGCTACGCCGCCATGGCCCGACGACCGCCGCAAGCTCCCCGCCAAGCAACGGCGCCACGCCGAAGAGACGCCCGAACGCCGCAGTGCCCCCGACGACAGGAAGATCAAGCGCAAGTTCACCCAGAGCAACCTGCGTCGAGGAAGACAGACGTCTGGAGGACGGCTGACCGACGCCCGCTGTGTGACCACTGCGGGGAAGCTGACCATGTGTACCGCCGTTGCCCATACCGACGACTCGGGCAGCGCGGGTTCCACCCGAACGACACGCGCCCCCGTTATGGTGAACGCCCTTGGGAGATCAACGAGAACCTGCGATGACCTCAGTCCCCCGAGCCTGCGTACCGCCGAGAGTCCCGGTTGCCGTCGCCACGACGTCCAGCTTCGCCGACGCACCGAACCCGACATGACAGCCTGTCACCCCTCGCTCCTCGCCGGAGAAACTAGGCGCGGCAAATTCTGGAGGTGGATTTGATGAAGACGACCGACGCCAAGATCCTCCCCGAATGTCGGAGGGCCCCCGCTCTAACGCCACCAGAGTCAAAAACGACCCTCCTGCAAAGGTAAAGAATAACCTAAACATCGTTATCGACGGTCACGACGCGTCGGCTCTCGTCGACACCGGAGCAGACTTTTCCGTCCTGAGTGGGAGGCTCTCGCAATGCCTTCGGAAAGTGACGACGCCGTGGCATGGCCCACAGATACGGACCGCCGGGGGACATCTCATCACGCCAGTCGGAAGATGCACTGCTCGCGTCGAGATTCACGGCGGGACGTGTCTCGTAAAGTTCGTCGTTCTACGAGAGAGTGCGAGAGACGTTATCCTCGGAATGGACTTTCTTTGCGAGTATGGCGCCGTCATCAACCTGTAAGCCAAAGAGTTGAGGCTGCTAAAACCTGTCGTAATGAACGAGGATCACAAAACTACGGCAAGCACGTCAGCTACAGGGCGTGTACTCTTCGACCACGTGAACCTGCCACCAAGTTCGAGTGTACTTGTGCCTGTCGCGACCGAAAAAACGTATCTACGGAGAAGCTTTGGTGAAAGGTAGCGTCCAACTGCTCCTAGGAAGAGGGATCGGCGTCGCAAGAGGCATCGCGCAGCTCCAACACGGACGCACTGTTGCACTCGTAACGAACTTCCGACAGGAGGCTCAGCGCCTTACGAAAGGCACCGCCGTGGGTCAAGCCGAGGAACTCCCCGACTCAGCCGCTATCGCCAGAGTATCAGAAGACTTCTCTTCGTGGCCACTCGAGACAACGCCGTCTTTGCAGTTCGATATCGATCCAACCCTGCCTACTCCACAACGGCGAGAACTGAGTGACCTTCTCGCCGAGTTTAGAGAGTGCTTCTCCACGTCGTCAAAGGTACGCCAAAAGACGGTTGCGAAACATCGAATTGTTACTTATGACGACGCGCTTCCCGTTCATCGGTCGCCATACCTAGTCTTGGTGAAAGAGAGAGAAGTCATCCAGAAGCAAGTTGAAGAAATGCTCGACGACGACATAATATAGCCCTCAAACAGTCCGTGGGCTTCACCGGTAGTCCTGGTGAAAAATAAAGACGGGACTCTTCGGTTCTGCGTGGACTATCGTCGACTGAAAGCCGAGACAAAAAAGGACGTCTATTCGCTGCCCCGCATTGACGACACTCTGGACCGGCTGCGCCACGCCCAATACTTTTCGTCGATGGACCTGAAGAGTGGGTACTGGCAGATCGAGGTCGACGAACGGGATCGCGAGAAGACTGCCTTCGTCACGCCGGACGGACTGTACGAATTTAAAGTGATGCCGTTCGGACTGTGCACAGCACCGGCGACCTTCCAGCGCGTAATGGATACCGTCCTTTCAGGCTTGAAATGGCAAAGCTGTCTCGACTACCTCGACGGCGTCGTGGTATTCGCAAGCGACTTCAACGAGCACATGAGACGTCTGCGAGCCGTACTACAGGCAACCCAGGATGCTGGACTGACACTCGAGCCGTCAAAATGTCAGTTCGCGTACAGCACGCTTACATTCCTGGGCCATGTCGTGAGTGCTTAGGGTGTAAGCACTGACCCGGCAAAGACATTCGCTGTCGCCGCATTTCCAAAGCCATCAGACAAGAAAGCCGTACGAACATTTCTTGGGCTGTGCGCTTACTACAGACGTTTCGTTCGCGATTTTTGCCAAGATATCTGCACCGCTCACGAATCTCGAAGGACAAAGTGAACTTCCAGTGGGGAGAGGAGAAAGAACAAGCGTTCAACGAACTAAAAGAAAGACTCCACTCGCCCCCTATTCTCGGACACTTCGATCCATCGGTGGAAACGAAAGTTCACACGGACGCCAGCAACGCCGGACTCGGCGCGGTACTCGTTCAAAGACAAGACGGAGCAGAGAGGGTGATCGCTTACGCAAGCCGGGCACTGTCCAAGGCAGAGCAAAATTACTCAACGACCGACAAGGAATGTCTTGCTGTCATCTGGGCGTTAACCAAGTTCCGCCCGTACCTGTACGGGATTCCGTTCCGCGTTGTCAAGGACCACCACGCTCTTTGTTGGCTCGCCAACCTCAATACCCGTCAGGACGCCTCGCTCGCTGGAGTCTCCGACTGCAAGACTTCAACGTAACCATTGTGCACAAGTCTGGCCGCAAGCATCACGACGCCGACTTTTTTTCTAGGGCCCCAGTCAAATCTCCTTCCGACAGCACCGACGACGACGACGATGACGTCCGTTCTCTCGGCGCAGTTACAGATACCGACATGGGAGCACTCCAACCAGACGACCCGGAACCTCGCGCGGTGATTGACTACCTCGAGGGTCAAGGAAGTTCAGTTCCGCGAGTCTTGGCCCGGGACATGTCAAGCTTCGTTCTGCGGCGAGGCGCGCTTTTCAAGAAGAACTACAGAACCAGCAACCCTGACTGGCTGCTGGTGGTTCCTGGTGGACTTCGAGAAAAATTCTTTCAAGCATGCCACGACGACCCGACGGCTAGACGCCTCGGCTACAACAGGACGCTCGCACGGATTCGTCACAAGTACTACTGGCCGAGACTCTCGAAAACCGTCCGTCTCTGCACACTGTCCTGCCATGAGTGCCAACGACGTAAAAAAGGCTCCGACGAATGCCAGAGGACGTCTGCAGCCGATACGTGACCCGACTACGCCCTTCCAGCAGGTTGGGATGGATTTACTTGGGCCGTTCCCAACATCGACGCCAGGAGACCGGCGGATTATCGTGGCGACTGGCGACCGATTACCTTACACGACACGCCGAGGCGAAAGCCCTTCCATCGGGAACAGCAGTTATCGCCAAGTTTTTCGTCGAGTCCATTCTCGTTCGACACGGCGCACCGGAAGTGCTGATCACACATCGCGGGTCATCTTTCATGGCACGGCTGACTCAAGGACTTCTTCGGCTCAGTCACACCAGCCATCGACGAACCACCGCTTATCATCCGCAGACAAACGGGCTAACGGAGCGGCTCAACAAGACGATCGCCGACATGATCTCCATGTACGTCGACGTAGAGCACAAGACGTGAGACGACGTGTTGCCGTACGTAACGTTTGTTTACAGCACAGCGGTTTAAGAAACCACGGGAATGACACCGTTCCAACTGGTACACGGCCGGACGGTTACCACGATGCTCGACGCCATGCTGCCTCACGTGCCGGCCGACGATGCTAACGACGACGCTCAACTGAACTCGCAACACGCGCAAGAGGCTCGCCAACTGGCAAGAATCAAGGTTTATGACCGACAACGAGTCGACGCACGCCGGTATAACCTTCGCCGCCGGGACGTCCACTTTCAACCCGGAGACCGGGTATGGGTGTGGACACCGATACGGCGCCGCGGTCTCAGCGAGAAGCTTCTCAAACGCTATTTCGGACCCTACAGAATCATCCGACGCTTAGACAGTCTGAACTACGAAATTCTACCCGACGGAACGCGCGCATCTGCAAGACACCAGCCACGACCGGAGGTGATGCACGTCGTCCAGCTCAAGAAGTATTACGAACGATAGAACTTTGGACTCTCGTCAAAGAGTGACCTGTGAACTGTGGCTCGCGACTCTGCTATTCTTTTGCTGTAAATCTGTGTTTTCGTTTTGCGCTGCATCGGGACGAAGCACTTTTTAAAGGGGGAAATAATGCCGCGTGCGCAGCTGACCAAGCAGGCAGCGCGCTCGTGGCCGAACGGTTATCGTGCGTGCCTTCCACGCAGAAAGCCAGGGTTCGATTCTCCTGGCCGCGGGGACGCATTTTTGTTTACTCTAACGTAATGTTCTGGTAAATTGGAGAACCGTGTTGCTTGTTCGAGGTCAGAATGTTCTACACGCCGAACCTTCTACGCCGATTTATTCCAGAAGCCTACACGTGTACATAAGGGGCTCCGCTTGCCAATCCGCAATCAGTCTCGCCCCAGCGTTCGACTTTGCTCTTACGCCGACTGCGACGCCCGCGATGCTCCGCTGTTATCTTCTCTTCCCTTTTTATTTTTGGGCAGAAGTTCGCCCCATTAAACGTTCAGTTTACTCAGTCATTCGCCGCCTCATCACTTGTCATTCGTGACAATATTGTACCTCGTGTCGGAACTTTCATTTGAAGCTTCAGAGTCTAAGACCCGTAGACGTTTTGGGCAGGAGCTGTTGCGTTCGGGAGGTGATGATGTCAGGCGCGAAACCAAGAGTCGGGGCTGGCCCCGAGGAATGGCCCCGAGGAAACAGGCCTGGAGTGAGGTAACTGAAGTAGAACTTTCATGTACAGCGAATATACAAGTAGCATGGTCGACTGGTAAATCGGCAATCGGCAGTTCGCAGTCGGCAACTTCTGGCTCTCTGAGCCCATGTTATATAACCCTCCGAGGGCGAGAAGGCCCCCGGAGCGAGAGAGGAGCCTTCTCCGGCGTTCGAGTGTTCACGTGGTGTTTGAAGTTCGGGGCGGCTGATGCAAGTTCCGGGTGTTCGTTCGTCAAGGGCAGATGATGCAATCCCTCCACGTGTTTGCCCCGCTCCTGTGGCTGATGCAAGGAGTCGACGCCCTTGCTGAAACCCACCACCGACAGACCCACACACACACACACAGGCACGCACACGCACGCCGGTGTTTCTCCTTGCGAAGGCTGGCGGTCCCAGATGGTCTCGTGGCCTCCAGGAGACGTTCTTTTTGTGTTTGGAGCCCTCCTCAAGGGCCGGTCTCGGGAATCTGAAGGTGACTGTCTAGCGCCGTTGGCGCGCGCCGGGGTCCAACGTGAGAATAGGCTTGGCTGCCGTTGGCGACAGGTAAAGGTTAACTCCAGGACGGAGCCAAGGAAGCCAGTCGTAACAGTGCGCCTTGCAGAGGAATACAGTCCTCAGTTGATAAGATAGAGACACTGCATAATTTGTAGCTGGGTTTGTGCTGTTCTGTCATCCGAAAGCATTTTGATATCTGGAAATATCTATAGATCTCTCTCTCTCTCTCTCTCGATCTCGATATATATATATATATATATATATATATATATATATATATATTGCTGGTTTCATTCAGATTCAGGCAGTGGATGGGAATCATTTTTTTTTTTTTGTTTTTCTTTATATTTTTATATGTGTGCCGCATACTTTACCTAGAACAACGCTTTTTATTTTAATCGTCGGGAAGTTTTAGTTTTCGAGAAATAAATTCCCAAATGAGCGGGGAATAACAATGTAGTTTCGACCGCTGTCGCGTGTAGCATGTTTGAAGCTCGTTCGGTTCTATACTATTAAGAGCAGAGCCCTTATACTATTTTGTGGTAATCTACGTATTACTGAGTGTTATATCCTTTAGAGTTATATTTTCTACTCATAATTGAATTTTTTTTTTAAATAGCCTAACTTGCCACCTCTGACGATTATGCACGAAGATTCAGAATTTAACCTTCGCCGCCGGGACGTCCACTTTCAACCCGGAGACCGGGTATGGGTGTGGACACCGATACGGCGCCGCGGTCTCAGCGAGAAGCTTCTCAAACGCTATTTCGGACCCTACAGAATCATCCGACGCTTAGACAGTCTGAACTACGAAATTCTACCCGACGGAACGCGCGCATCTGCAAGACACCAGCCACGACCGGAGGTGATGCACGTCGTCCAGCTCAAGAAGTATTACGAACGATAGAACTTTGGACTCTCGTCAAAGAGTGACCTGTGAACTGTGGCTCGCGACTCTGCTATTCTTTTGCTGTGGATCTGTGTTTTTGTTTTGCGCTGCATCGGGACGAAGCACTTTTTAAAGGGGGAAATAATGCCGCGTGCGCAAGCAAGCAGCGCGCTCGTGGCCGAACGGTTATCGTGCGTGCCTTCCACGCAGAAAGCCAGGGTTCGATGCCTGGCCGCGGGGACGCATTTTTGTTGACTCTAACGTAATGTTCTGGTAAATTGGAGAACCGTGTTGCTTGTTCGAAGTCAGAATGTTCTACACGCCGAACCTTCTACGCCGATTATTCCGGAAGCCTACACGTGTACATAAGGGGCTCCGCTTGCCAATCCGCAATCAGTTTCGCCCCAGCGTTCGACTCTGCTCTTACGCCGACCGCGACGCTCCGCTGTTATCTTCTCTTCCCTTTTTATTTTTGGGCACAAGTTCGCCCCATTAAACGTTCAGTATACTCAGTCATTCGCCACCTCATCACTTGTCATTCGTGACAATATTGTACCTCGTGTCGGAACTTTAATTTGAAGCTTCAGAGTCTAAGACCCGTAGACGTTTTGGGTAGGTGCTGTTGCCTTTGGGAGGTGATGATGTCAGGCGCGAAACCAAGAGTCGGGGCTGGCCCCGAGGCATGGCCCCGAGGAAACAGGCCTGGAGTGAGGTAACTGAAGTAGAACCTTCATGTACAGTGAATATACAAGTAGCATGGTCGACTGGTTAATCGGCAATCGGCAGTTCGCAGTCGGCAACTTCTGGCTCTCTGAGCCCATGTTATATAACACTCCGAGGGCGAGAAGGCCCCCGGAGCGAGAGAGGAGCCTTCTCCGGCGTTCGAGTGTTCACGTGGTGTTTGAAGTTCGGGGCGGCTGATGCAAGTTCCGGGTGTTCATTCGCCAAGGGCAGATGATGCAATCCCTCCACGTGTTTGCCCCGCTCCGGTGGCTGATGCAAGGAGTCGACGCCCTTGCTGAAACCCAACACCGACAGACCCACACACACACACACAGGCACGAACACGCACGCCGGTGTTTCTCCTTGCGAAGGCTGGCGGTCCCAGATGGTCTCGTGGCCTCCAGGAGACGTTCTTTTTGTGTTTGGAGCCCTCCTCAAGGGCCGGTCTCGGGAATCTGAAGGTGACTGTCTAGCGCCGTTCGCGCGCGCCGGGGTCCAACGTGAGAATAGGCTTGGCTGCCGTTGGCGACAGGTAAAGGTTAACGCCAGGACGGAGCCAAGGAAGCCAGTCGTAACAGTGCGCCTTGCACAGGAATACAGTCCTCAGTTGATAAGAAAGAGACACTGCATGATTTGTAGCTGGGTTTGTGCTGTTCTGTCATCCGAAAGCATTTTGATGTCTGGAAATATCTATAGATCTCTCTCTCTCTCTCTCTCTCGATATATATATATATATATATATATATATATATATATATATATATATATATATATATATATATATATATATATATATTGCTGGTTTCATTCAGATTCAGGCAGTGGATGGGAATCATATTTTTTTTGTTTTTCTTTATATTTTTATATGTGTGCCGCATACTTTACCTAGAACAACGCTTTTTATTTTAATCGTCGGGAAGTTTTAGTTTTCTAGAAATAAATTCCCAAATGTGCGGGGAATAACAATGTAGTTTCGACCGCTGTCGCGTGTAGCATGTTTGAAGCTCGTTCGGTTCTATACTATTAAGAGCAGAGCCCTTATACTATTTTGTGGTAATCTACGTATTACTGAGTGTTATATCCTTTAGATGTTATATTTTCTACTCATATTTGATTTTTTTTTTTTAAATAGCCAAACTTGCCACCTCTGACGATTATGCACGAAGATTCAGAATTAATTTTTAGGTGAAACGTTTAACGTATGACATTCATTTTTTTTTATCTGACGGAGCGTTTCATTGCCTTATCAAAAATGCACGTTTTATTTGTCTATGATTTGTATATGCCGAAAAATAAATTTTGAAAATGATGAAGTTTTCAAAATTTGGTCAAATTCAGCGCGCCGTTAAAAAAAAGGCCATTTTCAATATTTTTTTTTTATTTTTTCTTATTTTACTCTCCTGATATCGTTCGTTTATCAGGCATATATTTTGATAGGTGTAAAACAATAACCACTGACAACAAATTTTATGACAACTGCCGCCTCTTTCAAGCGCAAAGTTCTCAAAGAGAAGTAAAAAAACATCTGCAAAATCGTCTCAGCTTCCATCGGCAGATAATACTCGTTTCTGCTGCGGCGATAGAACCGCTCCTAAATTTAGCGAGTTGCGTGGTCGACTGTGCCGCGAGATGGACCTTGAACCCAGCAGTGCGAGCAGTCGACAGCGGGATACCCGAGCTGCCGACCGAGAGCCATGTTCAACGTACCTTGAACCCCGCAGAGCTTGAAGGAACGCTATCACGTATCAGTCACGTAATTTTTGTGTTTACCGCGGAAGTATTCTAACCAACTGTTAGCCCGCTTCAGACGGAGCAATTTCACCCAGCAACTTGACGTCGCAACACCAGCAACACGGGCCGCCCGTGTTCACACACAGCAACCAAATTGCTCCGACTTGCCATCATCATCATTAAATTTGATATTTCTTTCACTATTTAGACGCCCAGCTACGCGAAAAAACGTGTTCTTATATATTTGAACGGCGTTAAGAATACTGACTCATTTTTCTGAAAATGTTTATTTTCAAAAACGATCCATTTCAAACCAGAACTAAATCTTTAGCTGTCATCATCACCACCACAGGGCTGTCACGTGAAAGTATCGCTTCCCTGATTGGCTGCAGCCGCTTCAAACGTCTTCGAATTGCTCCGAGTTGCTCGCTTGTTCGAGCCGGACCCGATCTCAGCGATTCACGTCGATCTAGGGAAAGCTAGGGAACAACCCGCCAGCAACCTCAAAATTGCTGGAAAAGTTGCCCCGTCTGAAGCAGGCCTTAAAGCCGATAAACGGTAAAACGCAGAACATGAAGAAACTTGGTGGAGCCCAAAAAGGGGTCACACATTTGTCAGTGTTGTACAGGATCTCTGGCACTTAGTCCTACCCCCTCGTGCAAAGAAGGTTCGAAATTCATCGAGTGGAACCGGGAGCGTTTGGCAGAGTACTCTTTCGCGTGTGTGCGCGTACGGACTATCTACGAATGCTATGGCCGAGACGTACAGTGCGAAGCGCGTTTTCTGTGCGGACTATCGACGACAGCATAAGAAGAATGTGCTGTGGCAGACACGCTTCAGGTCTGTGAACGATCTGGATCTGAAAATACTCAGGCCAATTTTGGATCCTTTAACTCCAATCTCGCGGACGGATCAGCTGTGCCACAACTGCTTCAGGTATTTCAGTTCCCTCATTGAAGATCGGCATGAAGCATGCAAAGCCGGACCCTCGGATGCCCGCGAGGACTTCGTTGACAAAACAACGTCTGTCAACGAAATAAACGAGTGCGTATCATCACTGCAGATAGAGGTCTCACCATTCAGGATGCCAGCTGAATTGAGAAAAAAGTCGGCTCGTTTATGCGCGGAAAAAAAGCAAAGTCAAGTCGAAGAAGCGGTAAAGAAACGAATGCGGCGTAAGATCAGTGACGCGTATGATGTGTTACAGCAGACAACTGGAGCATGCTTCGTCCACGATGTGCGCCGAGTGGGAAGCAAACGTGCGAACAGCATTCCAGAAAAGCGCGTCTATCAGTGAAAGGTGTCAGTTGCTCACACTGTTTCCAAACGATATGAGCAAGCAGCAAATACTGAGCGTTGTTCCCGTGGCAATCATGTACTTGATCCAGAAAGCAAGACGCCTTAAAGCAACCCAAGGATATGGGCACTTCCTGATCCATACACTCCGCACAAGCTCAGGGAATCGGATATCGCGACGCGCTTGTCATGTTTTCTTAGAAGACGAGATGGGCTGCTCCATTTAGAGTCCGAGCAAGAAAGACGTCATCGCGTTAAAAACATCGGGGTCGAAGGAGTTTGTAGTGAAACGATATATGACGCGCTCTATTCGTGAATTCCTACTCTCTTCAGATGAAAACCTATCCGTACATCAAGCTTGGCCTAACCAAATTTTATACGCTGCGTCCGAAGTGGGTGAAAATTGCTCCGTACAGAGACCAGTGCGTGTGCGCGATTCGTGCGAACTTTCAACTTTTGGTGGCATCAGTCAACAACGCCTCATTCCGCGCTTTCTCTGAAAAGGACATCACTTCTCTCTGCATATGCTCCAACCCTTCAGAAGCCTGTATGCTGCTAAAATGCAAAGAATGCCCTCGAGTTAGGAGTCTAAGTGCACGTACACTATATTGCAACGAAGAAAATAGGTGGTGTCCTCTTCTCCGTTGATGAACGATACTGATGTTAACAAACAACTGTTTATTTAAGGAATATGATATAAAATCTTTTACAACAGATATGGCCAATTCGTCAATGAATGTTGGGGGAATAATCCCAACCTCTGGCAACTTCCCCTGCCGTCCTTCTCGACCACACACACCCTCAGCGGGGGCCCCGACCACAGCCAAACTCGACAAACAAGGTTCCACACAAAGGCGGGCGAGCCGAACTCCTCCACAGCCGTAAGGGGTCCCAAGTTTGCGAGCTAGTGGGCGGACGACTCCACTGCCGAAGGGGGGTCGGACGTGCAGGTTGGTTTCCAGAGGCAGGGAGATGTCCAAGGCTTGGTATCCGGGAGCCAAGTGCCTTACAACCCCTCGGTTGCCGCTTATATTGGGTTCAGCAGCATTCTGGGGTCCTCCAGTCTACCAATCAGAAAGTTTTGGAAGGACCAATCAAGAGGGGTTTTCTTAGCACCAATGAAAAGGCTTGGAGCCCAAAGCAAATACGAACATTCCAAAAACAAGAGCATACACAAGACAGAACACATTCCAAACGAAGCTCACAAGAGCAGTCATAAACAATTGAAAGCCCATTCGTACGTAGACAAAGAAGTTATACATACACAGAGCAAAACCACCTCCGAAGTAGGGATCTCAAAAGCAGACATGCACAAGACAAAACGTTTCCAACGCGGGGTTCTGCAAACTAAGTGTAGCATTACAGCGTTCACGTTCGCCCCCATTTGGGGCTCCCCGACTCCGGTGGAATCCAACAGCCGTCCCGTAAAGAGGAGCGAACCCCCGAAGAAGGCCAAACCCAAAGTAAAGCTATAGACTAAAAACTCGCGCGGGCAAAACTTCGCGACACCTTCCCATTACCGAAAAAGAGTGACTTTACTCTTAAAATGCACATACAAAATTCAGAACTTTTTCATCGTGAGACAAGCGGGCACACACTGCGTTAAACGTAAAACTTAAAATGTCAATCTGTTACTCCAATAAAATGCTACTTTGGTTATTTTAACATACATGATATCAGAAAGACACAAAAACTTACGTGTCTTTGAAACAGAATCCACAAAAACTATCTTGATAAAGGTTACAACAAACATCTTCACAAGGTCATGCACATTGTTATTCGGAAACTTGTCAAGCCGCAGTCCATCATGTCGTCGCTTTAGAAAGTTCTTTAAAATTCCAAATGATAAATGAGAATTCTTTTTCATAAGCAGTAATCACTTCCATCGACGTTCAGAACACACATTTTCCGGTGATAATTTCTTAGTAGATTGCATCAGATGCCGTTGTTGGAAGTTTGAATAATTATGTCACCTGTCGCGCCCTGGATAAACTCTAGCTCTTATTTAGAAATCTGCCCTCTCTCGCGTGAAGCAAAACATCGGGGTGGTCCGCCGTGAGTATCTGACTGAACCGAATCCCCCAACAAAATAACTCGCACACAAGGAGCAGTATTTGAGAGCTCTCACTGTTGCCATTGCCAAGAACACAGCCACTTATATTGGCTTAAAAATGAAACGCGTTACCTTGACGGTTCACACGTACCTCCATCCTTTCTCAAAGTATACTCAACATCGGGGTAGTCCGCCGTATTGAACCTGACTGGACTTGGTCCCACCGACAAGGAGAGCCACCAGAGTAGGAGGAGAATTTGCGCAATTACCGAGCCCATCCAGAGAACTCGCGCCGTATTGAACATGACTGCGATATCTGGGGGCCCGAGGCGCTATAATACATAAAGCAATGGCGAGGATACATAGTCGAGCTGAGCTCTCTTTCTATCTACACACCAAATACGTTCTTGCACTTGATACTTTCTTCTATATACACAACAAGGGCAACGCACCAGCGACAGAATAAAAGTTCTTTTGATTCGACGAAGTTAAAACGAAGGCGGGATTTTCAAGCGACGACAGAGTTCGAAAGTTCCAGGTTGTATTAGTCAAAGAGGCATCGGTACTTTTTGCAGAGTTTTTGAAGCGAGCACGGTGCTTCACAAGAAATGGATGGCAGTTTTGTAGTGGATGAACAGTTCTTACTTGAATTTGAGGAGGAGTTTCTGGGAGAATACTGAGAGTTTCGGAAAGCACCACGCAGGCGAAATTGCCAGAGCGAGAAGAGCGACGAGAGTATTCATAATGGCTTTACCCTGGGATGTCTCGGCGTCTTCAGATGCCACGGTGAGTCCGGACGCAGCGAGGAAGTGGTTCTTGCCGCTGTCCTAGGGTGAGGATGATGACGTCTTGGCATTTTCCAGCTTGAGGCACGGGCCATTTGGCGATTGTAGCAACCGGTCGTACCCCGCACCTCCACCACTTTTGTAACGAATAAAATAGGTGGTGTCCTTTTCTCCGTTGATGAACGATACTGATGTTAACAAACATCTGTTTATTTAAGGAATATGATATAAAATCTTTTACAACAGATATGGCCAATTCGTCAATGAATGTTGGGGGAATAATCCCAACCTCTGGCAACTTCCCCTGCCGTCCTTCTCGACCACACACACCCTCAGCGGGGGCCCCGACCACAGCCAAACTCGACAAACAAGATTCCACACAAAGGCGGGCGAGCCGAACTCCTCCACAGCCGTAAGGGGTCCCAAGTTTGCGAGCTAGCGGGCGGACGACTCCACAGCCGAAGGGGGGTCGGACGTGCAGGTTGGTTTCCAGAGGCAGGGAGATGTCCAAGGCTTGGTATCCGGGAGCCAAGTGCCTTACAACCCCTCGGTTGCCGCTTATATTGGGTTCAGCAGCATTCTGGGGTCCTCCAGTCTACCAATCAGAAAGTTTTGGAAGGACCAATCAAGAGGGGTTTTCTTAGCACCAATGAAAAGGCTCGGAGCACAAAGCAAATACGAATATTCCAAAAACAACAGCATACACAAGACAGAACACATTCCAAACGAAGCTCACAAGAGCAGTCATAAACAATTGAAAGCACATTCGTACGTAGACAAAGAAGTTATACATACACAGAGTAAAACCACCTCCGAAGTAGGGATCTCAAAAGCAGACATGCACAAGACAAAACGTTTCCAACGCGGGGTTCTGTAAACTAAGTGTAGCGTTACAGCGTTCACGTTCGCCCCCATTTGGGGCCCCCCGACTCCGGTGGAATCCAACAGCCGTCCCGCAAAGAGGAGCGAATCCCCGAAGAAGGCCAAACCCAAAGTAAAGCTATAGACTAAAAACTCGCGCGGGCAAAACTTCGCGACAATATCTTCATTGTGAGGAGGATAATCAACTGGCGATTTCGGAGTCAGGAAACTTGATAAAGAAGACGCTTACTGTGGCCGTGTTCCTCAAGCTGATAAGAGATGGCGTGGAAAACTACATTACTCATGAATACATTATGAATATTAAAAAAAAAACAGTACGAGATGTTAAGGCGAATGTAACACAAAAGCAAATTGTGTTACACTTTGACTTTGCAGAAAATTAGAGCATTGTTCTTCCAAACGAAGTGGAAGGCTACTACTTACACGTGTTGCTACAACAGCCAACGGAGGAAGAAGCGTTGCCAGAGTTATTGATGATCTTCGACACGATTCTGCACATGCCCTTCTCGCGCTAAGAACCATCGTTATGATCCTTGAAGAGGAAGAACCCATCTTCGAAACGATAATATATGTATCGGATGGCGCCGTGGTGCACTTCAAAAAACAGATTTCAGTTGTATGAAATGGGAAAAAACCGCGTCCTGTGGCGGTGGTTGTTCTCTGCAAGTTGCCACGGAAAGAACGTCTGTGACGGCATTGGTGGCCTTTTAAAGCACCATGCCACATTACACAACATCAGAGAAACTGCTAATTCTGCAATCCTGACTTCTCGCGACTTTGTGTCTTTCCTAACAGCGAAGCAAGTCAAAACGCGCGTTATCGACTTGCCCACCGAAGAACTTACGAAGTTCAGAGAACAGATAAAGGAAAACTGCAGCGGCATTCGCCAAGCGACTGGACTGCGCTCGTGTCATGTTTGGTATAAGCAATCACCTGAAGCCTCCATCGGAAACAGGGTGCACGTAGCTAGGACTGCAGAAGAAATACATTTTTGAACTAGAATCATTACTTCGGTTTTGACGAGTGCCTATGTATAAGGTTGCATTGTGCTGTGCCTCGAGCATTCAGCTGCCTAGCTTACACTAAGTAAATATATCTTATGGCGCTGAAGCCAATTTAGTTTTCATGTTTCCATGTATATTAGCTATGCAAGGAACAATTGGTTTAATCACATTATGAAAAGTCTGTGACCATAATAAACAGTTCGTATTGTTAAAAGACTCTAATTTAGCTTGACCATAATATTGTTTTTAAGTAGTATTTAATAACACAGCAGACTTGGTTACAATAGCTCTGCTATATAAAAAAAACCTGCCAGAATGTCCAGCCCCTTCACCCAAGAAAATACTTTGTGATTAGACTAACAATACTCCTCATCGTCAGCAAATTCATTCGCGCCTGCTTCTCTCTATTTGTTTCCCCTTTCTCTCCCTCCCCCAGCGTGCTCGAGTCTTGTGACTGCCAAAGTGAAATAACATTACGCGCAAGCTTACCTCTTTCCCGTTTTCAGATATGCAACATCAACAACTGCGTACGGTCCCGAGCTTCGTATCTCTATATCACACGTCCATACTGCTCCGCAAAGTATCGCACTGTTGCACACTTGGAATGGACGTCGATTAGTTCCATTTTTTCTTTTGCTTGCTCGTATGCACGAACGGAGGCACAAGTTCAGGCTCTTTGGTGGAAACTCGTGATCTTCCGTGAACGTATTTTCCTGCTGTGAATTGGAGAGGCACTCTTTGCTCCTAAGTTGTTTTTTTTTTATAATAATTGCCTTTATTTCCATCAAAGATGGGGGAGACCGAGGAAAAAAGCTGCTATAGAGCAGCTTGACGTGTCCTCGGCCCCCTACAGACAGTGGTTGAGCAAAAAGGTTTTGTTAGTGTATATATGGAGCAAAATCTAGTCACTGATGCAGAAATGCAGAAACATGGAAGCCATCCTACAAGGTCCTAATCCTTGCGAGAAGTCGGCTAATTAATTAGAATTCGTTAATTAACTTTTTAATTAGTGAAAATAAAGATATGGTTCCAATTAGACACTTAGAGAGCGTCATCGAAAACCCTTAAATCAACTCTTTTTAGAACGATTTGTAGCTCGTGGGAAACTCGGGGGCGCGCCAAAGTTACCACTCGTGAAGCAGGCGCAAAGGTAGCAGTTGCGGAACGCGGATGATTAGATCATTATTGTGTTCCGCAACTGCTACCTTTGCGCCTGCTTCACGAGTGGTAACTTTGGCGCGCCCCCGAGTTTCCCACGAGCTTCAAATCGTTCTAAAAAGAGTTACTTGAAGGGTTTTCGTTGCCGCTCTCTCAGTTTCTAATTGGAACCATATGTTTATTTTCACTAATTAAAAAGTTAATTAACGAATTTTAATTAATTAGCCGACTTCTCGCAAGGATTAGCCACCCCCATAACGTCCCCCTGGCCGTATAACTCACTTGAACAAACCGTACTAGTGCATCTTTTACGGATTGTTTGTAATACATCTGTTCGAATTACAAATGAACACCCGGTATATATATATATATATATATATATATATATATATATATATAAGTCAGAGATCCGTACTTGCGGAGTTGCTATGCTAGGAGTTTATTCTATGTATTACGACAGTTTCGCCGAGAGGCTCGGCTTCGTCAGGAGATGGCATACATGTATGCCATCTCCTGACGAAGCCGAGCCTCTCGGCGAAACTGTCGTAATACATAGAATAAACTCCTAGCATAGCAACTCCGCAAGTACGGATCTCTGACTTATTACACTTTCCCGGTCCATTGTTCTCAAACTACTGTGCTTCACCTATATATATATATATATATATATATATATATATATATATATATATTAATATATTGTTACGAAGATGTGCGGCCGGCAGCAAATGACAATTACGCGTCCTGTCAATGTGATAGAAACGATTTTATGGAAGCCGGGCCGTGCACGCGGAGCCTGGCGCGAGATGGTCAGGCACGCTACTGCCCCAGCCGTCGTCGTCTTCGTCAAATTTCCCCCTGCTTTAAAGAGGACGACCCGGCCGATGAATGATGAAAACACGAGAGTAAACTGAAAACACACACACAGACATAGAAGACAAGGTCGAAGAAAGATGGACAGAAGAATGACTGCTGCTGGCCGCGTAGAATGAAGATGTTCTTGAACCTGCAGTCTCTCTCCACAGCATTGTCGACCACTGTACCAGCCACAGCCCCACGACGTCACGATCAGGGCTAGGGAATTCATCTGACCACTACCAACACAAACGGGGCTGGGGACAGGGAAGGGGACCATAAGCTCGCGTCCGCCTCTCGATTTCGTCCATAGTTCATCTTCTTCACGGCACTCTTCATAAAAAATCCCGTAGCTCACATTCTTTGAAACTCTGTCTCGACCACTTCGGCATTTCAGGCAGTTCACAGGGCGGGGGCTGTGCGGCGGGGCTATGGTCCGGCGTTCAATCGGCTGTGGCGTAGGAGTGCTGCAGCCAAGGTCCGGAGCGATGATGACGAAGACCGAAAGATGATGTACCCCGCACCTCCACCAAATGTTACGAAGATGTGCGGCCGGCAGCAAATGACAATGACGCGTCCACTCAATGTGATAGAAAGGATTTTATGGAAGGCGGGCCGTGCGCGCGGAGCCTGGCATATATATATATATATATATATATATATATATATATATATATATATATATATACCTATTTATATTTACTTCTGGATATGTTTTTTGTTGTTTCAATATGTGATTGGTACTCTGGAGACTAAAACCGATGCCGTTTTGGGCAGGTACGACTTTTACAGGAAGCAACAATTATCAGTTGAGAACATTCAGATTATATAGAGGGGTTTTACGAAAAGTGGACAAATTCGATGTTGCGAAACATACTTGTGCCAACGAAAAAAGGCTTGTGTCGTTTCGGTCCTGGGCCAGGGGTCTATTTAGGAAAACTATAAAAGTCCGGGTTAATTAGATTGTTAATTATTTTTTCTTAATTAACTTTTCTAATATTGAGTTTAAGGGCATGGTTTTAATTAGAAAATTGCTAAGCATAATCGAAAAACACTAAATCAACAAATTGGAGAATGATAGAACGCACGCGCAGCATTTTACGGCTTAACGAATAATCGCACGATTTTGCTTGTTTGGAAGTTTCGGTTTGCAATCGGAGCGCATCTCGGCCCCGACGGCACCGCGCCCCGTGGAGAAATATTGGAACCAATCTCTGCTGCGCTGTTCTCGCGCAACGCAGCAGAGGCTGGTTGCACTATATCTCTACGAGGCGCGGTGCCGTCACGCACTGTTCAAGAGGACAAAGGGTAACCAGACCACAAAACGTGGTGTGGAAAGGAAGCGGCTGGTGGTCATCCCATATTTACACAGAGTGACACAGAATTAGAACAAAAAATGTGGGGAACCGCTGCGGAGTTCCAGTGTTTTTTTTCGGCCCCGCAAAAAGGATTCAGATTTGTCCCCGAGTCAACGCGAAGGCAGATGAATCAAAAAGAACACGTGCAGTAAGAAACACGCAAAGCCTTTTGTGCCATGTGCCACGGGCGTTTTGTACAGAATTCCTCTCTCGTGTGACCGCACCTACGTTGCTCAAACCGAACCTGCATGAACGATAGGCGCCGTGAGCACAGGTACTCTCCCGGAGCAAATATGGGTGGGGCACCTTTCAGTTAACTGTAAAAAGTGCCTGTGCGAACCATCTTTCAATACCGCCACGAGTCTGGGAAGGCACAAAACAAAAGTGACACAGGAGGGGCTTGGGGCATTCTACATCCACAGGGGCGGAAAAAGATGCACTAGCTCAGCGTCAGTGGCCTTGTCGAGTAAGGAGATAGAATTCCTGAAACTGACCATGAAGGTCCAGCGCGTGCACCTGTAGAAGATGTGCGTTTGTTTATAATACAAATAAATGCAAAGGTGCAAGTGAGCTGGACAACAATGACGAAAATAATCCCTGGAGAACGGGAACAAGAGCGACAAAGGAAACACACACACCTCCAAACACAGCTAGGTGACTGGTGCGCGACAGAAAAAAAGTTCCCTGGTCCGGGGCTCAAACAAGGGACCTCTCGATTTCCAGTAGAGCGCTCTACCAACTCAGCTAGCCAGGGGTTAGACGTCAGCAGAGCAAACAGGTTTTATCAACTGCCACCAGTCTAACTCCAACCAACAAGGGTGAAGGCTTGCATTGTGAGGTTATGATTATAATACAATTGAATACAAAGGTGCAAGCTAGCTCGACAAGAATAACGAAAATAATCCGTGGAGAAGGGGAGCAAGTGGGACAAGGGACAAACAGAAATCTGCAAACACAGCTAGGAGACTGGTGCGCGTCCGAAAAAATCCGCCTGGTCAGGGGATCGAACCCGGGACCTCTCCATCTCCAGTGGAGCGCTCTACCAACTGAGATAAACAAGGGTTTGACGTCAGTAGAGCAAACAGGGTTTATCAGCTGCCACCAGACTAACACCAACAGCTTTGAAGGCTTGTACCACTTCTCCAGGGATTATTTTCGTTATGTGGGTGTGAAAGTGTGGAAGAGTGCGCGTTGTCTTTCTTCTTCTCTATAAGTAGAAATACCTTGTTGCAAGTCACCGCTCTGTCCTGTCTGGTTTGTCTCTTCCTTTTGTACCTGTTTGCGCTGTTTTATCTCATTATGTCTAACAATTACCAACTAGCACAGCTGTTAACCTTACCTCAGTGTGTAAATTTTAGAAACACTTCAAGCGCAGGAGAAGCGTAGTAGTGCACAAAATCTACCATTCTTGAAGCAGGTGCAAGGCTGGGGCTCTCATAAGAGACGGAAAAATCGCGCGGAAGCCTTACGCCAGTTTGTTACTTGCTCCACGAGTAGCAACTTTAGTGCCCAATTTTAACCAGCTCGTCTGCGCGCTTACATTCGCTTCATGTGTTAATGTTATGTAAACTGCATGTGCGTCATTAGTGCCGTTCGATTTCGCGCTATGCTTGCTCATTCGTGCAATGACTTTGTATAAGGTTCGCAGTTTTAAGAGATGAAGAGTGAGAGATATATAAAAACCTCTAGACACTAGCCGATGTGAGCTACCTGCGCTGATTACACAGCCAGCGCTGTGTAATTAGTGCAGTCTGATTACACAGTGCTGGCTGTGTAATCAGCGCTGTCTGGCTTATTACACGGCCAGACATTCAAGAATGAACTGAAGTCACTTAGTTTCTGTCTTATAATAAACAAATTGGGAATAGTCGGAACGCTCACAAAACTTGGGTATATTAAAAATGTCTAGTCTATGATTTTTCTTCCAGAAAGGACGCAAAAAAAATGTTTGCATCGCTCTTGTCCACCTTATATAAACACAAAAAAAGACTGACGTGTGACGAACCATCCTTGTACGGTGACACCGGGTAGCAGAGCGCAATTCAAAATAAACTTGCACTGCGTATTAAAAAAAAAATAACAACAACCAGTGCAGTTGCACTTTGAACTGCAGCTTCTGATGTTCTGATGAATTTCAAGCCAGATATCATTTTCTTCGGATTGACAACTTTTCGGCGACGTTACGGCGTACATATGCCTTCCAAAAAACTCTTTAATATATTGCGAAATCAAACAATGTGGGTTGTTATGACGCTCTGCGAATCTTAGTATAGATTTCAAAGCGTACCTGTCATAAAATATCTGCATATTAAGTTTGGTGGCGCTGTAGCCCAGACAATACTAAGCCAGTGAAAAAAAAAACTGAAAATAACAATATTTCTTGAGCTGTTATATGTACCCTGCGAGCCAACAAGCCTTATTTTCGATTCCCCATTCAACCAGCCTTGATTCGCACTTCAGACGCTGTTAGAGAGGGTTACACATTGCAGGCTCACTGCATGGTTTAACGCGTGAAACACCTTATAAAGGTTTTGGTACAGTGAATTTACTTTTCTTTCGTCAATCATTTGGTATAGTGTGGTGGGGAATCGTTGCAGATGATACCACAGCTTCGCTGGTTTTCACAGCGTGTATTGGAGCCCTGATTTTGTTCTACCGTGACAGCCTTCTCCCCATTACTCAAAATGGTGGCGGTGCACAAAATAGGGTTGTGACGTCATCACCTGACTCATTCAAACAGCATTGGGTTAATCACCGACTTCACTTTTCGGCTTCACAAAGTTTTAGACCCCCCTGACGAGACAAAGCACGGTTCACCTCAAAACATAGGCGTTAAACCATGCAGTGAGCCTGCAATGTGTAACCCTCTCTAACAGTGACTGAAGTGCGAATCAAGGCTGGTTGAATGGGGAATTGAAAATAAGGCTTGTTGGCTCGCAGGGTTCATATAACAGCTTAACAAATATTGTTATTTTCAGTTTTGTTTTCACTGGCTTAGTATTGCCTGTGCTACAGCACCACCAAACTTAATATGCAGATATTTTAGGACAGGTACGCTTTGAAATCTATACTAACATTCGCAGAGCGTCATAACAACCCACATTGTTTGATTTCGCAATATATTAAAGAGTTTTTTGGAAGGCATATGTACGCCGTAACGTCGCCGAAAAGTTGTCAATCTGAAGAAAATGATATCTGGCTTGAAATTCATCAGAACATCAGAAGCTGCAGTTAAAAGTGCAACTGCACTGGTTGTTGTTATTTTTTTTTAAATACGCAGTGAAAGTTTATTTTGAATTGCGCTCTGCTACACGGTGTCACCGTACAAGGATGCTTCGTCACACGTCAGTCTTTTTTTGTGTTTATATAAGGTGGACAAGAGCGATGCAAACATTTTTTTGCGTCCTTTCTGGAAGAAAAATCATAGACTAGACATTTTTAATATACCCAAGTTTTGTGAGCGTTCCGACTATTCCCAATTTGTTTATTATAAGACAGAAACTAAGTGACTTCAGTTCATTCTTGAATGTCTGGCCGTGTAATCAGCCAGACAGCGCTGATTGCACAGCCAGCACTGTGTAATCAGACTTCGCAGGTCGCTCACATCGGCTAGTGTCTAGAGGTTTTTATATATCTCTCACTCTTCATTTCTTAAAACTGCGAACCTTATACAAAGTCATTGCACGAATGAGCAAGCATAGCGCGAAATCGAACGGCACTAATGACGCACATGCAGTTTACATAACATTAACATATGAAGCGAATGTAAGCGCGCAGACGAGCTGGTTAAAATTGGAAATGACATAAAAACTGCGTCTGCAAGAACAAAACGACACAAACACTACAAGGCCTCTAGAAGAAGATACCTGTTACTGTTTGCATCGTTTTTACCTGAAGTCTCGTGGTTGATGTGATATTCAATATACATAGAGAAGGAAAAAATAAAGAAGCGTAAAATGTTTATTGTACGATATCAATACCATATTTGGCTTAAGTACTAAAATAAAATAAAATATAGGCATTCTTTTTTTCGGAGCGGGGGGGGGGGGTGTTATTAAAAATAATATATCCACACTTTTAGCGTTAGAAATTTAGGTTGGCGTAGACGAGACTTGTAGGAGTTAAAAAAAAGTACGGCATTACATGGGCAATTACACAAGGCTAAATTATAACTAGTTAAAGTTACAAAAACACTTCCATAGAAGTAAGCGACCATTAGCGAAAACGGAATCCGGTGCTTTCGCGGTGTTACTTTCTACCTTACTGTCCTAGGGCAAGACATAAAGCACAAGAGTGTTATGGAAAGTTTTATTGTTGCCACCAGTCAAAAGGTTTGTGAACTTGAGCATCAAGGCTCTAGAAAGTTGTGATGGACATCCTGCCTTATTTCTAAGTGAAGATGTCATCCGCCCCACTGAATACCCTTTCAATTGAAGAACTCACGAAGGCCTGACGCACTGCATCGCGTACATCTTGAAAAAAAGAAATGAAAGGGCTCTCTGTTTTGGTGAAAGCGCAAAGCTTCGTTTTTACAGTCGGACTTTGAAGCTGTTAGAATCGCAAAGCTATACAAAATGTAATACAGATAATAAAACCTCGAATAAATATAACTTATGTGAATATAATATATAAACATATATTAGCCGGTAAATATCGCCAAAAGGTGTAATAAGAAAATAGAAAAACACTGTAGTTACACATAAGAATTAAATTATAGATTATGTTTTTATATCAATAGTGTATTAGCTCTAAACACATGTAGTGCTTTGGTTGAGACGGCGGTAAATAAAAGAATTGAGCTTTTTAGATATGTAACACTAAATCGTGTGAGAATCCCCAAGAAACCAAAGATATAATGTCGAGCAAAATGAAAATGTAGAAGCACGTATGCCACACATACAGTTGGTTTCTTGATGAAGTCGAACACGCATGTAGCGCGTGTCGGCCGTACAACAGCTCAGTGTTCTTCAGCTAAATGTCAGGTCAGGCAACGGCAGCGTCCTCCCACAGCGATAACAATCATTTAATTTTGTGAAACTGCAGCTATAAAAAAGTCTTACCTCATACTTCCACGTCTAAATGTTACAAGCAGGTTCCAAGTGAATAGACAAAAATAAAAGGCGCTGACAGATCTGTTAGACCAGTCGCGTGCACTGCAACAGTTTGTTTTTTATTCTTTTTTTTTAAGGAAACGTTTTGATTGTGAAAATTTGTCTACTTTTGTTTGAACCGAGATTCTGGATCTTTGAGTCACTGTGCTGCCCCCTTTGCCAAGACCGAGAAAGCTGACGAGTTATAATATTAAAACAACCACGCCACAAAAAAAAAAAAAAAACGAAAAAAAAAGATTGACGTAAGGAAAGGTTTTTAGCATCTGAAGAACGCCTGGCCTTGAGTTTTGTATGTGCAGATGACAGTGTGATTCAGGTGAAGCTTATCCTTACAAAAGAAAAAAAATCATTTTCGACCCGATTTATCGGTTTGTCGCTGGTGTTTTATATTCCCGCTTTCTTTTCCCGTGAATGAAAAGAAAATGTAACGGATTACTATCATTTCCTTACTTAAATAATTAAAGAAATTTTTTCATAAATACTTTCTAGACTTTGTCATTATTCCCTTACAAAAATTACTGATAAATGTATGGATTACAAGTAATTTCGTTACTTGTAACAGGTGACGTGCAGGCCTGGCGTAGACAATTTAAACAGGAGGGCCCCCGGGCAGCCAATTGCCGAACGCGGTAAGCGAACTCTCCACCTCCAACTGCACTCTTGCCTGTATGTGACATAATGCAGAATTTCCTCGCGAACGGCAGCAGCCGGACTTATACTGTAAAAGAACGGAAGGTCGGAAATATGCAGACAAAATAAGGTTAAGATAGCAGTAAGCCCGTTGCCGCACTTTCATATTTCGCTTGAGGTTGATACGCCACGTGGTGTTAAAATCTTGATCTAGGCCCCTTTGTTCCGGAATCCTGGCCACAGAATCAGCTTTCATGAACTCGAAACTTCGCTAAATTCTGCCTCAGAAAGCTAATGTTACAGTTCATTTTACGTGCACTTGTTTTTGTCCCTCAGTTTACAAATTCTGCTTTATCAGTCATCGCTCTTTAAAGTTTTATGAGGCTGCCGTACAGCATCGCGAGACTACTATATACACTGTACAAGTATAAAATTTGGAAATCTACTTTTGCTAGTGTTGCGAGCATTGCATTTTCCTAGAAAACTGATCTGTTTAACAAAGTTTGCACGTGGCGTCATTGCACTATATGCTGGTGGTCATTGTGACTAGTTCTCACTGAGAAAATCAAATCCAGTGGTGAAAAATGCGCGCTGCAGAAAGTTCGCGCTCAGCGCCATGTATCTGAGAAAGATTATTTATTCTCGCTTGGTGTAGTTTTGTCAGGAATGGCGCAAGCGTCTGGTGCCAGAGAAACGCGCTTTCTGACTTGAGTCTTATTGCAAACGAAGTAGATTCTGGGGCGATGCTTTCCGGTATGTGCCGAAGTTGCGAGGCAGAGGAACCTTTACAACACAGATTGTTTTGAGCCCTCCCCCTTTCTATAATTTACGTTGCTCCTCTAGAGAACATCATTTATTTCTGTGGAACTCCCTTCTCCGTTTGTGGGTGTTAATTAGATAATTACATTTGCGGCATATGTCAACAGTCTTCGGGCATTGCTTTTATTTTGCACTAAAAATTTATGAAGCTAAAACAAATTGCGAAGGCGGCCAAAGCTTGAGGAAGACCTTGAGAATGACACTTTTGTGGGACTTAAGAGCTGCTTTCAACTTTTGGCTCTCCTTGTGAGGCCACTAGGATTTTCCTTTTTAAGTCTCGATCCCTTCATACTTGTAGTTCTGTGTAACTTCGGATTTCTAAATGACATAGAGTCCTATCAGTGCTTTTGTTCTCGGGAAGAACTTTCTGAGACAGTTCAGTAACAACGAAGACGTGTTTGTGCGACACAACGATGTCTTCATGTAAAATTATTAGTACAACATTTTTTGTACTTTCTTAGTACACCGCTACTAACTTATTCCTGACGTTGATAACATGCAAAAACACCCATTAGTTTTCTTCTGCGCGCAATGGCGGACGCAGAAAAAACAATAGAAACAGCTTCCCCTCCTCCACTGGGAATTAAAACGAGCGGACACGTGATCTCAGGCTAAGTTTATACCGTTCCTGTTCATCATAGTCATGTGCTGGGGTCGGCAAAGCATAGAGCATGGACTGGGCTTGAGACATTTTTAAAGTTCGGCTATTCTCGTTTCTAAGTGAACACGAGCCATTACCCGAAAAATTCGCGATGCTGATTGCCATGAACCCTAGCACTCAACTCAGGCGCATGACACTCGAGTACGTCACGGTATGACGTAATTTGTGGTGCCAAGTCGTGATGTCTTGTGACGTCACGTTGTGAACAACGCCAATGCACCCAGTGACGCTCTCAATTTGAATCGGCTTGAATCGACGTTACTTTACTTGAGAGCATGTTTTGACACCATGAAGCGGCGTGACCACGTGACACATAAGTAATCAGGGTGTCAATAAAAAAGCGGCACAAAAATTTACAATTTCACATACATCAGAACTCTGTCTATGACGATTTGAGCAATACAAAGAAGTACGGCGCAAGATTTTATTTTCCAATATTCGTTTTGTGATACTAACAAAGAAATAAAAATACCGTGAACCGTTTTAAACCCCTTAACGTTCCTTTTTTTCGGTTTACTCCTGGTTCAGTTCCAAGATTGCGGTAAACATTTCGTTCGGGCTCAGTTTCGCTTCGAACAAAAAATAACGTTTCGGTTCACATTCGACACTCTGGAGGCAATTAGTAGGGAGGTTCCGAAAGACTACGCTTTGGAGTCTACCAATTTGCTTTATTATCATGGTTTTGTTGATAGAAACATTTCTGAAAAGATACCACCTAGGCATTTGATTTGTCCCATGTCCCATGAACGCATTAACAAACGTAAACCCTATGCCCAAGTTTTTCACTATAAACTGGTATTTCATAACTACTCGCAAAAATGATTTATGAATGTTATTACTTATTCTTCCGTAAGTTTCTGAGTTATTAGCAAATATTTTGATTTAAATGAAATATATAGTTTCCTCGTATGATGCGAATTAAAACAATGGCTGCCAAGAAAACCAACACCCCCAGGCCATCCTGAAATTAACTCTAACAATCACGTTCCAAAAATAATTACTCGATCCGCCAGGAAGAGAAAAACAATCCGATAAAATGGGGGGAAAATATAATTATCAAGTAGATCCTAACAATCACTGACATTGGTGAATCTCGTGCCGTAGTAGTTACTGGAATGTCCAACACGCACATATTTCATTGACGGCTGTTTCCGCGTAGCTACACTGAAAATATCGTGGTGCGTTAGCATCAGAGTTGATCTAGTAACGTTGATTACCGTCGTTCAAGCTTTCACGATTGAATCCGACCTTCTTGCCGATCTGCGAAACAAGTCACGTGAGAACACATTAAGAGCAACGCTGCAGCGGGTAGTTTTTTGGACGCCAAGGTAGAAAACCTTTACTCCTGTGCGAGATAAAGGTACGGTGCCGCTCAAAAAGGCGACCTCGACGAGTGCATTAAGCGCGATCCAAACCAACGCTTCTTTTCGCGCGTGTAGGTCGTGCGCCTCCGGATGTGACGCATTTCGTGCCGTTTTTGCTGTTTCCGGGCGCGCTTTCTGAGTCAGAACCGTGCGGTTTGGTTTGGACGATGCCAGCTTCGGGCGAACGCGCACGCACGCACGCAGGCACGAGCGCACTCTGGCGGTGAAGTGCCGACCAATCGAAATGCAGCTGTGGTCCCGAGCGAGTGTCCAATGAAAATTAATTTGTGG
Source organism: Ixodes persulcatus (assembly GCA_013358835.2). Classification (NCBI taxonomy): domain Eukaryota; kingdom Metazoa; phylum Arthropoda; class Arachnida; order Ixodida; family Ixodidae; genus Ixodes; species Ixodes persulcatus. The sequence goes on along the minus strand of JABSTQ010009790.1, from coordinate 526,094 downwards.
GATCGCTGCGCTGGTTGCGCCGTCGGCGCCGTCGCGCCGACTTCCTTCCTTTGCTTTCGTGATGGCGTTTCGTGTGGATCCCACGCACGAAGCTGGAATTCCTGAGGTAATGAACCTCTGTGTGTTAAGGTAGTACGTCAGCAATGCAAGAACCGTCAACATGACTCGGCTGACTGCTTTCGCGGCTGCATGTGAGCTACTTGAGTATCAAGAAGAAGCGAAGGGCCATCCGCACGCTGTTGAGGTCTAGAAAGACGCTCGGCGAGTATGCCACCACTGTGCGACAGATGTACCAGGACCCGACGGCCGGGACATCTTCGAGTCCTTCTGTATGTCAAGAACCAAGTAAGTTATGCTAGCTTTTGTTTGGTATGCTTAGTATATTTTTCATCACATGTACCACCGCATAAATATAAACGTGAAGCGTGCACCATCTTAGTGAAATAAGGTACTGTACTTTCGCGAGACGGCAAATTCACAAGGTTTAGTCTTGTAATACTAACGTCTAAACGCTTGGCTGACTACATGAAGGTACTTTGCTTCCCCCTGCTCTCGCGATCGCGTGCGAGACAAAAACAAGAGCTGTCTTTGCCTTTAGAGGTGTGTACTACCATAGGTACTATCAGGTGGGTTTAAAGGCTCCTTGCACTGAACACCGCAGGTATACTCGCTACACTAGCTCTCTGACATGCTTTGTACAGGTGAATAATCACAATCAGGGATCACTACTTTTGTCGCATCTAACGCAAACGACTGAATTTTCGTGAATTGGGGGTAGAAGTTTCTTTCCGATGGAACGGGTCGCTTTGAGAAATTCGTCAAGTATCGAGCTATTGCAAATAGTCCTTTATAGTATTTGTGCAGGTGCAAGCCTTTTGAGTGCATGTAACGATTTGTAAGAATCGGTCATTTTTTTTGCACTTCTTTTCTAGTGCTGTATGTCAACAGTTTATGTGTGTATAGATGCTTTCCTGAGTTCCATCTGTTCAATAGTGCATGTAGCCAGTTGTGTTTGTGTATTTTCAAGGTTTGAGCATCTCCTGTCTCGTTACTCCACTGCTGACCAAGGAGACTACGAGCGCCGACAACACTATCTCTGCAGGAGAGAGGCTATGTGGTCTGCTACGGTAAAGCGTTCTTCCATATTCCACCTAAATCACAAATTTCAAGGATCTTTATCAGAAGCCAAGCTTTGTCATAGGTCATAGGCATGCCATCTTTCCCGTTAACTGCATATAGCATTTTCAGATGCAATAAAACTCTGTATGCAGCGTATGGTCCTTACAGTACACGGAGAGATATATCCACATGCTCCGTCAAATACCCTTTAGCTAACACTTGCGAAGCCGGAGCGGTTAATACTTAGCTAACACTTCCGAAGCCAGCCAGGGTTGTAATTATGTTCCATGTGAACCCCGAGTGAGGCGCACATACTTTCTGCAGCAACACCAGTGTGGGTTCCGGATCCCACCCTGACACAGTTTGAGGAGGTCCACGTTGTGCTAACTATTCTGTCCCCTCCTTTCTTACTAACAGGCGTTTGCTCAGAGTGCATGTTCCGATTGTCAGACATTCAACCTGCTTTCACTGCATGATAAATCTCGTGCATGCACTGTATGCAGCATCTGTTGCTTGCTGCCCAAGATGTTCTCTTTTCACTGCATAACACCAGCTGGCCGGGGCACTGTGCTCCTTGGTTTGGCTCGTTGCTGAAAGCGTTAGGGGTGTTTCTTGCTCACAGCTGTCTTGAGCCACATGGCATGCTTGCTTTTCTAACCGCATGTCTTGGTTGTGGGTCTGAGGGTGCTTGCAGGTAAGTTAGGTATGATGTTTGTTCTGCACGTGTGCAAAGACATTGCGAGCTTCCTTGTGAGCGTCGTGTCGACAGTTTCAGATCAGTTTTATTTCTTTGTGCTCATTGCATATCTCGCCGAGGTACTGTGCTGTTCGAAGATTCCAGTGCTGCAGTGCGACAGGGATCTTACTTGATCACAGCTGTATTGGGCCCGAGTGTTTGCCTTAAAATGCATGCACTCATGTTCCCTGACAATGTCTAGGCACTTCAGTTGCAGCCGTTTCTTGGTAGCAGCATGGGTTTAGTCAGCTTGGGTTACTCTGGCCGAGTAACCGAGTAAGAGAACTGAGCACTTTGTCGACTGCTCAGTTCTGTATTGTGTGTCTAATGCTTGCTTTTCTTTGTTTCTTTTTGTGTGTATCTTGCAGGTACGGGCCTGGGGCTCTCGGCAGAGCCTGACTGCTATAGAACGTGTCTCCTGCTTGGTGGTTAGGAGTTGTTTATCACAATGGAGATCCATCTTTATCGAGCATCATGGGTGTACACACTGTGGCCAAGAATTTGTTGCCTTGACTAAAAGTTAGCAGTGCGAGAAATGTTTGCCGCACAACAAATGAACCAGAAATGTTTGCCGCACAACAAAATGAACCGGAACTCCATTTTGGTTGACATGGCGCTTGCACCCGCAAACGAACAGGCATGCACGTTCTGCTACAACTCTTGCCGCGACGTCATTGTGATCCCCGCTTGCAAAAGAAAACTTTGTGCCCCCCCCTCCTTCTTCCCCCAAGACCAGCACGGAATAAAGACCTTTTCATGCAGTTACTTTCTCGTTTGTAGGCACATTTTATATTTCAATGGCATATTTGGCTGAAACATTGCGCTTTCAAGGTAATAAATGTTAAACTTTGTACCTCTCTAACCTCTGTGTTTTGCGTCCTAACTTAAAGGCTCCTAAAGCGTTTGTAGCATCCCCACATAAAAGATGTTATAATTTCTATGGTTCCACCACTATGCAGATTGTTCTGCAAAGGGAGAGCCCAGTAAAAGTGATGTTATGTAGATCTTGGCATATTCCAGGTAATTTGGACACTTTTCTTTAATGGTTTGAACTACAAAGTTTCCGAGACACTGGAGGCAGCTTCCATAAGTGGGCATCTCGAAAACGGATATGGTTGGCCTTTAAAAAGGCTGTTTGAGAAGGTTTTGCCAGCGCTGTCAGAGTGGTGAATAATAAGTAATATTACCATCATAGAGGACGTGCGACACAAGGCCTGCAGAACAATGTACAGCAACGGGGCTGCCGTGTACTGTCCAGCAGTCTTTGTGTATCACATCCTCTATGCTAATATTGTTACAAACCTTCCCCAGTCATTCTATCGGGCAGGTCCGGCACCGCAAGAATTGTGTCGTTGGCGGGCAGTCGATGGCTTGCTGGCTGCAGGAAGAGAAGAGAGGGTGTGGGATGTCACTCAAAAGCAAATGTGTTCCTTTATAAGTAGGGTTCCATGTTTTCAGAGTTTAGTAGTTTTTGGAACATTCAGGTCTTGGCTTACTTAGCTTTTTAACTGTCCCAGAAATAGATAAATGATTTGTCCTTAGCATAAATTAGCAAAATAATTCCCCTTTTCTTTAACTGGTCAATATTTTAAAAGGGAAGCGAGTTCTTTTCTTGGAAAGTCAGAGCCTGTATTGAGTAGTCTTGCGAAAAAAAAATGTCACCCAGTGGTTTTATTTTTTGGCCATGTACAACCTTCACAATCGAAGTTCATTGAAGAAATACGATCTGACGGATCTTTACCGGCTAGTCATTTTTGGATTTTTTTTCGAATTTGTCTGAAAACACGTAATCCTTCTTTAACCAGTAGGCACACTTTATCATAACTAATGCACTCAATGAATTCATGGTGCTGACTACGGTTTCATTACTGCATCAAATCATTTGTTTAGACAAGCATACAAAAGAAACCACAGGTGGCCTAGCATAGTGTACACCAAGTAAACAATCTAATTTCGAAGACTGCATAAACGTTGTGGCTCCCTAAAATCCAAAATACACTATGTGCAATCTTTATTAAAGGGGCACTCAAGCAGTTTTTGGAGAAGCTACTTTTTGGTGCGATGGCGTTAAGGAAGTGTCAGTGAATGAGTATCTTCAGTTTTAGAAGGCAGAACCGCCTATTAATCACGCAGGAATAAAATACGTGCGGACTCTTTTCTGTACTTGCGAGGACCAATGAAATTATGGTATGTTTGAAAATTTTGGCGGCCTTTGTTAAGTTCCGCTAAAGAAACAATTTTCAGTTCATTTAAATATGTTGTGCATGATAATTTCAAAAGACGTAAAATATTTCTAGTTTAGAATACGCGATACTGCAATTATCGTTTCACAAACAATGGACTACGTTTTCTCCTTGCCTTCCTCCGCGGGGGGTGAATTTCCCGCTCCCCCGGGATGCGCGGAAGCTCACGTATCTGCGCGCGTTGCAGGCCGGTCGGTCGGGCCGATCGTGTCGGTAGCGGGCCGGCCAGGCCTCGGTGGTGTCGTCGACGTTATCGACTTGGACGGCGTGGTGAAAACTCATCGTTCCGCGTAAAAGCGCTATCCTTGACTGTGAATTTTCGTCGTGTGTTGCTATGACAACCCAGCACGTATTAAAAGGGAAGATCCACCTACTCGTGCGGCGATGTCGTGGCGGTACTCTCAAGACAGCAGAAACGCCCATGCCGTCGTGTTTGTTTATTTATTTATTTATAATACCCTCAGGGCCACAAGTGGCGTTACAGAGGAGAGTGGGTTTACATGAAGTAGTTGGTGATGGCGTCCCGAAATCTTCCACTGTCGGTGATGCCGATGAGGTTCTCGGGGAGGTCATTCCGGTCCACAATCTGTGCGAGGGTGAAGCATTGTGGGCGGGCGATCTTACAAGGATGGTCAATTCTAGCCGAGATGTATGATGGGGGGTTTAAGAGAGATTGTTTAAAGATGGGCGTATAAAATACCTTGTGAAGAAGACAAAGGCGAGAGTTCCTACGACGTGAAGATAATAGCGGAAGGTCAAGGTGAGCTTTCATTAACGAGACACTCGAAAAAACGGGAATAATCAGAAAAAATGAAGCGTGCAGCACGGCTCTGAACAGATTCAATTAAATCAGTTAGCGTTGATTGATGAGGATGCCAAATTGAAGACGCATATTCTAATTTGGGACGGACAAGAGTAACGTACAGGAGGCGCTTAAGGTTATTGGGAACATATCTAAAATTTCGACGGATGTAGCCTAAACTTCGATAAGCAGATTGTACAATGTTCGACTACAGTGGTGCTTTCTAAGCATTTGTGTCCTCGAACATCGCCCGGATTTCTTATTTGGCGCATTTCATGCGTGTGCTCAAGTTCAAGGTATTACTGGCGCGTACCGTATAAAGGATGAGAATTTTCACGCGTTTTCATCACCGGAGAGAAGTGATTAGTGTTAGCAATCCTGAACGCTCGCAACGTCTATCTGATCACGAAATCATATTTCTACGTTGCTATATCACTGCTAAGATTACATTGTCTTTTATAATCGTAGAAAAGGCGTGTGGCGATATTTGTACTATTGCAATGTCGTGTATTAGAGTCGTGATCGTCCAAGACGGCGTACTGCATCTTTTTATTTTCTTTTTTTCATCCACTGTACCCTGCAAGCCTATCAAGAAAAAATAATAATAAAGCTTTAGGCTATAGACAACTGTCTGTCTATATTCGGTTACGGCATTGAGTAGCAGTGCGTTCCCTTTTTAGAGGGGCTGACGACCCGCTGCGCTTGTTGCAGTGGTTGCAGATGTGTGTACGCGCGGCACAGAGCGGTCGTTCCGGTCGCAACAAACGCAGTCGTAGGTACGCGCTCGTTGCACATGTCTGAACCAGCCTTTCCTCCGTCCTCCCAAGGCGAAAGGCAACGTGGCGACATTGTTTGACATCACGTACCAGAGGTAACGCTGTGATGTCAAACGTTGGTTCGGTTACGACTTGCCCCAACCGCAAATCGAAGAATGCCCGAAAAGGTCAGCGTTTCGCCGTCCTCGGAACCCGAACATGACTCCGAAGCGCTGCTATCGTCCACATCGCACGTCGAAGTGGCGTCATAGGAAATCATCCCCAGGTCGGCTGTCCGCCGAAGAATTTCAACCTCTAACGGCGTCAGGTCCTCGAGCGTAGAGAACCCCGCCATGAACGAAGCTCGAATGACAAAGAGGTTCGGCCGGAGCGGCTACCTCAGGATCACTGCGCGACGGAACGTCGTCCAACGCCATTGGCCCGAGGTTCTTTTGATAAGCGTGCGAGGACCAATGAGAGTGGTTTCGTTTTCGGGTGGATCCGAGGTTTGGCGGCCTTCAATTACATTTTTATTAAAGAAATAATCACCGTATGACTATATTTTTTGGTTTTTAGGGATACTTAGGGGGTCTAAATCCAGCTGTCATCATCAAAACACGAACTCAAAAACCACTTGAGTGCCCCTTTAAGGCGAAAATCTTATGTGTCTCATTGTTCAGTCCTTGAGAAAAAAAAATGTCGACGATATGAAAGGTACCAAAACGTTTATGTACCGCCACGGGCGGAGGGGTACTGCGTTGAACTACTGAACGAAGGGTTGCTGGTTCGACACCAGCCGAGGGACTTGGGCTAAAAGTCTTTTTGGAGGAATATTAATATTTGCACGGTACGTTTCGTATTGTCGACGTGTTTTTTCTCAAGGACTGAACGATGAGACATATAAGGTTTTCGCCTTAATGAAGATTGCCCATAGTGTATTTCAGATTTCAGGGAGCCACAATGTTTATGCAGTCTTCGAGATTAGATTGTTTACTTGGTGTACACTTGGGGTACTACCGCATCCGTAAATCGCGTGTCTGTCTTTAATGCATCGGCGCTTGGGCTTTCGCCTTCAAGTCGTCTTGGGGATAACAAAAGAGACCCTGTGTTTGTTTTTTTAGCTAAATGCAGTTTGGCACAGCTTACCATGGTTATTGGTGGCGGATGAAGTTCAGGCACAACCACAACTTGTGGTCTCTTGTCCTGCAGTGGCTGCACGAGTAGATCTGTGGTAGCTCCAGGCAGTGTCTGACACCAATCCACTGTGCTCCGAGCTTCTTCTTGACATGGACCTTGATGAGCTTGCTCATCTTGCGGACCCCAAGGATACGGTGGATGTGATACCCATCTGCCGTGAAGTATTCCCTCTTTGGGGCCTTTTCTCGATTCAGGAAGAAGGGCTGCATGAAATAAACATAAACAATTATCCAATTAAAATCATGCAAAGTTGGTAAGGTGTAAATACCCTTTTCAATCAAGTATGTATAATCCTATTTGAAACAGAACAAACATACAACAGCTAATTCTCTACTAGTATCGTGAACACCTGGGGTACCCGAAAAATTACGGGCCAACAATTGGCCACTCGCAGAACATAAAGAGCACTCCCATGTGGGGATGCTGTGAACCTCCCAAAGTTCGAGCTTAAAGGGTATGAAAATTTTCAAAGCTTGCTGAGGTTCGAATTTGCAAAGTTTGTAATTTATTAACTCTGCCTGGGTTCGAAACAAAAAGTTTGCTGCTTTCCAACACTGCCTTCACGGCACCTCTACTACTATGCTACAAAGCTGCAATATGAAAACTGCCGTGTGCATCCTCCGGTGTCACTGCTTTACCACATCCATTTTAGTGCCATAAAAGAGGCAACTAGATGGCTTCTTCGACAAACTGTCTCCACTACATATCCCATTAGGACTTGCCATAATGATATAACATTTTTGCTATACCATTAGGTCGACAGGGCAATAGGCCACATCACTTCTCTCCGGCAGCCTGGAAAGAGGCTACCATTTAGAATCGAACAATACTGACTGTTGCCACATTTATTTTACATCGCAAGCTTGTTATGTATGCGTCATTGCATACTGTCACGAATGACAAGTGAAGAGGCGGCAAATAACTGAGTAAACTAAACGTTTAATCGGGCGAAACTTGTGCCCAAAATAAAGAAGAAAACAAAAGATAACAGTAGAGCGTCGCGGGCGTCGAAGTCGGCGAAAGAGCAGAGTCGAACGCTGGGGCGAAACTGACTGCGGCTCGCAACGCGGAGTCTCTTATGTACACGCGTGAGGTTCTGGAAGATTCGGCGTAGAAGGTTCTGCGTGTAGAACATTCCGACCTCGAACGAGCAACACGGTTCTCGAATTTACCAGAGCTTCCTCAGAGTCAGAGTCAACAAAAATGCGTCCACGCTGCCAGGAATCAAACCCTAGCTTTCTGCGTGGAAGGCACGCGCGATAACCGTTAGGCCACGAGCGCGCTGCCTGCTTGGTCAGCTGCGCTCGCGGCATTACTCCCCCCTTTAAAAAGTGCATCGCCCCGATGCAACACGAAACAAAACAAAGCAAATAAAATGGACGGTAAACTAAAGAGTCATTTGGAACGCATAAGGTCCACAGTCCTATCGCGCGTAGTACGGCTTCAGGCGCACGACGTGGACGACTTCAGGTCGTGGTGGGCGGCGTGATGATGTTCTTGTTCCGTCGGGCATCACCTCGTAGTTCAGATCCCCGAGTCGACGAAGCACTTTTTAAGGTCCAAAGTAGCGCTTCAGGAGTTTTTCGCTGAGACCTCGACGGCGGATCGGTGTCCACACCCACACCCTGTCTCCGGGCTGGAAGTGGACGTCCCGATGGCGAAGGTTGTAGCGGCCAGTGTCGATACGTTGTTGCGCTTGAATCCGGAGTCGGGCGAGCTGACGGACTTCTTCTGCCCGCTGGGCAACCACCTTGGCGTCATCGCTTCCGTCGACAGCCGGTTCGTGGGGTAACATCGCGTCCAACAATGTCGTCACTTTGCGACCATGAACCAGTAGAAAGGGTGTAAGCCCTGTGGTCTCTTGCACGGCCGTGTTGTAGGCAAAGGTGACACACGGCAACACCTCGTCCCATGTCTTGTGCTCCACGTCGCCGTACAATGTCGGCGATGGTCTTGTTGAGTCTTTCCGTCAGACCGTTGGTTTGCGGGTGGTACGCCGTGGTGCGACGATGGCTGGTGTGGCTGAGACGAAGGACTTCTTGCGTCAGCTGGGCCATGAACGAAGATCCACGGTCTGAGATCAGGACTTCGGGAGCGCCGTGCCGGAAGACGATGGATTCAATGAAATCTTGGCAACTTCCACAGCAGTTCCGGAAGGAAGGGCTTTTGTTTCGGCGTACCGCGTGAGATAATCTGTGGCGACGATGATCCAGCGATTTCCTGACGTCGACGGCGGAAAAGGGTCAAGTAGGTCCATTCCGATCTGCTGGAAGGGTGCTGTTGGCGGAGGAATTGGCTGCAAGAGTCCGGCCGGCCTCGTCGGAGGTTTCTTGCGTCACTGGCATTCATGGCATGATCGTGTGTATAGGTGGACGGTTTTGGGGAGCTTGGGCCAGTAATACTTTTCACGAATACGGGCCTGTGTCCGGCTGTAACCAAGGTGTCCGGACGTCGGGTCGTCGTGGCAGGCTTGAAAGATCTCCTCCCGAAGGTCGGTCGGGATTACCAGCAGCCACGGCGAGTTGTTGTTCCCTAAGTTCTCTTTATAGAGTACACCTTGTCGAATGGCGAAGGTCGGCAGTACTCGTGAAAAGACACGTGGCACGGTACTCCCGCCCCCTTCCAGGTACTCTATTAGTGCGCGCAGCTCAGGATCGTCTCGTTGACGTCGGGCCATGTCGTCGGTGTTCACTGCGCCCAGGAAACACTCGTCGTCATCGTCGTCGCTGCTGCGGGAGGTGTTTCGACGGGAGCTCTGGATAGGCAGTCAGCGTCGCTGTGCTTGCGGCCTGACTTGTAGACCACGGTCATGTTGAACTCTTGTAGTCTTAGACTCCATCGAGCGAGCCGTCCTGACGGGTCCTTGAGGTTCGCAAGCCAGCAGAGCGAGTGGTGGACTATGACTACGCGGAACGGGCTCCCGTATAAGTACGGACGAAACTTCGTGATTGCCCAGACGACCGCAAGGCATTCTTTCTCAGTCGTGGAGTAATTTCTCTCCACCTTGGACAATGTCCGACTTGCGTAGGCGATGACTCGCTCGGTGCCTTCTTGTACTTGAACCAGTACCGCGCCAAGTCCTGCGTTACTTGCGTCCGTGTGAATCTCGGTTTCCGCATCCTGGTCGAAATGTCCAAGAACAGGAGGAGTCTGCAGTCGTCCGCTTCAGCTCGTCGAATGCCTGCTGCTGCTCCTTGGCCCATTCGAACTTCTCGGCGTCCTTCGTGAGGTTTGTGAGCGGTGCGGAAATTCTTGCGAAATCTCGAACGAAGCGCCGATAGTAGGCACATAGTCCAAGGAACCTTCGCACGGCCTTCTTGTCTCTTGGCGCTGGAAATTCCGCGACGGCGCGAGTCTTCTCTGGGTCTGGGCGAATGCCTTCGTTACTAACCACGTGACCTAGGAACTTCAGTTCGTCATAGGCGAACCGACACTTTGACGGCTTGAGGGTGAGTCCGGCGGTCCGTATGGCTCGGAGAACAGCTCGGAGTCGTCGCAAGTGCTCGTCGAAGTCGCCGGAAAACACTACGACGTCATCGAGGTAGACGAGACAGCTCTGCCACTTCAGTCCTGCCAATACGGTGTCCATGACACGCTGGAAAGTTGCTGGCGCCGTGCATAGTGCGAAGGGCATCACCTTGAACTCGTACAGTCCATCCGGCGTGACGAAGGCTGTCTTCTCTCTGTCCCGTTTGTCGACTTCGATCTGCCAGTATCCGCTCTTCAGGTCCATCGATGAAAAGTATCGAGAGTGGCGCAGCCGGTCTAACGTGTCGTCGATGCGGGGGAGTGGACAGACGTCCTTTTTCGTCACTGCGTTTAGCTGCCGGTAGTCCACGCAGAACCTAAGCGTCCCGTCCTTCTTCTTAACCAGTACGACTGGAGAGGCCCATGGACGGCTTGAAGGTTGGATTATGTCGTCGTTCAGCATTTCTTGAACTTGCTCCTGGATCACCTGCCTTTCTTTAACAGAGACTCTGTATGGAGATCGATGCACAGGGCGCGCGTCGTTCTCGGTAACGATGCGGTGCTTCGCAACGGCTGTTTGGCGCACCTTCGACGACGTCGCAAAGCAGTCACGGTATTCGGCGAGGAGGTTAATCAGCTGCCGTCGTTTCGGGTCCGGAAGCTTAGGGTTGATGTCGAGCTGCGCTGGCGACGTACCGTCTTACTGAGGTGGCGGGAATTCGTCAGTAATGGCGGCGATTTCGGCGGAGTTTCGGAGTTCCTCGATGTGGGCAACGGCTGCACCTTTTGTGAGGTGTTGCCGTTCATTCCGGAAGTTTGTCACGAGGACCACAGTGCGGCCATCCTGAAGTTCAGCTACTCCTCGTGCGACGCCTATTCCTCTTCCTAGAAGCAACTGGAGGTTGCCTTCCAGAACAACTTCGCCGCGGGTAGCTGCATCGGTCACGACGGTTACGACAACACTTGATCGAGGCGGCAAGTTCACGTGGTCGGCAGCGACTCGGACGGCGGCTGACGTTGTTTGGGGTTTCTCTGAAGGCAGAACAGGCTTGGGGAGCGTCCGTCTGTTCTCACCAAGGTCGATGACGGCGCCGTATTCACACAAGAAGTCCATGCCGAGAATTACGTCTCTGGAACAGTCTTGTAGAACGACGAACTTCACAGGGCACGTCTCACCGTGGATCTCGACGCGAGCAGTGCATCTCCCGACTGGTGTAATGAGGTGTCCTCCGGCGGTTTGTATTTGAGGACCATCCCACGGCGTCATGACTTTTTGAAGGCGGCGGGAGAGCCTCCCACACAAAACGGAGTAGTCTGCTCCGGTGTCGACGAGTGCCGTCACGTCGTGGCCGTCGATGATAACGTTGAGGTTATTCGACACTTTTACAGAAACGTCGTTTGGAGGCGTTGCGGCGTTTGAGTGGGAGAGCTCCGACGATCTTGGAGGATATTGGCATCGTTCGTCATCGGCAACGCCACCTCCCGGCATTGCCGCGCCTAGTTTTCCCGAAGGGAAGCGATGGGTGACAGGCTGTCTCGGCGAGACCGGCGGAAGGGCGATGGCGAGCGTCGAGGAGATGGTGAACGAAATACCCGGCGGGGAGACGACTCAGGAGATGAAGAGCGGCGGAGGTAGTCCTCGATGTCCCGAGGTCGCTCTCCAAGACGTGGTCGAGGGTCGTTGGGCGCAAACCCTCGTAGGCCCAGCTGGCGGTAGGGGCATCGTCGGTAGATGTGGTCCGCTTCACCACAGTGGTAGCACATGGGGCGTCGATCGGCCGTCCTCCAAACGTCGGTCTTCCTCGCACCACGCTGCTCTGGGCGTGGAGCATACTGCGGCGCCGGTGCCTCACGTCTGGGAGCTGGCTGGTAGTGTGCTGTGACGGGAGGTTCTCTCTTGGCGGCGGCGGCGTAGGTCAGGACCGGCCGTTCGGGAGCCACTGCGACGGGGACCTCTGGCAAGAGGGCCCGGTGTACCTCATCGCGAACAGCCTCGGCGATTGAAACAGCGGCGGGTCGTTCTGGAGAAGGGAGCAACCGCTTCAGCTCTTCTCGAACCACATCCCGAATGACCTCCCGAAGGTTCTCGATGCCAACTTCGCCGAGGTCATGGAGGGAAGTTGGAAGGGATGAGGTGGCAGCTACGCCGGCGACTCTCTGATAATGACTCGCCCTGGCCGACAGCGCTCGTTCAATGTTAGTTGCCTCAGCAACAAATTCATCTACTGTCGTCGGTGGATTGCGAACGAGTCCGCCAAAAATCTCGCTTTTCACACCTCTCATGAGGACGCGCAGCTTCTTGTCTTCGGCGGCTCCAGGGTCGGCACGGGCGCACAGGCGCAGGACATCTTCAGTGAAGCTTGTCACGCTCTCGTTCAGACCTTGGCATCTTCTTTGAAGGATGTCCTCGGCTCGTTGACGTCGGTGTTGGTTTGTGAAGGTGCGCTTTAGCTCCTCCACGCATGTTTCCCACGTCGTGAGGGAAGCCTCGTGGTTCTCAAACCATTGTCTTGCCGTTCCCTCGAGCGCGAAATAAAGGTTTTGGAGGCGCTGTTCTGCCGTCCACGCGTTGTAGCGGGCCACACGTTCGTAGTGCTGCAGCCAGTCTTCTACGTCCTCGTAGATTTCACCGTGGAATGGCGTCGGCACACGGGGAACCACAGGCAGGAAGACGTAGGACGGTGCTGCTTGGGGGTTTTCCGTCGGCTGGGCCGTGGGGTTCATCGTCGGCTTCGGTAGCCTCTTTGTTTTGTCCGGTAGTGGTCCAAACTCAGGGTGTTGTCCTTGCAGACGCTGGCTTGCCCGAGGCCCTGCCTCTTCCACGAGTCGACGACTTGGAGTGGGACTTGCCGAGCGGGTCCTCGGAGGGGTACGGTTGAGAAACATAGAGTGCGTACCCAGCACCTCCACCAAAATGTCACGAATGACAAGTGAATAGGCGGCAAATAACTGAGTAAACTAAACGTTTATTTGGGCGAACTTGTGCCCAAAATAAAGAAGGAAACAAAAGATAACAGTAGAGCGTCGCGGGCGTCGAAGTCGGCGAAAGAGCAGAGTCGAACGCTGGGGCGAAACTGACCGCGGCTCACCACGCGGAGCCTCTAATGTACACGCGTGGGGTTCTGGAAGATGCGGCGTAGAAGGTTCTGCGTGTAGAACATTCCGACCTCGAACGAGCAACACGGTTCTCGAATTTACCAGAACTTCCTCAGAGTCAGAGTCAACAAAAATGCGTCCACGCAGCCAGGAATCGAACCCTAGCTTTCTACGTGGAAGGCACGCGCGATAACCGTTAGGCCACGAGCGCGCTGCCTGCTTGGTCAGCTGCGCTCGCGGCAAATGTTTATTGAAAATTTTCAAAGCTTGCTGAGGTTCGAATTTGCAAAGTTTGTAATTTATTAACTCTGCCTGGGTTCGAAACAAAAAGCTTGCTGCTTTCCAACACTGCCTTCACGGCACCTCTACTACTATGCTACAAAGCTGCAATATGAAAACTGCCGTGTGCATCCTCCGGTGTCACTGCTTTACCACATCCATGTTAGTGCCATAAAAGAGGCAACTAGATGGCTTCTTCGACAAACTGTCTCCACTACATATCCCATTAGGACTTGCCATAATGATATAACATTTTTGCTATACCATTAGGTCGGCAGGGCAATAGGACACATCACTTCTCTCCGGCAGCCTGGAAAGAGGCTACCATTTAGAAGCGAACAATACTGACTGTTGCCACATTTCTTTTACATCGCAAGCTTGTTATGTATGCGTCATTGCATACGAACAGGAAAGCGGACTGCCCACACAAGCCGTACACTGATTATGTGCTCATAATCGAGGGCGAGTTAGGAACAGGGAGCAGGGGCGGATGCAGTTGGGAGCAGGGGCGGATGCAGGAATTTCTTGAGGGGGGGTCAGCTGTTGGTCAGCGTACCATTTGTTTAGGAACCCCCTCCCCCTCTCCCTCGTTTCACGCCCTAAATTTTACACACGCAGAAATCAAGAGGGGGGTCAGAACATCCGGACCCCCCCTCTAAATCCGCCCCTGGTTGGGAGTTTCTGCGGGGCGACTAGCACAGGCAGAGCTCAACTCTTATCAATATTTTTTCACAGACAGAAACTTGAGGAAATTGAATGACACTCCGATGTGGCTCATGAATGGAACATTTAAGACTCTGTTGCTGCTCTTCAGGCAGTTAAAAAAATTCATGGTAATCTTTATGGCCATGTGTTCCCATTTGTTTACTGCCTCGTGACTCAACGAACCCAGATGGCGTGCGAGGCGCTCTTGGAAGAAGTACTGAACTTCGCTGCAGATCTTGGCCTTGCACTAAATCTGAAAACCATGAGCACAGATTTCGAATTGGCAGCAATCAAACTGTATTCGGTCGTTGCTCCCGTTGTCAGGTGTGCACAGTTCCTGTTCCACTTGTGCCAATCAGTATGGAGGAGTGCAGCACCTAGAACTGGTAGTGCCTTACAAAAATTATGTAGATGGCTTCGCCATCAAAGTGACGCAGCTTGCAGCCCTTTCGTTCTTGCCCACCAAAGGAGTATGAGATGCCTATGCGTCTTTGAAACCACCCTTCCCGCAAGAAGCTTCCTACCTGCTGCGATGGTGGGAGGACAACTACCAGTTTGGAAAATCACGCCGCCGTGTTGGCCGTGCCCTGATTAGGAGTAATCTGTGGCACTGTTCCAGATTTTCTTTTTATCGTTCGCAGATATGTTATGTTATAAATCGAGACACAACTGTTCCCTGCGTTTCGGCATTTGGACTTGTTTGTCTCTGCATTCCTATATCAGGCGTACCCCAGTTGGGGTATGCCTGACGTAGAATAATTTCAGCATTGCGATATTTCGGAATTTGTGGCATTTGGAATGCTTCCTGTAAAAGGAGCCCACACTCCTGGACATACTTGGATCCACTTTCTTGTGTGGAACTCAATCCTTATAAATAGGCCCATCGATGTGCCACAAGACATGACACTTTATAACAAGAATTATATCTATTTAGACTGCACACACCACAAAAAGACGAGTGGACCATACCCAGTTCTACTGGATTTCGGATAAAATGCACAACTTACACGCGGGTTGATGAGGACGACGTCAGCCATCTGCCGCACATCTCTCGCCAGCAGGTGGTTCAGCAGTAGTCTGCGGCCCTTGGCTTCCCGGTCTACCCAGCACCTTGGCAGCAACTTGAACACCAAAATGCTGCAAAATACACACAAAAAGAAACAAAGAAAAGCAAGCATTAGACACACAATACGGAACTGAGCAGTCGACAGAGTGCTCAGTTCTCTTACTCGGTTACTCGGCAAGAGTAACCCTAGCTGACTAAACCCATGCTGCTACCAAGAAACGGCTGCAACTGAAGTGCCTAGACATTGTCAGGGAACATGAGCACATGCATTTTAAGGCAAACACTCAGGCCCAATAGAGCTGTGATCAATTAAGATTCATTTCACGCTGCAGCACACGAATCTCTGAATAGCACAGTGCCTCAGCCAGATGAGGATCTGGAGGGCAGTCTGAAAACCTCAGGTTAGCAGCGGCTGCTTTCAGGACCTGCTCCACTGGTATGTTTCTACCATCCACGGACCTCTTTCGCTTTACTGGGCGAAGACCAGCAGGCCGAGGCACATGTCGGGGTGCAGCAGGGGGCTCGGTCACTTCCTCCACATCCGCAGGGGTTGGCCTTGGTGGATGCGCACCCTCTGCTCCACGCTGTGCAGCCAAGAAAGCAGCCGAGACCTCGAAGGGTGATGTTGGGCCCTTGAAATGCATTTGCCACTGTCAATATAAGCTAAGCAGTCTAGATCAGGGCTCAGCAACCCTTTGAAGCAGCTGGCCGAGGAGACGCGAAGTGAATGTGGGGTTGGGCCAGACGGGAAACAGGTGTGTGTGTGTGTGTGTGTCTGTGGGGGTATGCTGACACACGCTTAAAAGTATCTGCAATTATGAAGAAAAGGCTATTTAAGCCTAAATGCTTTAGCACTGCGCTGATTTCTGAAACTTAGCCTACAGAACACTTGAGCCCCTTCTCAATACACATTTTATATTTCAATATTGCTCGCCAAGATGCAAGCATGCAAGTTTAATGTACTGATTCAAAGTCACTCAGAGGTGTAGAGCTCTTTATCCGTCATTGTCATTTGCAAAAGCATGTGTGACTATGTATGCTTCATCCTCGAAAACATCCGTTTACACAGCCAGCATCAGTGTACTCCTTAGATTTGAAAACCGCAACATAGGAAGCCAATGTGAAAATTAACTGAACGAGTCCTCTTACTCATCATCAAAAAAACACTGCGAACAAGTCCTCCAACTCATAATCCACTTAAAGATGAGCAAGCCCCAATAGATAAAACTCTTGGACTTGCCAGAAGTCTGTCTGATCTTATTTCTGAAAGATACATATGTTGTTTGAATCCTCCTCCCTCAAATAACGCAATACTCCAAGTTTGAAAAGTTTTTGTTACCGGTGTCTTTGCAACAATAAAATTGAGTGATAAGACTCATCAGAATCCGTTCCAACATAACTTTGCTAAGCAGTTAAATCAATGGCTCGGCCAGCCAATGACTGCCAGAGCGAGGCATGCGACAGCATACTGTCCGAGGTTGCAATCATCTTGCGGAGGGCTGTCATATACCTTGCTCTGTTGCTCTTATTGCCTCACGATGGATGCAGCTCTTACCATTTTTAAAGTTATGCGGAAATGAAGTATACTGCACTGTCGGAATAGTTAAGATAAAGCTCTAAAGCTTTTCCTTCTGCGAGATTCCCAGGTTTGAGTTCGAAGTGAAACATCAACCAGTAATATCACACCGAACCACAATCGGAAAGCTATGATGGCTTTCCTTCTACAAAAAACACAAACCAAAAAATCTTCTGTTCGGCCCAGCGACTGCACATGCACACTATGCCAGGGGCTGACCCCTGATTTAGGTGGTTAGCCAGTGCACTCAGTATTTACGAGATAAGGGTTATCCAAAAAAGCAGCAATTGGGGGAGGGGGAGGGGAAGAAGGTGGTGCTGTTGACAGCTGTAATGCCAAAGGGAGTGCCACAAGGTGAAAGCACTGTATAGAGGAACACAAGAAAACAAAAAGAAGTAGATTTTGTAAGCTACAGCCCATGCTCATCAGTCTGAAAGACCGGAAAGAAAGTCAAGACGGGCAAATAATCACCACAGGATCTTGGTCATCAGTTGGCTTGGTTGTACCTGCGGTGCATCCAGGTGACTGGCTGCATGATGGAGTCACTCCTATAATTCACCAGAAGAGTGTAAGTTTCATCGCATATGACAGCACTTGTGAAAGACACCTGGAAACGTGACTATAAGCCCAGTAACATAATGAGGAGGAGGCATCGCAACACATTGCATGCTATCTTACCTCCAGTTTGCGTGCTGGACCGGCTCTCTGATGTTCCTGTAGCCTCAGACTTGCATAATTGACAAAAAGGACCGTGTAGTTGTATACGAATGAGAAACATGAAAAGTGTACTTTTGCGAAACAGTGGCTTCCAGGCTGACACAGTCAGGAAGTGCAAGCTGCCAAAGTAGATCCACTTTGGCGTGTAGACGTCCGAGGTTCCACAGCCGCTGCGCTCTGTTCCCGCCTCCTTGGCGTACTTGTCCCTCAGGTACTTCCACTTTGTTTTTCCGATGTTGCCTGAAGAGAAATATGTTGATTCTAGTGTGGGACAAGCCTGACAGACATGATATACTCAGGCGGAAATGTGAAAAAGACGACAAAAATGCCATAGGCAACTGTAATGCCTCGTGGGCAACGAACAGCACACACAAAACGCACATCAAAAGCACTTGCACAACAAATTTAGTCCCGCACTTAAACATGACTCGCCAAGCTCTCAAGCAAACGACTTTAGTATGTTCACTGCTAGGCTGACAGGGCGGTAGAAGCTACATGCTCGCAGGAACAATCAACAATAGGGTGCATGCATACAACGTGGTCATACTCTCCGGGTAGTCACGGGCATAGAATGGATCAGGCACTGAGGGGCAGGTGACTGACTGATCTAGAGACAGTACATAGCTTTCACTGCCCATCAACTTAGCAGTGAATAAACTACAGACATTTAGTACCGATCTCGCTAACATCTGCTATGTGTACGATGCTACGTATACTTTGTGGGCCAATTGGAACAAATCTATAAAGGAAGAATCGTAAAAATTTGGTTCGGCCGGTATGGTGGTACTGTAACTTGTCATTTCGTTTCGAGAAGTATTTTAAACATGCTTGGCTCAATCGAAAGTTATAATTAAATAGGACTGATTGTCTGAAGGACACAAATGGAGTTCAGCCTTTTCCATACAACCGAGACAACACTTTCTCGTAGGCAAAACAAAAAGAGGATTAAAGGCGACGCAGTGATTATCTTCCTTCTCATTTTTGGTTGAAACAACCGTCAAAACAACGCCAAAACGTGAAGAAAAATAAAGCATTTGGGTATTTACAAATATTACCGTTTTCGTCTGTCGATTTTTGTATGCATGTTTCCACAATATTGTTACAAAAACAATTCAACACCATCATATATCAAGTAAACCATGCGCGCAACACAAAATGCGAAAACACGATGTCAGGGGTTGCAAAACCGTACTTACAGCGCACGATGCCCAACAGACGGGCGACCTCCTTCGAGACGTTCTCCCGTTTCGGGTTGTCTTTGTCGTCGCGCCGAAGCTTCCCGTACAACCAAGGGTAGTTCTCTGGACGACCTCGAGCAACTGAAAGCACTTGCTTTGGTCATCATAGACGGCAGCTTCTTCGGCCTTCTGCGCAGCTTCTTCATGCCTCTGCGCGTCCGCAGCAGCCTTCTTTTCGGTCACCTTCCTCGCGTCGGAAACAGGGGCAAAGTTCATAGATGCAGCCATACGGGCCATTCTCGCAGGCAACTTCTGCGAAGATAATCTGCTTCGTCTGCGGCGGCTGCGCCCGACCTGCGGGAGACAGGAGCGTCCTACTACGTCACAGCGCTTCTTCGTGCGCGTTCAGAAAGAAGTTGAAATTATCCAACTTTCTTATGCGCGCCCGGAAGAAGCGAAGAAGCGGCGCGACGTCACGAAATACGTCACATCCGGCGGGCGCACGACCTACAGCCGCAAAAAGAAGCGTTGGTTTGGATCGCGCTTTAGATTTTCTTGGATAGTGCGTGGAGCGGGCGTCGCGTGCATCTCAGCAGCGTGCCAGGACGCCGCCGCCGTCGGGGGCGGTGACAAGTACGAGGCGAGGACGAGTGGCGCCAGCTCTCTAGTAACCCAAAATGCCATTTTTGTTCGAGCTATCTCTAGAATCACTACGACGTTCCTGCAAAATGTTTGTAACACCTACGTGTTCCTAATAAAATACAACAGATTTTAATTGCTAACGTAAATTTAAATTAATTCATCATGGTTCTTAATTATTTACTCATATTTTGGTAGTTCCTGGTTATAAAAACACGGTGTTTTGAAATCACTTATTACGCCATTTATAACTAATTTACAAATAGAACTAAGAACACAAAGCTCGATGTGGATACCAGAGGTAAATAGAAACTTACTAATCTTAAATTCTACATCAAGCTACTTAAACCCCTTCATCGTATATATCGATAAAGGTCCAACAGAACCATGCAAACGCCTCACCTTCACATGATTGGCACGTGATCCTTCGTATCATTCTGCATTATGCTCATTTCATGTTTGACACAGCTTGCCTCTACTATTCAACTTCTTCTAATCGAACAAATTGCTCGCTGACATAAAACATTCACGTTGTTAACAACATTCTCATTGATTTGACTGTCATCGGCTTGGGACAACGGATGTCTACAAAAATGCCGCACTGCTGGGGATCACGGGTGTCGACTGTCACGAAGTGGGGAGTAAATAAAAGAATAAAAATAATTCCACTCCGAGGTTAATAAAAATTACTTTAAAAGAACAGAAGATTAAGGTTGGACCGGTGACAAGCGATAGGTCCACGCCAGGGGTAGAGGCCGGTGGAGTGGCGACGACACATAGAGTTATAAAACAAAACAAATTTAATATTTCAAAACACGCATCATTCGGCCGGCACGGCCACGAAGGAGAACTAAAATCAAATAACTAACACAGCAGGCTAGCAAAAATCTCGGGGCACAGGCACTAACATCCCGGTTAGGAATACCACACGATTTTAGAGACAATGAAATGAACCGAAATGAAACAAAACTAAAGAACAGGAACTCGAAAGCGTTGAAAACAGGAAAACACAAAATCAAAGTCTTATCTGTGCGGAGTCCAAGTCCAGCCGCTGCCGAAGGTTGACCTGGTTTCCCGGACGATGAAGATGAAGACGGTTCTGGCGATCGGAGAGATGATCCGCACGAACACCGCACCACGCACAGACTCGCACCGGAGTGCCACAACCAGGCCCACAGGCAAAAGCACGCACCGCAGTGCACACACACACGCGCCCGTAGGCAAAAACAACTCCCGGAGGCTAACTAGGGCCTCGGCCCAACGTTCCGAAATACGGAATATCCCGACGCGGGAAAAAGAAAAACGATTACCAGCGGAGCCCCGGCCAGATCCGGGGGTCTCCAACTTCTCCCCAAAAAGTGGTACCCCTACCACGACGACCACCACCCCCTGATTCCCGCCAAAACCCCCTCTATATATGCAAAACATGAGCATTTTGCGGAAGATAACTTGGCGAATCAGAGAGGAGCTTCTTATAGCAAGTCAGCACTCTCAGTTTTGCACAAGCAAAGAAAAATAACAGAAGCACATTTCCAGAGAAATCGACCTTGGAGCGACATTGTGCGTCCGCGGGTGAGCCAGCGCTCGCCGAGGCGTGGGAGACAAAAACTTCAAGGTGAAACAACAACATTCTTTCAGGTTGGCCTCGCCCATCCTCGGATGTCGGCGCCGTCCTGGGCTCCCTCCCCACGCTCCCCCTTTCTCCCGCGGACGCCGCTAAGCTCCAACCCGAAAGGGAAGAAAGGCGCGCCCCCGAACACGGCGACGTTCGGACGCCGCTACAGACAATAAACGGATCTATCGGCGGAAAGTTAAAAAAAAAAATAAACATGAAAAACTGGAATTCGTGACATCGACAGAAGGCTAATCCATTTATATCGGGCGAGTATTAGTGGCTGATTGCTCTACCAGTATAAGAACACATGAAAACGAGACATGTTTGCTGAGCAACCATAGCGAGTACGAGAGTTCATTCGGTAAACAAAATATATCTGAGGAGCAGTCGCAATTAGCCGCGGCACTCCTGACATCCCCCTGAGCTCCGCAGACTTCGGTTTCCGAAGAACAAAAATACCGCACGTGGTACCCGTGAATATTCAGTCCGTCTGGACGGGCCTGATTTCCGCTGTACGCGCTTCGCTTAAACTCCCTCCCTCTATCTTTGTCCTGGTGTCCCCTCTGCCGTAAATCGAACCGCTTCCAAATCAAATACTTCCTCGTTCTCGTGACAGGCTCGCAATCTGCTCTGTTCCAAAGCCTGCTAAAATAAACAACGCGACACACGCACAGAAATGCAATTTGATTTGTCGAGTCTTCTTTTTTATATCCAGACACCGTAAGTGTTCGAATCAAAAGACCCCGCGGCCTGCATATCAATGAGATTGGAGGACGTCGACGCTTGTTCCGAGGATATAGTTTAGCTCTTTACTTTTGATGAAAGTCTCGGTCTCCTTGCCCCTTGAGCTCGTCTTTTCTCGGCCCCCTCCTTGACGCCTGGGTTTCGGTCTCCCTAGGAATAATCCGATCAAACAAGTGAGCACGACGCTTGTGTCCCCACAGTTAGCACTCTGTTTGCGCATCGCTCCTCGAGCCACTTCCCTGGAGGCGCGGATACTACGGCCACTGTTGTTGTACATATGTTATCTTTAGCCGCGCCAGAAGCAACAATGATTCCGTAGGGACGTACACTTAATTTTATTTCTCCACGCTCGTAATTATGACAATGTCGCCGTTTTTTGCGTATTTCCTTTTGTGCACGGGATGTTTCAACAAACTCAAAACAAAACGTTCATATAAATAGAAAAAAAAACTTATTACAGATAAAGTTGTAATACAGAGTAACAACCCTCTCGATCAGAGAGTCGGCCAATAAAAAAAAAACAGAAATTCAATATAAGGTTTGATCAAAATATGTGTTTTGTAGTGTGATACAAGGCACTCGCCTAAAAGGACCACTGATAAACTAAGATACACATATGTTCTATTCCTAACAACTGCATGCCATTCCTAGATATCATACTCAACATTTTGTGATTACAAACTGCGTACTTGAGGGGAAAACAATATTAAAGATGATTTTGTATGTGACTGCGCGAGTCAATAAAAAAGATGGCAAGCTGATGCCTCCTTACTCATTCGCTATTTTTATATCAGTTTGTTTAGACAATACATATTGTCTCCGGCATCAATTTCAAATGGTCTGACGAGGCCTCGATGCCGCCATAAAACAGGTATTCAGCAGTTCACCACTGTCTGTAGTCGAACAAAAAATAAAAACGTAAGTGTCGTAAAATGGTTATGTGCATGCTCTCGAGCTTGTGCGTTCTACATCACAGTCATCGTTATCGTCGGAATTTATAATTTAAATTTTGATATAAAAATAGGAATGTGTGGTTTTCGTGGCGTAGCATGTAATCTTATAGAAAGTTACTTCTCAGGCAGAGAGCAGTACACGCTGCAACATGTGATAAAATTCGAGATAGGTGCAAACAATACGAAAAATTCCGAGGAACCATATATACTTCTTATAAGTTGCGAATGCGAAAGCATGAATGGTGTTTTTCTCCCTTAGTTTGTCTTCGGTGTACTGGCATACAGTAATATACACAAGGTAAAGAGCGGAAACTGCCATAGGAACTAAGGGCCCAGATAACACGCAGCGCATTTAGCGGGCAGGATTAAAAGTTCATATGTTTCAGTTCTCCGGTTCCGGTATGGGTAGTTTTAGTTCCGAATTCATCGGTGTTGCCCACGTGCATGCAGACGCGGCTTCTTGACATTTAAGTCGCGATTTCGGCTGGAATGATTGCTGTATTTACATGTATTTGCCATCTATAAGTGAAGTTCGAAGTTTAGAAATTGCATACTCTGTGAAATAAAAATTAGCTGACATCACACAACAAAAGGTATATTTTGTTGCGGTAAAATATTTGTTAAAATTAAAAGAGTTTTGGCTAATTGAATATTATATGCAAAGCAGGAAGTGATTCAAACACAATTTATTTTGACCTCAAAAATACAAAGATTAATCAGCTCTGGCATAACATTTTTACTAAAATAGCAATCTTTATTTAAAAAAGAAAATTAATATTAACATAATGAATCATTTACAACATAATGAATGAGAAAATGATATCCGGGAAAATATGCGCCATGATTATTTGCCAACCAAGAACTTGTGGCATGATAATGCACGAAACTCAAACAATACACACCTTGATAAGAAAGTGTCACGAAGTCACAGGTCACAGGATAAAAAAAATCTTCCCTCGCAACCTTCTGAAAGCCGCCAGCTAGCGATGTGTACCATGGCGCCATATTACACAGTTTTCACATCAGTTTTGATAAATCAATTCGGCATACTTTAACATTTTGTTTTTGGCTAAAAGAGAAAAACCTTACCATACATTGGAGATTAAACCAGGTACAAGCAGATTTCTAGAGTCCGAAACTGCAATGTTCAATAAAATACCTCCTAGTTATGTATACATCACTTCACATTAAATAAATACACCATTACCCTTTGAATTTGTCTAAATGCCCCCCCCCCCCCCCCCCAGAAACAGCAAACTGGAAATGTATTTTAATTATCTAGGCTCCTGTTAAAGAAACGGAGATACCAACGGAGACGCCCTTGGAAAAACATCTTTAAAAACCTTTTCTGACACTCCTCGAAGCACAGAGGGAAAGAACTGGCACCAGCCAGTATTGCAAACAAAACAGCACACACATTTGGGACATGTGCTACATTCTGTACAATGGCAAGAAACCGAGATTCTAGCTGTTTGATGAAATCAAAAAGAGTCTTTTATGGTACAATTAGATTCGCAAATAATTTACTGGGCAAATGATATGCCTTTATCATCCGGAAATACTGGTGAGGCACTTTCACCTTTTCAGGCAAATCAGAACAGACACAGTTCTGAATCATTTTCCCGAGAAAAAGTTTGATCAGAAATCGTCCAACATAAAATGTGCTGGAGTGGCCAATTACACTTATTTTGTGTTTGATGCGAGTTCGGAAATATCGTCTAACGAGGGCAAGTTGTCCACAGAAAGTGAGTCCACATTATCTGTGATTGAAGCTTCCTCGAGAAATAATGTTGACATATCTTGAAGACGATCAGTCTTGTTGTCCTCAACGTTGCCGCTCTTCGACAGTTTGAATAGTTTTTTTTTATTCCAATGTGTTTCGGTCCTGTCCTGAACTGGTACACACTTGGATTGGTGTTTCATTCCTGCATCCGCCGGATTGTTCCGAACATATTCTCCAGGGGATCCTGCTGCAGTCTCCTCCTCCCTCCTCATCTACTTAATTCTCTCCTGCTCCTCGCCTCCTCCCCCTCGTCTCTTCTCCTCCCCCTCTTCCACCTCCCTCCCGGGCGGTGAATTATGGGAAACGTCCCATAATGCAACGCGCGCGACACCGCGGTGCATTATGGCACTTTTCCAATAATACACTGCACGGTTACGCCGACGGCGGCGCGTCACACCGATGCTTAACGGCTACGCCGACGCGTCACGAAAAAGCGTTACGCGGACACCTTACGGTTACGCCAACGGCGACGCCGACGCATCACAAAAAAAGCGTTATGCCGACGCGTTACGGCTACGGCGACGCGTCACGAAAAGCGTTGCGACGAGGCGTTACGGTTACGCCGACGGCGACGGCGACGCCAACGCCGCTCAAGCCGGAAACGGGATCCTAAGAGCTGCGCTCTAAAATAAGCCATATTCATGGCTTCCTCTGGAAGCTTATTAGCATAAACCATTGCTAAAAGCGCACCGCAGAGCGAGGCACTCAGTACTTTAGTCGCACGCTTCACTTTTATATTGCTGAAAGGCTTCTGCAGAAGGTGTCTGTCCGGAAGCTTTGGTGCTTGCCGCAGTCTCCTTTCGTGGGTAGAATTGTAAAGTTGTACAATGTAAGACCAGTCAATGGTCTCATTTCCAATCCACAGCTTGTGTGCTTGAAGGTTATTTTTTATGGTCTTCATAAGGTGTGGAATATCATAAATGAAATAAACACGCTCATCTTAAACCTTAAAAAATACCTGACTGACTGACACACCCAGCTGGTTTGCTAGATACGTTCTAAGCACCCTGGTCGCACACAGGAGCTTTTACCTTGCATCCAATAGCTTCAAGTCTTTGAATGAGTGACACCAGAAGTTTCAGGATGAGAGATGAGGGTGTTGAGGTGTGCTCAATTGTGTATGCAAGCGGTTGAACCCACTTTCTGGAAATGCCAAAGAGTAGGATGACCAAGCTTTGGTCCGCAATGGTAGATGTACGTTCTACACCATCATCTGTGAGCCCGTGAACAATATCACAAGAAACATCGTAATACGAGTTTTTTTTTTTTTTTCAAAATTATTCATCACAACTTAGAGTGCATACACTGTCACCAGGACCGAGTGAGTTGCCACGGTCGAAATGACACCAGGTATAATACCTGGAGTCATTTTCAGATTGAAAAGCCATCTGCGCAGAGAACGCTGAATAGGAAGCGTTAGCACCGATGACAGATAACGGTAAGCTTGAGGACCATTAAAATTCATGTGCAGAGCGAATTTCTTCAACCACAGGGAGTACAATTTTCCCCAATCATTCGACTTTGATTTTGTGTGTTCTGATAGCAGTTCAAAAATACCATCAGGCACAAAAGGACGCACCGTTTCAAGCTCTTCTGAAGCGTCTCATGGCACTTGCTTCTGGTGTTTTCAAAGGCTTACAATAGTCTTCCTGTAAGCCGAAAGCTTCGCTTGAAGACGTCTGGTAACGTCCTTGGGTTGTCTCCTTTAGTACTTGCTGGACGCAGGTATTGAACCGTAGCCTGCTAAAAAAAGATGCAGGAAGGGCTCAAGTCAGGCTAGATAATCTATGGTTTGTCAAGATATAGTTCTAGTACTGCTCAGAAAAAAGTGGCTGATATCACTGAAAATTAAAACCCATTTTTAACTTCGTATTGCGTTAAGTATCACTGCAGAAGTTATTCAACAATTATGGTGTTACATTATGTTCGTGTAGATAAAAATTTAGATTACACTCGGCAAATACGTAGGCATTCTATTAATCAGGAAAACATTCTGTGATGTAAATGGCAAGAACAGTTAAAAACGAGAAAACTTTTGCAGGCACCGAGCGTACTAGAAAATATATTTAAGGTAGTCTTTATTCTGCCTACAGCGCAAGCCCAACATTCTCTACCTTTATATAGGGCCTCATGGTGGACCAAATGCACAGGGTGCACATAAACCTGGAGACCTAATATTTGTTTTTTTTTTCAAAATTAACCTTCTTCTAGTGGTGAACTAGCGTACATACTCATTTTACAATTATATTACTGCTTTTACAGTATTCAAGATGTGCAGAAAGCGAGTGGTTCACTTACAACGGCCATCCAATGCAGGGCAGTCAACGAACGTGGCTATAGTACTGCGGTTGCGGAACTGCAGGACAGAAGAGCTGCATACCTCCATTTGTTCTGAAAACATGTTAGTATTAGGCTCAAGTTTTTCACTAAAACCGATGCATTGCTCTAAAACTATTCTTGTTGTGCCCCACACGAGGTGACAATAATTTATATGAGACCGGAAAAGGGCATGATAAATCATGAGTTTAATGTGAACAGGCAATATTGAGCGGCATCTTCTAATAACGCCAATGACTCTGCACAATCTGCTGACCAAATTATCAATATGGCGATCCCACGACAGATGCTTAGAGAAAATTACGCCCAGCGTTTTGTGGTGCTTAACTATATCGATTACTGTACCACTTAAGGTAAGGGATTTAGTGTAGGAGACGTGCTTATTCAATGACCGAAATACGAGTGCCTTGGTTTTGTTTACATTAATCTTAAGGCAATTTACCTCAGACCATCTGCCAAATTGCGCGAGAATATCGTTCCCCTTAATAATTAAGCTTTCTGCGTCTACGCCCGAAACAAAAAGGCTGGTGTCGTCGGCATATATTACAAACTGCGCTAGAGTACTAACCTTTACCACGTCGTTTATAAAAATGTTAAAGAGCAGAGGGCCCAGTATGCTACCCTGAGGCACGCCGCAGGTTAAGGCTTTGAGAGAAGAAGATCGTCCGTCGATGCTGACACACTGCTGGCGATTGGAGAGATAGGAATCCAAGAGTGCTGGACCACGTATTCCATAACACATTAATTTATCAAGGAGTATTTGATGATTGAGGCAGTCAAACGCTTTACTAAAATCAATAAAAATACCTAGTGTTAAAAGCTTGTTTTGAATGTTATTTAGAATGATTTCTTTCTGGAGTAAGAGCGCTGACTCTGTCGACCTTCCCTTTCTGAAACCAAATTGGGCATCAGTTATTATTTCATCTCGATAAAGAAAACTTTCTAGGCGAGTTTTGACAAGCGTTTCTAGTCCCTTAGAAAAAATTGGCAGGATGGATATTGGTCTATAGTTGGTCATTAGGTTCACATCACCTCCTTTGTGAATCACAGCAACTTTGGCAAGTTTCATATTTGCGGGGAACTCACCGCAAGCCAAGCTGAGGTTAAATATATGTGCGAGGTACGGTGCAATTATGTCGATGACAAGCTTGACTGGTTTCATTCGATAATCGCTAATATCACGACTGTTACTATTTTTGAGTCGCATGAATATTTTGTAAACCTCAAATTCATTTGTTGGATTGAGAAAAAGGGACGAACTTGTGCTCTGTACAATATATTTAACAGCATCTTCATTATATGTGCTTGAAACAAGATTTACCAAGTAGGAATTGAAGCATTCTGCCAGTGGGACACCGGATAGCATTTGGTCATTGATCAGTAGCTCCCCCATTTTATCGTTACGTGGGCCACGCTGGAGAACCTCATTTATAGATTTCCATATCATAGAAGGAGAATTTTTCGACTTATATCTGAAGAGGTTTGCATGATACTGTGCCTTTGCTTGTTTTAGTATACAGTTGAATTTATTTCGATATTTTTTGAAGGATGCTAAATTGTCTGGGTGTCTCGAGGAAATAAACTTTTTGAACAATATACTCTTTTTTCTAATCATTTTGATGTGATCAAGTGTGATCCAAGGTGTTCGTGATTTTCTCGACCGAGATATTACTTTATACGGAAAACATTCATCATAGCACTTCTTGAACAAGTCATGAAATGTATCGTAGGCATCAATAACGTTTGATTGTAATGTCACAGATGTCCAGTCGAGAGCACATATTTTGTTTCTAAAATGCAGCAAAGCATGTTCTGTTAATGGTTGGAAAGAAAAAAACATTTGATTTCGCTCTTGATTTCTAATCACAGCAACGAAAGGCGAGGAAAATAGGAATATGGTCGCTGATGCTACAACTGATCGTACCAGCTGCAGTCAGTCTTTGGCCCATATTTGTAATGAAGAGATCCAGTACGCTTTCACTTTCAAGTGTAGTTCTAGTAGGTGTCAAAATCACATTTGCATATCCGAAAGAACTCAGAACATTGCTAAATTGGGTCCCAGCATAAGAAGGTTCCATCATATTAATATTAAAGTCGCCACCGAGAACAACAGAAAAACTATTTGTTGATGCAAATTCCAAATAACTATCTAAAAAGGATAAAAAACCTAAGAGGTTGGCCGACAGTGGACGATACACGACAGAGAAAAGCCGAATGCCACTAGTTAAAGTTAAAATTTCATAGTCTTCATTCATCTCAGTCAGGCAGTCCAGTATTTGGTAAGTTTCGCGTTGCTCTGCATAAATGGCGACACCGCCACCCCTCCGACAGATTCGATTTAGGCAAAAATGTTTGTATCCAGGCAAATTTAGCACGGGCTGGTAATCTTGGTACCACGTCTCTGAGAACATTATAACATCAAAATACATCGCAGTCATCCAGAAGTGTGCAAACACCGTCCTTCAACCGTCCTTCTTGTTTTGGAGGGAACGCACATTAAGATGGAAAACAGTAACATCTTTTGGATTTGTGTGCTCCTTAACGTCTGACGGCAAAATTAATTCATGGTACTCCAGTTTACTGCAGATGTACTCAATTTTAGCCAAGTCATCATCATGGGCGATATGGCAGACGGCGCTGTTTTCGGACTTCCTAGCAACAATTTTTCCGTTTCGCACCCAAGCGTATTTCCAGCCGCTTTCGGTTGATAGTCAGCGCAAGCAGCCGTCTCAAAACCGGACATAGGTTTCCATTGACATAGACGGGTGCCGCCGGCAAGATATTAAGTTGCGTGGTCGACATCCGGGTACGTCGTGCCTTCTCAAGAATTGAGTCGCGCTTTCGACGGCTTTCAAGCTGCACGATGATATTTGGCGCCGTGGTGTCGCGGCCCGGCAAGCGGTGGCATGCCTCAATGTCGTCAACCGTGACTGGCTCACCAATCTGCTCGCACAGCCTGGTGACCACGTCAACAACGTTCTCATTTGGCTGCCTGGCAATACCTTTGATCTCAAGGTTTGAGTTGCGTGAGTACTGCTTCCTCTGTGTCATTCTGGTCAGGGCCACCCTCATGTCACCCCGGAGTGTGCTGCACGTCTCACGCAGACTCTCGTTTTCCCTCTTCAGCTCCCCATTCTCCCTGATTATGTCTTCGACCTGTTGTTTAAACTCCTCAAAGGATTTGTTTATGAAGGTCATCCCTGAATTTGTTTCGCGTATATCGGAGTGCATTTCACGGATCTCAGTCCGTAGCTATCGTTCAAATGTTTCTTTAAAACCTTTAAACTCCCTCCTGATCTCATCCTTAAACTCGTTCAGCATCTTCACTACTTCCTTCGACATGATCTCAGCAGTACGCAGGCGCAATAGAAATTGACCGTGGCGGTAGGCACCCAACCCGGAAAGGGGAGACGTATACTGACTGAGCGGTCGACCTGCGCTGAAGGAGCGAGGAGGGACTTCGAGACAACGGGCCGAAAGCCGTCTCCTGTGCTGGGCCTAACTTCATGCGGGGACGACCGTCCGGTGACGCCCGTGCCTGGCCCAACGGAGCGTGCGTACCAGGACGCCTTCTCGTCTTGAGACCAACGAACGCCTAGCCAGAGCTGCGTCTCCCCTTGGACCCGGAACGTCTGTGCGGGTTTGGTGTACTGGAGGCCGGCTCTCGCTCTTGGGCGAGGCAACAACCTGACCCCGGTCCACCGTGGTCCAGTCCCCTCCAGCGTTGGGCTTAGCTTCGAGTACGGCCAGCGTGCGGCGCCCCCGCTCCGGTCGGCGTGAGTCGCCGCTACCCCACTTCCCTGCCAATCACGCTCCTGGTGGCCCGCCCTCTTCCTCTGGCAAGGTTGGCGGCGCTCTTCCAATCGGTGTCCTTCGCCTCTCTTTGAGTGACGGACCTCTTTTCGCTCCTGCCTGTCCGCTTCGCTTTATTGTTTTGCTGTTGCGCCCGGGCTCTTGTGTTTGCCTCTCTTTTATGTGTTACGCGGGTTGCGTATATACATTTCGCCGAGAGCACAGAACCGCGAGGAGGAAAAAGAGAGAGAGAGAAGAGGAAAGGGGAAGAGAGGCCGCCGTGATTGGCCCTTGTAGTCACGTGGTACGCGCCCGGCTGTTCTGGCCGTCACCCCCCGCAAGCCTCGCCCGAGAGCAGACGCCGCCGGCGCCTTTGGGCTGCTGTGGCTGCCACGCCGGACCTGCCGAAGTCAAAGGTACGCTGCGAGTGTGTAATCCAGAAAACTGAAAATTTAGAAGTGAGATCGACGCTCTCACAGTAGTCAACACGCCCGTGACTCCCAATGTACAACCAGCGAACCTAGGCAGAGCACGGGAGGCATTCACTTGATAGAATGACATTTTAGCGAACGCCCACGTTTCACCGAATGACACTTTAGCGAATAGTTGGACGCCGCGAAGCGGCGCTTTCGGGTGGGCCAAATGGGTTCACATTTTTGTAATGAGCCGGCAGAGACTGTCGCCGCGAAGCGGCGTAAGCGCAGCGCGGCGGATGGGTTAACGTGCACCCCCGTTATTCGCTAAAACGTCAATTCGCTCATATGTCGCTGTTCGCTAAAATGTCATTCGCTCATGTGATATGGACCCAAATTTTCAGTTTTGTGGATTACACACTCGCAGCGTACCTTTGACTTCGGCGGGGTCGGCGTGGCAGCCACAGCAGCCCAAAGACGCCGGCGGCGTCTGCTCGCGGGCGAGGCTTGCGGGGGGTGACGGCCAGAACAGCCGGGCGCGTACCACGTGACTACAAGGGCCAATCACGGCGGCCTCTCTCCCCCTTTCCTCCTCTCTCTCTCTCTTTTTCCTCCTCGCGGCTCTGTGCTCGCGGCGAAATGTATATACGCTTCCGGGGGTTCCAGTCCGCCCGAGCCGCCGCAGCTCCGGAGTCGTCACCGCCGAGATCGCTCGAGAGGCAAATTTGGACGACGCGTCTAGGTGGCGTCTAGGTGGCCATCTTGGCCTTGGGACGTCGGCAGGCACGTTGTCCACATATCTGATGTGCCGGATGTCAGTCGTATATTCTGACAGCAACGCTAGCTAACGTATTTTCCGCGGCAAGTAGTAAGACCCGGCGTTAGAAATGGCATTGGTCAAGGGTTTATTATTTGTCCAGATGATGAATGGTCTTCTTTCAACAAAGTGTCGGAAGTGGCGAACAGCCAAGTATGAAGCCAGCAAACTTGAGGCCAAACACACTTAAGCGCGTTTGTGTGCGCTTCAGATTCTTTCAAAAAAAGGCGGGTGGTTGCCACTGGTCATTGATGCGTTGCTGAAGTATCGCTCCGACCGCGGTAGCTGAGGCGTCCGTCATAATCAAAGACGGAGCGTTGTGCATCGGATGTTGCAGAAGGGTGGTCTCCAGCAACGCTCGCCTCCCTTCGCAAAACGCTTCATCAGCTGCCTCATACCAAGGAAGAATAGTAGTAGACCCTCATTCCTTGCCGCGGAGAAGGTCGATAGGTTGAAGCAGCTTGGCACAGTGCGGAATAAAACTTCCGTAAGCGTTGACGAAACTAACGAACTGGCCGAGCTTGAGAGTGTTTTTTGCCGCGGGAACTCTGAAATAGCGCTGATTTTAGCAGTCACAGGTCAAATGCCTGAGCTATCAAGGTGGTGGTTGAGAAACTCCATTTCTGGCGCTCCAAACTTGCTCTTCGTGGTGTTGGTAATTGGGCCATCTTTGGCGAGCCGTTCAAAGAGAAGCAACCCCAGGTTTCTGAAACATTCGACAGCTGCACACTTGCGCTATTTGTCGGCCGTCGCATAGGAGCCCGAACTTAACTGAATGGAAGAAGATATTATCTTTTTTTAATAACAAAGTAACAAATCTTATTGCCCTCTTGAAACAGGGAAACTAAACAAATACGCGCCTATTTTCAAGAATTCAAGGTAATCACACCAATATATTATTTACTTCCTGGTAGAATAACCACGATCCCATAGACGACAACCTAAAATGAGCGTAGACATCTAGCGTCCGGGAAGAAAATCATAGCACTTTACAAAACTAAATATAAGGGCTATCGTTTCATTTTACTATTTTAGCTTATTCCCAAAGCGCATTCTAAAATTGTAATTTATGGTCGGGCTTGACGCGTTTGAAGTTCCTTCTAACGACAGTTGGCGATCGCGAACTAAACTTTGTTATCTAAGCAGCGATTTTAATCTCAAAGCCTTTCACAACGTTACAAACATTTTATGAGATAGGATAGGTACTCTGGAGATGTAGTATTTTGACTTGTAGGTAATAATTTTCGCAGATTCAAATATTCAAAATTTGTGATTCTTTGATATCTGACGCTTAGGCCGGGCGCGCCTCTCCCAGGAAGCCGCAATTACCATTTGAGAAGATACAAATGTTGCCTATCATGTAGCTGAGCACATGTCATCCTGCGATACAAGAAATCCCTTTGATGTCTTGAATTTCTTTTAATGGTTTTTCGTGTCGCAACATGCAATACTGCGCTCTGGAAGCTAAGACCCGGAGACTTTTTGGAGAGGTGCGAATTTCACAGAAAGCCACAATTATCAGTTGAGAAGTTAGAGCTGTTGCCTAGTTTGTAGCTAAGAATGTGTTGTCCTGTAATCCGAAAGAGCATTTTGATGTCTGGAATAAATATTTTTTCTGTGATTTCTTGAAATTGGTGTCTGTTACCTGAACATGAAAGTTTGCGCTCTTTGTGGGCTAAGAGGTGCGTACCTTTCGGGCAGGTGCGCCTTTCACTGGAAGCCACAATTATATGTTGAGAAGTTGCAGATGCTCCCTATTCTTCAGCTGGGTATGTGCCGTCCAGTGATCAAAGAGAGTATTTTCACGTCTTTTAATATTTTTTTTTTATCTAATTGTTTTATTAATTGGTTCCTCGGGTCAGAAGATGCACTTTTGCCCTCTGGAGGCCAAGAACCGCACACTTTTCGGGTAGGAGGGCATTTCACAGGAACCCACAATTATTAGTTTAGAAGTTACAGATTCTGCCTATTCTGCAGGTGGGTATGTGTTGAACTGTGATCCGAGAGCTTTCTGATATCTGGGGAACTCTTCTATTCTTTGAATATGGTTCTTTGTGTCTGTACATGTAACTTTCTGGTCTGGACACTAAGACCTGCAGACGTTTTGGTCATGTACGACTTTCACAGGAAGCAAAAATGATCAGTTGAGAAGATACGAATGCTTTATATTCTGTAGCCAGTTATGTCTTGAATGGTACTACAGAAGAAAAAAAAATGGCTTTGTTCATCTTTTTGTGTTTGCTTATCTTGCAGCTCTCTGCCGATTTTTTTCGAGAGGGGGGGGGGGGGGGTCAGTTGCCCTTCGCCTAGGGCTATTCACAAGATACAAATGGCATGGTTGTCCTCTGGTAGTCCCGCCTCTTGTGCAAAGCTTTATCTTTAGGTAACACGATGGCATTTCGTGGGCTTTGAGCATGGTTCCTGATGGCAAAGGAGAACGTGCCAGAGGTCGGGCACCCGAAAGAAACACCCTGAAACTCCAACACAGGCCTCTGACGTCACGTAAGAAAA
The DNA here is from genome assembly GCA_013358835.2 of Ixodes persulcatus. Classification (NCBI taxonomy): domain Eukaryota; kingdom Metazoa; phylum Arthropoda; class Arachnida; order Ixodida; family Ixodidae; genus Ixodes; species Ixodes persulcatus. The sequence continues at coordinate 491,553 of JABSTQ010009790.1, read as the reverse complement.
GTGGCGCAACTGTCGGCGCGGAGCATGCACAGACGTGTCTTTTTATTAACCCGAATGTGGTTTCTTCGTGCGCGCTGTGTCCCCTCCTGGTGTGGGAATTCCTGACTTCTTTGTAAGAAGCATGCTGGTCTTTATAAGCATTCCAAAAGACGCATTTTGATTATTGCCACACGTGTGTGTGAGCAGGCGCATGTCCCACGTGAACGTACCCTTCGCAGCCCTGAATGCATTTACAAGTGCCTACCCAGTCATGAGGGGGGATACGCACCTTCTCGTAGCTTTGCTTGACGTTACATCACGTGATTTGGGTGATAATGTTATTGCCTTCTGCCTGATTTAGGAGTTTGGTATAGACAATTAGAAGCATGGAACTCCGACTGGTGCCATGCACCGAGAGCTGTGTCTTTCGACGCAGCAACACTGAGGGATGTCGGTCCCCGACGTTCTCCACCGAGAGCAGTTGCTGCCAGCGGGAACGATCAGAAGCATCAGTTCTCTGCAGCTGGGATGCCTTCAGCTGGTCGTAGATAGGGAGGAGTTGACGAAGGAGCGGGAGAGCACGTCGTACTCTTCGTCAGCTTCAGTTGGAGAGAGCGCCGAGAGGACGCGATGGTATTTGCGCCTCTCACCAGTGATGCCTGCCAGGTGGAACTGCAACTCCGTCTCAAGAAACCAAACTCGCGGGTTGCGGTCTCAGTACGGCAAGAGCCGAACCGCCAAAGCCGCGACTGGAGGTGGAGTTGAGGCCGGTGGTTGCATGCTTGGAGAATTGTGCGGTTCACAACTAGTGACAACAATGAGCAAAAGGTTAGATTTTTTTGTGTTCTCTGTCTCGAGGCGCGTGAGAGTCACGCTGCCGTGAACATAAGCTTTTATATACTTAATCTGATCTTCGGTGCTGCTACAATGCCACTATCATGTCAACTACAATGCCAACATGATCAATTTGTATTGGAAACATTGAAAATAAGTTTGTTTCATGGAATTGTGAAATTGGATGGTCTTCAACACCAGAAACAACTTTTGAAAATGGGTTGGTGAAGACGCTCGAACAAACACCGTTAGACACCACTTTGCCGTTTTCGTTCGTTTGTGACAGCATTACATTCCTTGTTGCAGTATTCCAAAACGATTGTTTTTTTTTTCTTGTTTTTTTTTTTCTAAATAATAAAGGTAATGTTACAGTATAAAAGAGACTCACTAAGAGCATTGTTGTAGCATTCGACGGCAAGTTTGTAAGCATCCGAACGACTTCCGCATAATCATTTTTATCTGCAAGGAACAGTCGTTTTTTTGTTTGCTAGTACTTTTAGTGTTACGTTACACCAGGATAACTGCTCAATATATTTATTGACGCGACAAGGACAAGTATAATAACGGTATGTTTATACGAATTCCATTTAGATTACACATTGCAATCATCAAAAGTTTCAAAACAAGTGTTCATTAAACTGATAAGCTCTTCATTAATAGCTGAGAAATTGGCATGACCGAAATATCTTATAATATTTGTCCTTTGTATGGGTTGGGATGTTTAAATATTGAAATATAAATGCACACTTGAGTGGTCGCTAAGAGAGGACAAATAAGAAATCGACGAGACAAGATAAGGGCATGTAGTTAATACCAGGTCAAATATTTGAACGGCTTGCTGTAGCTCTAGTTAGTTTGTCAACTAGCTGGCGAAGGTTGCAGTCAGAGCCAATGTCTAAGAAATATGACATTGCGACCAAAAAGGCGTCAGCGCAGGGTTCTGATCTAACCACGTGATGTTAGGAAAATTATTATTTCCGAGAAAAAAAAAAGGAGGAACCTGAAAACTTTTGTTACTAGAAGGTTAGTAACGTCATGTAGCTTACTTACCGCTTAGGCTGAGGGTGATGGTAGCAGACACCAATTATGCACACTTTAAAACCTACCACGACGATCACCCAAATAAGTTCAAGGACACGGTATACAAGAACCATAAGGAAAATAAAGGTACCAGCAATGGTAATGAGTGCACCACCACCACCACCACCACCTCTTAAAGGGGTACTCTGGCGTTTTTGTCGTAGTCCCCATTTTGCCTAAAAACTTGCTAAACACACCAACAAACATCGCTGAAATAGTAACCCAAACATTACGTCCTCATTTTTTGTCCTCATCTTGGTATTCAAAGTGAAAAGCTCTACTGGCAACATTGAAAAAGTGACGTCATGGGAAGGCAGGGGTTCACTCTTTGGGCTGTAGACTTTGTTCCCAATTGATTTCAAACAGTTTCATGTTGTCAAATGAATGCTTTGGAAGGTCGCTACAGCTCCAGCGCAGCAGCACGAAACAAATGCTTGGCATAGTTCATTTTTAGACAGCCCCCTCGAACCGCAAGCCTGCCATCCCGCACGTCATGGCAATGAAAAGCGCGGGAATATTCGAACCTTGGTTTTGGGCGTCATTTTTATTTGCCGACTTCACAATCACTATTTTTAATTTCGCGATGCTGAATAGCACACCGAAAAGAGTAAAAGATGGCGATTTCAAAACTATGGCTAGGTGGGGTTGCTCAAAAAATCGCCGGAATACCCCTTTAACTCTCTATGATATAGGTAGTAAACATTGAAACGTTTGAAACCATAAAAATTAGTTGTCACAAGCATTCGCTGAAACCATTTTTTTTTAAAGTACGTCTTCATCACAAGAATCAATGTCGCAAAAAACGTTTACACCGTTTCTTCATCACGCTAAGAATATTAGTCAAAATAACCGCCAACTTATTACAGAAGCTTCGTGGCCCACTGCCGGTTCCTATTTCTCATGTGGAATAAACGGTTGCACGAGAGGCAGACGAAGTTCCGCCGTGTTCCCATTGCGAGAAACAAAAGTGCTATTCGTAAAAGTTATTTCATGAACGCTGTAAATATAACGTTATGTCTGTAATATGTTTTGTTTGTTTACGAAAACCTTGTTGTATCGCAACTAAAACACCGACAACTGCGCTTTACCAAATTTTATTAACTTTCGCCGGGCGAGACGTATTTGAAGACAAACGTCCTCGCAAATTATCGTACCGAGTGACTTTAGGCTAGCACGTAACACAAGAAATTTCTCTTTTACCTTAGACTATATAGGTTTAACCATAATGTGCCAACATCTGTTGATACGAAAGACTCCTAAGCGATGCGCTCGCTTTATGCCATGAGAAGAAAGATGAAGGTTAGCCCATTGTAATAATGAATTCTTTAGTTTTTAGTCTGATTGGGCTCTGGACCCGAGTAGACTCGAGATTGTCACGCCGCGACCTATTTTTGCAGTAGGTGAAACGCGCAGACACAGCATGACTACGAAATCTTACGAGAGATTATAGAAAAAAATACAGTTTTTCTTGGTTCTAGTGTTGTTAGTCAAGTGCCGATGCCTACAAATTGTCTTTTGTGTAACTTTTTATTTTGTTCTACCTCGTCGATATTTTTATTCAAACGAGCCTGCCCTTTTTGGAAATTTTATAAGGAGGTATTTAAACTTTGCAGCAGAGATATCATTTCTCCAGCGAAGTTTCGGGTGGAGCACTGAAATAAGGCCATGCATTGGCGTTCGTGCAAAGGCCAGGGTTAGTTTTAAGGTCTCACAGATTGCAACAGTAATAAACAGAAATGTCGGAACACCCGCGCATTTTAGACAGAAGCAGTTGTGTGGATGGAAACACAAACAAAAATATGTTTCGAGCTCTCTTAGCGTACAAGGACGAAAATTAAGAGCATGAGCGAGAAAAAAAAAACAAAAACGCTGTGAGATAGTGATGGGCATCATCCTGACGTTCCCAGCCTAACGGAATCCCCCGTGTCCGGCCACCTGTTGAAGTACGAGCCGATGACCGTTGATGGCGCTGTAGATGATGTTGCTCTGACAAATCGAGGAAATGCATGAGGCATAACATCACCCAATGTAACGAATAAATCACCGTCACTTCTGCGATGATCTAGTACTGCCGATGCTGATGACGTTAATGATGCACATACTTCAGGAATAAATCTATGAACATGAGACATGAGACAGGGGGCAAGCCTAGGCCTGAACGGAAATAAAAGACGCAGTACGTTAGTGACGGGAATCGTCATGACGTTCCCGTGCCCATTGTGCACAGGAACATCCAAACATTGGTGTTTCATAAAAAAATTAAATTTAGAAACGTGAAAAAGATATTAAAGATTTGATCACTGTCTCCGAAGCAGGAATTATCACACAGACCAAGCCCATTGAATGGGCTTGGTCTTTATACTAACTACTGCATCATCCTGACGTTCCCATGTGAAGCCACCTAAATTTGTGGACTTACGATGCTGGGTCAATGCTCTACCAGTGCGTATACTTTTATCAATAAAAATACACTGTCACCGAGCTTGTTTCCACAGCGTTAGACGAGTTATGGTATGTGCTTAGTTAAATGAAGGGCCAGCCAATTTTTCCGGCAGCCGGCAGAGACGTCCGCTCGGAAAAGTGCCGGCAGTTTCCTCCCATTGGCTAGCTGCAAACTTGTAACTATACTGCCGGCATATTTTTGCGAGTATCACATTTTTGCCTGTATCACAGGGGCGTGTGTACTGCCCGTTCTGCTCCCACGTTCACGGCGCTTCGCGGCGACAGTGTGCGGTAGCTTGTTTCAAAAAAGGTAATTCGCCTGGCCCAGCCATACGCGCCGTTTCGCGGCGTCCAAGCCCGATTATTTTTGCGTGTATACTGGGATGTGTGTTGACCCCAACAAGCCCAAGTGTCATTTAAAGGGTAACCCTGCCCTTTGAGTGACACTTGGTGATGAGTAAGCCCCGCATTGGCAACTATGCCATGTGCCGTCAGGAAGCGCGGATTGGTGGAGGAAGCCGTGGTAACGCGAAAGCGGGATGCGAAGGGTAACGCCGAGAAGTGTTTCCACAACACTCATAGCATAAAAGGGGTACTGTAGGAAGCACTTAAAATATTCCAACTGCTTTATAGTAAATAAATACAGCCTTAGTTCTCCATGGGCCAGATTATTGCTGCTATATGTTTAGTTCTTCATGCAGAGTGCATCCTCTTGTGTATACCAGCTCATCACAGCTTTCAAATAGTGTTGTTTATAAAATTTATTATTGACTTTCTGACTTTTTTTAGAAATAAACAGAAATCCACAATTTTTTTTCATAATGTCACAAATACAAGAATTGTAGACGAATGACAACTTATATTACACGTTTAAAAAGACAAACTTGCGCCTAGCTTTAGAACATGAAAGGTATTGTGCATCCTGAAACAAGGACGAAGAACGACTGATTCGCTAGTGCCAGTCGCGGCTTTTTCTTATAGGTTTACTGTTCTCCAGAACATTCTAGAAAAGATCACGTAATTCGTTTTTTTTTTTATTGGACTAGAGAGCTTTACAAACATATAAAACGAAGAGCTAGGTGGTGGCGTTTGAACTCCGTGCTTTAGTGTGGGAGTTGCACGCGCTGCCATTATCTTGAAGAACTACAGCCGTTCAGAGACGCAAGGAAAGAAGCGACAGCACAGGCCTGGCCTGGGTGGTTCATTTAGGGGATTTCACTGCCTGTAGCCTTTAAGGGGGGCAGAAGGAAGGGGCTGAATCCCTCGACAAAATTCGCCTCCACCCGGCACATGGCTTCTGCGCTTCACCGAAATAGATCTCTATGTGGAAAAGCCGAGCCTCTGACGTTAGTGCTTTACTCTGAAAAAAAAAAACGTAAAGGCTAAATCATTTGAAGACAATCGTTGTGAATGTAGTCCGAACTTATATCAAACCGTTTCATTTAACCAACAACCACTAGAGGTGCCGAAAAACTTTTCTGAAGCATACGTTTTAAGGCCACAATGCGGAGACGTCTGATAGCAAGCATTTTTCGAGCCTTCCCCCGCGTGTGCTTCTCCTTTGTTATGATGAAACGGACAAAAAAAAAACATTATGTGAAGAAAAATAACCTTCTGAAAATTGCGTTTCATGCAACTTGGAGGCAAAAAAAAAAAAAACCTCTAGAACATGAGTTGTTGAGCCGCGCGGGAACCGAGCGCTGAATAATAGATGGTTCCGCGGCAAAACCGGGGTACATTGTGATCTCAAACAAGAGGAGGACTCCCGCTTCGGCTTTACTTTTACGTTACCTTCTTCTTTGTTTACAGATTGGTTTAGGACCTTCCCATTTTGGCACTAGCGTCGCGGAGGCCTTTTTCCTGAATAGGGTCGCATCCCCCACCGTAATCCGCCTCTAAATATAAATGTGATTCCCTGAAAAATTGAAGGGACAACAAAACATTGCCTTTCAACGATAACCGACACGAGAAAGGACGTTCGTCGGCCGTGAAAAGAGCGCTACCGACAGAATTTTCAAAGTTGTCGTCTCGTTTTTACCACTATCTTTTTCTTCCCAGATATTGTGATGCTCGCATATACCCATAATCCCTGCCTGTGAAAACAAACAGGAGAAAAAAAAATAAGCGTAAAAAATTATGGAAACATATGGAAACAAAATAGCGGAGCAAGGGGGAGAGCAGGAAACTAGAAATGAGAACAAATGCCGCGCACAGTTGCGCGAAAAGCTTCACTGCAAGGCATCGTGGGATGCGTTATCGACTTAACCCCAGAAAAGAAGAAACGAGTTTGTTCGGTGGTGGAGAGCATTCGGGTTTGGGGCGACCGCAGGGTGGAGCGGGCAAGGAGAGCGTACGGCCTGACTTGGATGCTTCCTGAAATAGGATTTCAAAATTGGAAACACGGGTGGAACTCCGGTTCAGATGGGATTAGGCGAAACGGAATCCGCCTCGGTCTCTGCACCGATCTCCGAGCTCGGACCCTGTAGTCCCCCGAGGGTCGCAGTTGCAGTCTCTCAGTCTCCTAAGTATTTGTATCTCTCTACTGGCGCCTGTTCTAATTTATTTGTGTCTCTGATCGGGACGAAGCAACGCCGCACTCCCCCCCCCCCCCCCCTCCTCGCCCTCCAACCTCCGTTGTTTTTTTGGTTTTTTTTTTTTTAGAAAAAGATCCTATTGTTCTGGAAAGACAAAACGAGGGGGCAGGGTCGGGGATCGGGGAAGAGTGAGCAGCCGTGGAAATAATCGGGTGGGTGACCCCGAGGCGACACCGCGACTACCGCCGAAGCAGAAGCAACCTTATTACGTACGGCGCTTCCCTCTTTCTCTAAATGTCTCTCTAACCATCTTTCTTTTTTTCCCTTCCTCATGTTCAGCGTGCGTGGGTGAGGCGCGCAACAAAATGGAAAGTGTTGTCTACCGAGAGAAAATGAAAACATCCCTTATAGTTTTTCCTTTTTTGAAGATGCAAAAAAAAAAAAAAAAAAAACACGTCGGGATTTCAGAGGGGTACCGAGTAAAAAGAAAAGTAAAGTGATATAGAGCTAATATAATCTTAGTCAAGTTTTATTGGATCGTAGAAAAAGGCAAAGAGGAGAAATGATATTATCAAATGTGATGTCATAGTCCAAAATCTAGAGATATGCATTTGATTATGCCCCCTCCGCCCTTTCCTGCTCTCTAACATACCTCAAATATTATAAGCAAGTGGCTTACTGTTATCTCTACCATATAAATCGGATATTTATTTCTATGATATGAGCACCGAATAAAGTATCGCCCAAACGTGCTTCCTTAAGATAGAAACCAAAAAAACTCACAGCATGGAGAGCGCGAAAGACAGATAACGCAGAAAGAAGAGACTAGGGCTCAATACATAATTGGCGCTTTAATGCGATTTCAACGGAGATAAAAATAATGGAAATAGTTAGAATCACAAGAAAAAATTATAAATACTCCCATTTCTCTCTTTCCTTTTTTATTCGCATTAAAACGCCGCTTTTAGACAGCGCATTACTCTGTTCACGCCTAAGCTGAGAGTTGGGCGGGAGCTACGTGCCCCCCCCCCCCCCCCCCCTTCCCGACCAATAGCCGCCTCCCTCTCATCACCTGACTCGGCTCTTTGCGCGTGGGTACGGGCGGAAGTGTGTTCACGTGGGTAAACAGACATTTGACTGGTCCAACGAAGACGTAGCTTCCCCTGCAGTAGTCGGGTTAGGGGTGAAATAATCTAGTCCCGTCTTCTTAGTGTATTGCCTCTTTTTTCGCTATTTATGTATAATGTGCCTAACCAAGTGTCCGTCTTCGTGACTTCTTGATCACTAGATTGTTCCTCCATGTAATATATATAAGAAATATCAGCGCAGTACTGATGAGGCTGTATAACCGTGCTGCTTGACTGTACGATTTCTGTGCACTAAGAACGTTAAGACAACAAACAAATACTGCGTTCAAATAACTTCCGTTGAATTTCGTAGTCGAGAAAAAACTCCCCCACGAGGTATAAAAGTCAGAAATCAAATATATATAAATAATTTTGTAACTATCGATCATACGAACGCACTATGGTTCCTCCTCTGCCTCTCACAACACTCTTGCTTTCGAGTGTTGTATATAACCTATGCTTAGCCATATTAGCAGAATCAAGCACCGGATTGCATACAAGCACTGTGTCAATTGAATTGCTCTGAATACGAATAAGTTCTCCAGTTAACATTTGAGTTTCAATTCTTGACGTTATGCCATGAGCGAAATTGTCGATGTGTAAGAACCTTCTGTGCACATCACGTAGTGGAAGCATTTCTATTGTGGGAACGGGAATGCAATTTCTGAATGAATGTGGCATGTATGTGTGACGATGTATTTTTATGTGTAGGCTGTTTGTGGTTTGTGCGTATTTTAATTTTCTTAGTTAATTTTTATTATTTTATTTGCACGTTTTTATAAGTATAGATTTAGGTCACAGTCCGCGTCACGTGTATCTACACCTCTTGTCTGTGTCGTTTGAATTTTAGAACTGTCTTATTATGTGTGTTAATGTACTATCTCGGGCAACACTCCAGTCCTTGCGGTTTCCGTAACCCCAGTGCTATATAGACGGGACACACTGATACACCGCGCTTACCCCACCTCCGCTGTCGGGCGGAATCGCTCTTTCTCTCTTGTTGTCGTCTTCTTTGAGCAAATCAGACGCCGCCACAGCGCTTGACGATGTTTGCTTCGCAGGCGTTCTTGGATGGCTTTCGGTACGGAGATTCCCTAACCCGTGGGAACAAGCCAGCGCCAAACAACCATCGAACAAAACAGGAGCTCAGAATAATATACGCAGCAATTTAGACACAACAAAAGGACATTGACAGGTGATTCTCTGAGTAACAAAGGCAATCTACCGAGATATGTATATAATTATCGGCAACGATCATGCTTAGCTCCCAAGTTCCCTTTTTTTGGTTGTATGGCTGACCCGTTTCCGCGAGTCAGGGTATTTCCGTACCGAAAGAGGCACTCGGAACAGCCTGTGAAGAAAACGGCGGCAAATGCTGCGGTGGCGTCTGCTTTGCGCGTAGCAGAAGACAGGGTGAGAGAGTTATCGTTACCTGGAAGTGTAATACAGCCGAACACGGTTGGCGGGGTATGCGCGGTGTTTTGGAATGCACCTCTATGTGGCGCTGGTGGTACGACTGCCACGACTGCCGGGTTATAGTTAATAGTGACCGCGATAGTACATACTAGCACTACGTAATCCATTGCTCCGTTTCCAACCCAGAATCAAAATTACCACAAATTGCCAACAAAAAACACCCCCCAACGCGTCCCGTGAGCCAGGATTGCTGCAACTGAAGTGCTTCTGGCGTCGGACATTTGTGCCTGGTGAGAGCGAGTGTTTTCTGAGCTGCTGAATGGGCATGCCGTCATATCTCTCTTCTTATTAGTGTCATCTACCAATATGAAGTTATCTATGCGCGTGAGTCGCGGACTTGCAGTATTTTGATGAGAACCTTTCACCCACACACGTATGGTGAGATAGGTCTAGTGGCAGGTTTCGTAAGAGTCCTCAGCCTTTCCCTATCTAATGGAGGATGTGAGCACCCGTATTGAAGCGCAAACAATTCACGATTTAGAAAGGAATCATAAGTTGTTGATTGTTCCCTTACTAAAATAGCGGAAATTCCCAATATAAGTTTGCTTTTCATCACGGTGCCCGCCGGACTGGATTCGTAGGCAAGGATTCAGTTTTTCAATAAAAACGTACTTTTAGTTTCTATTTTTGTTGTACGAAAAATAAAAGTTATGAACTTCCTATGTTAAATTTTGTGCTGCTATGAATTTGAAAACAAAAAAAAACGCAAAACAACATTGAACGCAGTATTAAAAGTTGTCCATGGGTTATTTCACACTTCCGAAACCACATTGAACGTAGTAAAAAGAATTTAGGGTTTCTTTCACAATTCCACGAATGTAACATTCTCTTTGTATACCTTACGTCGTCATAGGCCAAAACCAGTCGTGTACTATGATCTTTTAATATGAAGTGAACCTCGGAGAAAGTCTTCAATCAAAACTTCCTAGTTTATGATTTATGAACGTTGATGAGGCCATCACACGAAAAGCAAATTTAGCATCAAACCCCTTTTGCCCAGAGACCCACCGCTGACACTTTTATATGTTTTTATGATTCGCTCGTTGCCGATAAGCGTTATGTCGTGAATATAAAAAATAACATATTCGAAATTACTGTAATCCAAAAAGTGCACTCTGCATTTTTGTAATGATCGTAGACAAAACAGTTTCGCGTTAAGTACCGTAGTGAATATAAAAAGAAGTCCAGTTTGCATTTCCCCTTATTGGTGTGAGAGCAAAATTTCTTCCTTTCTTCCGATCGTGTTCGATAAATTCCGTTTTTTTTAACTTAATTAAGTACCGCAGACGCCACAGGCCGATTAAACTGAGAATATTTACCACACAATTTCGTACTCCACATTGCGAGCATATTTTGTTAAGTTTGTTTGGAACAGTAATTTGACTATACTTAAAACTAACAGTAATTATTTAGATTAGACTTACAACATTTTAAGACAATTACTTGTATTTCGAATTACTTTGAGCGAACAAATACTTTGTAAATACTTTTATTTGAGAGCCACAAATTCAATTATGATCGTGTAATATTATTTTAACAAACTTAACGGTATTTGCCCATTCCCGTCTAACGGCAGATTATTTCACTATTCAGAGGTCTAAAACAGTCTCATTTTGTTCCTTTTTTCCCCCACTTGATTTATAATATACACAAGCACCGAGTCCTCAATACGAATGGAGTCAGTTGTTTTATGATTTCGCCACTTTACGAAACTAATTATATTTTTTTAAACAATAGCTTTGTAAGAGAACTGCACGGATCTCGTCTGCTCGAGTTGGTGTTGGTCTCAACGTAGCAAATTAAAAATAAAGAGCATGAGAGTGACAGCAACGGAGCGCGCCTGTTGGTTTGACGCTATGGCACACACAACCAACAGCGCCGCTCCGCGCGAATCGGGGGGTAGATGGAGGGAGGCAATCGCTTCACTCACCTACAAGATTTCTCGCCCCCCCCCCCCCCCCCCCCCGTCGCCTAATTCGTAGAAACGGGCGTTCGGTAGTAGAGCATTACTTCCGTATTAGCAGAAATGCATAGTAGGCGAGGAGGAATCTGAAAGTGTCACTCTCTAAAAAAGTTATATAGTACCTGCATGGCATTTGATAAAATGTCTAAGCGGGGCGATCTTTATCACAACATTTCAGCTTTAAGGTGGCTTAAATATGTTGTGAGACATTAATAAAGCGCTTAATGAATGCTCAAGCTCTAGATTAATGTGAAAATTGCCAAAGCGAGTTGGGATATTACGAGGGGCGTTCATAAAGTTCGTATTATTGTCACAAAGGAATAAAGATTGAGCAATCAAACTCCAGTAGGAGTTGAAACTTTCTCTACATGTTCGCCACCAAAAGTTACCCACTTTTTCTAGTGATGCGCCACATGCCGGAGGCCATTGTTATAGAACTCCTCGTTTTGAGTGTTTAGGAATCGCTCCACTTCAGCTATCACTTGGTCGCCATCCTTGAAATGCTTTCCTCTTATTTGGCCGCACGGGAAGCGTCTGCGCCATTTAACCAAAGTGTCATAAACTGGGGCGTTGTCCCGGAACAACGCTCCCAGATGGAATGAATATCCTTGGCATTGCTTCCCTTCAAATGAAAAAAAAACAAAAAAAAAACGGATCACTGCATGTGCTTGGCACCGACGGGCGGTGCCGTTTTTGTTTCGACTCCCTAGCGGCGTTCCGGGCTATTATAGCATGCGATGTTTATACTCTGCGGAAACTTAAGGGAAGCGCGCTCATTTTGATGCCTGTTTTGTTCCGTTTTTTTTTTTCATTTTTTGTGCCGATAATACGAACTTTATGAACGCCCCTCGTATATTCAATGCCCACTTTATAATAAAATGTGTTTATTCCCTTTTTGCACTCAGACCAAGGAAGGAAGGCCGGGCAAAAAGTTGCTTACAAGCAGCTTTACGATGCTCGGTCTCCATTTCATACTTTGAGAAAAAATTTAAAAAAAAAATTAGCAAAATGTATCGCTCATAAGTTATTAGTCAACATTATAATCCTGTACAAACAGCAAAGTATAAATTAAAAAAAGTTACGTAACTTGTAGTTCGGTATACTTGTAATCCCAGGGTTTCTATCTTTAAACTCATTAGGAAATGAGTGTAGTGTATACCTTAAGGATCATAAGCCGTAATTTCTGCGTGGATTAGTGACGCACATACTCTTAGCATGTTGAGTTACAAAAGATGGATTTTTTCTCTAAACCTGATAACACGGAATGGAACCAGTGGTTATTTTGTTTTAGCACTGTACTTTATACACGGATCAAGCGGTAGTTGTTCAGATCAATGCTCGACAAAATTTTATAGTTCTTAAAAAGTTCACCCGAAGTATGCAAAGAAGAAACTTTTACCAATACACGAACTACTTTCTTTTGTGCTAAAAAAATCTGCGTTAGGCATTGCTTTGTCATTAGTCCCCAAACTAAGTGGCAAGAAGCATAGTGAGAATAAACGAACGAATAGTATAAAAGTAACTTCACTCGCTGTGGGAATATCAGACGAGTTTTGCATAAAAGTTCAATAGCTTTACAAACTTTTCCCGTGAATATACTTAAGGTGTTCGTCCAGGAAAGAGTTTTAGTAAAAATAACACCTAAGATTTTATAAGATTTTGCGATCTCTAAAGGAGATCACCCCATCATAATATATAAATAATGTAAAACTTTATAATCAACAATAAAAAATCTTAAGACAAAAAACAAAAGGGACATACACACGACAGTTTCAAGTGTGAGACGATGGTGTGTATGTCCCTTTTGTTTCCCCGTCTCAAATTTTATAAGTCTTAATTATGATTATTCACCAGCTCGCCAGCGCTTTGACTCTTATTTAAGTAAAACTTTCCGATTTCGAGGCCTAAACAGCACACACTTACGTTTTTTTGTTTTAGAATTTATATTTAATTCATTTCCTTTTGTCCAAGAATACAGGTCAACAAGAACAGCTGCTGCCTTACTTTCAATCTCAAAAGAATTACTTTATTTGATAAGAAGTGGTGTACCATCAGCGTACGAAAGGAACGTAGTATCGGGTGTACAACGCCCAAAATCATGATTAAAAATTAAAATAACAACGGCCCAAGCACGCTCCCTTGTGGAACTCAAGTCAGAAGTCTCTCCTTTACCGAGTTAGTCATTTACGCTGAAATATGGTGTGAGACGCAGCAATTATGGGCTTAGTAGACAGAAGGCTTTTGTGAAAGCAACATGCACACCAAAAATCAAATGTTTGCCGTTAATTTTTTTTTTTTTTTTGCATTTGAAATTCTTTTTTAGCCGGTCTTTGCTTCGAAAGCCCTGATGAAAGTGAGAAAGTACCAAAAGTGTTTTCCTAGATAACATAAAAACCTATAGTGAATTTCGTTTTGAAAACCTATATAAAAAAGATAAAACAAAAACAAAGATAAAAATGATAAAACAACACTCTGAAACTTTGTAATGTTTTGTCAGTTAAAGTTAGAACTTTAAAAGTACGCGCCGTCACACTTCTTTGTTTTGTGTGCTTTATGTATTAACATAAATATCGGCATATGATAACTAATTTCAGAATTCAAAAAGTTTGCGGTTATCAAGGATGTATCGTGATTAGTAACAAACAATTAGATTAATGAAGAATGAATTATATCCTTCTGATTTTGCCTCTCCATCCAAACGAGTGAAAGCACTCTCGCTTTATTTGCGGCGTTTTGAGCACCTTTGACACATGCTCGATGTGCTTCAAAAGGCGGCCCTGTGACGCAAATTCGGCACTTTCGTTGCCCCACGAGTTGTCAAAATATTATTGAGGGTGAAGCTCAATGTAGTGCCCTGACAGTCACTACACAGAAAAAGCTCCAGCGTGATAGAATTATGTCACAATTTTGTAAATCAATTTTTGCAATTATTTTGTTGCAAAGTTATAAAATTAGAACCAGAGCCATTTTCAATCAAGTTAACATAATTAAAGGTACAAATTACTAAAATTAACTAAATATAGTAATTTAGCTATTGTAATTGAATTCCTTCCCAGGTATGTTTGCGAATAGTCAAATCTAGGTTTCCTTAAAGTGTAAGTGCGTCTCTGGGTATTGGCATCATACCATGTTTCTGAAACTTCGTTTTATTTCTTATTTATTATGAATTATGGTCTCCTGCATCCGGCGTCTGAGTTGCGCTGGAGCGCCACCACTGTTTCGGATCCTGCTGCTTCATTGTGACGACCTTTCACCTCGGGTCATTGCCATCGAGTGCTGAAAAAAGCGGCTCCCCCTACAACAAAAAAAAGAAAGATGTGGACTCGGACTCTCCATTAGATTCTTGTATCAAAATTATTTTATCGTGGGCTGCAGCTTCTCGCATTATGTATGCTTTGTCTATCTCCACAAAAGACTTGCGACAATTTCAATTAACGTTGACGACACCGCGAACATAACAAACAAAGCATACTTCAAACTCTATCCGAACAAACCCCCTTCAGAGACCGGGTTAACCTACGCAAGAAACGTCGCTCTCGTATGCGCATTAATAAAGCCCGCTTGTATTAACTCAAAAGCTTAATTTCAACCCCCCGACGACCACCCGGAACAAAGCTGTCAACACAAGCAGCAATCTCCCGGCAGAAAATATCTGCAATCATGAGAGTCCACGTTTCCCCGCTGTCCATCAATCTCTCCAAAACTCGTCTCTCAATTACACGCGTAAATGAAACGGATAAAAAACGCACCAATTTACGACAGTACCACGGAACCCACTGCAACGAGAGAAGAAAAGAAAAAAAAAATAAACGCGTGTTTCACTGAACGACCGAACGTCCTCCCAATCCCCCACCGCCCTGCGTCAGACGATACGTCCTGTTCTGGACAAAGAAGTTTGGTACACACGCCAGATGTCCAGGCTATTTGCATGGGGACGGGGCAACGGGCTTTCGCCACGCTTCCTTCCTTCCTTTCCCCCTAAAACCCGCCGGACGGCGCGCACGCAATGACGGGTCCAAACCAGGCGCATTCGTCCTAATTTCAACGCAAACACGGGAGCCACTGGGGGGCGACACCCTTAGTTTGATACGGGGGAGGGGGGGGGGGGGGGGGGTGGCGCCCGTTGGATCCGGCCTTCGCGAAGCGGGGCAGATCCACCCGATCCGCACTCTCTCTCTCTCTCTCTCTCTCAGCTCCATCCCTCCTCTACGTCAACAGGCGAAGCACGAAGGACGGACGTCGCGGCACACTGCGGGAACACAAAGCCGTGCGTCGATCGGCGCTAATGAGCGCCGCCGAGTGAACGAGACCCTTATGGATCACAGAATGTAGGCGTATCGAAAAACGCATGGTCGCCTAAAATAAAAAAAAAAATAATAAAAAACAAGAAAAACGAAGAATCTAGTCGTGTACCACGTTTCGTCGAAAACTGGCGGGAAAACCTGAAAAACGCGGGAAGTGGTAACCGGCTTTTCGGGGCGGATTTTCTCACGCGTCCGGCGTACGGGCACTCTGATCACCAGAGCTCAAATGCAAACAGGCGTTGCTCGAGAGGAAGTGCAGAGGAGTGGGAAGCTAGTTTTTGAACATTAAACATTTCGAAAACCCGAGTTCCTTGAACATGCGTCCTAGTGGGAGGGTCGAGGTATGAAGTCGTCTGAGTTTCCCTCGGGAATTTCAGTATCCAATTCAAAGCTAAGAAGCCCTACTAAAAAAAAAACTACATATAGTTTTCATACGGGTTGACTTGTTTCTGTCATACGATGTTATGGACATATGGGGCCCGTATGCAAACAGGTCGCCCTATATGTGAACGGGTCGCAAACAAGAGCACTCGGAAAGATACGGGTCGACCTTTATGCAGGTAGACCCATTATGCCCGTCGACCAGTTATGCAGGCGCACCCGTACAATTCCTCTTCAAAAAAAGGTGAGCTGGCCACCCCCGGTCTGCCTTTCGTATTCCGAGGCTCTCCACTGAAAAGAAATCCTGACACCCTTCCTGAAAAGAGCATGCAAAGGAACAAAAAAAAAAGGACTCGAAAGCAGGTACAGTTGACGAAACAGATATATTACACGCATGACGAAAGCAAATAACCCAGCACCGTCATCACATCAGCAGGAAAACTGAGATAGTTCCCAGAAGTAGCTTAAAACTTCAGCTTCCTGTCGATATCTTCAAGTTGAGCCACGATATACTTGTTCTTGAGGCCCTTCCGTTCCCTAGGCGACACATCCAAGGGTGCTTGCCCGATGTACATGTCGAAGGCATCTGAAAAATGAAAAGAACATGGAAGTTATCCATATACGCTGCTGTTCAGTCAAACCCGTTTATATCGAACTCGGGAAAACCCGTCTACCAGTTCGATGTAGCGAGTAATTCTATGTAAAAGTTTGAATGAATTTGACAACGAACAAGCACGCCACATTTAGAAACGTTTACTGTCGAAGGAGTGTCTGTAGGTCTTGAGGAACGCTCCATGTGGCTATTCAGTGGCCGATTCTTCGTTATTCAAGGTCTCATCGGCTCACCCTCTCCCCGCTCCCTACGTTAAAGATTTTTTTTTCTTCCGGGCAACTAAACCGGTTGACCAAAATAAAAAAGCAGCTTTCTCTGCAAGCTGGTTTTCCCCGAACAGGTTTCCCAAAATAAGAAGAAAGCCAGCTCCAAGAGCAGTTCGATCAAACGGAAGACACTGCAATTTTCATTCAAAGTAACCGCATTTTTCGCTATGCGTTTTTATTGCAGCTGCTAGCCTGTTCACAAATACTTAGATACAAGGGATAGTGGGAATTAACCGGGTTCGATATATTTTGGTTTCACTGTAGCCCTAGAAAAACCCATCACAATCATAGGTTCATTTGTTGCAATATTTTACTTATTAACGTGCAACTGAGAACAATTAGCAAGGATCTTATTGGTCTATCAACCCTAAGTAAGTCAGTCAAAATATTTGCCACCTTAAATCTGAACACCGAAATGAAAACGTTGTTTCGAAATCGGCACAACTAGCCTGCTCTGGGCTACACATACGTTCACCCCAAAACGGAGGGCCTTTCGCCGAACCAATCAAAGCCCTGTCTCTGGTTGCTGGACTTCACTCTCTGCACGTGAGTCTGCAGAAGGTGAGGGGGTTCATTATGTGGTTTAAAATTGACAGTTGACTGGACCAACGAGCATGCAGCTTCTACGGCCCTGTCAGCGTAGGGGTGGAGTAATGGCGACTTGCGAAATCAAAGCCACCTCGTCGCTAGGACACAAAACTGTCAGGGTGGGTTCGTTTGACAGTTTACCTGAGCTAAGCAGATGTTCACAGCATCTGGCGGTCTAAACGGAAAGCCGTGAATGTAGGTTTGAAAACGCCTCATGAAAATTGCCAATAACTGTGGCCCATTTTTAGGTTGACCACATAACACGGTGACCGAGGTGATCAATCCCAACATTTCGAGAATTTAGTCCTTACTGAATATAATAAATCAGGGCACGTACGTTTAGGCATATGCCTATTGATACTTCGATCGATCACTTCAATGTTTGCTCGCCTCATTCAGAATTTCATTTCAAAATTGCCGTTTAACCTGCATCATGTCAATTTATGTGAATTTTGCACTTTTATTTACTTTCCCAGGATTTCCCCAGCTTTTTTTTTACATTACTGTATACCTACAGACACTAAAAAATGTCTTGTTATGCACACAAAATCAACAGCGGATATAAGAGATTATCGCCTATGCCGCTTGCTTTATAAGATCTTCCTCAAATTAACAAAAGGGCTCTATAACACACTTAGAAATAGATAGGAGAACAAGATCTGTCACGATATCTGTAAAGTTTAAACATGACTGGGGGAAACCGGAGACCACTGCCGCATGCTTGGAGCATTGCTCACAGAAAGACGGGGAAAAAATGCTTTATGGAGCTTGTCACCGCATTTGGGAGCTGAGCTAGGCGTGAATTAGGCATTAAAAAGTGAGAAATGATAAGTTTTAACAATGAGAATTTCTTTTACGCTCCTGCAATGAAGGGCCCAGAAGAACGAAGATTTAAACTTATTTCATGTCTAAGTCGAAGCCCATTCGGCCTTTTGCTGACATGACGAAGGAAGCCACAAAAGCGGCTAGGTGCAGGCGATCGGTTGCAGTCTGAAGATGTGTTCTCAACCAGTGAAAGTGTTCTCTCTTACAAGTAATGAAACGTTAGTTTACCATGCTTCTTTAAGAACTGTTGCTTCTTGACATCAGGCACTATCGAGGCCGGTATGAGCTGAAACGTCACACGTGGCACTATCAGCGCCGCCTGGCACATTGCTCCGTAAACACTGGCGCCACACTGACGCAGAGACATAATCTCCTCGTGCGTTTGTGCCACAGCGCACTTCCGGCTGTCTGGTAGCGAGACGGCGGGTGCGGTATTGAGTGCGAAGGCGACAAGTTCAGACTTGTCATTGTCCATAAATATGAACCAAGATCTGTGTGTGAGCCACTTATCGCAAACTGATTGTTGCACAAATCGAGGCTCAGCACAAAAGTTCCGCATAGCTTGTTTTGATTGAATTTTGCAAACGGTTTCATGCATAACTCTTGCCATTCAAGAGAACCAAGGATCGCGCTGTGGAACCCAGGGCTACGGGTTTCCCTCGATCCCCACACCTGCCTGTTGTCATATGGGATGAACACTATACCGGCAGGCCGTACGTCACTACTGTATGATGCCTGTTAAAGCATTCCCCAGCTAAATTTCTCATTTACGATGCAGCGGCAGAAATGCCGGTTCTGAGGGCGTGTTGTTGAATGCTCCAGAAAGGCCTAACTGGTGCAGCTGTTTGCAGTAGAAAGTTAAATTAACTCAAGTAAAAAGCAACTTGGTAAATAACAATTTAATTTGTCTTTCCACTGGGAAAATTACAGAGGCACAATATCCAAAATGTGGCCTTCACAAGTGTCTATAGACACTGGGTTGCATGGTGCACCCATCGTGACGGAGATTGGAACGGCGTAACGAGCACAGGAGTAAATGTGTCTCGGCCCCAGCGTGCGCAAGTGTTTGCCCAGTGACACGACAAACAGCACTAATAGTCCCGAGGACAAGGTGTCACGGCGTTTCAGCTTCTATTCGCCAATAGCTCACGATATTGCTGTGCAACCAGAGCCTATTGTGTCTCAGTAGAGAAAATTGAGAAGTGCCGCTGTAAACAAAGCTACGGCTGTGACGACAGCCAAAGTTACCTTCAGTCAACGGAGGTCAAAAAGTGAAAGCCGTTTACAACTCCCTGTAACGCCGAATTAGAGCGCAGCTCTTGAGGAGGAGTAGGGAAGGTGCTGGGGGGTGGGTCAAGTGACCTCGGGAAGGGGGGTCACGTGACCGGGAGGTCAGTGACCTCGGGAAGGAAGGGTCAGGTGACCTGGGGGTCACGTGACCTCGCGGGTGGTCACGTGACCTGCGGGTCACGTGACTGATGACGTCATCAGTGATGATGACAATGGCGATGCGGAATGCCGATGACGTCATCAGTGACATCACTGATAACGTCATCAGTGACGATGACGATGCCGAGGACGTCATCAGTGACGTCACTCATGACGTCATCAGTGATGATGACAATGACGATGAGGATGCCGATGACAGCATCAGTGACGTCACTGATGACGTCATCAATGACGATGACGATGCGGATACCGATGAGGTCATCAGTGACATCACTGATGACGTCATCGGCGTCGCTGTCATCAGTGACGTCACTGATGACGTCACAGCGTCGCCGTCGGCGTAACCGTGTGGTGCATTATGCGACGCGTGACGTCACTGATGACGTCAGTGTCATCAGTGACGATGAGGATGCCGATGACGTCATCAGTGACGTCACGCGTCCCATAATGCACCACACGGTTACGCCGACGGCGACGCTGACGCTGACGCCGCACAGGCCGGAAACGGGCGCCTGAGAGCTGCGCTCTAAAAAGCCTATTCAAATTTCAGCATGTTGACAACAAGCATGACTATGTTGGAAAGAATTGAAACTTATTTAACTGAGTTACTAAAGATTGTTGAGTATGTGCAAACATCATCTTTCACTTTAATAATTAGAGCGATTCCTTGTAGGTGTTAAGTATTGTGACACTGTTCATATGTACGTGATTGGGACATTCTTCCGTCATGCCTGTCATTATCATAAGGAATGGTGCCTTTCTTCACATGCAAATAACCTTTATGCATATACTTCATCTTGTATTTACTGAATAAACAGACCAAGGACTCAAAGTGGTCAACATGAAGTCATATTGATGGCTGCAAATAAATGGCAGAGATTGGCGTGTTAGAAGCGAAGAGAAACAACTTATTGCCAACGGCTGCCAGCTTGTCAAGAGTCACTGCCCTCTTCGGAGCTGCTCGCTTCAGCCGCTTGCAGACCATGCCCCGTCACGCTTCAGCGCTGCTGGTTTACAGCACCGAAAACTGCCTTCGTCGCCCCTTGCAGAAGATTGAATCTTAAGCTGCAT
The DNA here is from genome assembly GCA_013358835.2 of Ixodes persulcatus. Taxonomy (NCBI): domain Eukaryota; kingdom Metazoa; phylum Arthropoda; class Arachnida; order Ixodida; family Ixodidae; genus Ixodes; species Ixodes persulcatus. Next base: position 470,621 of record JABSTQ010009790.1, on the reverse strand, counting down.
TAAAAATAAAGGAGATTTAATGCTACAAATATCTTTTTTGGACAGTCGGACCATCACAAATGGGTGAGTAAAAATTTCAAAATTAAATCTCTAGCGAGAAAAATAGTATGAATTTTATCACGGTAACACTCAAACTGCATTATCGAACAAGGAATCTTTCTGTAAACTACGGATACCATTGAGGGTTGTCATAATTAAAGATAGTTTTGTTATTAGCTTTGTGATCATTTTCTGGATACAAAATTTTAGATTCTGAGTTACATGAACAAACTGCACTTTCTTAACCTGTTGAAGTCATGTGGTGGACACTGTCCAAGAATGTCAAATGCATTATGGGCAGGCCTTCCTTTTCGAATAAGCCCTGATATTGTCACGGATTACAAATAATGAGGCGGCAAATAACTGGAGAACTAACCGTTTGATGGGGCGAACTTGTGCCCAAAACAAGATAGAAGAAGCTTAGCATCGCAGGCGTTGATGTCGGTGAAACAGCACGATCAAACGCTGGGGCGAGACTAACTCAGGCTCGCCACGCGGAGCCCCTTATGTAGACGTGTGGGCTTCTGGAACAATCGGCGTATAACATTCTAACCTCAAACAAGCAACAGGGTTTTTAAATCTAGCAGAATGCGACATTACAGAAACAACACAAAGGTGTATCAGCGGCCAGGGGTCAAACCTCGGCTTTTCGTGTGGGAGGCAAGCACGGTAACCGTTAGGTCACGGGAGCACTGCCAACTAGGCCAGCTGCGCGCGCGGCAATATTCCCAATTTTTCAAAGCCGCATGGGTTTTATGGAACTCAGGTTAATCCCAATTTTCTTCTTAAAGCCCACCTACCTGAAAAAGAATGGTGCGGTAAACACACCAGATGGCTAACCCCACCTAACCCTTTGATGCGTTTGCGTTGGTTTCGTAAGTGGCGTTAAAGAGCCAGCGCACAAGGCCTGTGCAGCACTTGGAAGTAAATGGCAGTGTAGCCTTGTAAGGAAAGGCACCTGGAAGTGAGTGGCAGCACAGCGCTCACTTGTGGCATGCGCTTCTCGCGTTCACACAATTAAGGCTGAACCGCATGCAAGTGGTTTAGCGAGTGAGGAGACGAGCGATGGAGATTTCCCACTGCCGCTCGTTACGTCGCTTGGTTTTTGGATTTCTAGAAAACGTTGTTCATCGCCTTTATCGCTTGCTCCCGTCGCTTTCATGAGGTTTGCCTCGTTGCGCGGATGACCGAGTGATAACGAAAAGGGTTCGCCATCGCTTGTCTCGTCGCTCGCTTTATGGTTGTTGGAGCTTGCGAAAATGTGAAGCGTGAATTTTATCAAGGGCTTTAACCTTGCCGACTCTCAGACTGCTGGGAGAACTTGGGGTTCCACTAAAATACGACCACATGAGTTCTCACTTTGCTTATGAACTGAGGAGGAAGTAGTTAGAAATTCAGTTCATAGTCTCTACAAGAAGTTGTTCGAAACATATTGTTTTTTGTTTTCTTTCTAACTACTCAATGACGTTTTTCCCCCATCTTCACAATAAAGTACTGCCAGAGGGCTAACAAATAAGCTCAACATATACAGCATTTTGTACAAAAAGTCCGTGCCCCAGTCGAAAAATCATTCTTCACACTCTTCGCATGCAACACATCAATACAGACCCCACTTCTAAAGGCGCGCAATATTTCGAATAGTTTCCCAGGACGAAGATGGAACTTGAATGCGAACACGCGCACTGGAAGCAAACGGGGTGAAAATATTAGCGCTAGCTCGTAACGGGTACCTAGCAGTCACAGGTTCCGCAAAACACACCGCCACCCTATTTGTAGAACTCAAGCCTTGTCCACCGATCCACGAGATAAAGCTCCCCGATAAACTTACCAAGTCCGCCTTCCGTCTTCCCCCTTCCCGCGCCTTCGGTGGGACGTTTGCCTCTGGCTGCGTCCCTGCAATCCCAATGCTCGCTCAGTGACAGGTCGGTTCCGGAACTTCCTTAGCAAAAGCTCTAGGGTCATGCAATGCACAAAGCACAGTGTGCGACAAGGAGCTGTACACGTTCGCTTTCGCGCTGCTGCCTGCACACACAAGAACACGTCAGAAACGCTACTAAAAGAAAGAACTGAGAAATAAAACGAATGGACGAGCACTCACCAATTAGACTCAAATCCACAGCTGGCTCCATTGGCACGACGGCACCTGGGACACTTGTTTTTTCCATGAACGGCCTTCGATGAATTTCGTAACTCGCCTTGTTTTTGAGTTTTGTTACGATGGCGATGTCGATGTGGCGATGTTTGTTGGTTAGACCCACTGATCTCTTTTTTAGACCATAGTGGTTCCGACGAAACTCATTTGACGCAGCGTGAGTGTGCCTGTTTTAGTCGACTTACATTTGAACTTTCAAATGTAAAAATAAACTGTTTTAACATTTATATAACTATTTGCAATAAAGCATGGTGGAGTGCATTATGTAATAAACTGAAGCTTGGCCGGCTTAGCTTCGTTTTATTTAAACATGGCTGCGACCACCGTTGTCCTAGTGTGCCGTGCTCGACCTATTTGCTGTGCATTAGTTGTCCTGCAATCCACCTCCTGCGATCCGCATCAGCCACAAGCATGCTGTCTAAGTATTGTGTGACCGCCGGAAAGAATATCCAGTCTTCTTGGAAGCAAGGCCCCCACCAACAACGTCCGTGGCTCGGACGTCGTCGGCACCCACTGAACTGATGTCCGCGAGCCGCACGTCGTTTGCTTGGTTCCTTTACGTTTCCGGCGACAAATCCCCCAGCCCTTGAATCATCCCTACAGGACCTAGCCGGTGAAAAACAATCTTACGACAGCGAGGCGTCTTTGGAACGTGATTACTACTACCAGTGGCTCTGAAAAGATCAGTCTCCGGCGTGAATGCGTTTTGGTTCTCCTATGACATCAAAATTTAAAACGAGATTTGTAGCGCTGCAGAGTGACTTCCGAACGCGATAGCGAACGGACGTGTTATGCATCGCTCCTCGCCAGCGGCGGCGGCCGCTATCGACCGCAGAGATAACGTTGCCCCCATTCCGAAGGATCATCGTCTGCAGCTGCCGACATTGCCCACCGGTGAAGCGGCGAAACTCAGCATGGTCCTTCACGCTGACCTCGAAGGGAGACCGTACCACATCGAGGACTTCCTGGACCCGCTGATACAGGTGGGCGTCTTGTCAGATGTGGCGGGTCTGGGAGCCTACCAGATGAGCCATGTCTGGCTGCTCAAGTTGCGGAGACCGGAGGCCAAGGCGAAGCTGCTGCAAGCTGGGAGTCTCCAGGTGAAGGGGAAGACGGGCCTGCCGGTCGACCCCAACCAGGAGGGAGCTTCGCGTCAAGCTCCACTTAGTTTCCTTTGACGCGCCGGCAACTCGATTCGGCAGGCCTTCGAGCCTTTCGGGGAGTTGAAGGAGGTTTACTGAGAGAAGTGGAAGGTCGACGGCTTCATTGACGTCGACTCTAGTGCCGTCGTTGTTCGCCTGGCTCTCAAGGACGGCGTCGCCCTAGAGAGCCTCCTGCACAAGCTCTGTGTCAGCGGAAACGATGTCTTGGGCGTGGTTCCCGGGCGGCTGCCGATATCTCTCCGTTGCCGTCGCACGGGGAATATTTGCCGCGACTGCCGTGCTCCCCGGGGCACGGAGTGTCGCGCCTTTGGACACGAGGCCCGGGACGGCGTCAAGACATACGCCCGTGCGGCCTCCAGCAAGGTCACTGAGGAGTCCACAGAACTGCTGATGAATGAGGACTGAAGCTGAGCAGGCTGCGACCCCGGCTACGTCAACGGCGAGCGAAGCGGCCGCTCCCGAGGGTGTCGCGGAGCCGTCCGATGTCAATGCCGCGCCGGTTGCTGGGACGGCTGGCCGGGCCGAGTCTTCGGACGTTCCGTTCGTCGAGGCGTCGAGGCCTTTGAACACGGCAGCCGGCATGCGTGACGACAATGCCCCTGACTTGTCAGGGGACTCGCCCATGGAGGACCAAGACTCCTCGGCAAGTGGTCCAGCCCCGAAGCGGACGCAGGACGGCGGAGGCGGGGACCCCAACGCGACGAGCTAGGAAGAGCCACCCTCCAAGGCGGCGCCCCTCTGGAGACGACGGCTCGAAGTCAAACCGAACATTCCTGTGAATTACCAGAGAGGGGCGCAGCCACCCCCCTCACCAGGCGTGCCCGGTGGCTTTCAGGCATCGAAGTCCGCACGTCGGACGGCCAGCTCCTCAGAGCTTAAGGTATGCACCATACGATCTCCTTCTCTCTGAATGGCAATACTCTCGAGGCAGTCTTACGCGTAGCCAGGATTAATGTTCGTGGCCTGTCAGCTTGGCGTAGGCAGTGCCAGTTGAGCCGTTATTTTCTGAGAACGAGCTTGACATTATTGCCGTTCAAGGAACCGAAATTGAACGCAAGGAACAGATTGACCGTATGGTGCGAATCTTTCAGACTTTTTTTAACGTTTGCGTGCCGCATGCCGTTGGGTTTTCCGCCGGCTGTTGTTTGTTTATTCGGCGGTTCATTTGTGTCGCAGAAACAGCCGTGCATTCTTGTGCTTCCGGGCGATTTGTTTACTGCTAGTTTTCTTTTTCTAACGCTGAGTGGTGCGTTTTCTGTGTCTATGCGCCGAATCGCGAAGGTGAACGTAAAGTTTTTTTTCGAAAGTCTGAGCACGTATCTCGATTACGAGCGGGTAATTATTTTTCTTGGTGATTTTAACTGTGTTTGTAGGCCACAAGATCGAGCGAGTCATGCTCCTGTTCGAGACGCAAGTTACTTTTTTTTTAAATTACTTTGCTTCAGGCATTGCTTAGAGGACTTGGCGGCCTGTATGAATCAGGGAAATGTACAGTTCACGCATTTTCAAGGCCGGAGTCATGCGAGACTGGATAGGGTATATGTCTCGCTTGATCTTTTACCTCTTTGTAGGGATTACTCAGTAAAGCATTGTCTTTCAGTGATCATGCGTTAGTTATGTTTACTCTCGGCAATAAGGCGAAATCACCAAAATGGGACTGGGCACTATGGAAGCTCAGCAGTAGTATTCGTGCGGATGAGCCTTTTAGAGCAACTGTGAGCAAACTTTTTGAAAACTTATATGGTAACAATAATACACTGTGGGCTGTGCGTTGGGATCTTTTTAAAGGAGTTGTGCAACAATTTTAACGTTGAAGGAATTGGAAACTTCTACTTTTGTCGTTGTTTATCTTGTCACAAAATACAGAAAACACACCTCCTTCCTTTAAAATATTGCGATTCCGCCACGTATCAACAAGGCAAAAATTAGAATATTCCCCGACCTGCAGCCGCGAGCGGCGAGGGGTTCATGAGAAACACGCGGCATGACGTCATGGGGTCTTGTAGAAATATAGCAAGTTGTGAGAATACCTGCTCGATAAAAGGTAACTTTTCTATAAATCTTGTCGTTCCAACATAAATATAAATGCGTCAAAAACATGGTATCATCGACAAAACTTTTATTATACGGAGTTTTAGTTGCGCTATTTATCGTAGGTCCACAAAACCGTCAGCTCTATCTGCTATCGCGAACAGCCGCCAGAAGCCGGAGGGGGAGGGGGACAGAGCCGGACGGGTATGGCCGAATCCGGATGAGACTTCCTCCTTTCACCATATTGTTTGCGCCGCGCCCGCCAGTACGTGGTCACGTGGTCGCGAGCGGATAAGTTCTCGCTGCTCACTGATGGCTCTAGAGAGAGAGCTTCACCGGAACCCCGCGCGACCCCTATTGACGTCACAATGCACGTGACTCGGAAGTTGGTGTAGGAGTTGAGGAGCGTCGAAAACCTCAAACTTTGTCCATTTGTATAATGAAAACTAGGACATGCGGGCAAAAGCGTTTTTTTGTTCTTTACGTCAGAAAGGTCGAGACACCAACTCCAAAATTATTTAAGCAAAGTACTGAAACTGTTTCGCAGCTCCATTAAGGAATAAGATGGCTGCAATCGAGAGAAGCAGCACCCTTAACAATCAGAGAAAGAAAAACGAGAATGTTTTACGGCGTCGGTTAAACGGGTTTTTAACACTAGACAGCGCGAATCCCGGTGACGTTATGGGCGAAATAAAAGAATGTAAAAGTAAATTAGAACGGATCGATGTCAAGAAATACAGAGGAGCGATAGTAAGGGCTCGAAGCGACAAGCTGTGGAAGGGTGAAGCTCCGACGAAGCGCGCACTAAGCGACGAATAAAGGTATGCGCAACGTAACCATATCAGGGAAATCTGTTATGGAACTACGGTGACGCGTGACAAGGTGGTTATTGAAAGGGCTTTTGTGGAGCATTATCGAAATCTGTTTGGGCGTATCGTGCCAGTAGACGACGGGTTCGATGCGGAATTTTTGTTTTTGACGCCCCAGCTAGAACAGGACGTGTGGGACAGTGTAGAGGTGCCTATCACCGTGTGGGAAATCAAAGCGGCCATCGATGAGCTGACGAGTGGAAAGACCCCAGGGCCGGATTGCCTTGGTGCCGATTTTTATAAATCTTTTAAGGATGCGGTGGCGCCTGCGCTGTATGAGGTACTGACCGAAGCCTATGAGAAGCAGATGTTGCCCCCATCTTTTCTTAGGACGCACACTGTGCTTATCCCTAGGTACAATAATTTGGTGAAACTCTTGTCTGTGGACCTTACAGGCCGATTACTTTAACAAACGTTGATTATAAAATTTACATGAAGGTTTTAGCAAAAAGATTACAAAGGGTTGTTAAACTACTCGTAGAGCCGCATCAGACATGTGGCATAAAAGGCCGTACAATTTGCACGAATATACATGTAGCTAGAAGCGTTTTAGAATGCTGCGACGCTTTTCAAGGCCGAGTTGCAATGTTCCAACTCGACTTTGAGAAAGCGTTCGATCGTGCTTCGCACCGAATACGTTTTCGTATTTTGGAACAAGCCAATGCAGGGCACATTCTGTCAGAAGGTTTGGAAATTGCTTATAAAAATTGCATTACAAGGTTAGTTGTGAATAAGAGAGTTAAAGAAAGCGTTGAAATACGTTGTTCAGTTAGGCAATGTTTCCCACTTTCGCCTTTGCTTTTTGCTATTTTTTAGAACAGTTTTGTTTGTGACTGCTTCGGAACGATAACGTACGTATATTCATGCGAAACACGAAGGAAGTAAAACTCCTGTCATATGGGGATGATCGGGCGGTTCTTTGCGTGGATCAAGAAAGTATTCGCGAAATTGTCAATGTTGCCTCTTCTTTTTGTGCGAAAACCGGGAGTGTCATTGATTGTGACAAAACGGTAGGGTTTCGGCAAGGAGATTGGGATAGTAAACCAAATATTTTTATAAATGTTAGGTTTGAGAGTTTACCAACCAAGTATATAGGTGTGCCCTTAGTGCATTATCAAGACAGTACTTCATACTGGAATGCAAAGACAGAGAACGTTAGAAAAAAGGCGGAAGGGTGGAGGGGAAGGATTTGTCTATTTTCGCGCGTTCCACTGTGTGTAATGTTTTTTGATTGAGAAGATTTGGTATGTCTTACAGGTACTCTATATGTCTCGGGCCAATGCGTAGAAGTTCCACAGAGTTCTTGCTGTTTTCATATGGAACTCGAATTGGGAGCGCTGTGCCCGCACGAATCTCTTTCGTTCAGTGCCAGGTGCGGACTTGGGCTATCTCATTTTTTTAATGCAAATTGTATCGAGATTTCTGTTTTTTAGGGTTCAAAACGACCCTTTCTTACGTACTGTAATTCAAGTTCACCTGCAAAGTTTTCTGCCTCAATTTGTTGCGTCATCCGGTGTTGTGATAGGCGCAGGTACGTGGGTACATGAGAGAAGTTTTTTTGTCTGCCCGCATGTTGAAAGTTCTTTTTTCAATGGAATATTTGGCTACAGTTTCAAGAAAAAAATTGTATAAAGATTTAGTCGATGTTTTGTTTCCTATACCATTGTATCGATCATTATACAGTGGAGGCAGTGGTTCAGACGTACTAAAAAGAGTAAAACAAATGCCGGTCTGGCCAAGTGTTAAAACCAATTTTCTTTCAATTACATTGTGGCGTTCTTCCGGTGAAAACTTGGCTGGAGGAAAAGGGTTTATTCGTTCATTGGCCCACCAATTGTTTATTGTGTAAAAGAGCCGAAACCGTAGAACACGTGTTTATCGAATGTTGAGACGCTGTGTTCCACTGGGACATCCTCTAGCGCACCCTCAAAAAAGATTTACCTGTCAACCTATGCGGTATTCGTTATCTGGCTGTGAAAAATGAAAATGAAACTCCGTATGATATGATTATGCTATTGAGTCTAAACAGTATGTAGAAAACGTGAAAGGGTTTACGACACGCAGACGTGAATGTTCGCACTGTGCGTGAAAACTTTATTGGAAATATTTACTATGTAAGAGAAGTTTATCGCGCCCTCGCCGAACCTCCAGATTGGTTACCCCTGTTGGATGAGTTAGCCATTTTTAAAATATTTTAGCAAACAGCCACGGCCTTCGTACGGCTGAAGTGTTTTGTAAAAAAAAATTGTCTAAGCAGGCAATAAAGAAAAAAAAGAGATTCGTAGCGCTGCATAGTGCTAACGCCTGTGCTTCACGCGCCACAGTCCCGGGTTCAATCCCCAGAAGGGGGTTGCTTTTTTTTCGAACAATTTGTTTTGTCGAGGCATTTGGCGATATATACATTTCTTTCTTATAATTAACAGTAAAAAAAAAACAATGTTTTCGACGAAACTTTGCTTAACTAAATGGTATGGGACTCTCTTTCCGGAGGTGCATGGGGACAACGCGGCTTGGGTTGCGGGCTGGTTTATGCGAAGCGTTTGTTTTTTGTCCTGGTATATTTCCGGTATAGACCCAAGCTTTTAAACATTTTTTTTTAAATCTGGTGCATTTCCTGGTTTATGCGAACTGTTTTTCAGATTCCAGGTTTGTTTTTCATACGGTATTCTTTTCGGCAGCGCTTTCTATAAAGATGTGTAAATATTGCCGCGCTTGCACTTTTGATATATATTCGGTCAGAACTTCAGCTTGGGCGAGTTGGTTATTCATGATAATGCTTCACAGCGCACAAGATAATTTAACGCACACAAAGGAAGAACACTCACGCAGCGCTGACTGACACCTCAAGTGTATTATGCATAATCTTCATCTTCCTTCACTCCGATGCAAATGGAAGTGAAACAAAAACTGAGGAACATATGAAAAAGTGAAAAGGAAAGACAAGAGAATGAAATAAAAACAAAATATAGAAGGAAGAAACAAATAATGAATTCCCTGTACAGCGGACGTTGCTACTGTGCTTGTGCTTTAATAGTTCAACTCTTTGTCTGTTAAGGCTAGCGATGGAGTACTAACACATATTCTATCTAGCCTTACAATGTTAGCGGTTTCTACAATTTCTCGCGTCAGTTTGTTCCTGCTCCGTCCCAGTATGGTGCATTTGTCCGGGAGGGGGGAACATCCACACTCTCTGCAGTGGATGCCTAAATGACCCGAGTTGGCATTTATGGCGTTGTTGTTATGCTCACGAAGTCCGTCATTTAGACAGCGACCTGTCTGTCCAATGTAACGCTTGCCACATGTGAGGGGGAAGGAATAGATTACTCCTTCATTGCAGGACACGAACTTGGTCCGGTGGTTTTTGATGCATCCAACTGGTCGACTAGGTGTCCCATTCACCTTTTTACGCAAGCTAGAAAGTCTATTCGGCGCGGAGAATACAACGTCTACATTGACTCTATTGGCCATTTTCTTGAGCTTGTGAGACAGGTTGTGGATGTAGGGAACTATGACAGACCTTGTGGTGCGGTCTCTTGTTCTGCGTGTAATAGCTCCTTCCTGCTTGACCTCCCTGAGTAGGACTTCGGCAACTGAAGTTAATAAAGACGTGGGGTAGCCCGCTGAAACCAACCGAGAAATTTGTGTATTGAAACTCATATGGACTGTGTGCTTGCAAGATTTTTCAAGAGAGTTTTTTAGGCAGAGTTTTACAATGCCTCTTTTAACAAGCTTGGAGTGTGCGGAACTATGGTTGAGGAGTGGCTTCTTTGCTCGAGGTTCGTAGGACCAGCAGGTTTGACTGCTTTCAAAAAAGAGTCGAAGGTCCAAGAATCTTATAGATCGCTCAACCGGAAATTCGTGGGTGAGTTTTAACGGGTGAAGGCAGTCCTGGAAGGTGGACAGAACACTGGCCACTAAGTCGGGGAAGGTTCTATTGTTACCTGTCAAGTAAAATCAAGTAATCATCCACGTACCGAAACACACACACTACTTTGGACTGGTCAAGGTTTTGCTGCAATAATCTGGTATGAAATGCCAGAAAAAGGTCACTGAGGACGGGAGCTATACAAGACCCTATACATAAGCCCGTTTTCTGCAAGTATGTTAAGCCTTCCCAGGTGGCAAAAGTAGAATTCAGTTAGGTGGTTATTAAATCTAGGAAACCCTTAACTGAGACACCTGACGCGTTTTGAAAGGCTATGACACCAATGGAGTCAACCCTTTCTTCTATACACCTAAGAAGACGGTCTTGAGGTAGGGCATATTAAAGATCTTTGACGTCGATGGAAAACGCCCTGAGACTTCTATCTTTGACATCATGGAGCAATTGCCAGACCTCATCTGAGCTCCTAATCTGGTAGGGATCATTGATGTCGAGTAGGTTTAGTTTGTCTTAGAGGAACACAGCGATGGACTTTTGCCAAGTGCCTCGTTCAGACACAATGACCCTGAGGGGGCAATCAGTCTTGTGTGTTTTTGCACTGAAGAAAATCTCGAGGCTGGAAGCAGGAAGGAGCTATTACACGCAGAACAAGAGACCGCACCACAAGGCCTGTCATAGTTCCCTACATCCACAACCTCTCCCACAAGCTCAAGAAAATGGCCAATAGAGTCAATGTAGACGTTGTATTCTACGCGCCGAATAGACTTTCTATCTTGCGTAAAAAGGTGAATGGGACACCTAGTGGACCAGTTGGATGCATCAAAAACCACCGGACCAAGTTCGTGTCCTGTAATGAAGGAGTAATCTATTCCTTCCCTCTCACATGTGGCAAGTGTTACATCGGACAGACGGGTCGATGTCTAAATGACCGACTTCGTGAGCATAACAACAACGCCATAAATGCCAACTCGGGTCATTAGGCATCCACTGCAGAGAGTGTGGATGTCCCCCCCTCCCGGACAAATACACCATACTGGGACGGAGCAGGAACAAACTGACGCGAGAAATTGAAGAAACCGCTAACATTGTAAGGCTAGATAGAATTTGTGTTAGTACTCCAGCGCTAGCCTTAACGGACAAAGAGTTGAACTATTTAGCACAAGCACAGTAGCAACGTCCGCTGTACAGGGAATTCATTATGTTTTCTTCCTTCTATATTTTGTTGTTATTCCATTCTCTTTTCTTTCCTTTTCTCTTTTTCATATGTTCCTCAGTTTTTGTTTCACTTCCCTTTGCATCGGAGTGAAGGAAGATGAAGATGATGCATAATACACTTGAGTTGTCAGTCAGCGCTGCGTGAGTGTTCTTCCTTTGTGTGCGTGAAATTACTTTTACGTATGTCTGAGCTTGTGCGCTGTGAAGCAGTATCATGATATATATTCATTTACTTTTGTTTTATACAGAAACTACACTTGCAGACATTTTTCTTTCATGCTGCATTTTTGTGTAGATATTGTTATTTTCTTGTTCCTAGCTTGCTTCAAATTCGTCAAAATCAGGTGCAATAAAACATTTCCGTTTTTCGCAAGCCACCGGCCTTAGCGCTTTAGTTATGCGTCTTTGCCGGTATGACGAACTGATAAACCGCCGCAACTTTCCCGCTCATCGGTAGAGTTACCATGTGACCGCTGTGACGATCTGGTTCACCGGCTTAGCACACCGGGCGGCCGCTTTGCTTTCCTGTAGTTCGAGTATTGCCCGAACCGACCGGAGCCACAGTCCGGTACACCAGATAGGGCCACCGCCATCAAGCTACCGGGTCTCCGGACTAAGTAAACCGGTCCTGGTAAAACACTCCGGGCTGTCGGTATGGGGTACCCGGGACTCCGGACAACATATACCGATACCGGTATAGCTACTCCGGGCCGCCGGTATGATGCTACCGGGCCTCCGGTCTAAATATACCGGACAGGTATGGACCGGTACGATCCGGTATAACTTCATATGGGGTTTTTCAGTAAGGACGGGTAAATGGTTGAGTATTCTTACAGCATAAGGTGTTTTGCTTTAGCGCGGCTGACACTGGCTGTTTGAAGAGCTACTGATGGTAATATTTAACAAAGATTAAAGGACAATTAAGGCCACAGCTGTGCTTGAGACGTTTGTCTGTGATGTTCCTCTTATCAGTATATTTGATTTTCATTATGTTAAAAGTGTTATCTCAAACGCTAAATAATAGTTATGCCCAGACTTTGCAACGTAATTGAGGAGCCCGCTCTCGTAGTTGACTTCTATTTTTTCACATTTTTACTCTAGTTAGTTATAGCTTAACGCGCTTGTCGGCGCTGCTAAAGGAGGCGCAAGTGTACATCGTTAGAGTTACAGCACTTATTGTGTAGAAGCGCTTTGTTACATTTGAGTGGATGCTGTACCTAGTCTAAAAAGAGCGCTTTATCTGTATGATGTCGAGAAAAATTCCCTTCTGTTTTTTGGGAGGGTATCTTATTTTCCGGTTGTGTAGGTCGAGTACAAAGACATCATTGGTCCGGTTGCCCACGCCCGCAAAGTCGCATCTTTGTGCCTCAATGGCTGTGTTCCAAAATTTACTCGATCCGACTCCGGAGTAAAGGTTTCGTACCGTGGCGTTCCAGAACTTACTCGAGCTTACTCGATGACGTCAGAACTCGCGTTCCAGAAGCGGGTTGTTTACTCCGGAGTAATTACTCACGCTACCCTCCTCGATCGGTGGGTAACGTCGGATTAAATCGAGTAAATACGTCACGTGATCTGTTCGTCGTCTGCTTTCTGCGCCGACAGCCGTCAAAGCTCGCTTGCTCCGTTGGTTTTGGTGGCGGACGTTCGAAATGACAAAGAATGAGGTGCAGCATGTGTGGCTATTGCGATTTGCTGTTTTCAACGCACGAATTGACTGCATTACATCCATACCGTGCACCTTCCCCGGGAAGGTATTATGCATGTTATTATGAGTGTGCGAGCGTAAACGGGAGCTTCTCCGAATTCTCGTCCTCGGCGTTGGAGGGAATGCCGTATTCTCACGTTCAAGGCTGAAAATGTTTGAACGCAGTAAATGATAAGGTAGTATTTTTGTTTCCTCCAGAGTGTTTGTAATGAGAGGATAACGCTTGTAAAGCAGTGAAGGCTTCAAAGATTTTATTGTAATCATATTCGCGTCAGAGCGAACGTAAGTTTCATATCATTCTTGAGAAAGCACCCTCGCGCTGTATTACTACACCCTGTGGAATCAATTTCTGCAAGACATAATCGCTACAAATTACAATGCGTGGAATGTATGTTTAGGGCGCTCGCGCCGATTAATAAAAACACATTTTTGATGTCTAACTGTAAGGAGTAAGTAATTTTCATCTCAATATACAGCTCATAAGGAAGGTGAGTAAAAGGAGCTGGTGGATCCACCTCAAAAAAACATCGCGTCGTCATTGATATTATCGTCTCTTCGAGTGCTTTCTTCATGATCAAAAGAATCGTCTGCTATTTTCTCCCATCGCTGCTGTGTTTTCTTTTTGCCGTAGCCCAAGACGAAGCCAATCCGCGTAGTATCCAGGGGATTATCCCGGCCGTTCCAAAATCGAGTCGCGGATCGTTTACTCGCGATGTCACGTGGTATTACCCGCTGACGTAGGAGGCAGGTTACTCGGGTAAGATTTGGAACATAGCCAATGTGCAGTTTTTTTATACGAGGCGAACTAGGATGCCAATAGCTGCGCAGAGTTTCGTACGAATTAATCCCCGAACGCGGGTGCGATACAAACATTTTGATCTTCGAGACGCCAGCGTTCTATGACAAACGTGGCGTTGCTCAATCACCCAGCGACGTAAAAATTTTAAATTATTTTGCTTTTGCATTTTACAATTACCCCTTCAATTAGCTAAAGAAACGAAAAGGACTGAGCGGAAAATACTGTTTTAGCTGCATTCAAAACTGGACTTGTAGCGGCTCCGCTATGGGAAGCAGTGGACACCCGTTAATTAAAACAAGGACCACTTTGTGCGAATAGAACTGCGCTACGGAACCATCTCAACGTACGGTTGCCTTGCCATGAAGTGTGCATAGTCACTGCCGGGCTGGTTAAGAAGTGCGGGGTGCGGCTTATTATCTTCACGCTTCTCGTTTCGTGATTCCTGCTTCTGACTTCTTGTCGGCTAATTCTGCAATCCCATTGACTGCGGGAATCAGATTGTCGGGGGTCGCCAAGTTAGGCATTTATTGAGCTGTCAGACACTACAAAAGCTTTGTGGCCATCGAAACGAATGTAACGAAAACGAAGTAGTGAGGCTTAGGGCGATAACCCGTAAGTTTGAAAGTGTCCCATTCCCGGCTGTCGCCATGTTGTACGTAAAGGTTTTCGTCACTTAAACTCACAACAACCGTGACGTCACCGGCAAGATGGCAGCGTCCGGAGCTGGTGATACGTGTTGGCTGGGAGCCTGTAGTCGTGATATGCCGCTGCTTGCCGACGATTTCGGTCTTCGCGCTCCCTGCCTTAGGTATGATGTGAAGATCTGGAAAAGCGTCACATTACACTTCTTTTTTGTTCTTTTTGCGCAAGATCGGTATGGATTCTAGCACCTGTGAGACAGCATCAGTTGTATTGACGTAGCAGTGCTCGGATTCACAAATGTGTTCGAGGATCGGTAATAGCGCTATATTTTCGCATTCTACTTGATTTGTTTAAAGTTGGCATGTCTGACAATTGAAAAGAAATGTATGCGTCACGAGTAGGGTCTAGGGGAAGTTGTTTGAGCCCCAGGTCACATTATAATATTATCAAGGTTTAGCTTGGAAGCCCCAGCGATACTTACCTTCTTTACGAGTATTAAGCAGCGATTTTACGATAGAACTCTTAACATGATATTTTCGCGTTGTTCTAGCTTAGTTTGAACGTTGGAATGTCTGAGAATCGAATTGAAAGTTACGCGTCGCGTTTAAGGCCAAGGGAAATTTGTTTGGGCTGTAGGTCACCCCATAATCACTTAAACGTTTAGCGAGGAAGCTCATGCGATCTTTAACCTTTTGCACTAACTAACCATTTTGCGAATTGGCAGTTCTCAAGATTTTTACATAACGCGCTTTCATTGCAGTAGCTTGCATTTGATCGCAGTAGTTTTTTATAAGTGGAATGCTGGAGCTCGTTGACGTAGCGTGCACGCGAACTATTACAAAGCATTCTAAGCAATCGTTCTTCAAATAGTTTATTGCTGACGTTCACAGAACAGTTCATTTATCCCATAGTGAACAGAACAGCGCACAAAAAAAACAAGGCAGAGAGAAGGAACATGCACAATACACAAACGCTCTTTGTTGTGCATGTTCCATGTCTTTTAGTGTGCTGCCTTGTTCGCTATGTCATCATACCGACTCGCCCTACCTACAACACTTCTTAATTTATCCCCTTGGAACTCACAAGACAGAAAGTCTTCCTAATTTTAATTGGTCAGTGAACAAGTAACTGCGTCCAACGTCACTTAGAAATTAGTATTAAACAGCTCTTGACCATATCTTTCGTTATCAACCGACCCCACTAACCTGCAGTGTATGATCAGACCCCCCCTTAAAAGATTGTCTCATTCATCATTCCAACACACACGCACACGCACGCACGCAGGCACACACACACACACACGCACATACGCACACACGCACACGCGCACACACACTCACACACACGCACGCACGCACGCACGCGCACGCGCGCGTATACAAATCCAACGAGCGCGTACATACACACGTACGCAAACACGAATAGACGAACTAACGCACAAATACAACACTAGCACGGACGCATGTCTGCACAGCAGCACGCGCATGCAAAATAATTGCACTTGAAATCGTCCGTAAACAATACGAAACTACCACATGTAGTTTCGGTTTCTTCTCTTGAGCTGCAAATCCGTGGCGCCACCTATCTTAAGTAATTATTTTGATGCAAATTCATAGGCTGCAGCCAAAGTCAGTCAACACCGATATATTTTCATATTCATAAATGGTGCCGGCTCGTACGATTCGCATCTCCGGCCTGGGACATTTTGACGGAATTAAATCTGAGATGGTATCTGCAACATCGTCTTAGAAGATTCTGTATTTGTCTGGGAAGATGCTAAGTGCTTCTAGATCTCTTTAAGACTCCAAGAGCTTGTGCGATTATTGTTGATATTTGATGGTAGCGGCCACATGTGAGTGACAGGCTTTTTTTTTTGCGGTTTTCAATGGTTTCAATCCCACACTGCTTTGACGCATTGGTTGCGCTACGGCGTACTTGTTCGCTGTTGGAACGGTGCCTATTTTTGCTCTTTTGCCAGCGCTGTGAGCTGTTGAAACTGATCAGGCAGAAAACTGGAGACGTTTATCATTACAGCATTTGAGCTAAAAAAGACCGCGCAGTCAATTCGAAGCATGAATGGAGCAGGCGCCAGCTGGGCTCGCTCTCCGTAGCGTACAATATACTAAAACTCCCTAATAAAAAATAGTTTTGTATAGGGCGTCCTCAAAAGCCCGCTACCGCTACGGGCGCGCGCTTCAGAGAATGTCTAGTAGTAGCAGCGCAAGCTCCCGCTACAGATGACGCGGCGTAAGAACACGATCTAGTAGTAGACCGTATTATAGTGCAACGATTCGCTAGTGGGAAGTCGTGCCGTCGATTTCAAGCCTGGATTGAGCACGCGCTCGCTGGGCCCGCTCTCCGTAGTGTACGATTTACTGAATCTCTCTACTTTTTTGTTTCTTGCGTACCGTGAAGAACGTTGGAAAACACATCGGAACAGTTGAGGGAGCAATCTGGTAGCAGATATCGAGACGTTAGACAGTGTATATAGCGTTCACGTCCTCTTTTGAAATGCATCCTCATGTTGCGTTTTTATATTGTTATACCATAAGCGAGTTTATCATTAGTATACTATTTTAACGTCTTGTCGTTGTAATGTTTTGTGGCGATATGATAACTGGGAAATTTTCTGTCTTGAGCTTTGCAACTTGTACGGTTATGCAAAAAAAAAAAAAAATAAACACTTTTCTGGCCCTATTAATGTGGTGTTGTGGCCATCCTTTTGAGGATGTAATTGATATAAGAATATTGCGAATTTTGCAGATTTAGTTTTAACCCCCCTCCCCCTTCCCCCTAACAAAGTGACATACTGGGCCAGTGGCCCATAAACACTTCCTTTGATTTCCTGTTTCTCAATTCTCTGGCTGACTGAGTACAAACAATGTCTATCTTTTAATTAAAAACAATATAAAGTTTTGGCTACCACCCCCAAGTGAAGATCTTCAGGTATGTTGACGAATACCTGGTACTAAATTACACCCGGGGAGATGCACAAAGGTTTGGGGTGGTAGAGAAGTTTTTGGAAGCATTTGTGGGTTCATCGGCGGGATTGAAATTAATTCAAGAAAATTCCCTGGTAGGGACCTTGGAGTTTTTGGATGTAAGACCTTCGCTACAGCCTTCGCACGTCTGCTGGCAGTACGCTCCCCGGTCAAAGAAAGGCCTGCTTCCATTTTATTCCCACCATTCTAAAGTTGTTAAAAGGGGGATTGCCCTGTCGTGTTTGCGCGCCGCGTTGTCAAAGTCATGCACACACAAAACGGTGGAACGTTTTGGATCACAGGTACATAGACTGTAACTGGGGGGTTATGCTCCTGCACTTCTTGTGGGAGTGGCGGAGACCCTCCTAAAAATACTTCAGGTGAGTGCTGCTGGCCCAGAGAGTGTAAGACCCAGCGTTAGACCGGTAGTGGTGGTTCCCTATGTTCATTAGGTCAGCCATGGGATTAAAAAAATCGGCAAACAAACACCAGGTTCTAGTGTTGTTTTCCGCTCCTAAGAAGCTGGAAAAGTTGTGCGGCAGGATCGACCCGGGGGGGGGGGGGGGGGGAGGAAAACGGGGGGGGGGAGTGCAAAGAAACATAAAAAAAAAACAATTTGTGAACTGTGAAGTCGGGGTAGTATATAAGATCCCGTTGTCGTATGGAAAATTATATGTCGGGCAGTCAGGCAGCTTGATTAATGATTGATCAAGGGACCATGACCTACCCATGAGATGTTCTCCTTCTGGCCGCTAGGCGGTACACTGTGCCAGGTGCGGGCGGGCGCCACTCTTTACTTACACTGCCATTGTGACGCGGCACACTCACCAAAGAACGAGGAAGATTACGGAGGATTTTTTTCACTTCACAGTGCGAGGAGGGTATCTGTGTCAGTTCGCCTTCCATTGCCTTGTTTGTCAGCGGGATTGCTTACATCTGTCACTACGAAGCAAGATTGCAATCACATTGATAAGATTGGCGGTGTTTTTTTTTTTTTTTTGGTGGTTCGATGGTTTCATGTTTCTTATTAATAAAAGTTCAGTTGTAAGTCATCCGCTTGTCGTGTACATTCCTCTCACTTGTCCTTCGCCTTATTTTTGCGCTTTTTTTGGAAGCAAGGTTGAACGCTGGGGCCAGACTGACTGCAGCTCGCCACTCGGAGTCCCTTATGTACGCGTGTGGGCTTCTGGAACAATCGGAGTAGAAGGTTCGGCGCGAAGAACATTCGGAATTCGAACAAGCGACAGGGTTCTCGAATTTCCCAGAACATTAAACTTAAAGAATAAATAAAAGACTCGTAACTCTCAGGAATCGAACCCTGTGCCTCGCACAACAGTCAAGCGCGGTTACCGTCCGGCCACGCACGCGCTCGCTCACCCACGAGCGTGGCGATATGAACTACAGTGCAGTACAAATAGTTCAGCTAGGTGCGGGCCAGGATAGGCTGAAGTGGATATCAATCGCAAGGAACCTGAAGTAAGCTCGCTAAAATAACAGCCTGTATTGACTACTGTGCCGAAGTTCTTGCTTCGTGGCCGCCGTACAATAACACTTATTTTGAGAAAACCTGCCTTTACTTCAGGTGTGCTGAGTAAATGTTGCTTTATGTTTAGCATTGCTATCAGATTTATTATTTAATAATTATATTGGGAATGCGTTCACCTCGCAGTCTATTCGAGGGAGTAAATTTGTAGGGCATACTTGCCTAAGAGCTATACATATTTGCTGCTGAGCTTGATGTTGGAGGATCATGTTTTTTTTGTTTTTTTTTTTGCTTTGTATCCCAAATCTTACATTTTCAATTACTTCGATAATATTTAGTAGCTGGAATCTTGATTTCAACTTCTGTCATCAACTGTGGCAATTTAATATGTGCCAGTAACCACAAAAAATAAATCAAATGGCTTCTTTATCATGATGTCCCTGTAATGCCAGTAAACGACCGCTAAGCATACACAAAAAAATAATTTTATCCATCTAATATGTTGATTCGTGAATTGCTAAGACTAGAGGAATCCCAGCAACTCCATTTCCCAAGTATATAATGTAATTTTCATATATAATTGTTAATTTAACATTTTTAAGAACCTTGGCAGTCGTTTCATTAGCTGATCAACTAATTTAATAAATGTAAACTATGAATCATGTACAAACTTGCAATTGGTGCGCACTCAAATGCTCCTACATGTTGTGTGATATCAGTCAATGCTGGATAAACATATCGGATATTTCATAGAAACATTTTTGACCTACTCAATATATTGAATGTTTTTATATAAGCTTTAAGTTATATAGGAAAGTGTTCGTCCTAAAGTAATCCACTCCAGTGCTTCAACAGTAGCGTATGGCTTGTACCGTGTACGTACGCTCTTATTAAAACTTAATTAAGGGCTTCATTAAAGAAAAATGTCAAACCGTTTGCACCGCTCTTTTGTTTTGGCTTGTTTCAGACGAACGTAACTGATTGGTGCTTGTGTCTAAAATTGTATAACGTATATTCATCTCAGGGATGGCTGGCCTAACTAAATTTGGCTGGCCGCTTGCAACTTATGGGAAAATGGGGAACTGCACAAGAGTGTGAGAGTAATGTCCACACTGCACTTCCTCAAGGATGGGGCCATGAGAAAAATGGACCTGCCCCTAAAGGAGACGACATGGCAGGTGGGTCATTACAGTGGACCCCTGGTACAAAAATAACGAACACGAATTGATGAATAAGTACAGTACTATGAACAGGATGCAAATGGCATAGACAAGGAGGTACCCATCAACACAACAAAGCACTGCGGTGTGTTGTCTCCTCTCTTCCTTTGTTTTTTACACTGCCCCTCTTTAATAATGATATGTCAACCAGTGCAACTATCAGCACTAGTAAAAAGATATTCTTTTATTCAGTTTTATACATGAACTGGGTGCTAGCAATTGAGTCATGAACATTGTTTATGCGTGTACTTTGAAGTGTGCCTTGAATAAATGCATTAACGACCAAAAAATGAGGGTGCAAGCTTGCTGGTGCAAGTTGAAGATGGTGCATTTACCCGAGACCAGTGTTCAGTGAAGGATGTCGCAAACGCAAAGAAGTCTCAAACACAGACGAGTTCTAGTGGTCCGAAAAATTAAATTGGCATCCCAAAATAGAAGCAGGGGGATACGAAGTCACTATTTAAAACAATGGCTAACCACTCTACAAAGTGAATTCATTCCACAAACTAAGAGCCTTCTGCTGTAAACAATGCCTAACATAGCTAAAAACATGAATCATAAGAAGCAACTTACTAACCTCTGAGAAATGTGATTAAAGTAACAAGAAAGAATGTTCTTGAGCTTTCAACCTAGGTAATACAAAAAGGAAAACACAACACTGAGTATTAAAAACAGGACATAAAAACTGTTTCTAAAGATAAAAAAAGTTGGTAACAACACTTTTTCCGCTCAGAATCAAAGCACGGAAAAGTTCTACTCAAGACAATTCCAAGCTTTAATATTTCTAGAGATCCTTTCGCTATCACCCGTGGTTATTCCCTTGGTTACAACTATTTGAGTAGAGTTTCATATGAGTACGCGGTTAACACTTTTGATCAAGTGTTTTGACACGGCTACATACCAATCCCTATTTATCTGCAACGTTTATAATAATTCAATCAGTCGTTAATGCCGGGTTTTCTCGTAAACACTGTAGTAAAACAGAGATCCGTATTTAAAAGTGTGGAAACATTTGATGGAATAAATGTGTGGTTTTATTGATCTCCACTGAAATAGTTTTGACCAAAGGTAATGAGAAGTGTATACTGAAAGGATCATTAACAATTATGAAGTATGGAAATTTGTTCAATAGGCCTTTCCTTGACTCCAAATAGAAGAAAATTCTTAACCTACATATCTTTCAAAAAACAGGTTTGATGTCCACCGGTCTTTGGAAGCTTAAGACTGTGTGCGATGTTGTTTTTATTCCATAGGTTATAAGTTCAGTGGTATTCCCTGTTTCTTCGACCACGTTTATGCAGAGGTTAGTAGGATGCTTCGTTGTACACTTTGTCATTGAGTATGTTAGTGTTTTTCCGAGTAGTTTGTAGTGCAAGTTAACTCGACCAAACAACGACCGAGATACATTGGTGGCTACGCCTCGAAGCGAGAAGCTGAAGTTGCAATCAAATATGTTATAAGGACGAGAGTACTTTGGCCACAGTTATGCGACTCAGGCGGTTGTTTCTCCGTGTTTCGAAGCACTCCGATATGACTCGCTTTTACGGTTTGCTACCGCCTACACATGCTTATCGTTGTCTGTCCTCAACTGTTAGGACTGTACTCGACTACCTTATGTTGATTTGCGACTGTTTAAGGTGGGAAAGCGCAAACAAAAACCAGAAAACTGACACAAGCTGCAAGGTAGCCTCGAGACGACTCTAAACATCGTTAAATTCACTCAATGTTTTCGCAATATGTTTGAAATAAAATCTACCTTGTATCTGTAAAACATGGAAGCCCAAAACCATATCAAAATATTTCAAGATCATGTAGCGCAAATTAGGCGTATATACCAGGAAATAAATTCAGATCCGAAGTGTTTTGGTTACACAATAGATGACGCCATTTTGTTATTTCTTTTTCAAAAACGGCTGTCCCATTCTTTTTTCACAGCATCCCATAGCTGGACAGTCACGAGAAAGTGAAGTTCTCGCCGCGATAGTTGTTTCTTCATGTTTCTCCAGATGTCCTCGATGGAGGTAATGTCATCCCTTTTTGAAGGCCATGACTTAAACGCCACTCCTCGTTCTCCTAGAAGGTCTCGCACACAATTCGAATGATAAGCAAGATAAAGGTGCTGCTAAAAACGAAAGCATCCGTCAGCGAAGGGTTCTTCAAGAACATAAGTAATAAACTCATGATCAATGAAGTCGCAATATGTGTCGGAGTTAAGCCTCGAGATTCTTACAAGTGGGCCAAGTCCTTTTGCTGACAATGCCCCCAGACGTTAGCGGTTTGTCGCCCACACTTGCGCACGCGCCGTAAGTATGGGAAATCATACCTGCAATATAAAATTCACAAATTATAAAATCCGGCTTGTTGAAGATTGCAGTGTTGCTCAAATGTAACGTGCACATCGCAACACTGTTAGCGCAAACACGACATCGGCGCATTTTCGCATTGTACTTGTAAATAGTATTAGCGAGCACGAAATTTGATTGCTTACATTATAGAACTAAATGAGCTATTTCTGTAACAATAATAACTTGGATGACATCCCTTGGTTTCAAAGAGAAAAATTGGAAAAACCGGAGATTGCTTGTTCGCGCTAACAGTGTCGTGCTTTGTACCGTGCACCTCGTGGTCTCAAAACGTGTTCTTGGTGCCAGTAAATTAAAAAGAAGAATTCGTCACTGAAACCAACGGTTTGACAGTAGTAAATCATCCATGATGAGCGTTCCATTCAAAGTACAAGTGGAGACATTTTCGTCGCGGAGCTAATATTAGCTGTTGGCACGCAGCTTAGCCCCTTACCCGCTTCTGCAAGATGCGTCGCCCAAGTTGCTCACTGACATCCAGACCAAGTTCGCCTCAAATGTCACGGGGCGTAATAAAGGGTCGATCGACTGCAGTCGAGGTGATCAAACGACCTTCCTCATCGGTAGTGGACCTTGGTCGGACGTTGTAAGGAGCGTCATGAATGCGGCCGTTGTCGTCCCGAAACGCTGTATAAATAGGGGCTACTACAGTTCGGGTTCTTCCTGTCGTTCTGGCGACTTCTCGTTGGGGCATTTTCTCGCGGCATAGTGCCACAATTCACCAGCGTTCGTGAATCGGCACTTGCGAAGGTATGTTCAGGAATGGCTACTAATGGCATTGAGCTGAAATTAATAGAAAAATAAATATTTAGTAAAATGGCACTGTGTTTTTTATTAAAAGAACAAAAAGCGAATTTTGCTATTTTGTTGAATGTCTTTAAAATTCGTGACAAGATAAAAGTGGTCTCTTAGCGTTATACAGGTCGCCATAAAACCAAGCAGCCATTAAATAATAAGAAAGGCTATCACTCTACACAGACTATCCATCCGTGGTTGTGAACCGCGTGGGAACAGCAGATAAGCGCTCGTTTCAGCTTTGCGCATGTGCGACTCGCGACATTAGTGAGAGCGTTTACTACCGGTAGATAGCGCAGGAAGCTGTAGAGGCCACGCGCTCCACTGGCCCCTTTAGTTTTGTTGAGGACTGTACATATGCCCATTCACAGGCCTTTGGTTAAGAGCAAATAAACACACCAAATAGTTAGAAGGGGTAGTTTGTCCTTAAAAATTAAAATATACTAGATATATAAATGTCCCCGGGTTATGTTTCATCACCTCATAAAGTTGCAGATGTTTATGCTGATTATTTTGGCAAATGTTTCTCTGACAATCGGCAATCTGTTCAACCGGGAGATAAGAAGCAGATTTGTCACGAATTTTTGAGTTCCACGAGAGTGGGCCCTCTCAATATTGCGGACGCGATAAGAAAGTTAAAACACAAGTTTTCTTCTGGCGTGGATGGTGTACCAGGCTATGTTATGAAAGGTTGCGGTGAGCTGTTCATTCCTATTTTGAAACACATTTTTAATATGTCACTCAGTTCTGGCGTCTGCACTTCGCTCTGGGAAAAAGGCAGTTGTTCCCCATCTTAAAAGGCGGTGACGGATCTATAATTGTGAACTACCGTCCAGTTTCCCTACTTTGTGGATTTTCCAAGGTTTTTGCGATTGTTGTGCGTAGCAGGATGACATTTTATTTCCGTCAAAAATTAATGCCTTTGCAGCACGGTTTTTTAAAAAGGAAGGTGTGTTGAAACAAATTTGTTTACCTTTTTTAGATTACTGTGTGACGTTTGTTTTAAAAAGCGAACAAGTAGATGCAATATATTTTGATTTGTCAAAAGCCTTTCTCGAAGTGAGTCACGTGTTGCTTTTGCGCAAATTACACCTGTATGGTGTCTGTCTAGAATTGTGTAACTGGTTTAAGGTAACCTGTCTTTTCGATCTAATAGTGTTCGGGTCGCTGACAGTTATTCTAAAGAGTTTTTGTCAATATCAGGCGTGCCCCGGGGGTAAAGTTTGAGTCCTCTATTGTTTTCAATTTTTATAAATGATATAGCGTCAAGTGTAAAGAACGCTGAACTGCTTTTATTTGCTGAAAACATCAAGTTGTTCAAGAGTGTTCATTGCCCTTTAGATTGTGATTTGAAACAACATGATGTGTCTAATATCGCACAGTGGTGTAAACAAAATCAGTTATTCCTTAATCCTTAAAAACAAAAAAAAAATCTTTGTACAGACGCTGTGCAATCATTAATAACACCTATCATCTCGAGGGAAAACCGATTGAACAAGTGTCTATTGTAAGGGATCCTGGTGTGTTCATTGACTGCGGATTAACTTTTAAAAATCATGTATCTTTTGTTGTCGGCTCTGCAGTGAAACGTCTAGGAGTTATAACGCGTTTGACCAAGCATTTTAAAAAGCCCCACTGTTAAATACATTTTTTAGTTCCTTAGTTGTTTCAACGCTTGAGTTTGCTTCTGTGATTTGGAATTCAATATCTGTAACTCGGGCTTTGATCATAGAACGTGTACAAAAAAATTTTGCTGGAAATGTTTTTGATAGATGAATATGAGGACGCGTGTATTATGACTATGAATGCTTACTAACTAGAGTTTCGCTGAAGTTTTTATCACACAGAAGAACTGTTCGTGACTTGGTATTCCTGTATAAGATCATTAATGGTGCCATTGATTCCTCAAGGCTTATCAGTAAAATCAAGTTTCATGTTCCTTTCCGTGCTTCGAGACAGTTCACCTGTTTTGATATTTGTTCACCATGCCCTGTGTCACCTCTCTCTCGTTTACAGACATTATATAACAACATTGTGTCACCTCAGGTTGACATCACCACACCACTGTCTACATATCGCTGTCAGTTGGATGAAGTTGTGGTCACTTTATGGCGCGGCAGTGTACTTGCATACCTATCTTTTTTAATTAGTAGGATTATTGTTTAATGGTTTCTATTGTACGGTTGGCGTTCCTAAGAGAAGGCCGCTTGGCCGTTTTAGGGCACCCGAAAAATAAAGATTAATATTATTATTATACATATCGTGAGAATTGGGATGGAGTGATTTAATGACGTGATATAGTTGACATAAAGATGGCTGCTCTAGGAATCTTGCTTCATCACAGCAGGCACCTTCCAGTGGAGAAAACGTCGCTCACCGGCTATAAGCTGGGGACAATGGTAACTTTAGAGGCACACGACCCAAACAATATCAGTTTGTTTCAATCGGTGGTCAGGAAGGGGTTTGACGGGGGTGACGACGTAGTTGGTCGCAAAGATTTGTCACAGTATTGGGTATTGTGTCTGGAACTTCAGGAGCTGTTAAGAACGCTTGCCAGAGACGTGAGATGGTGTTCATAGGATAACCTCCACAACCGCCTTAAACTCAACAGGGATGTGAGTATCAGAGTAGTTGATAACTGGATCTTGTTAGCTTCTCAATGTGTGAATGTGTTAAAGTTGCCAAGCCTCTTCTGCATGGCACATTATGTCTTCAGCGTAACTATCGAGGGAGTGTCGTCAAGGTAAGGCAAGATAGTGTCCATCATTGACAACGGTTCACGTGTGCTATAAAATATAATATGAGGAATAATTGGTGGTATTTGGGAGACTGGTGTTTTATGCGTACGTGACATATGGTAGAATGGTGTCCTAATTATCGGGATTGTAGGCGATGTACATAGATATGGCGGCTAATGAATGCTTTGAGCGTTCGACGAGTCCATTTGTTTGAGGGTGATTAGCGCTGCTGCCACGATTGACAGTACTCGAAGGTCGCAAAGCACATTAAAGACCTTTGCGACGAAGGGAGTGCCGAGGTCGCTAATGATGGCTTGGGGGGCTCCATGACAGAGCAGAATGTGATGCAGGAGAAATTCAGCGACTTCAAATGCTGTAGCGTTTGAAACTGTTTTAGTTTCTGCGTATCGGGTTTAATAATCTTTGGACACTGTTATTCTTCAGTTATTTTGCACTGAGCGAGGAAATTGGCCTAAGAAATCGATACAAATGTGCTCGAATAGACGATTTTATGGAGAACTTTGTATTACAACCCTAGCAGGTGTGGGTGTTGCTTTTTTCTTGGTCTGGCATAGGTGGTCTCTCCGAATGCATTTGTTAATTTATCGGAACATGCCAACCCAGAAGTATTTGGCGCGTTTTCTGAAGTACGACTTGTAGAGTCTTAGATGCCCAGTGGTTAAGTCATTGTGATTTGCTTTGATAACTTCCTTTTGGAGACGGCCTGGTACCACGTGTAGCCAGGAACGTCCTTTTAGCTCATAATTTCTTCTTTAGAGGACACCGCTGTGAAGGTGTAAAAGTCGGGCCAGACACTCGCTGCATGTGGCGCTGAAGGGTGTGCTGATTCCTTGAAGATGGGAGTCAAGGGTTTTAGTGTATAATCTTTAGCTGAGAGGAATTTATATCGACACTGTCTAACGTGGCAATGGTATAGAGCTTACATGGATGGTTTGAACCTGATGTGTCAGAAGAAAGTGGGCATAGAAATATGCTGTCAACATGAATGTGTGTTTTGGTTGATTTGTGTGCGACTGCATTTGCTAGATTTGTCTGCGACTGTATACGCCTGCAGTTTTAGGGACCAGCGACCAAGTCGTCCTGAGTGATCCTTGGGGCTGGCTAGCCAGCAAATTGCGTGCTGATAGGTCACTATTGCGAAAGACAAGCCATAAAGTCATGCGCAATGACGCGCTGCGTGTCGTAAATGCCCTCAGTCCAAGGGAAATAGGTATATGTTTACAGATCTAGTCACGTATAATAAACCAAATATTTTAAGTTAGATGCACAGCTCACTGACGATGAACCAACATTACCAACTTTCAAGTGCGGCTTAATAGCCGAGTAGTACCCCTTATTAGAACAACTGATGTACGTGTGATTCAGTGAAAAAACAGGAATCGGGGTATACTTGACCGTACTTCAAAACCTCAGTGTTTTTGTTTTGTTTTTATACGTACTTTAGCGGTTTGTTATGTTATATCGCACTGTTATCAATCTTCTTGTAAACGTTGGGGCCGTCAGTTCTAGGTCAGTACGTTGTACGACGAACTAAAGTTTTGGCGTGTATTGTATGTGACAATGGGTGTAAGGGCACACCCCTTTTTTTAAGAGTGCTGGGCGAAAGCTGCCCCAATTCCACAACCACTGCCGTCAGTCTATATCAGTTTCCGCTCCTTTGATGAAATGACTGAGGATGGGAGCGGATGTTAGTGCTTTTTTTAAGTGGAGTAAGATTGTCTTGCTGGGTCGGTCTCATCTCGAAGTGAACCCCACTACGAAGCAGCCAGTGAAGCTGTTCGGCAATATCTGAGAAACCGCGTATAAACTTAGTGAAGCATGTGCAGACGCAAAGAAATATCTCTACATCTGTGAGTTTATTCGGAATGGGGGGAATTCTCTTACTGACCTGGAGGTTTGGTGAGTGCGGGCGCACGCCTTCAGAAATAACGACATGTCGAAAACAGGAATTTCGCCGTTTCGAAAAGTGCACTTTTTAAAATGTAGGCCAACCTAGACGTACGGAAGCAGCCAAGAACTTGACGAAGCCTCTGTAAGAGGTAGGTGAATGTGGTAGAAAAGACAACAATATCATCAAGATCCCACAAGCATATGTTCCATGTTATCCCACGGATCCGGAAATCTATCATGCGCTCGAACGTTGCCAGAGAATTGCATGGGCCAAAAAACATTACGGTGAATTGATAAAAACCGTGAGATGTGAAAAAGGCAGTCTTAGGTTTGTCAGCATTGGTAAGCGGGATTTGCCAGTAGCCCCTTTGTCGGCCCGTTGATAATAAATAAAAAGAGGCCCGTAGAGTGCCGAGCGTGTCATCAATTCTGTGTAGTGGATAGACGTACTTTAGTGTCGCATTTGCCCCCGTACAGCTGAGGTGGTTCCCATGGTGTTTTTAAATGGGCAGCCCAAGACAGGCATGTCCAGGCTTCGCAGCCGAGGAGCCCATATCATCGCAACTTGGTCCCCGCACGGCCGTGGTTGGACCCATGGGGTGTTTTCGTGGGCCGCCCAACTCGGGCGTGCCCACGCTTTGCCCGTATCTTCCGCAACTGTGCCCGCGCATTTCCGAGGTGGAACCCGTTGAGGTGCTGCACGGGAAGCCCAAGTTGGGCATGCCCCTACTCCCCCCCCCCCTTCCGAAGCCCATATCTGCGCTAACTTCGGCCCCGCATAGACGAAGTACGACCGACAGCGGTATTAAACGGGCCGCCCAAATTTGGCGTGCCCTCGCGTAGCCAAGGAGGGAACCACGATGATTTCGCACGGTCAGCTTAGGTTGGGCATGCCCACGCTTTGCGCAACTCTGCGTGCGCATATCCGTGGTGGGACCCGCCGCGGCACTGTGTGGGCAGCTCACATTGGGCATGCCCACGATGCGTGCACATTTGACCAGCGTGGAATTTGTAAGGGCTGCCCGAGCGCACCACCCGTTTTGCTACCTGACTCGAGGGCTCCACTTCTTGTGCCGAGGACGCCAGCCCTTGTGACACCTGGGCAGTGTTGCGAAAGGAGCACTTCGATTCTATTCCAAATTCATTCAGGTGAATTGGAGTTTTCGATAAAACGATTCATTTTAACTCATACTAATGGAGACGCTGGGTCCATCCTCATTCCTGAAGTAGCTGAATCATTTCATTTCTCTTTTTCGTAAACTTGAAAAGTGACTCTATATAGGTACAATGTGGCCGGTAAAGGCAGCATAAAGCTAATTACATAAAACGTGGAGCAAGCTGCATAAATTTAGAAAACACTCTGCCAAAGCACTGATTCTACTAAGCCGAGCGGTAATTGCAAAAAGCGCTTGATGGCACTTCGTGTCACTGGAGACATCGATTGCGCTATTAAGCGTAAAATGCTTACAACCATACTGTAAAACTTAAAACTACGCAGTTTTATTTGCAGACACATTGTGTGCCCACCACCTTTATGATGTACGTGACCAGCTTGTGCGTAATGTATTGTTCGTGAGTGGCGCAAGACGTTATCTTGCTATCCGCTCGCACAAGTACCGAGCCCATTACATTCTCACTTCATTTCGGTTAAAGTGCATCTAAGACTATTTCCAGCCTATTTCTCACCATGCCGCCACCATTCAATTCCCATTGTTTTCCGGGATCGCAGTAGTGTGAAATGATTCAGGAATGATTGCAATTCCTCAGTGCTAACACCACAACGCTGAATGCTATCCACATGGACAACATTCCATGTCTTTTGCAAAGAAGCGAAACATTCAAGTGCCCCACTGTGATCAGTGCTCATGGTACTCAAGCGCTCGTGCGCCAATAGCTTTGACTGCGTAGCCACAGAAAGTTGCCCGCGAGAATGTAAGTACACTTTTCACTGGAACAATCGGGCCGGCGTTCTGTGAAACACCCTGTGAGAGGTTCATGCTCTGATAATCGAAAAAAAGAGCAATTATTTTTACATATTATAGCCAGAAAAATTCCATACGAAACAAAATGTTGTATTAAAAACTAGACTAAAGATACAATCAATCTTCATATTCTTAGACCTTCGTTATGTTCAAAAAGGCGTTACCAAGAATATGCAACGGCTCAAAGAGCAGCGCCTGTCGCTAAGCCGAAGAAATTTGGAGGAACGACGGTTTTCATTATGGTGTGTTTCGGTATCGCTAGCAGTATAAAAACTAAAGAAGCTTGAGCTGAAATATAGAGCTTTCAACATCTTGGAAGTGTTCCTCTGAATCCTATTCTCATTTTCTCTAAAGCCTCACGCTCTGCCACTATTTTAAATAAATCGCCGGGCCTTAATAAAACCGTCGCACTTCTTGAGGATAATGCCTCAAAATCCCTACAAAGCCGCCGAAAAATTCAAATAACACGATGTAGGGTGGGCATGAACCAAGGGCAGTTTGAACCCTAGCACGGGTTTGCATCTGTCTCGGGATTCGGGATCTTTTTTGTAAGCGGTGAAAGGGGGGTAGGGGCGGATTGTTTAGAACTATACATTAGCCTGCAATGAGTGTTGCACAAGTAAAGATTGCCTGCTCTTCAAGAACTCCCGTGTGACTTGGCAACCACCAGTCGACGGATATTCCTATAGTATGAGCAGTGTCCAAATCACGTTCTCTCACACGCCTCAGACGTCCGTTTTTTGTTTCGTAATTTCTTACAAACATACCAATTATTTAGTCAATTTCCATTTAAGTCGCACAAAAAGCATTTTATTTGCCGAAAGTCGACCAGTTTTAGATTTTTGTCAGGGTTGTTTTTTTTCCGCTGTCTTGCTTCTTGGTCTTTTCAGTTTCTCTCTATCCGCCGTGCGACATTTATTGAGTACTCATTAAACATATATTGTTTTACATACTTCCCTTCCGCCACAAGATTTGTGCGTGTCTAGTCGGTCTCACTGTTTTCATGTTGCATCAGTGCTCTATATGCTAGAACAAGCCTTCATGTATTTTCCAAATTGAACATTTATTGTGAAAAACCATTTGCAGTGCGTTTTGAAATTCAAAACACCATTTCTTTTACATGTAAAGGCACCTAAGGGGTTTCATTTAAACTATAGACGTTATATGCACACGCTCCAGATTACAGCCGCCGTTGCCGACCTTCTCTTGTCTTACTGAGATCCCAAACCACTGAAGAGGGCTTGACAGGTCTCTACAAAGTCTGAAGCTGTAAAGGACACAGTCAATCCCATAATGTCAATACCCTTTTCTGCTGTTGTAATCTTGGCGCGAAGTGATCAAAGTAAGCGGAAACAAAAGCGGATTGTGGGTTATGGCGGCGCCCATGCAGCAGCTGCTCCCAAGCGTCTATGCTCAAAATATGTACGCCTTGATTGAAATCGGGGCCTCACTAGCTTTTTAGATAGGTTTCGTGAGGTAATTTTCCACTAGTTATCTTGTTGTCCAACATATCGTTTTACATATTAATTTCATATCAAAATAGGTTTCGTGAAGGCCTTTTCCACTAGTTCTTTTTAGTCCAACATATAAATTTCAAATTGAAATATTTACCTATTTCTAAATTGATGAAAGTATACGGAGATAAAAGCTACTCAGTCATTGCTTGAAGAGTGTCTCTGCCCCTCAGCACCAACAATTAAAGGAACCACAAACATGATATTTATTTTTAGAGAAAATTGCAAAACAGACTGTAAGTGAGAAGTGTACTCGATCACCATGCTCCGACAAGTAAACCAAAAGAAGCATCGTTCGTACGTTCTAACACGATGCGCTTCGCCTCGCGCCTGGTGCTTTTCAGCCGTTCCTTAAAAGCGTGCTAAAATAGAGTAGCGCAAATCAAAGATAAAGAGAAGTCGACGCAACGCTCTAGGCTACATCGTCTCTTACACGAGTAGGGAACCCGCGAATCGAGGGGGTACATACCCGCGTTTGATATATGTGCAGGAGGCGGGAGACGTTGAAGAAGTTGGGGAGGGTCAAATGGTGTAAAAAGACAAAAACATATAAACACGAAGAGCTTTCTCCTGCCCGGGAGAAGAAAAACACGATGGAAGGCGACGGAGAGCCTACTCAGCGTTGTCTTAGTTGATATTTGTCTTTCGTACATTCCTACATGCCTTGCCCCTTTTTGTAGTGGTTTTCGTGATCGGTCATACAAAAAAATCGTGTTTTCTCTTCGGCTATTCTCCCCTTCCTGGTGTATTCTATTTTGCTGAAGTTGCTCCCTTTATACTGCTGAATGTTCTGCTCGTATTTCTCCAGTCACTGTATTATGCACATAGTTTTCCAAAAGTAAAGAGTTATTAAAGTCATTCGTTACAATATTTTGTAACGAAATTACGTTACAAATTATTTCCGGAAAAAAGTAACGTGGCAATTACAAAATTACTTGAAAAAGTGATGGAGAACAAGTAATCCGTTACTTGTAACGGATTACTTCTCAAGTCTGGTCTCGTAGGGCATTCCGGGGAAGCGGTAAATCTTCAGGGACTCACTACGGTCGTTGAGCAGCCTGCTACACTCAACCACACAACAGAACAGCGTGCCGGGGTTTCGTTTCTTTTTCTCCATCGCAAGTGCATAGCTATTGGCGGTGAAGTGACCTGCAATTGCAGCAAACGGGGAGAAAAAAACCGTCAAGTACGCGAGCCGCGGTTTTCAGAGCGTCCCGCCTGGTGCTGGAATGGTGCTGCAGTCGTCGGCGAAACATGAGCGAGTCGGTCCTGTTCTGCCTGCCACTTCACGCCGTGAATAGGCCACTGAAGCTTGAGTTGCGAATCACCACTGCGAAGAGTGCAAGCGGCTCGAATATTTCCACACGGAAGTAGTGTACACTTTTATCTAATCATCTGTACGATGTCAAACAGTGTGCATACTGGGCGACATTCACAGCCTTGGCCATATTACGTCAACGAAAAGGACACTGCTGTTGAAAAGGAAAGGCAACTGAAAATATCGGGACACGTAGGAACTGCAGCAGTAGAGAATCTTCAATGAGGAAACAACGAGAAACCCGAGAAATATGGTAGGCAGCATGTGTATATACACTCTAAAAATGAAAATAGTTTGCCTGTTATGAATGCCCGGGGGCACTTTATCCTTTTATCATTGAGAAACCAATCTGAACATGGTATTTTGATCATCCAAAAGTTTTAAAAACAAAAACAAAAGGGCGTTTTTTTCTTGGGGGTGGGGATTTTTTTTTTTTTCGGGGGGGGGGGGGGGGGGTGAGACTATTTATTTTCCGACCCTCCCGAAAGGCAAACCAGCGTACGCCGCTGTCACCTATGCAATTAATTTTGGGAGTATCCAGCGAACAGAAAAATAAAAACCAAACAGGACAGGATCGGAACGGCGTCGACAGAAGCGTTGACACACAGGGAGTGTTTTCAATGGCAAGGCTTATGATTGACTACAGAAATGTCTTTTCGAGCGATTGAAATTGTTTCGTACACCTTTCTTCCTCATTGTTACAACATTCCTTTCCACGTACTTGACGGTTTCAAAGATTCTGTTCATATACGACAATCCGAAATGTCTGTGCGAGAATAAATGTTACCGCCACTCAAATGGCGTAGGCAGAAAGGGAAACAAAATTGCCGAGCTGGCTACAGTATTTAATTAGAAGTTAGTTTATATACATATATATATATATATATATATATATATATATATATATATATATATATATGTGTGTTTTTTATGCGGCACTCTCAATATCGGTTTGTTTCTTTCTTTCTTATATAAAAATAGAGAGAGAATCACAAGGTTGAGTTTAGACGGAAATATAATCACCATGATATCATAATAATATTAATAAGAATATATTTTCACCAATTATAATGGAGGGACCCGAGGAAAAAAGCTGCAATGTGCGGCTTGATTGGTCCTCAGTTCCCTACAATGATCAGCTGCAAGAGTGTAGGAAATATAAAAAAGTAATACACACGCAGAAAGCAACAATTCAAACTGACATGATTAAGCATTTTAACCTATAAAAGAAACTGAACAAAAACAGAAATTTAAATCACGTGCAAAATTCCAAGCGCAAACCTTTAACAGATATGCAGTCAAATTCAACAGTTTTAATAAGAAATGATCTAACAAATGTGGAAGTACAAAATTCATTTGAAATTCATTGTTTGTTTGCAGAGTGACCATCCTCCACTTCTCTGGTTTCTGGTTGCCCGTGGGGTATGCTAGTGAATTTTCCTCCAAAAACACGAGGCTTTCTAAAAAAACATTAGCGCTTATTTGTTTCCTTTTGGAATCTGACGCATAGTGTATATTCATATACCTTGTAAATATTAATTATCTTCGAAGTTCCTAATAATTCAGCTATGTGAGTGTCATAAAGAACATTACTTACGCTCCTTAATACTTTTGTAACAAAATCAGTGTTTTATTATTGGTAGCAGTTCATGAACTCCAGGGTAGATGGCTGTATGTTAAGTGCGAGTATAATAGAGAGTTGTAAACTAATTATTTAACATTCGTGGGCAATAAAGAACGTTTGCGATATAGAATCCCTATCACTCGCGATCGCTTCGGCAAACGATGATTTTTATGACAATCTCTGCACATGCTCTTATTAATAGATACAACGAGAGTTTTGAAGGAACCGACTATTTTGATTGGACGTGAATTTAATAATGAGTGATTTAGATGGTACAACGAACTGGAGTTTTTCAGGCCAAATGACCAATGTTGTGTTACAGATGCTTTTTTAAGAGTTACTATTGCACCAGGATTTTATCTTGAATAAATCAGTACGAAAATGAACTAAAATCTGTTAAAGAACTTTTTTTATTATCGGCTTCATGAGTCATGTTGCAATTGCATTATTGACGACACTTACTATTTGTGGCCAGATAAGTTTATTTATTTTTTCAAATAGGTCATTGCTTTTTTTAGAAATCCATCGATCAGTTTTCGCTTATTTTCGCACGACTAAAAGTTAGGCGCAAAAAGAGCAACCGAAGCGTTGCCAACAGTGATGCTTCGAGAAGTAACGCGTTCGTTTTCAGTCGCGTCGTCACTATCTTGGTAGTTTGTCGTCGGCAGTTACACCAAAGACTAAGTGCTAACATATCGACCACGTGATTGAAACTCGTTTTTTGCGTTTCAATCACGACACACGACGTCACAATTCAGAGCGGTCCTGCGATCCTATTTCGGCCGCCTTCGCGATGTGCTAGGTGTGCACACAAAAGCAAAGAGCGTACGCAGACGCACTTCGACGCGCGGCTCTAGGTGCGTGTCGCCTTCATGTTGTCGAGACTCACTTCGCTATTTTCGTCTTTCCGTGTCTGTGTAGATCCGGTCGATAGACACCCTGAACATTATAATTGCTGTATGCTCGATTAAGCGAGCATGCGAATGTATGTATTTTAAAAGAGAGTGCGCCTCGGGAAACTTCGGACCGCCGGGAAACTGCGCCTGTAGCTCGAATACGTATAATACGTAAAATAATTTGAAAAGAACGATTGCCTTAGGCATG
Source organism: Ixodes persulcatus (assembly GCA_013358835.2). Taxonomy (NCBI): domain Eukaryota; kingdom Metazoa; phylum Arthropoda; class Arachnida; order Ixodida; family Ixodidae; genus Ixodes; species Ixodes persulcatus. Next base: position 435,093 of record JABSTQ010009790.1, on the reverse strand, counting down.
GAAAAAGTAAAGATATACGCTTGCCTTACCCAGTCGAAGCCGTTTCTGTTTACGTTCAGAACAATGAAACAGCAAGCGCTAAGTGTACCAAACTTGAAAGCTGGGCTAGTTGGTCTAGGCTAAACGTAATGTAGGTAAGTGTAGATTACATTCACGTGGCGTACACAGTTCAACCTATCTTACTATCTCACATAACAAGTTTTAATTTGGCTATAAATCTCCGCAAGAGATAGTAGCAATAAGCGTAAAAAAATTAGACTGAACCCGCGATTGTTATGATCGGACTACAAATTTTCGACCCGCTTTCGTGCACGTGTATAATGGTGCCATGAAAGTTTCAAGTCGCACACGCTTTCATATAAAATATAAACAGTGTGTTAGTTCTTATAGTTAAATGCTGCCCACAAGAGCAATGCACGAGCCGTCTGTAATAAATTAGTCGCCTAAAAACGCCGAGTGCTTCAAGTTCGTCGATGTCGCTCGTTCGGTTAAGCCGAAGTCGGAAGGCACGGCGACCGGGGACACTTTTTCCCCCGGAGTCATATGAGGTCCCCTATAAAATAACTCCTTATTTATGCAAGTTGTTTCCATGACTGGATTGTTTACGACACTCCCACGGGGCAGCTAACCATAAACAGGGCGTAACCAGTAGCGAGGTAAATCACGGATCATCGTATTTCGACAGCCCTTGAGGCGCCCGTGATTTAACGCCCTAGGTCACTCTAATGTGAACAAACATAAGTCTACACCAACAGATAACCGGAGCACTCAAACATAAATGACCAGAAACATACGACCAACAAAAGTTAAAAACCTCGCCAGTCACATTTTTATAAAATGTCTCATTTGATTTTGAGCCATTTGTATTACAATTTAAACAATAACTAGATCTAACTTCTCCGCACAAATACGCCACAGCTCACAAAAAGTTTTGCTTTGAAAAAAAAACTATTTGTAACAAAATTGCATGCAGTATATTACATATTTTGCGAATATCATTATCACTCTTCGAATGTGTTTTTTTCTGCCCGTGGAGTGCTGTGAAAACATTTCGTGTTTAAACGAAACTGAGCATATAGTCGAACCTGAGAGAAGAATTGTACGGCTGCATTTCGTCCTGTCGATTAAACACTCAAATGCGAGCTTGCATTTTATGAGAAAGTTTCGACCACGGGCAGCGGCATTGTCCGGCAACAGCAGCCGACACTCATGTTCAGCTTGGATTTTCTTTCGAAGCTTCTCCTGATACCCCGACCCTCCTTTCCCCAAACAGCTAATACAATCTACTCCGCTCATCTGCAGTAGGCAGCGCACCCCCAACACTAAATTCTCCCCCAGCGGTCTGGGCACTCCTTGTCCTAAAGAACGCACGCGCATCGCGCTGTCTAGGCATTCGCGCTTTCGTGCAGCGCAGGGGCAGAGGGCCACCACCGGCGCACCTCTCCCCCTTCTCCAGGGATTATTTTCGTCATTCTGGTCCAGTTCGCTTGCACCTTTGCATTAATTGCGTAATCATCATAACCTTAAAATACAGGCCGGTCACCCTTGATCGTGTTAAAAGTGGTGGCAGCTGATAAACCCCGTTTACTTTACTAAAGCCAAGCTTCTGGTTAGCTCGGTTTGTAGAGCGCTCCACTGGAAATGGAGAGGTCCCCGGTTCGATACCAAGACCAGGTGGATATTTTCGGTCACGCACCAGTCACACAGCTACGTTTGGAGATTTGTGTTTGTCCTTTCCCCCTTGTTCCCCTTCTCCGGGGATTATTTTCGTAATTCTTGACCAGACCGCCTACAGGTTTGCATTAATTCCCTTATCATAAGCACCGATATGCCGGATTTGCCAAGAAAACAAAGGCGGCGGTCTCCGCTGTCTCGACAGTTTTCTACGACGATAGATGGCGACAGCCACCCCTCCCAATTATACGCAGCGCGCGTCCAACCTTTTAATCTACGTAAAGCCTATCGGCGCAAAAGCTATCATCTTTTTCGCGAAGACGTATTCTCTACTAAACTATTACCACAGATTGTGTTTAAGGACAGGATTCCCGTGAAAACTGTGACGGGACGGCGCGGAAACCGGACCAAATGTGTTACACATATACAAGTCAAAGAAAAACCTACAGAAAAAAAATCATGGAGAAGAAATTGCGATCAATTGAAATAAATGATCAACATTGTAAACGCGACCGTACGAGTATGAATGCCACGACCCCATGATTATGAAGACTACGTTCTACCTGTGTGCCTCAAAGTAAACTTGCGAAGGGGAGACACTTCGTACACTCTGCATTAGGACGCAAACGCCGAACGTTCGACACCGGCTTTCGGTATTCGATTGCGAACAGTGAGTGGAGTCTACCCATCAATAATTCCAACCAGAGCTTGGTGCTCCGACATCCCATCGCGCTCTAATCTGCTCTTCGCGGTCAGTTTGTACTCCTCTAATTAAAATAAAATAAAAATAACTGCGAAATGTTTTACAAGTACCAAATCATACCGTGGAAACAGAATTGTGTATATCGGCTTTATTCATTGATTTAGGAAAAGTATATTCTTACCTTCCATAAAAGAAACTGTTTGGCTCGAACACACGCAACGTTATCTTCATATCTTTAATATTTTATTTAACGCGAGATTGGGACGAAATGGATTACAGGCATTCACTGTTCCATGAACTGCTTTATCAACGAAACCGGAGAGTTTGACGCTACATATTTCTTCATTCCATTACCAATGACATTTTTACTTCGTAGACGCTTTGTACACGTTCCAAATTACAGCCGCTATTGCTGACCTTCTCTTCTTCTTCTCAGATACCTAGCCACTGACACGAGCCTTGACGAGGATTTACAAAGGCCAATGCCGGAGAGAAGAACACAGTGCAATCTAAAATGGCTATAACTTGACCTGCTCTAATAATGATGAAGTGAAGTGAACTGAATAATATCAAACAAAAATTAAGGGTCGCTTATGGCGGCGGTTATGCACAGCTCCTGCAAAAAGCCGATAGCTGTACGTGTCATTGTGGTCCACTCTTTCATCTCTCTTCCAGCTACAACACGCGCAAGATGAGACGACATACCCGCGTCGTCCTATCCCACCTCTCGACGACTTGCTGAGGACGGGACTCTGACGTGTAGCTCAATACCACATAAAGAACAGAGATAGAAACATGTGCATATGTGAAAGTAAAAAGTCTATCTTCTAAAGTTCAGTTATACACCCTACACAGCGTTTCCAACGAGCCTGCTTTGCCAACACCAAGATGGGCACTGCGCATGGGCAGAAATGAATTTCGGTAGGAAGGAAGCATTTGCGCATGCGCAGTAGCGTGACCGCAGTGAGTTGAGTCGGTCTATACCTCCTTCATTCTTAGGGACAGCGATGGCAACCTAGGAGCGCAAGCGAATATAGCTTCTGTTTGAATCCTTTTCTGCAATAAAATATTAATTAACCCGTGAACATAGGTTTACGACAGTCGCGGCTTTATAAGCGTAACAGCAAACTATCGGGTGATTTGCATTCGCAAATATTCCCAAAAAGCATGCGATATATCCCTCTATCCGCAATGAGTGATATCATTGCAGGCACCTATATGTATTTTTTTTGTCAGTAAGGCGTTGTGTATGGGATTATGTCGAAGAATATCATTTCTTTTTTCTCTTTTGCACATTTCACGTATTTGTTTTGAGATCTCTTATGTGAACCACAGTTCTTTTTCTGGCATGGCCGAGGACACTGTGTTTCACAACCAGCGAACGAAAAAGCACGTTTCCGCAGACTCAACAACTGGCGTTTTCGAGTATCGTCCTCCCTTGTCGGTCTCAAGCGGTTAAGGGAACATCGTACAGTCCAATTTTTTGACGACAATAAAAATGCATTTAAATACTGACTGAAGATTTGAAAACATAATTAAAAACCTCTCACCTTAAAGGTATACATCATAAGTAAATGCACCCCCAAATTATATGAAATAAACTCTGGAAATATTTCCCTGCGTTTCTATCTGATTTTAAAGCAACTTTAAATAACAATGTGTTTCTGACACATATTTAACTTCACAGAAAGTCTGTTATTGCATCTTTTATGTGATGAATAACAATTGCGTGTGCCTGTGGCAGTGCTGGCGGTAACCCGTTACCAATACCGGCGTTACCGTTAGCGCGTTACATCTTTTGGTGACGTGGTAACGTATACTCTGAATTTTTTTCCAAAAGAGTAATGGGTAAAGAACTTTCGTTACTCGTTACACATTTCTAAGACCTGGTAGAAAAAAGTACACTTAAATGATTTTTGTTTTGATTTTATATTTCGTGTTTTAAAGGGGGGCCGCTCAAAATTTTCTTCAGCGTGGCAGAAGATTCCCCCTCTTTTCTTTTTCCTCCTCCCCTTTCCTTCTTCCTTTTCCTCCTCGCCTTTTACGGCCTTCTGGCACAAGAGCTAATGGGCTTACCGGCCCCCCGACAAAATCTCTGTAACCCTTCAAGGTTCTCTGCTTCAATCCGAAACATCAGGGATTAGTTAGGCAGGCTGGATTAGGGTGCCTACTTGTTTCCGCCGCTCCGCTGTTTAGGGTGGCGACAACATTTGTGGTACCTGTTGCCGACAAACCAGTGTTGCCTACCTCGTTACCATGGCAACCTCCGCTGTTTTCGTCGACCATTTTGTCACACTCGCCGGTCGTGCGCTCGGACTACGCTGCTAATCCTCGTTAGGGCTAGGGAGCGCTCACCGCTCTCGTTCCGACGGCGAGCTTTCGGCGTTCAATGCCGGTCTGTGGCGTTTCATTTGGTCGCGCGAACTCGTGTTTCGATAAAAGCAACGCACACTTCCTGCTCGCAACTTCAAAATATGAAACACCCGAATAAAGAGAGCGACAGCCTCGAGTACCGCCATCACGCTGAGCCTCCAACTCCTCTTATGAACGGAAACGGAAGTGGCCTCACAATGTTGCCGGTGTGTCGAGACTACAGAAACTCAACGTTGTGTACGTTTAGCGAACTAAGAAGTGGGAAAACATGGCGGTGTGAGAGGATCTGGGAGAGGGTAACAAGAAGTTGGTGCCACCCTAAAGCGGAGCGGAAACATGTAGGCACCCTAGGCTGGATATGAGCTCGGAAGGGTTCGGGGTGGCTCGCTTTTCTCCTTTTTTTGGCTCTTTTTCTGCAGCTTTAAAACACAGTCAGATACTTCCGCATGCGGCCACATATGCTACAACACCGCATACCTATCTCGAGTGAACGGAACTTGAACGTCACAGCAGAAGGAAAAAATGTGGGTGTTTTTATCTGAACTTTGAGCTCTACCCAGAGATCTCAAAATTGGTCGTTCTAACAACGGCACACTGAAGAGTGATTGTATCACTATTTCGTTTTTTGTTTGTTCAAAGTAATAATCATGAGTAAATAAAAGTCGAAAATATTGCAGTAAGAGGGCGAAGCATGTAAAATGAGTTGCATTTGGACAATATAGTCTTGTATCGAAATGAACAGTCTGACCATTTCTTGCGCATAATATATAGGTTCGTACTACAGGTGTTTTCTAGAGTGACGTTCGCCTCGTTGAAGCAACTAAGAAGAATAAAAAACAAACTTCCGTAAAAAGTGAATCGATTAATGATATATTTCATGGATCTTCAGCCTTTGAACAAATTTCTTCGTGGCCACTTGCATCTAGTTTCTGTCAACAAATGTAACTGAAACTTCGACAGCCGACAAATATGTTGCGTATCAGCAATGAGAGCGGGAAAGTCAAAGATTGAATTGCGAAATCACAATTTTCTTCACGTAAAATAGTGCATCTAGCAATACTAGAATGTTATGATATTTATCAAAAGAGAGCAAGTATAATGAAGTTTTCATTCTCTTCTGTTCCCATTTGTTCGCAGATTAAGAAATGGAATGCCCAGATAGCCTCTGCAGCCCTTGCATAATTGTTCAGGGCTCTGTCAGAGTGGTCGAAGGCCAGCGACTATCTCCAAAAAACCCAGGAGTCCGGAAGGTGTACTACTGCAAGTTTTGGGGCTGCTTGGCTAATTTAGGTGTCTGGCGTTGCCCGGCCTACCTAGAAATAAAGCGGAACAGCGGCCAGCTCAACGTCATCACCAAGCGGGAAATCATGCCAAAATGTGTCCTTGAACAGGTGCGAGATCTGTGCCCGAACCCAGCCGGGATTCGCTACATGGTACACAAGTGGGAATAGGGAACATTGATTGGTCAGTGCACATGTAGCTTTTGCTGTGTAACTCGAAGGAAAACAGTGTAAGTTTCTCCAACATCACCAAACCCAGGTCTGACAGAACTACTGCTTGTAAACCAATAGAAAGATTTTTTGCGTGTCGTAATACGACTCTTTGAATGCTCGTAGAAAGTGTAGACGTATTGGTGGGGAGCCTTGAGTAGCGAATTTTGAGCAAAGTTGCCGATTTGAAGTACTCATCTCATTATTGCACGAACAGGTCCCTCATCACAAGGATGGCACCAAGAATGAGCATTTTGAGGCCGACAGATAGTTATAATTAATTCCTAAAAAATCTATGAAACAAACTATAAAAAGAGGAAGGCTTAGGCGATTTGGTTATTTTTGAATATAGTCATGCGGGCTAACTGCCCACAAGTACAGAAAGAAAGAAATGTAGTAAAAATGCAGAGCTCTCTTGTATTCTTCAAGTCCGTACTTGTCTTTCGCGCTGAACTCCAATTAAAATAAAGTCTGCAATATCTGTAGATTATGCCTGGCTATGTTGGCTCCGAAAGAAAATTAATCAAGGAAATTCGGCATAGTGCCAAATTTGAGCAAATGCAATTTTATCTGGAATTCAACGTCAAAACAGTACTTGCGCGGGAAATGATGTATCCGTCGGTCCTCGTCTTCCAGAAGCTGTCAACCACCGATCTTGGCTACAGGACTTTTCAGTCCACAAAATATCACGCTCAGTAGAAAATTCGCCTTTTCTAACAAAAGTACTGGAAATTATTTATTTTTCAAACAGGTCTAGTGGTGATGCGTGTTTGAGTGTAGGATGGAGCAGGACCGTTGACTGAGCACTCGTTTACGCCAAGAGTGCAGTGCTTCCTTTCGTGCTGCCTGCGACGAGTGTTGAAATTTGAATATGGTAGAAATAAAATCAATTAACACTCTTAGAAATATTTTAAACTTGCACCTTATTTAGGCATTTAGATTCTGATCGTACCTTTTATTCATCGTCGTCTTCGATGAAGGAACAACTTGCCGAGGAGGCCGCGCTGTCCGCGGACGCGACTTGACAGATTAGGTCGCGAATGCTTTTCACGAATCTTTAAAGAACAAGTATAAAAATGAAAGACGTTTACAAATTTCTGTTACGCGAAATTAGAGCTGCGCTCTAATTTCGCGTTACAGAGCGACTTAAACCGGCCAGTTTTCGATCCGCGGTTTTCGGGTGGAAGGAAAACAAATTTCGAGCCACAAATTGTGGTCTGGGTGGTTGGGCTCTCATATCATCGCACCCTAATTGTTTTCATATAAACAAATTGAACACTTTACGCCAAGAAACCAACTTTATGTTGTTAGCAAACGTCTTGCGAGAGTTGCAGTATTTTTATTTAAGCCTAATAAAAATAAATGTTTAGGACTAATTACCCAACTATTTCAATGTATTTAGAACCGCAATGTCACTTGGAAAGTTCTAGAGAAACACCCGATTTAGCTGTTTGCAACGTGATACGGCTCGCATGGATTTCTGCATAGATCAGTAATAGAAGCATGTGAAACATGACAAAATACCCCGTGATAAAGCGCCCGCCCCATCATAAACTTAATTTCGAATGTACCTAACTTGTTTTTATAGGCCGAAAAAAATGCACGCAAGAGGCGTGCATTACGCTTTTTTATATCAGAAAAAAAAAAACAGCCCTCTGTTTAATATACAGCGTTTTTTTCACCTTTTAAAATTAACGCAATTGCGTTTTGTGGATGTGAGCTATACGGCCAGGCGAAGATTAGGTTCAAGAAAGAACGCAACAAAACCGACTGATTGCTTAACCTCTGCTAAGAACTTTTAATTATAAAAGAAAACGGCGTAGTTTATTTAGAAAGTTGTTGGGCATAATCGAAAGCTACCAAATCGTATAGTGAAAATGAGGATTAGTTTTAAGAAAGAATCCAACCAAAAACCGACTCATTGCCTAAAATTCGCTGATTAACCTTTTAATTGGAAAAGAAAACGGCATAATAAATTTAGAAAGTTGTTGGGCATAATCGAAAGCCACCAAACCGTCCATTCTTATATGGATGTAACGCACGTACACTATTATACGGCGTCCTGAAGGAACCCCTCATTTGGGAGCGAAAATATAGTTCTGATTTGATGTGGCCTCCATCTCCGCGTGGCACAGCCCTACACCATGAAGCCTAAGTGATACATCATGCGCATCGCTGTGACAACGCCACCGTTGAACAAGGAGGTTGCCGTTGAAGGAGCGAGATAAGAAGGCTCAGCTCCATTTGTGAGGAGCACGGCGGCCGAAGACATTGCGGTAACACCTCTTTAAAAATGAATGATTTGGTGTTTTTGATGACTACAATTATGGCACAAACCGGAATTGCGTAACTCTGACGTCTTTTTAGAAAAAAAATGTCTAGTCTTTAAAGAAATCACCCTGTATAAACATGATTGTAACGCAGTTTTCTTACGGCCGGTAACATCATTACGGCACGGAAGGTGACGTTGACCACAGATTATACACAGCCTCCGCTTTTTTCGTACGAGAATGAGCAAACATTTGTTCCCAAATAAAATAAATTTAGCATTCGCCCAATTCAGCTTGTTCACTTGATTCAAAAGTACATTTAATTTAATTACACTTATTTTGTACCTCCACACGCCTACTTTGTTCCCCAATGAGCTACAAGTGATAGTTACATTGTTTTTTGTCGCGTGAGGTTACTAAAAATTTATTATTAACAAATTATTAACGCTCGAAGCTATACGATTACGCGGTGAAGCCTCTGAAGACATTCAAAATTGTTCTGAGCTATCGTACACAAACAACTTCTCAAGCTTCTTGCTGTTTGGGGCCTTTCTTACACCCAGTACCAATAATAACGCCAAAACCTTATAGAGGAGACCACCTCTTTCGAATCGACGCGCAAACACGATGTGAAGCGTGTATTTCATACGTTCGAAAAGATATGCCGGCGAGCGCGTCTAACGTCTCCGATCATCACGCATGATAATGCTGCGCCTAACAAAGTCACTTAGGTCGTATATCAGTAAGTGACCGTAGATGAATGACCAAGTCCGTAAAATTATAAAGTGAAGAAAATGAATTTTTAGATAAAATAGTGCTAGTTACGCTTGAGAAAAAAAAAAAAACTATTTTTTTTTGTCTATGCATTAGAATGTCCGTGCACCGAAATATCCGCGCACCGAAAATTCCCACATCGAAAAGTCTCTGCAGTAAATAGTCCTTACACCGAAATGTCTGTGCACCATAAAGTCCGCACCGAAATGTCCCACAGCAAAACACTCTACACCGAAAAGTGCTAGACCCATCACGGATGGGATCCTCCGTTACCCCTGCCCGTCCACGAATCATTATGATTCAGAACCACTGGTCTATGGAACGCTATCCCTGAGATACCGAAAAACGCCACTCGTACTTCCCGTTGTCGGCATGAATTCGCCTAAACAACGAAAGATGCCAAATCAGATATTTATAACAAAATTCATACTTCAATGACTATTTCTTTGAACAGAACAAGTTATTTGTGTTCTCACGACAGCAAGAATCGTCCTCCAAACCCACGCTAAAAAAATCCAATCGAACTCGTTGGGAACAGCCAGTGCCAAGCTCGCTCAAGACAGCTCCTCCGGCGGTTCAGCTCCTTGTCGCGGGTGTGCCGGCTGGCTTCTGGATAATCCTTTCAAATCCTTCAAGCTTTCATTTCCCCCACCCCAAACTTGCAAAAACAAAATCAAGCAGCCAACCAAACAAAAAAAAAAAAAGAAATGGCGAGGAGGAAACGTAGAGGCGATTTCCTCCTTTCGCAGTGGCGAGAAGGAAAGTGAGGGTCGTGTTCCTTCTCTCTGCTTGCGGGCCGGCCATTAAGCCCAGACGCAGCGCATGCTACGAGTAGATATGTGACCAATCAGAGACAGAGAGAGAACCAAAAGGCCACCATCATGGTGTTCGTCGTGTTTCTGGATGGGTTTTGTCGGCGCTGAATCAATCACAAACATGAAAGGCCCAGTGGCTTTTGCTTTTAGTACACTTGATAGGTCCCATTAGCTCGTAGTGTCGCCTGCGTCTGGACTTAAGCTGAAACGAAGTATAGGCGCAAAGTCTCACTTTTGCAAAAACTACAGCGTCCGCGAACTTTGTCCCAAATTTAAAAAAAAAAAACACATGTGGACCCTGTGTACTTCGTTTTTGTCTAGCTTACAGACCACTGTTGTTGGCGTTATCGAAAAAAAAAAAACGAAAGGGAATAAGTTACTCACTACTCGCAAAATAAAGGAACGCGTTACCGACCTTCATTAGTTCAAAATAAAAGGAATGCGTTCTCTTCGACACTTTCGGGTTGCGCCCGAAAATGTCAAATAAAGTAGCTGCAATGTCGAGTAGAGCATAAACTGCTAGTGTGTTTTATTTAACAAGCTGAAATAAACGTTTAACCGTAAAAGCTTAACGAGGTAAATTGACCGGCATTTTGTCAAGAACATACCACAAACGCCAAGTTATGCCGAAAAATGTTCACTTGGGTACGCGCAATTTTAGGCCAGATTCGAACTGAGCACGAAGGTGCGTATAGACAAGAGTGGAAAAGTTTGATCACCCTTTTCTCCATCATTATTCGCCTTCATCAGGGTGCTGATTGTAAACAATGCTGGTCAGGAAAACCAGCGTTGTGATTGCCGCTCAGTGTTTATATTAAAGGTAGACTGCCAGGGCTTGTTCGAAAACTTTCGTGACATTTTGAAAATGTACCTATTGCTTTTAGCTAAGTTGCGTCGTCATCATATATATTGCGAAACATATTTCGTAAAATTAATTTTACGATATATGTGGCGTGGAGGTGCTCATTTCTTGATTTTATGCACCGCAGTTATTTTATAAGCTCTAGAGCACTACTTAGATTCAACTTTCAATATTGCGACGCAAAGATTTAACAATCATGGGTATTTCATGCGATCTACCTGACTAATGACCTTTCGATTTAAGTAAAATTTATGCGACTTAGGTAAACTGACACAATGGATGTTAAGCTGTACAAACACTATGTTTTGTATGTTAACCTAGCTGTTCTTTTACTGTTTCCTCGAAAGTTAGATAATCACACTTCTTATTTTCGGTACTTGAAAATAAAAGTGGAATGTACGAACGATAAAAACCTATAAAATTTCTCGTATCAAGGTTGAAATAGTGCCTCTTGCCAAAACAACGCGAAAAATACATTCTCAATTTAGCGGTCCAAACCGGTTCGAACCGATTCCAAACGTTATTTGTGCTCCACGGAACTGAACCGGAACTGAAACGTAAGCCGTGAGCCCGAACCCGAACCGAACAAATAAACATTTCGGTTCGACACTCTGTTACGGACAATTTGACAGACATGTAGTTGACGATGCAGCCATGTAGTTTGTTTCACAAAATCACCTCGGTGCGAAATTTCATGACCATAACCAAACTAAAGTGGAGAGCTGCACTCCTATTCGTTGTTCGTACGAGGTTTACCCTCTCTGTAGCGAAAAGTTAATAAAGTTGCAACCCCCTATCCGTCCTAAAGCGCTTGAGCAACTCCAAAAGAGGCACCTTACCCAAACACGCGTTGATGAAGTTTCAATGTAGTTAAGTCTGTCTTGGACCGCATGCCAGCCTGTGCTTATATAAACACCTCTTACTCCTCGACGTTTTTTAGCAAACAATTAGCTATAAACAAGCTTTTATTCACAGCAACGAAGTAAACATCTACGCAGCAGACTAAAATTACTTCCCTGGAGCACAATGCTTCACTCCTTGCGGGCAAAGCAGGAAGGTGGCACGATTTATACAGACGAGAAAAGGGAAATTGAGCGCTCAAATTGGTCGTTAAATAGTGGAACGAGATGCAAACTTTTACTCTAAATGAACGTAGGTGAAATGAAATGCTCTAACTTTTTGTAAGAGCTCAAAATACAAACCAACTAACTTTAAAAAAATAAAAACAAAAAAAATTGTTTGCGGTCTTTTGTTACTGTAAGATCATATACGAAGCAACGTTTATCACAAAATCATTCTGTGACGCGAGAGGCACCGTTCTAAACCAGCAAAACAGTAATACATATTGGCTCGATGAAGGGGCCATCAGCCCACAATAACTAAAGACGCTCGATACTGTGCCTTGCCCTCTCTCCCACTAGAATCTCACGCTCTTTGCTCCACTCCGCGAGTCTCTCTCTCCTTCATTTGGACTCTAGCGCCTCCCAGAATGCCCTTCCGCCGACCGCCGTGACAGGTGGCTCCTGGCAAACCCTGTCGAGATCGGTGTTTCCTACGCGATTTTGACCGACAGCTTACCTGATTTCGCTAGGATGTGAGTTGCCGGCGTCCTTGCCGTTTTGGTTATACTCCGTTCACCCTTAAGCTACGTCCTGGTTGAACCAGCCGCACGCCTTTCTTTCGGTCAAGGGATCGCACTCTCGCCCATACCGACGCGCAAATTGATTGATTGATTGAGGTTTAGTGGCGCAGCAGCATCCAAGGCCATAATGCGCCAACAACTATGACTATTGCAGGAAACCAGGGTTATAGAGAAGAAAGAGCTGTAGTAGCTTGTGGGTTATAAAAACCTATGAACATAAAAGAATACCCACTTGGGCACGATTCCAGGAAACATGTTAAATTATATTTGGTCGAGTAGTCTAATATCTCTAAGAAAATTAAAAACACACTTGTGTGGTATTAGCGGTTCGTCACCGAGTAAAATAACCAAATGTAATGGGGTATGCTCTTGGTAAATTCGTGCAAAATGTCTGCGACGTTCACGGTCATACATAGGGCATACAAGTAAAATGTGCAGGATGCTTAATGGTATATGACAGTGTTAACACTCTGGAGCATCCTCCCCACGCAAAAGGTGCCCATGGGTAAGACGTGTGTCACAGAATTCAGTAACGTTTTTGTCCTTCAATGGTGCTGGTGTAGTCCGTTTCCGTGTTTGTGAGTGGGGTGCGCGAGCGCCGAGGACAGGAGCGCGTGCTTAGGATTTTTTTTTTCGTGTGAGATCGGAGGAAGAGAAAAAATACGACGGGATCCCGGGCGCGCGAGGGTGGTGGAATGTTGGAACCCCGGAGCAAGGCGGCGTCGGTGTGGAATGTTCGGCGCTGAGCAGGTCCGCGGCGGTATGGTTGTTCGGCCACCGAGAAGTATTCGACGGGGGGTTTGTGAGTGCTTGTGAGTGAGTGCTGTGCGTCACTACAACACCCAAGCCACCACGATTTCTCGATCCCGACTAGCGGCGCAATGAACCGGACGCCCACCGGCATCTTGGGACCCTGACTCGGCTCTCCCCCTCCAAAACTGTATGACAACCTCGATTTGACTTTTGATTTTTTTTTCCTTTCCTTCTTTCGACCGTGTGTACGTCCTGTGCGCCTTTCCCGTACTTTTGAATTATTTAACATAAAATACTGTTCGCAACGTCGGCATGCTTTGACTCAATTCCTTCCGCCTCTCGGGAAGTCTATCGCCAAGGTGTGGTCCTAACACCTGGACAGCGGTCCAAGTCAAATTCCAAATTTGTTTGTTTAAATGGGATCCGTAACATCCGAACCTGTGACGTTCACGGTCATACATAGGGCATACAAGTAAAATGTGCAGGATGCTTAAAGGTATATGACAGTGTTAACACTCTGGAGCATCCTCCCCACGCAAAAGGTGCCCATGGGTGAGACGTGTATGACTGATTCGGAGTCGACATAATACCACCTCATAAAATCGCTCGCGATGACGTGCGCTCTCCCATTCCTGAATTAAAGGTTTTACTGCATGCAACTTATTGTTCATTTCTCGGTTCCACTCCTCTTGCCACCGGCACTTTGTAGACTTTTTAAGGGTATGTCTATAATCTCTGTAGGGTATTTTGTGCAGATCCACTTGTCGATCCTTAGCAGTGCTCGCTGCACGGTCAGCATCCTCATTCCCAGGAATTCCAACATGGGAAGGTACCCAGCATAATGTTATTTCTTTCTTCCTTTTAATGCTGAAAATAACTGGTTCCTTATTTCTAGAACAAGTGGATTTTGAACATCCCCCGTTGTGTCTAGAGCTCGTAAAGCACTAAGTGAGTCAGTGTATACAATTGACTTACGAATCTTCTTTTTAAGAATGTGGTCTATGGCAAGGAGTAAGCCATAAAGCTCTGCGGAAAGAATGCAGGCACTATTGTTAATTCTCTGGACACACTTCACAGAAGGCCCTACCACTGAGCAGCCTACATAAGAATCAGTTTTGCTCCCATCAGTGTAAAAACTTGTGAAGTCTCGGAACTGGTCCTGGAGTTCAAAACATTCTTGTCTAAGAACTTCATTAGGGGTCTCTTTCTTGTTGTATTTTGTTAGTTTCAACTCACAGTGGATGGGCATGAGGTCCCAAGGAGCTACTGAGTTCAAGCGTTGCACAACTGAGGGTAGCACATCCAGCCCTACGGATTCAGCAGAAGAACGAATTCTCATGGCGAGAGGTGGAACAAATGAAGGCTTATTTATGAAAGTCTGCTCAAAGTGTACTTGTTCTATGCAGTCCAGGGTTGGGTGACCAGGAACAGACCTAATTCGCAGAGAGTACATGAAGCCTAATTCGAACCTCCTTTTCTCGAGTGGGGGCTCATTTGCCTCTACATATAGGCTGAGTATTGGAGATGTGCGAAAAGCACCAGTGGAAAGTCGGAGCCCCTGATGATGAATGGGGTCCAGCATCTTGAGAACCGATGCCCGCGCGGAGCCGTACACTATACAGCCATAATCAAGTCGGGACCGTACGACTGAGTGGTAGATGCGCAATAAACAACACCGATCAGCCCCCCAGGACACGTGCGACAAGACCTTTAGTATATTAAGTGATTTCACACATTTCATTTTGAGGCTCTTAACATGTAGAATGAATGTCATTTTAGAGTCAAATATAAGACCTAAAAACTTGTGTTCATTCTTTACTGCAATAGGGACTTCATACATATTTAAGGAAGGCTCAAGTAAAATTCCACGGCGACGAGAGAAGCACACACAAACCGTTTTCTCAGGAGAGAACCTAAAACCATTTACATCCGCCCATTTGACCAAATTGTTTATCGCAAGTTGAAGTCGACGTTCACAGATGGACGGATTACAAGACGAGACTGAAATTTGTACATCATCAACATAGAGCGAGTACTGAACAAATGGGGGTATAATACGAGCAATTGAATTCATTTTTACGATAAAAAGTGTGACGCTAAGCACACCACCCTGTGGGACTCCATTTTCTTGCGAGAATTCTTTAGAAAGAGTTGCCCCAAGCTTCACACGAAAAGTGCGATCCCGGAGGTAACTATGGATTGCACCTAGCATTCTGCCCCGAAGACCAATGTTGAACAAATCCTGCAATATGCCGTAGCGCCAAGTCGTATCAAATGCCCTTTCCAAGTCAAAAAAGACAGAGAAGCAGTGCTGTCTATTTACAAAGGCCTCTCACACAGCAGTCTCAAAGCGAACCAGATGGTCAACTGTCGATCGAGCTGAGCGAAAACCACACTGGTACCGGTCAAGTAGCTTGTTTCTTTCTAAATAGAATATAAGCCTTTTATTTATCATCCTTTCTAATGTCTTTGAAAAACAACTTGTGAGGGCTATCGGCCTAAAGCTAGAGGCACAGGTAGGATCCTTTCCTGGCATCAGCAGGGGAATTATGATAGCCACCTTCCAAGATGAGGGGAAGCAACCTTCAAGCCAAATGCGGTTGAACAAATATAAAACAAGCTCAAGAGTTGATGGATGGAGGTGCTGAAGCATTTTGTAATGAATGCCGTCTGGCCCAGGAGCCGTCTGTTTGGACAAATGAAGTACCAGCTGTAGTTCGAAAAGTGAAAATAGTGAATTATAGGGCTCCTGCAAGCCACATGGCAAAGGAACTGCCTTTTTCTCTGCCTATAGCTTGTGTCTCTGAAATGACCGAGTATTATGTTGAGAACTTGAAACAAATTCAAAATGCTCACCAAGGACATTCGCCTGTTCTTCTACGCTGGCAGGGCATACTTCGTTTTGGTTCAAGAGTGGGACAGAAAATACCCGGTAGGAGCCTTCAATTTTATGCACACGATCCCAAACTTCCTTTGAGGATGCGCAGCTATTAATTGAAGAAGCATATCCTCTGAAGCTTTGCCGCTTGGCTCGCCGTCGGATATACCTTGCTTGCGCTCTTTTTTGCTTAAAACCAATCAGGTTATTTGCCGTGGGATAACGCCTGAAAATACCCCATGCACGATTCTGTTCTTTCTTTGCCTGGCGGCAGTCTCCATTCCAACAGGGCTTTGGCCTTTTTGGAAGATGTGAGGATGTCATGGGAATGGCACGCATAGCGGCCTGCAAGATGTGCTGAGTAATGTGCTCGGTCACATCGTCGATGGAAAGATCATCAAGGGATGAACATGCTATAAGTGAGGCTTCTGTAAAGATTGACCAGTTAGCCTTTTCAAGCTTCCAACGAGGGGTACGTGTTAAAAGACCTGCAGGAGGATGGTTGAACTCTAAAATGAGTGGAAAGTGGTCACTCCCATATAGATTTGGGATGACCTTCCATAAAAGCAGGGGGTACAACGAAGGAAGACAAAACGAAAGATCAATGGAAGTAAAACTACAAGTTGCTGAACTAAAATAAGTGGCTTCTTTTGTGTTGAGCAGACACAATCCTGTCGAAAGAAGAAACCGTTCAACGAGTGCCCCTCGAGAATCTTTTCTACAGCTTCCCCACAAAGGATTGTGTGCATTGAAATCACCTAAAATAATGTAAGGCACCGGAAGCTGGCTAATTAGATCATCTAGCTCCTCGTACTGCAGCTGATATCCTGGGGAGATGTACACTGAGCAGACGGTAATCACGCGGTCCAACAGCATACGGACAGCCACCGCCTCGAGGGAGGTTTGCAAAGCCACTTCAGTGGACGGGACCATGCGTTGGACAACCACTGCAACACCACCGGAAGCTACAGACGCGTTTAACCTATCTTTTCTGAACACTTTGAAGTGTCTAAGCACATTTGAGTGACTTTCTTTAAGGTGCGTCTTCTGCAAACAAAAGGCAGCAGGCCGGTGTTCATTTAATAAAAAGGTGACGTCGTCATAATTGGGAAAAAGTCCACGACAGTTCCATTGTAAAAAAACAGACATGAATAACGTTAGGCAGTTAGCTTTTCAACAGAAAGTCACAACCTTCGTGTAATGGTAGCTAGAGCAAAACTAAGCCAGTCACATGAGGTAAATTCAGTAAAATGTAAAAATGGACATGAATGATGGTTTAATGAGTCTGCAAGAAGGCAGCTCCGACTGAACCTTTGGGGAAAAACAATTAAAAATAAAGCCCCAGGCGAGGGAGTCGCCAGTAGTCCTCTGGTTGGTCTATATGGAGCTGCCCCCTCCGACCTCCAAGGGCGTCAATACTTCGGGCCGAAGCCGCTGGCGAGGGAGTCGCCATTACTCCTCTGTCTCGGCTGGTCCCTAGGAGTAGGTGGAACATTGGGAATGAGCAAGATATCTTGGTGTCGTGAGGTTAGTGTAGTGACTGAGGATGCAAGGTGATGTTGCTGTTGAGAGAGCATACCAGTCTTGTAGAGTACAATTGTCACTTTGGAGTTACAATTGTTTTTTTTACCCTTGTGCTTGCCCTTGGGGACCTGCCACTCCATGTCGTCTGGGTCAGACGCAGGAGTGGATGGTTCGGCACCCTCCTCGATTGGTTCTGCCTCCTGGGCGGAGGCCGTTCTATCCGGTTTAGGGAGGCTCTAGGCACGAGGTGGAAAACCCCGGCCCCGACCTCCACCAGCCGGCGGAGCAGAGGTACTGGGCAGGCAGTCGCCCAAGCCCACCTGCTCCTGCCCCTTGGGTGCTGGAGGAGTGGCACAAGAATCGTGCCGCTCCTTGGATGAGGACGCTCCCTCCGAAAGATTTGGTCGGGAACGGGGTCCCCTCTCCTTGGAGGGAGACTGCGAAGCACTGAGAGGTGCGGACACAGCCGACCCATCTTGGGTAGGAGAAACAGCCTGTGAACCCTCTACATGAGAGGGGACAGGCTGCTGCCCCATGGAAGGGGTAGGACTCTCGCTGGAGGATGTAGGCCTACCAGCCGAGAGTGAGCGCCCAGGAAGCTGAAGCTTCAGCTGGGGTGTTGGGGACTGCAGTGGCTTCCTGGCATCTGCGAAGGACGTCTGGGTTGCCACTGCAACCTTCAGTGGTGCAGGTCCCCGCTGCACCACCTGTGCAAAGCCGCCTTTGCGCAAAAACTTGAAGCGGCGACGCGCCTCTGGGTAAGAGAGGTTTTCTTTCACTTTAAGGGTGAGAATTTCCTTCTCATCTTTCCACGTCTTACACGATCTGGAGTAAGCGGGGTGGGGCTCTTTGCAATTTACACAGACTGCGTCGTTCGAGCAAGAGTCCGCTGCGTGGTCAGTTTTTCCACACTTAGCACATGTGGCTTTGCCGCGGCAGTTCTGCGAAGCCGTGTCCAAATCTTTGACAGTTGAAACACCTTCTGGGGTTTGGAACGTACGGACGAACTCTGCAGTACAGGTATCCAGCTTTCACGGACTCGGGAAGTGTGGTGGACTCAAAGGTAAGCACAATGTGCCTCGTCTTCAGCTCTTGGTCGTCACGACGCAAGGAGATGCGCCTTGCAGCTACAACCCCCTGGTCAGAAAGGCCCTCCACTACTTCGCTCTCAGACTGCGTCCAGAAGGTCGTCCTCCGAGATGACTCCTTGGATAGTGTTCAATGTCTTGTGGGGTGTCACTGTAACCTTGTAGTCCGACACACAGTTGAGTGCAAGGAGCGCAGAACTCTGGTGGCTCGTCTCAATTTCTACAAGCAAATCGCCAGATGCCAGCTTCTTAGCCTTAAAGTTCTTTCCAATCACACCCTCGAGGACCTTTGCAACAAGGAATGGTGACATTTTCGAGAGTTGTTTGTCGCTTTCAGAGTGGAGCACCAAGAATTTTGGGAATCTAGGTGGAGTAGAGTGTGCCTCGTGCGAGGTAGAAGCTTCGGTGCGACCCCTTTTCGGGGGCCGATCAAGGAAGGATTTGTCACGCAGACCCATATAGATGGGAGAGGAAGTTCAGTGCCCGGGTGCACCGCCCACCACGGAGCCCAACAAGGGGGTAGGTAATGTGCCATAACAAGAAAGGCTTGGCTGACACAATTACTCTACCAGTGCTGCCCGGGCACTATACCCTAGTGTGGTTGCAGGGACAGGACCTGTTTCCACTCAAGGTTGGCCCTTGCCGCCTAAGAGTTGAAAAAGGAAGGAAGAGAGTGTAGAAGAAAAGAGAAAGAGGTGGGAGGAAAAGTGAAAGAAGGAAGAAGAGGGTAGAAGAGGCGACTGACTGAATCATCGTGGTCGGGCCAAGCCAGGACACCCGTCTACGAGAAGCAGGGGCCGAAGCGGTGTATTGCCTCACCCGGGGGGCCCCGAAGGGTCCAAACATACCCCAGGCTCAGCTCAACCACCAGGGCCCCCTTTTCCCCGGACACGGGTACGCCACGCACAGCCAGACGTGGGTGGGCGAACCCACATGGCTCGGGGTTCGTAGTTGTAGAGGGCGCAACCCTCGCGTACGTGATTGCCGCAGGCAACCCTGTGCCACCGCGGCGCAGCTTCGTATTTCATTTTCGAAAGAATAAAGTCACTTCTGGTTCTGGCACGAAAGTGTTCACACGAACCTTCTTCTGGTCCTGCATGGTCTCCACATGGTGTCAGAAGTGGGATCTGAAGTGCCTAACGTTATGCCTAACGACGTAGGCACCGCCTTCGCATGACTCGTCTCCGCCGTAACTGCGTAGTTCGCTCGCCCGTCGCCCGGCTCTCGACCGCCGTGTTCCTGCTCGCCGCCGTCCTGGTCCTGCTCGCTGCCATGCCTAACGACGAAGAAGACGGCGCCAAGCCTTCATGGCAGGGCCTTTCTCTGCATCAGCCAGACCGCTTCGACTTCGAGAACGCCGGTTCCTGGCCGACGTGGCTAAGCATTTTCGAGGACTACGCTTTTGCTTCTGGTCTTCGACAGGCGTCGGGATAAGTTCAGGTCCGCACACTTTTTTACTGCATGGGACCGGAAGCTCGTCCTCTTCTTGCGACGTTCGGCCTCGGCGACGCTCCTAACGACTACAAGGTGGTCGTAGAGAATCTTACGGCCCATTTCGTCCACCCCCTCAACGAGGTGTACGAGTCAGCGCAGTTTCACCGGCGCGTCCAGCAGCCGGGGTAGACGGTGGACAGCTACTATGCGGAACTCTGCAAGCTCTGCAAGAGATGCAACTACCCGTCACCCGAGGTCGTGGAACTCCTTGTCCGCGACCGCTTTATAGTAGGCTTACGCGACGCTCGCCTCGCCGACCAGCTCTGCCGCAACCCCAAGTTGACCCTCAAAGAAGCATGGGTACAGGCGAGACAAGCAGAAGACGCCCAAAAACAGAGAGACCAGCTCGCAGGCCTCGACACGCAGTCCCGACCGGTGAGCCTCGACGCTGCCAAGTCTCGGCAGCCACAAGCGGGACGCGTCAAGCACAGCTCAGCACGCGACAAGCGCACCTCAAGCTCTAGCTCGTGCGGCTACTGCGGCCGCGCTTCACACGCTCGCTCGGAATGCCCCGCCCGCCACTCGTTGTGCAACCACTGCAAGAAAAAAGGCCATTTCGCGGACGTCTGCCGTTCCCGGAAGAAACGGTCGACCCAGGTGGCAGCGCTGGGATTGTACACCGTCCGCAACGCGGACCAAGGCAAGTTCGTGGAAGTCACTGTCAACGACTACACGGAAGTGTTCAAGGTTGACTCAGGAGCCGAAGTTTCAGCCGTCTCGAACACCTTCCCCAACCTGCCGCCGTCCCTCGACAAAGTGGACAACACTCTCTTCGGGCCAGGGCAACAGCCACTCAACGTTGTCGGGTCTTCATGGCCACTTTGCTGTGGAGAGGCAAGTCAACCCAGAAAAGACAGTACGTGGTAAAATCCCTGTCCGTGCCTCTTTTGGGCTTTCCAGCCATTCAGGCACTTAAAGTCGTCAAATTCGTCGACGGGGTCTCGTCGAAAGAAAAGGACCTTCCCACCGTCAAAGTCTCTTCTCAGACTCGTGACGCACTGTTTAATGGCCTCGGATCTCTCTCTGAAGAATACAAGATCCGCCTCCAGCCAGACGCTGTTCCACTTTCTCTTAGCGTGGCAAGGCGCATCCCCATCCCATTGCGTGAAGTCATCCGCAAGGAGCTGCAGAAGATGGAACAAGAAGGTGTAATTCGCCGAGTTGACACGCCAACACCATGGTGCGCCGGACTGGTGGTCGTCCCCAAAGCCACTGGGGGCCACAGGCTGTGTGTGGACCTTACGAAGTTAAACCGGGTGGTCCTGCGAGAACGCTACGTCCTTCCCACGGTCGACCAGGTCCTGGGCCTGCTGGGAGACGCAGCGGTGTTCTCCAAGTTGGACGCTAAATCAGGCTTCTACCAGGTGAAGTTGGCGGAAGAATCACAAGAACTCACCACATTTATCACACCTTTCGGACGCTATTGCTTCCGTCGGATGCCCTTCGGCATCACCTCTGCGCCGGAATTTTTCCAGAAGCAGATGTCCAGGATTTTGGAAGGCCTGGAAGGCACTGTGTGCATGATAGACGACATACTCGTCTTCGGACGCACTCTCGAAGAACACGACTCCCGCCTGCAGCAGGTCCTGATGCGACTATCCCGGGCAGGCATCACCTTGAATGAGAAGAAGTGCTGCTTCCGCCAGAACGAGGTTTCCTTCCTGGGGGTGATAGTATCTGCAAGAGGCATCCGTCCCGACCCAAGCAAGCTCCAAGCGATCAAGGAGATGAGCGCGCCAAATGACCTAGCAGGTGTAAGACGCCTCCTCGGCATGGTGAACCACCTCGGGCGTTTTCTTCCGCACGTTTCGGACGTTGCAGCGCCTATCAGAGCGCTCCTCAACAAGAATGCTGCGTGGAACTGGTCCCACGAACAAGACACAGCGTTCACCAAGCTCAAGCTGATGCTCGTCTCGGACCGCTGTGTGGCGAAGTATCATCCGGCATACCCAACAGTCGTCTCAGCGGATGCCAGTTCATTCGGCTTGGGGGCAGTCCTTCTACAAACTCAGCCTTCCGGCGAAAGAAGACCGGTTGCTTTCGCGTCGCGGTCCCTTACAGCGACTGAACTACGATATTGCCAAACGGAGAAGGAAGCCCTGGCAGCTGTATGGGCTATTCAACGGTTCGACGAGTTTCTCCGTGGGTTGGTCTTCGACGTAGAGACAGATCACCTGCCACTGGTTTCACTGTTTGGCAAGATGGACTTGGACGTGGTACCTCCACGTATCCAGCGCCTTCGACTGAAGGTGATGCGGTACCAGTTCACGATGTCGTACGTCCCTGGGAAGCTTCTCGTAACAGCGGACACCCTGTCTCGCGTCCCCACGGAACCCGCCGACTCGTCTCGTCCTCTAGACACAATCGAAGTGTTTGCTGCGGAAGTCCTTCAGAGCTCATCAGAAGCAGCATCCCTACAGCTGGAGGACCTTCGAACTGCTCAAGCAAGCGACGGGGAGTGTCGCGCACTCACGTCGTTGTGCCACAACGGGTTCCCTCCGAAGTCAAAGTTACCGCTTCACCTGACGAAGTATGCAAGTGTGTTGCACAAACTTTCGGTTTGTGATGGTTTGCTTCTGAAAGGCACCCGCATCGTGGTGCCAACAGTGCAATGTGTGACAGCACTGACTTTGATTTATGAAGGTCACCAAGGCATTAACCGATGCAATGCTCGGGCCCGGGAATCAGTATGGTGGCCAAGTATCAGCGCTGATATAGCAGCACTCGTGGCACAATGTGAACAGTGCACGTCGTACCGAGACAATCCAGCAGAGCCCCTTCGGAGCACGCAGCTTCCAAGTCTACCTTGAGACTTTCTAGGCGCTGACTTGTTTCACCTGAACCGACAGACTTACCTCCTCGTGGTCGACTATTATTCCAGTTACCCGGAAGTGGTCTCGCTCAACTCTGCAACAGCTGGGCATGTCATACAAGTACTCAAGAGCATTTTCGCTCGTCACGGCATCCCATCCACTCTGCGTTCAGACAACGGACCACCCTTCCAGTCCCACGAGTTCGCTCGGTTAATGGCGTCTTACGGAATCGCACACCAGACAAGCAGCCCCAACTTCCCACAGTCCAATGCAACGCAAGGCGCACGATCCGTGCCTGGCTTTGCTCAACTACCGCGATACCCCCGGACCCTCGGGTTTCAGTCCGGCACAGTTGCTGATGGGGCGCCGACTCCGCACTCGACTTCCCAAGGAGGGGAGGTTGCTGGTGCCAAGTAGCAAGCCGCAGGAGGAGGTGGCCACCAAGGCCGCGAAGCTCAAACGTCGGCAAGTCACCGACTTCGATCGCCGCCATCGGGCTAGAAGCCTCTCGCCACTGGGAGACGGTACCCGCGTCTGGGTTCGTCCAGAACGAGTAAAGGCCACTGTCCTCAGTCCAGCGCAACGTCCCAGGTCGTACGTGGTGGAAACCGACGAGGGAGCAATCTGGCAGCGCAACCGGAGAAACTTGGTGCCTTTCAGGACAGGCAGTGAAGACCCAACCGCGAGAGGAGAGGCCCAAGGACTGGCTCCTTCTCAAGAACCGGCGGCACCTGCAGCGCAGGACTGGGCTTCACCTCGACAACCACCTGCAGCTGAAGGACAGGCTCCTTCTCAAGAGCCGGCGGCACCTACAGCGCAGGAACAAGCTTCACCTCGGCGCAACGAACCCTACTTGGATACCTCACCTGTACAAAGAACTAGGTGTGGCAGACGGGTGGTGCGTCCCAGGAAGTTGAACCTTTAGTGTGATTGTGAGGGGGGAGATGTAGAGGGCGCAACCCTCGCGTACGTGATTGCCGCAGGCAACCCTGTGCCACCGCGGCGCAGCTTCGTATTTTATTTTCGAAAGAATAAAGTCACTTCTGGTTCTGGCACGAACGTGTTCACACGATCCTTCTTCTGGCCCTGCATGGTCTCCACAGTAGTGACGCCACTCACCCAGCACCTACAGAAGTAGGTGCCCCCTGCGTGCGGGTATGGTGGCCCACATGGCTGGGGTCCGTGGTGACGCTACTCACCAAGCACCTAGCACCTAAGGTGCAGGTGCCCCCTGCGAGGCTCGGGGTCCGAGGAGACGCCACTCTCCAAACACCTGCTTTCACAGGTGCCCCCTGCGTGGCGACGCGCAAAGAACCGGGTCATTTCACGCGCAGAGAGCCAGGTCAAGCTCACACCGCAGTCTCAGCTTAGTGGTAAACGCAGTTATAGTTGCTATGTCTTTCCACTTTTTAACGTTTGGAGCAGGCACGCGAGTTTTTTTCAAGGCTTCGTCTGTGCGCGTACTTGGACCACTCGGTTCAAAATCAGATGCACTCTTCCGCTTTATAAACCCTCATACAATGAAATAGAACTGAGCGACAGGTCGTCCTCATTTCCTCTTCAGCAGACAGTGGAGCCAAGGCGATAATCGCCAAATTTCACACGTTTCTGTTGTGGAATGCGAAGCCGCGATCGTACGCTGTGAATTTAGCACACCGCAGTTTTGGTGTCGCCGAGTCGTTTGTTTCCGAAACAGTCGGCAGCAAATATCATCGCTGCTTTTTTTTAGGGGACTCGGTGGCCGAGTGGGCTAGCGCTCAACAGCTCGGAGCACGTAGAGCGGAAGGTCGCGCTGCAGAACCCGAAGTAGAATACTGGGCTGAATCCACACTGCTGCCTGTTTCGATCTGGATGAGCATCGCACCGTCGTGCGGTCGTGTATCACTACTGCGTGATGCACGTTAAAGACCCCAGGCTAGCGGTTGTACTGCTCTGGCTAAATTTATCTTCTACAGCTAAGACACTGGACGTCCACAGTGGGTAACTTCCGTCTGTATAGACATATACTCAGCACATTTTCATAGTTGCTTGCCTTTTAAAGCAAGAAATGCTTTCAATGCTACACCTCAATCCCAAACCTTTGTCGTCCGTCCGTCCGTCCGTGCATTTCTCGCTAAATTTAGCGGGGAAATGATGTCGCGTGTCCTATACAGGAATTAGGTCTCGCCGCTCGATCTATCGGGAAATTTGATGTTACGTGTCCTGCCATCATGGAACCTACAAACTTTTTTCCCTGTAAAATTTGGCAAAAAAACCGACGTTACACGACACATGCACCAATTCAGTTTCCCTAATTAAATAGGGGGGAAAGTTTATCCACGCGACCTGACGGCCCATGACCTATACACACATTCAGTTTCCTCGCTCAATTGAGCGTAAACGTTTGTGTCACCCGGCCAGGCGTCAGGAAACCGGTAGACCAATTCGGCTTCCCCTCTAAAGGTAATATAAAAATGACGTAACATGACCTATACACGCACTCTATTCGCCCGCAAAAGTTTGTAAGAAACTTTCTGTCACGTAACTTAACGTCACGTGACGCATACACCAATTCAGTTTCCTTGTTAAATTTTAACAGGAAAATTTATGTCACGTAACGTGACGTAACATGAACTCGACACCAATGGAGTTTCCATTCTAAATTTAGCGGGAAATTTGACGTCACGGGGCACGATGTGAAGTAACCTTTTCCATTCAAGACTGAATATAGTTTTCTAAACAAATTAAAATGAGTACTTATTAACCACTGCATTTCTTACTTCATAGAACTTCGAAGCTATATGTTGCTGCCGATTTTAGAGCGCACTTCTTAGGCGCCCGTTCCACGTATAGCGGCGTCGCCGTCGCCGTCGACGTAACCGCGCCGATAAACTTTTGCGGGGAATTGATTTGATGTTGAGACCACGTGACGTCCATTTTCCCGTTAAATCTAGCGGAGATTTGTAATTGTTCTCGTTAAATCGAGCGGGCATTACGTGGATTTGTAAATGTCTCTTTGTTTTTGTTTCTGCATTGACACGCCGATGTGACGTTGATGAAAAACGTGAATGAGCATTTTGTAAACACGCGCAGGAGATTTACTAACGCAAAGTCATAGTGGCAGTTCGATGACGTTTCCAAACGCAAATGACGCGGCATAGGCTTTCCCGATACAAAAAAAAAGAAAAAAGCTTCGACTAGCGGCCAGTGACGTAGAGGTATACGTATGCATGCCGCCAGGTAGTGCGAGGCCGCCACACGGGAGGGCACAAGTGGCGGACAAAAGTGGAAACCAAAACCGGACGGACTATCGGCGAACCTCAGGTTGTGGCAACGGGAAGTTTGAAGACGAGGAGGAGGAGTTTTCTAGGGGTTGAGGGTGTGTCTAAGTGGGCATGAACCAATGCGCTACATTCAGTATCGAGGGGCTTTACCAATACCAGCTCAAGATACTGAGTGAGTTGAGACGCCAATTGTATTAGTTTGGCGTGCAGTGACGTCCGCATTGTGATTATCTTGAGAGGTCGATACAAAACGCCCATTGGTCAGAAGTAGCTGAAGCAAACGAATTAACTTAACGAGCTTTGTGAATTTTTAATAAAAGGGGTTTCATGCCATACTTTTGCTGCTTAGTTAGGGTACTTCTTTCAAGTGTTACTAGTGCAAGAGCAAACATTCAGTATGACCGCCAAAATGGTTCGATGGCGTCAAGTACAGAACTTAGAATATGTACATGGCCAAATGTTTGGGACATGCCGGGAACTCAAGTTTTCCAGGAAATATCCAAATTGTAATTTATGTAATTTCAATGATACCCAGACAATTAGAGTCATCGGGGATTATATTCTTTTGTCAAGAAAATAAAACATACATATTTTTTTTTAATTGTGACCTATGCAGACAGCATGTCGTCTGCTTCTTGCGCAGGCGTTGCGGTGACGTCACAATGACGCTGAGCTCTGATTGGCTTTGACTGAGAAAAATAGGGGGTAGACCTCAATATTAGGTGTATTGAGGTATACACAGTATTTTTTTCAATCAGCCAATAAAAGCTTGTCGTTCTGACGTCATTGCAACCCCTGAGCAAGAAGCAGACGAAATTGCGCTCCGCATAAAATTAATTGCCAAAAAACAACTGTTGTGCAGTGGAATAAGTATTATACGCATCCAGAAGTTTAATTTCATTACTGCAAATTGATATTTTATGAGTGTCATCTAAAATATTCCAGGGGAACACTGCGATGCTTGTAGTTGTTCAGTTGAAATTACCATTTTAGTACATGCGCCAAGGCGTTGATGTCTAAGAGAGTTGCAAATTAACAATAGAGAATGAATGTACACGTGGCGAGGCCAACATTAAGGCAATCTCTGGAACACAAGGAGCGCGACATGCAAAAAAATATCGTACCGCGTCCTGCGCGGCTTCTTGTGTCGCTAAAACAGCGGTTTAGAAATGTGGTCCTCGGGCCCCCAAGGGTCCTTGAGAGCGTTCATTGTGATCAGCGCATTTTCGAGGATTCTGAAATGGCCAACTGAACCTGTCTTTTCACGTGAAAAGCACTCACAATCTTCAGTGTGCGTGACAGAATCGGTGCAATTATCGCGAGCCTCGATGCTTGAAGCAGTCGGATGGAAGAAAACGCTTTAGGCTCTTTCCCCAAGCCTAACAGTTTTCACGAGTCCTCCAAAGTGAAGCTGGCAAGAGAGTTAAGGATCGCGATTCAAGAGCAATTGCGTTCCCTGAAAGCAAGATGTGACGATGTTTTAAGAGAATAGTTTCGCCATCTGCGTGCCGACGCCGGCTGGCTAATAATTTAATTTTGAGAAAAATCTTTTGGTAGACGGCGCGCCACTTGGGATTTCCTAAATGCCATCTTTGCAACGAGTGCTGTCGCAACTCCCCCTTACCAATTTGTGAGTGCTAGTGCTTTCGTAACACTCCCCAATACACGAGAAAGCAATAAGACTTTTGCTGCCATTTTTGATTAACTTCTTGCGTGAAGCCACTGTTTTCTGCATTGGTTCTCATCAAATCAGTCAAAAAACAGGATGATATTATCAGGAATGGCAAATGATGAGGCGGCGAATAACTAAAAAAAACAAAAACAAAACTGAATGTTTCATGAGGGCGAACATGTGCCCAAAACAAAATAGGACCAGTAACAGACATCGTAGGCGAGCTTCGATTTTGGAGTAGAAGGCAGATTCGAGCGTTGGCAAAAAAACTGACTTCGTGGAGCCACGCGGAGAGCGTTTTTTCACCGCATGGGTTTCACGCGCATTCGAACTTGAATATTCGGCCTTTGAATATTCTAAACGTGAAGCGTCTCGAAGGTTGTAGACACTACGAGGGGCGTTCATAAAGTTCATATATTGTCACAAAGAAATAGAAATTCAGCAATCAAACTCGAGTAGGACTTGAGACATTCTCTACATGTTCGCCACCAAAAGTTGCCCACTTTTTCCAGCGATGTACCATATGCCGGAGGCCATTGTTGTAGAACTCCTCGTTTTAGTGTTCAGGAATCGCTCCACTTCAGCAATCACTTGGTCGCCGTCCTTGAAATGCTTTCCCCTTATTTGGCCACACCGGAAGCGTCTGCACCATTTAACCAAAGTGTCATAAACTAGGGCGTTGTCCCCGAAGAACGCTCCCAGATTGGAATGAATATCCTTGGCATTGTTTCCCTTCAAATGAAAAAAACGGATCACTGCATCTGCTTGGCACCTACGGACGGTGTCATTTATGTTTCGACTCCCTAGCGGCGTTTCGAGCTACTATAGCATGCGATGTTTATACTGTGCGGAAACTAGAGGGACCCGCGTTCATGTTGATGCCTGTTTTGTTTCGTTTTATTAAATTTTTTGTGCCGATAATACGAACTTTATGAAACACCCCTCGTATTATTGCAACACAATAATAAAAGTTGCGCGGCCTTCAGGAATGCAATCTGGGGCCTCCGCGTGCGAGTCAGGTGCGTTGCCAGCCGGCCACGCACGCGGCATTGCTCCCCCTTTAAAACACGCATCGCCTCAGTGCAACACAAAAAAATAAAAAAAAAGGAACTGCATAATCAGAAGTTATAGTTATCAGTCAGTCCGGAGCTTTATCGATCGTAATACTGCTTGAGGCGGACGGCGTACACCACCTCGGGTCGTAGCTGGCGTCTTGTAGGTCGCCGCGCTCCCTCGGGGAGAACTTTGTAGGTGAGACCTCCTAGGCGTCGAATGATGTTGTGGGGTCCGAAGTTTCGCTTGAGCAGTTTCTCGCTGAGACCACGAAGACAAATTGGTGTCCACACTCATACTCTGTCTCGAGGCTGGCAGTGGACGTCACGGTACCGAAGGTTGTACCGTCGAGCGTCGACACGTTGTTTGTTGATCGTGGATCCGAAGCCGGGCAATCTGGTGTACCTCCTCTGGCCCGTGGCTGATCAGATGGGCATCATCACTTCCGTCATCCACTGGCTAATGGGGCAGCATGAAGTCCAGCATGCATCGTCACATTCTGGCCATGCAGCGACTCAAATGATTTAAACCCTGTGGTCTCTTTAACAGCTGTGTTGTAAGCAAATATGATGTACGGCAGTAGCTCGTCCCACGTGCTGTGCTCTACATCGACGTATATGGAGATCATGCTGACAATCTTTGATCTCTGACTGACCACATAGGAATCGTCGTGTTCGTTATGTACTATTATTACAACATAAAATTTAACGTCTCGTGGCGCTCAGGATTCTAACCTGGAGCCTAATACGTGCGAGTCGGAAGCGTTGCAACTCGGACACATACGGGGCAATACTGAGTCTAATTTACGACCTCCATTCCCTTCCAGTGAGCTTGACGTCGGCAGCATTGTTTACGGCATACAAAACTACTTTTCAAACAGGACGTGTACTGCAAGTGTCAGTTCATATCAAGAACCTACAACGTAATCCGGGGAGCTGCAAATATAGTACCGTTCTCTAGCCCTTATTCGCGCGCCCTTTTGTATGTGCTTTCTCGTTATCACTAATGTATTCTTTGGAGATCCCTGAATGTCCTCTGAGTAGTTTAGAGGGTCTGCGACGGACAAGAGATTTAGAACCGATGCTCTAGAATACCTCTGGTTAGATACAATCTCTATTTGAAACATTTGTGAGTCAGACACAGAATGCGGAATGACAAAGTGGTGTGGCTCAGTGTGAAAAATTATTAGATGGGTGCCGGGGTTACCATACCTTCCCGATTATGAGGAAACCCGGAGCTCGGATCCTGGCTACCACATTCTTGGATTTCAAAAACTTTGTAATCTTTATTTCTATTTCATCGGTACGGTTCGGTCATACGGCCACGCAGAAGAAGCCCTGCGTGCCAGTGACCCCTTTCTGGTAAGCTGCTGCAATGCAGTAGTTTCGAAACACCCTTGATTAAACAATTTATCAATTTTAAAATTATAATTCTTAAGCAAATATAGATTGCTATAGAAACACACCTCCATTGAGGCCAAATTCTGAGGAGGGAGAAAAATATTTGTCTGTTAGATATTTTTGTTCGTGACTAGGCCGGCGGAGTTCCTTCTAGCAGATCATAGTATAGTGTTCTAAAATGAAATCCCCTGCTAAATTATACGAATATAAAAACACGGAAGTTCTGGACATCTCTATGGTTAGAGTATAGTTAGAAATATCAGTAACTCTCCAGAGTCCTATACAACTGGGTTGTACAGAACTCCAGAGTTCTGTACAACATGAGCACGATCGCATATCCTAAACGATATCTTGCTGACGTGAGCGCATGCGCGCAGCATAAGACTCAAGGAAAACAACAACATAAATAAGCTGTTTAATAAATTGTCCACAAGTGTTATGGTTACAATTGGATTCGGGAAAAAGAAAAACGATTGAAATTTCTCCTTATAAACTAAAGGTGCAGACTGAAATTTGTGAACTGTTTAGAGCGAATTATAAACTGAATTCACTGTACAATTTAGTGTTACATGTTCGTATCGCTATGCTAATAAATGGTCTACATGACTACCAGCACATTTTCTAGCACGTTTGGTTTTTTTGTAGATTTCCTGGAAGCATCTCGGCTTTTATATTTGTGTATACAAAAAACAAAACAGGACATCATTAGATCCACCAAACAAGAGAGTGACGGTTATGTTCCCAGTAAGAAATCAAATAAAAAAATAGTCCTTCATTCATTACAAAGGCTGCTTATCTAAGATGGCGCGAAAGACAAGGCAGCAGTGACTCAGCAGAATGACAGCGCAAAACTTGGAGGAGCTGAGCCCACAGTACCTAGCTAAGAGGTTCTTACAAGTTGCGGCGACACTCTTTGAAGCGCCGACTGCGAGACGATACAGGATTTAGGAAGCGAATGGCGGTGAGCAGCAGAAGACTCAACTGAATGACGCAATTTTGTTCCAGCCGAATGTGCTTTGTCATTTGTATTGGGTATGGTTACTTGTAAAAAGAAGCATCAAGGGACTTATTAATAATGATCATCATGACACTTTATCGCGAACAGACGTGCATCACCGCCAAGGTGGTTGCACTGCTGCCTTGTTCAAGATAGCGCTCGTGAGACCATAGCCTTCAATCGGAATAGGAAAGAACAGATTTGCTTGTATTTTAACCTCATATCTTATGCATCTTTTTGGCCTCCCACACTCTCGCAATTAGAATTCAGTCGCCGCAGCTTATAACAAAATGCTGCATCACCCGTCACAAGTAGACAAGCGGAAAGAAGGGGCCGCGGGGTGGGGGAAGGAGGGGAGGGTAGTAACTGTTTGTTTATCGCAAAAGATTCCCAGGTGGCTTTTTCGGCTTGTCCTTCTGTCGCTTAAATCAAGCTGAACATAAATTCCAATTCTAAAAGAGTGAACTTCCTAGCTTATTTAAACCATCTGAGGCGTGTTTAATTTGTGTTGGTCATATTCTATATAGACGTGTATTTACACTGACTATTTTCCGTGGCTTTATTCGTTCTTGTAGATTGATTGAATGATTGATTGGGGTATATGGCGAATCAGGATCAAAGGCTATGTTCCATCAATCTTAGACCATCGCTATATGGGTTTTTTCTCGTAGATGTTTTGTTGCATGAATTGTGTATGCGTGATTTATCACGTTACATGTTGAGTTAGGCCTTTTCATTTCTGCAAAAAGTGTGTATAGGCGTATAGCGTTAATAGAGAAATAATTAAATACGTATATAGAACCAACAAGACAGCTCCCTCTTTCTAACTGCCCACACGGCTTATATAAGCAACATTCTGAGGACGTCTAAAAAAAACACCCCTTAAAGTAATTTTACGGGCAATTGAGATTAAAAATAGCAGATCACATAAAACAACAAATACAAAGTGTTTAAGTTATCCACCTTATTTGAAAACTAAAATGACTTTCGCATGACGACCGATTGCTGTATACTCATCTTGGGTAGCAGAGCGCCATCCAACACAAGATTTCACCGTGAGTAAGAAAAACGAACGGCAGTTACATTTTTTTAAGACAGCAAGCTCACGTCTATACGCCTCCAACAATTTTAGCAAGTAAACATTTCTTCTCACGTGTGAATTTCGCAGTCGTCATTAAGGAATGTACATGCAGTTAGAAGTTCTCTTTTTAACATATAGAGCAGTCAGAAGAGGAGTTAATTATGATGCCTGGAGAATTTTGAAAGACTTCCGATGCGTCGCTGTTACAGCATCTCCGCATATAAATTTTAGCCATGTTCTACCACCGACAAGACTGGGTCAGCGAAAACCTGAACGCTTTTAGCTAATCTGTCGCCGGCCAACCATCGAGTCTCAATTCCGATTCCGCACGCAACCAATGCCCTGACCGTTTCATACACTGCAAGAGCTGGTGACACATCGCAAACTCAGTTCTCTAACGAACATTTTCACGTACATTCTCAATGCGCCCTCGCAAGCTGACAGATAACTTAGTCGAGTGAAGAACAAAGCAAACCTTTATTCTGGATTTTGCATAAAAATGAGTAGATCGTTTAATTCTGCGCAAAATTCTAAATCACGACCAGACAACACAGGCTGAAATCGTGTCAGCCTGCGAACAACATCGCTTGTATGGAATACTCGCCGAAATTAGAAATCATATCCGCAATCGAGCGGAATTTTTTTTTTTTTTTTTTGAGGATTGTCGAAATCGATATATAAAAAAAAAAATAAGTTGTATTTTTTGTTGCAGCTTTAGTACGGATGCCTCTGACGCTACGAGCTGATGGGTCCAATCGGACAGCATCAAAAGCGCACCATCATGGCGTTCGTCAAGTTTCTGCACATGCCTTATCATCGCTGAACCGATCATAAACAGAAAAGGCCCAGTGGCTTGAACATTTGACGCTTCTTGATTGGTCAAAGTAGCTCGTAGCGTCGGTTTCTTCGTGACTTAAGCTGAAGCCGAAGTGTATATAATCAACCTTCATTTTGGCGCGCGAATACGTCTGGCATTAGTTCTCTTTTTTCATTCGGCAGTTTTGAAGATGACGTAAAACCAAGCAGTGGTTGAGGTGCATAGCGCCTCGGAAAGAACAAAAATGATCACGCGATTTTATCTCCATGAATACTGAGATAAGCTTAAAGGGCAACTCCGGCCAAAACTCAAAATGAAATAAATTACTGGTATCGCTGTAGTGACACAAAATACGACCCCAGCCACAAAATTACGTCAGGGGGACGCCGTATTCTCAACTAATGCCGATAATAAATATGCAAACCGCCGCGAGCCGCTGCTGCTTAGCGGGCGGCCAGCGCGTTGCCGATCGCTAAAGCAACATTCGGCCATGACGTCAGTATCTTTCTCTTTTTTTTTCCTCCTCTCCGGGCGTTGCGCGGAGGGCGCTTCTTTGAGCCGCTACCGCAGCTACTTCGGCTTGTGATTGGCGTGTTTAGCCGTTGCTTTTATCTGTAGCCCGTGTAGCTTCGGTATTGCCTTTTGTTAATTTTCCTGTGAGGACTCCGAGACTCGTTTTAGCGAGCAACTCGGTGCGCCGAAGACTGCCCAGCTGTTCCTCGAGAGATGCCGAGTACAACTTGTAGCGCTGTGGGCTGCTCAAACAACCCGCTGCGCAACCCGAAGGTGCTTTTTCACAAGATTCCAACGGACCGGAAATTGGAGAAGGTGTGGGTGAACGCTGTTCGACGAGTGGACTTTGGACTTCGGCTTTTACGCGCCCGAGGAAAAAAGAACAAAAAAATCAGACGTGTACAGCCCAGCACGCGTGTGTTCGGGCGCCGCGGCCCACGACGGAAAGCCTCAAAGCTTCGTGTCTGGGACTGACCCGCAGCGCGAAAGCGAGACGACCCCTAGTACTGTACGTCACTGGCAGCGCGGCGTAGAGCAACGCCGCTCCATCCACGGAGCCCCGATGACAATTTAGGCCTAGCGACGAGTACGGAAGACCGCACGCACGGCGACAGCCGCCGAGTACGGCACCCAACGAGTTCACTCTTTTTCCAGTCGCTAGCTTTTGGGTATACAAGCGACGAGTACGGCGGCGGCCGCCAAGTACGGCTCTGAACGAGTTCACGGGTTTTCCAAGTCGCTGGCTTTTGGGTAACGCACTAACAGAATTAAAACAATATCAGCTTACCTCCTATCTTTAGACGGCTAGCGCAACAGAGGTAGGTGCCGCTCGGCCTGCGTACTCGTTGACCGAGAACGATCCTGACGTCACGTTCACATAGTGGCTTATTTCCAGTGTTGCCGGGACCTCGAGAGGCTAGTCTTGGTTTTGTTGGCCGCGCCCAAGACAAAACTTGGAGGCGTCAATATCTTTAAAACTACGCACAATAACAAGAAAAAAAAATACACCTTGCAATTCAGGGGCGCTGACTGCTCTAAAAACAGTCGTAATCCCAAAATCAAAAGTATGGGCCGGAGTTACCCTTTAAATAACCAACATAATAGTTGCGATTCACTGTCTAATAGTGTACTGAGGAATGGTCTGTATTATTGATAAAATAGTATGTCATGGCGTGCAGGTCTCTTTTTTGTTCAGTCCGACTAAGAATAATTTACGGCACGAACGTATTTGTTTCCAAGTTTTTTTTTTTTTTTTATTTTTCATAAAACGGTATAGCAACAATTTCAATTTTTTTCCTAATTTTTAAGTTTCAGTTCTTGTTTTTTCGTTGACCGTTTTTTTAGTAAGGCCCTTTTCTCGGAACAGAACAGACTCAACAACAACAAAAAACGAGGCTCTGGTGTACTCGAGCGAAGCTCACGCGAAATTTTAGGAGGTATATTGGCAGGTATAACTGACATAGTTTGAGCACCAACACCCAATACTCGAGAGGGGCACAGTCAGAGTTTTCTCGGCAACAAAACTGATTGGTAAGCGGGGACTGACAACATATTTATAACGGCCAAACAAATGATGGGCGTGTGCAATATTCCTATTGATAGCTGAGTAATGTGTTTGTCACTGTCTGTTTTTGAATTCTCTGTTAAGTTTTTAAGTAACAAAACAAAAACGAAGAACTAAGTGCGAGACATATGCCGGACCTGTCAAGTCACGGGCCACGAGTCGTAGGACGCGTCAAAAAGAAAAGCGAATCGGAGCTGACGGCTGCCATTCGGCATGTCACATGATTTAGAGTTGGCAGAACTACGACCTGACGATCGCTAATCAAAATGTCACGTTCGTAAAAAAAAAAATGGCCGAGTACGGCCTGGCTTCAGAAAATGACCGCATCACATGAGTCACGTGAACTCAGCTGACCCCTATATTATTTCGCGGCTAATCGGATTCAGCGCCGCACACATGTACACTAAATGGCCGTCGCATTTTTCGAATCCGATCACGTTGAATTTTCGTGGAAACGGCAATCTTTGGAATTTCGACACGTTCTATGACATGTCAGTCATTCCGTCCTTTGTAGGTTATGGCCTTTCTTTCCTTTTCTGGCGTGGCATACGAATCGTCGGACGTTTTCTGCCCGTTACAGACAGTGGTCGTTCAACGAAAAAAAAAAAAAACATTTATCAATGCCCACCCTAATTAGACAAACTAGGATGCCTCGGTGTCCTTGTGCTAAGGATGATGCCATTTTTTGTACGACCCTGTTCAAAGAGTACGCGCTCACACAGAAGCTACAAAGAAATCGCCGAAAACAAAATACCTCGGTAGCCCAGTCAACGCCAAGGGCGTGTGAATGGGGGACGCTTTTTCACGCCGCTCCAGGACAAAAGAAATGAAGCGCACATTAAAGGGCCCCTGAAAGGAAAAAAAATTTAAACAGTCTAATTAGGACACGCGTGTGAAAAATGTATTTTACGCGAAAAAAACAATTTAGTGAAATATTGAAGGCGAGAAATTTATTTGGAATTTTGCGCTCAAATTTCTTGGCAATAAGCTCGGCTTCTCATAGGTAACGATGGTCATTCAAATCAGCTTCTCTTTTGCCAATAAAATGAGTGACAGCTAAGATGTTGGGTATAAAATCTTCGTGATGTCTTGAAATCGCCTTTTGAATTACATATTTTTAGGTTTAAGAAACAATCCATCGAACGAACGTCGTAATTGCTTACAAACGTTTTATAAAATCGTAACTTCCGTTCGGATATTACAACAAAAAAAGGGGGCGTCTACATCCACACGCGGGGATGTAGCCACGTCGGGAGGAGATAAAGATCCATCCACGCACTACGTCACTTCCGGCGCCCTACGTCACTTCCTGCTTGGACGGAGGCAGTTCTCGTCTCGCCTTCTCTCCGTCCACGCTGGAATCAACCTAGGCTCTTTCCTCCCATTGTTGTGCCATGTGTTCGGCGGCGATTGCTCCTTGCGTTCCTGCCGTGCGCGGACTGCTGTTCCTGCTTCGTCTTCCGCAAGCGGATTTGACTTTCTCTGAAGCGTTTTTTTTCGTGTTTTCTTGGTCAAGGAGTTTGGCTCTTTGTGTATTAGCACGGTCGCGCTTCTGATATGACTCGAGTTTTGGTTGCCGGGGGTTCGATGGAAGTGCGGGCGTTTAGTGGCATTAGGATGGAGGCTTTGTTTTCCAAGGTGTCTGACGCCCTGCTCGATTTCGGCACAAACAACACCAGCGTTTTTGCCAGCGCGTACGTTGACAAGTGCCGTCGGCTGGCCGCTCTGACCTTGGAACGCAATACGACGATGCAGATCGCCTTTTCTTCCGTCCTTCCGAGGCGGGAGAACAGGTTGTCTTTGTTAGAGTGTCAGCGCAGTCAGAGTGCCGAGATCCAGTAGTTGGATGATCGGCACAGAGACGTGAACTGGCTCCTGAAGGAGTTCTGCCGCAAGGGGGGCTTCGTGTTCATCGGTGCTATAGTGGACGAGTGGCACCTATGCATAGGCTACTGTTTTGTTTGTCATAGAATAAAGTGTTTCTGGAATCTTTTACCCAGCTTTCTCGATTGAATACTCTCATTATGTTTGTTATTACTGGGACTAATGCATGTTTCCCTTCTCTCACAATGTTTGTGCGATTGCGAGCGTGCACGCAAGTCAAGAACGTACGGAGCGGTGGGCTCGCATTTGTCCCCTTCGATGCACTTAAGCTCACACTCAAACACCTCGAACCAAGCCAACCACACACACGACGAAGCCTCACCCCCACGCCTCAGCAGCGATGCACACATGGGCGAAGGCCCCGGAGGCCGCACCCGCAACAAGCCAACCAAGCCCGCATCACATAGCTGCTCGGCTGCACGCCCGTACGCACGGATGGCACGCACGCCGCCCACACGTGTGTGTGGCTCCTGGACAACGTAACTATAAAGATACTTAGAGACACTATTTCTATGACGCATGATATTTTCTATTAGTCTTAGAAAACAGTAAAAAATTGATAAATTGTCTAAGAATTTGTAATGTCACGTGACATTAACTTTAAAACAACAATAAAATGTAACCTCTTTATTTTCATATTTTATATCTACTGATAAGACAGCATAATATGTACATAAAAACAAATCATGCCCTCATATTATAAGTCTCGTGACCTTTAGCGTGGATGAAACCTCATGTCCTCCCGACTTGGCTACATCCCCGCGCGTGGATGTAGCCTCGGCCACAAGCAAAAGCTTCGCAATTGTTTTCTCTGTCATGGTCGCTGTCTTGTATCGTGTCTCGCATACCTCGTGTACATACCTCGGGTGGGTTTATAGTTTTATCGCGTTTATATCTGAAGACCTCCTGAAGAGGGCTTGTTGCTTGTGTTAGTTAGTCATCGTAAGTACTTCGGAAGTGGCGCGGGGTGACAGGTTTTTGTTTTTTCTATTCTTCTTAGAGTGATTCGTGTGTCCCGTTTACCACATCTTTTGTTTCTTTGCTGGCGCGCGCCAATGCCAATTTTGTTTTGAGATGTCGGTTCCCGTAATGCGGCACCGCTGCTCCGTCAGTTTCTGCAAGCCTAGTGATCGCGGTGCCAAGTGTATCAGCAGCCATGCTCTCCCAGATAATTTGAGAGCTACTTGGCTGGAGGCGATAAGGCGTTCGTTAGCGACACATTTTTTCGGGTATGCTCGCGACATTTCGCTCCGGATGCTTTCAAGACGCGCACAAAAGTCACGGGACGTCTGCAACAGATGCGGGGCGATCCCTAGGCTGTTCTTACCGACGGCGACAGCAGCAAGTGAAGCATCATTGGTAAGTGACTCATTCAAACTTCGACATAATTCTCTACTTCGCTGGGATAGAGCTTCTAGTATGACATTGTCGCTTTTTCTAACTGTTATGTGTGCAACTGCAACTCGTTGTAACGCTCCTAACTGAGGTTCACTGCGTAACTTTAACATAAGGTATAAGTTGCAAACATAGCTTACCATCAGTGGCCTTCTGTGACAAGCAGAGTGTCCTCTAAAAAATATCAATAATACATCAATACATCTTCTTTTATATGTATTCCAAGCAGCTGCCAAGGGGATCAAAACGGAAAAGGCTAGCAGCAGCGTCTAGCAGTGACAGCCGTGCTAGAGGCTTTACTTCAGTTAGTTTTCTGCCGTGGATATTCCGGTTCCCAGTGTGCAATGTATATTGAGTGCAGGCTGCATGTTCTACTACAATTATTTTGCGCGCAGCAGCCGGCAGAAGCGTGGCAAGGGCAAGCGGCTGCACATAGAGCCTACGATGCTGGTCAAGGAGCTGGACCAGCTGTACGAAGCGTTTGTATCACTCTGGTGACATTCTTTACTGTGGCCATTCAACCCTTTCATTGATTTTAAGAGCAGATTTTCTATTAATAAGGCATACAGACACAAGCTGCAAACGTTTACTTTTCTGTAGCTTGCTCACCTTCTCAGCTGACCCGAAAAGAGTTGCCACTGTGTGGGGGAGCATTATATTGCACTCAGCCTCCCTTGCATTGTCTTGTAGGCTTACTGCTCCCGGTGTTCTGCCCCTCGTGCAACCGTTGGCACACAGACGGACAATACAGGAACGGGCACCGTAGATCCTGTGACGCCAGTGTGTGAGTATGACAGAGTATTTTATTAACATTAAATATTTTGACAATGCATCTGCATGTTGATAAGCTTTTTGTAGACTTAATACTAAGCATGGGTTATGCATTGCATCTCTAGCCTCATGGGTCGAGCAAGGGTGCAACGCCGGTGTGCTCACACCGCAACCAGATGCAGGGTCTCCAGGAGTGCCCAGACCAGTCGAACCTGCCACACCTACCAAGGTCTGGATGCAGCTGCCAGTCCCCGGCACGACAGGCGCTACAGGAACGGGCACTGTAAATACCGTGACACCAGAGTGTGAGTATGACTAGTATTTATTAACTTAATTATTTTGACAATGCATCTGCATGTTGACAAGATTTTTTGTAGACTTCATACTAAGCATGGGTTTTGCATTGCATCTCTAGCGTCATGGGTCGAGCAAGGGTGCAACGCCGGTGTGCTCACACCGCAACCAGATGCAGGGTCTCCAGAGTGCCCAGACCAGTCGAACCTGCCACAGCTACCAAGGTCTGGCTGCTGCTGCCAGTCCCCGGCCCGACAGGCGCTACAGGAACGGGCACTGTAAATACCGTGACACCAGTGTGTGAGTATGACTGGTATTAAATTAACTTTATTATTTTGACAATGCATCTGCAAGTTGACAAGATTTTTTGTAGACTTCATACTAAGCATGGGTTATGCAGTGCATCTCTAACCTCATGGGTCGAGCAAAGGTGCAACGCCGGTGTGCTCACACCGCAACCAGATGCAGGGTCTCCAGGAGTGCCCAGACCAGTCGAACCTGCCACAGCTACCAAGTTCTGGCTGCTGCTGCCAGTCCCTGGCACGACAGGCGCTACAGGAACGGGCACTGTAAATACCGTGACACCAGTGTGTGAGTATGACTAGTATTTATTAACTTAATTATTTTGACAATGCATCTGCATGTTGACAAGATTTTTTGTAGACTTCATACTAAGCATGGGTTATGCATTGCATCTCTAGCGTCATGGGTCGAGCAAGGGTGCAACGCCGGTGTGCTCACACCGCAACCAGATGCAGGGTCTCCAGAGTGCCCAGACCAGTCGAACCTGCACAGCTACCAAGGTCTGGCTGCTGCTGCCAGTCCCCGGCACGACAGGCGCTACAGGAACGGGCACTGTAAATACCGTGACCCCAGTGTTGAGTATGACTGGTATTAAATTAACTTTATTATTTTGACAAGTGCATCGCAGTTGACAATATTTTTTGTAGACTTCATACTAAGCATGGGTTATGCAGTGCATCTCTAACCGTCATGGGTCGAGCAAAGGTGCAACGCCGGTGTGCTCACACCGCAACCAGAGCAGGGTCTCCAGGAGTGCCCAGACCAGTTCGAACCCTGCCCAGCTACCAAGTTCTGGCTGCTGCTGCAGTCCCTGGCACGACAGGCGCTACAGAACGGGCACTGTAATACCGTGACACCAGTGTGTGAGTATGACTAGTATTTAATTAACTTAATTATTTTGACAATGCATCTGCATGTTGACAATATATTTTGTAGACTTCATACTAAGCCTGGGTTATGCATTGCATATCTAGCGTCATGGGTCGATTAAGGGTGCAACGCCGGTCTGCTCACACCGCAACCACACGCAGGGTCTCCAGGAGCGCCCCGACCAGTTTGAACCTGCCACAGCTACCAAGTTCTGGCTGCTGTTGCCAGTCCCCGGCACGACAGGCGCTACAGGAACGGCCACCGTAAATCCTGTGACACCAGTGTGTGAGTATGACAGAGTATTTGATTAACCTAATTATTTTGGAAATACATCTGCATGCTGAGAGCATTGTCTATAGACTTCATAGTAAGCTTGGGTTATGTATTGCATCTCTAGCGTCATGGGTCGACCAAGGGTGCAACGCCGGTCTACTCACACCGCAACCAGACGCAGGGTCTCCAGGAGCGCCCAGACCAGTTTGAACCTGCCACAGCTACCAAGTTCTGGCTGCTGCTGCCAGTCCCCGGCACGACAGGCGCTACAGGAACAGGCACTGTAGATCCTCTGACACCAGTGTGTGAGTATGACAGAGTATTTAATTAACTTAATTATTTTGACAATGCATCTGCATGGCGACAGCATTTTCTGTAGACTTTATACTAAGCTTGGGTTATGTATTGCACCTCTAGCGTCATGGGTCGACCAAGGGTGCAACGCCGGTCTGCTCACACCGCAACCAGACGCAGGGTCTCCAAGAGCGCCCAAACTAGTTTGAACCTACCACAGCTACCAAGTTCTGGCTGCTGCTGCCAGTCCCCGGCACGACAGGCGCTACAGGAACAGGCACTGTAGATCCTGTAACACCAGTGTGTTAGTATGACAGATTATTTAATTAACCTAATTATTTTGGCAATGCATCTTCATGTCGACAGCATTTTCTGAAGACTTCATACTAAGCTTGGGTTATGTATTGCATCTCTAGCGTCATGGGTCGATTAAGGGTGCAACGCCGGTCTGCTCACACCGCAACCAGACGCAGGGTCTCCAGGAGCGCCCAGACCAGTTTGAACCTGCCACAGCTACCAAGTTCTGGCTGCTGCTTGCCAGTCCCGGCACGACAGGCGCTACAGGAACAGGCACTGTAAATCCTTGTGACACCAGTGTGTGAGTATGACAGAGTATTTAATTAACTTAATTATTTTGGCAATACATCTGCATGCTGACAGCATTGTCTGTAGACTTCATACGTAAGCTTGGGTTATGTATTGCATCTCTAGCGTCATGGGTCGACCAAGGGTGCAACGCCGGTCTGCTCACACCGCAACCAGACGCAGGGTCTCCAGGAGCGCCCAGACCAGTTTGAACCTGCCACAGCTACCAAGTTCTGGCTGCTGCTGCCAGTCCCCGGCACGACAGGCGCTACAGGAACAGGCACTGTAGATCCTCTGACACCAGTGTGTGAGTATGACAGAGTATTTAATTAACTTAATTATTTTGGCAATGCATCTGCATGGCGACAGCATTTTCTGTAGACTTCATACTGAGCTTGGGTTATGTATTGCATCTCTAGCGTCATGGGTCGACGAAGGGTGCAACGCCGGTCTGCTCACACCGCAACCAGACGCATTGTCTCCAGGAGCGCCCAGACCAGTTTGAACCTGCCACAGCTACCAAGTTCTGGCTGCTGCTGGCAGTTCCCGGCACGACAGGCGCTACAGGAACAGGCACTGTAGATCCTGTGACACCAGTGTGTGAGTATGACAGAGTATTTAATTAACTTAATTATTTTCGACAGCATTTTCTGTAGACTTTATACTAAGCTTGGGTTATGTATTGCACCTCTAGCGTCATGGGTCGACCAAGGGTGCAACGCCGGTCTGCTCACACCGCAACCAGACGCAGGTTCTCCAAGAGCGCCCAAACTAGTTTGAACCTACCACAGCTACCAAGTTCTGGCTGCTGCTGCCAGTCCCCGGCACGACAGGCGCTACAGGAACAGGCACTGTAGATCCTGTAACACCAGTGTGTTAGTATGACAGATTATTTAATTAACTTAATTGTATTGCATCATCTAGCGTCAGGGGCATTAAGGGTGCAACGCCGGTCTGCTCACACCGCAACCTATACGCAGGGTCTCCAAGAGCGCCCAGACTAGTTTGAACCTACCACAGCTACCAGTTCTGGCTGCTGCTGCCAGTTCCCGGCGCGACAGGCGCTACAGGATCAGGCACTGTAGATTCTGTGACACCAGTGTGGGAGTATGACAGAGTATTTAATTAACGTAAATATTTTGGCAATGCATCTGCATGTCGACAGCATTTTCTGTAGACTTCATACTAAGCTTGGGTTATGTATTGCATCTCTAGCGTCATGGGTCGACCAAGGGTGCAACGCCGGTGCGCTCGCAGCGCACACAGAAGCAGGGTCCCGAGAAGTAGCGTCCAGTCAAGTGGAATCGACCTTAGATCTTCAGCCTGCCAGAGCTCTGCAAGCTGGGCTGCCATCGCCAATCCCCAGCACGACCCCCGGCTCCAGAGCCCTAGACGAGCCTACCAGTGAAGTCGCTAACCGTCGCAGCTCCACACCTAAACCATTTGAGGACGACCAAAGTGCAGGGCAGGTAAGTTCTTGCGATGAGCTGAATGTGCCTTGGTATGCAGAGAACGACGATGGGCTGGAGGACATGTCAGATGACTCCGGTGTCTTGGACAGTGGAACGAGTTCCGGCATGGAAGAGGGCTCAGACCTCTGTTTGCAAGCTGCGAGCGACGCGGTCCTGGGTGAGGAGTTCCGCATGACTCGTACATGGCGAGCAGGGGCTACTTCACCGGAGGTGGTTATACACAAATTTGTTGAAAGAAGGCTAAGCATCCAGATTAATTTGCTGGTGTGACTGGTCTGAGATGATAGCTGGGCACAAATTTAGCATTGGAAACAAAAATCTGTCGGAAGACTACTGTATCAGCAGTGTTTCCCATACTAATGCTATGCCAGCTCCTAATCACTTCAAATATCCTTACATTGAAGACGATGACACGGAGGACGAGTCCGATGCACCTGGCGAACCCGACAGCTACTACGTGATCTGCAAATGAAAGCTTCCAGAGGTAATAGTTTTAGGAAGATTCCAGTGTGTATTAAAGTTGAATTTACGTTTCTAGTGGTCAACAGGACCGTGAAGAGGTGCCACCCCAGAAAAAGGGCAAGTACATTGTTTTGAGGGGCACCTCCTGGAGCTCTTCCGGGTGTGCCACACGTGTCTTGCCCTTTGCCGCAACACCACTGTAGTCAAAGGCAGTCTGCTAACAGTGACCAGCACCTGTGCGAATAAGCACACAGAAACGTGGAGGAGCCAACCGATGCTGGGGGGCAAAGGAGAAAGAAATGTTCTCTTTTGTGCCGGCATTCTCTTTTCAGGTGCCCAGGTTGCGACTACCTTCAGGGTGATCGAGTCGCTTAACATTGCGATGATCACAGAGCGCATGCACTACTACTACCAGAGTGGTTGCCTGCTGCCTGTGGTGAAGCAGATCAGCTAGTACTAAACGCGGTTCTGGAAATGAAATGACTGTCTTACTCACTTAAATGCCGTTATTGCTTGCCAGGTGTACGAACGACGCAACAGCGAGCTCTTCGAACAAATACGAGGCAAGAACCTCGATCTGGCAGGCGATGGCCGCTGCGACTGCCGGGGTTCTGTGCCAAATACTGCACATGCACCTCCCATGAGGCGAGCACCAAGAAGCTGATCCACATTGAGCAAGTACAAGTTCGTGAGGTAAGATTTAATAACCAAGGCAAAAGTGGTTACTGTAGGACTGAT
Source organism: Ixodes persulcatus (assembly GCA_013358835.2). Lineage (NCBI taxonomy): Eukaryota > Metazoa > Arthropoda > Arachnida > Ixodida > Ixodidae > Ixodes > Ixodes persulcatus. The sequence continues at coordinate 390,239 of JABSTQ010009790.1, read as the reverse complement.
ATACCTCTTATTTACAATCTCTCTTCTTTTGTGAAATTGTATCGCTTAAATGCATTTAGTCAGTGCAACGGCATTTAAGGGTGAACGAAAGTGAGCGATACACACGACAGACCTTCGGTTTGTTGTGTGTACCACACGAGTCAGTTGATGCAGCCGACAACAACAGATATGGCATTGACAGCGACTGCTGAACCATTAAATGTATACATATTGTAATCAGACAGCTGAAGTGCCCTCGAGCAACACTACGGAGAAGGCGGTCTTCCTCCGTGGCCTTGCGAAGCTCAAGTATTAAGGCTTCACCATTGCCTCTTTTATGTCAGGTATATAAAAATTACCAGAAGAATTTCGAAGCTGCTTATGCTTTTGGGCTCTCTACCAAGCAATCCCTCTTCTGCAGGCCATCACCCAGGTGTGGAGTGTCACATGAGGACCATGGAGAGTGGAACAAAGCACTACTTCGACACGTGGCACATCTCCAAAGGTTTGTTGTGCACATTGTTGTTTGCCTATTGGGTTCCTACGTGCTGTGGATAACAGATGCCCACTTTTCAAGGCACGAAGAAGCTCCCCGCAGCAAGCCGGAGTGGCCCCTGCAAGGATCTGGAGGTGTGGGTGCAGCAGGTCAACAACCACCTGTACTACTGTGCTGCACTGGGTGAAGGAAATGGCCCACTCCTGGTAAGCATGTGGATGAGCCTCCTCAACCACGTGATCAACAAGCATGACGGCTACGACGGACCCTACCACGAGTGCATGCACCAGCCGCTCTCCGATCGCGCTTGGCTAGCTGTCGGTAGGTTAACTATTGTGTTCATTGTTCATCATAGCCCTGCTGCGATTCTGATGTGGCGGGGTGAGGGGAGGGAGAATGAACACGCCTCGATGATGTCGCATAGCAGTATATGTACACTGCAGAACACAGTAAGCACAAACATGGCATCCGCGCTTTTCCCCGTTTTCCTCAAACAGGGTATTGAAAAGCAGCCAGTTTTTCTGCCTAACTTAGAGCCCCTAATGAGCAGCTTTCGCTGCACTATTAGTTGCTATGGCAACCTTTCAGCTCCGAGAAAAGCCGGGAACAACTTGTTCGCGTTACAGTGTCACGCTCTGTACATGTTGCAGGTACACCAGCTTACGAAAAGCTCAGGAGTATCGTTGCAAGCCCGCGGCCTCTCAAGGACATCCAGCATCTGTCCCCCGGAACTCAGACATACTACGTGGAAGCCTTAAACAGCTTGCTGATAGGGTTCGCCTTCAAGTCTCCGGTTTTTTCACCAGAAGGGATGGAAGCAAAGTAAATCAAAACTGGCATAATGGATCCTTCCTCTATTCAGTTGACCATTTCTCAAAAAACTTTGCTATAGTATATTGTAACAAAATATTTCATACCAAATTTGAACAAAAGGTTTCGAAAGCGTTAGGTGCAAGGCGACGAAGTGCTAGAAGAGGGCACACAACACTTGCTTTCAGTTCCTGACCAACAAACTCGACACTCAAGCATCTGCCATATAAAATCGCCTGCCCTCATTAAATCACATATTTTTGCGCCCTCAAACATTATTGCTGTTGCGCGGAGGTGCACAAACTTTTTCAGGCCCGTGACCTTTAAAATATCTGAATGCCACCTGGCGACCCCCTTCCCGCACACGTCCCAACTCTGCCCGATCTCATTTGGCACACTTTATTGAGTGTTCATAAAAGAAATGCATAGTTGGCAAGTAAATATACTTTCCCCGCACAGAAAAAAAAAATATGCAAGATCTGAATTAAAACTTTCGATTAGGCCTGTAGGCCAACAGGTGGCACTCGCACTACGCCTCCAACAAAATGCTTCCATTCAGTCGACAACTGCCGACATTCCTTTTGTGTCATGTTTTGATTCGCAGTCACTTCCCACCTCTTTTATAGCCATCACAAAAAAAAAATTATCTTTAGTAGTCACTGTTGTCTACTAGTCATTGTTGATTATTAGCAACACCGTGACAGCTGCTGGATCTCTTGTGCCAATGCTGTAAATCTTGCAGTGCAGTGCATTGAAGATGGCTTGCTGGGGAAGTTGGTAGTAAAATATCTGAAATATGCCAAGGTGCCCTCGGTGCCTCGTCGGCTCCCTGAGGCTCGACGACCCCCACTTTGCGCACCTCTGCTGTTCTGCATTGCTTGCAATTAGGAGCACAAACCTGAGCAGAGCAAGGTCAAACGTTCTGCTGGTTGTTTTCAAGCCAGCACCCTGTAAACAAGACTTCGTAATTTATCATCAAGATTGAACTAACTTTTCGAATTTTAGTGTGCTACTCCATTTTGTGTATGAAATTCGTGCCCTGTTGAAACCTTATACTCTTGCGTTAATTTGGCCCCATGCTGTGTCTGTCTTAATTGCAGGACCTTGGTGGCTGCGCTTCATTTCAACGAAAATGTCGGGCGTGAGCAAGCGAGAACCAGGGAAGGGGAACTTTGCTTCAAGAGCGCAAGTCCCAGATCTCGGAAGGGCCACTCAACGGCGCGCCCAAAGCCAGCCGACGCAACTTTTCGTATGTTATTGTGGAAACAGTTGGTGACAAAGCCGTGACACGAGATATTGAGTTGCAGGGTACTGTGACGAGCTCCTGGACGAGGTAATGATCTGCATGGGGAAATGGCCCACCTTGAGGGAGGCCGTCGCTGCGAATCTTTCGGACCATCTGCCGCCCATGTGTGCCAGTTATCCAAGGCCCCCCAAGAGCGAGCTGATCGTAACGAGACGAACCCGGTTTGCCTCTCATGCCGGGTATGGCTGTCTGATTAACAGCAAAAATATAACAAAAGCCTAGCCGCCTCTTCGTCGAAGTGAAAGCACAGATGATTGTTTTGTGTTTTAATGCGAAAGCATTAACTGTGTCATGGAGCTAGCTGACCGAACCGCGAAAACGGCTCCTAGTTTCTGCCGCGATCCCAATAGGAGCGATTTGCCTTCGGTTCCAATGGCTGGCGCGCGTAGACGGAGCTCCCAATCCCGAAGCGCGCGCGCGCTAGTACGTGGTAGAACTCCGCAGCGAGGAACGAGCCGTACGCCATGTTTGAACGAAAACCAAGCAAGAAGATTACGATGGTTATTGGGATGGCGTAATGTGCGATAACTGTACAAGAAAGACGAAGATTGAGTTTCTTCAGTACGCAGCAGACGACAAAGGGAGCGGACGAGCAGACGACAAAGGGAGTGGACGAGCGGCTTGCATGCTTTCGCATTCACAACTCATAAGAAATGCTTAGGTGTACCTCGAACTTTTTTCCTTCCACAATAGTCGATGGCTGCTGGCTATTGTTTGGTGTAGTTCATACTGAAATTTGATCTGCAGATCATCTCAGAAGCTCACCTGAAGCACTTACGGCACTCTCTTCACTGCAGTCAGTTACTTGTTTATGGCATAAGGTATGCTACGGATGAAGCAGAATTTTTTGTTTTTCTGCAAAGTGCATGAGTGTATTGTCTGCCTGTGTAACATGTTTTCACTGAAGTAGAGGAAGCGACCCAGCTTTGCAAGGCAAGTTTTGTAGCAAGCCTTTTTTGTTGTCACTGTCAGTCGTATTTTTTCGAATAATTTGTTACATTGTTGCTTTCTTTACAGCAGAGGTAAGTGCTTGTTTGCTGCTTGTGAGTGTCTTTTTTATGTCACAGGCAGACCTCAAGTTCACAAGAGGGCTCTTCTGCCCGCTGCCAGCCCGTTAGTCATTGGATATGAATTAGGGAAGATAACGAAGCATATTTTTATCCCTGCAAGCTGCAGGTGCACGCTCAGAACCTGAACGTTCCTTGGAGTTCAAAGGCGGCCAGTCTCTTCAGCGTTGCATTGTTGCCTCGCTTTCTGTCTAGTCACGTTTATTCTAATTAATTGCTAAATTGTTGATTTCTTTACAGCACAAGTAAGTGCCTGTTTGCTGCCTGTGTGTGTCTTTTTGTGTCGCAGGAAGACCTCAGGTTCACAAAAAGGCTCTTCTCCCCGCTGCCAGCCCTTAGTCATTGGCCATGAGGTAGGGAAAATAACGAAGCATATTGTTTATCCCTGCAAGCTGCAGGTGCACGCCCAGAACCTGAACGTTCCCTTGGAGTTCAAAGGCGGCCAGTCTCTTCAGCGTTGCATTGTTGCCTCGCTTTCTGTCTAGTCACGTTTATTCTAATTAATAGTTAGATTGTTGATTTCTTTACAGCACGGGTAAGTGCCTGTTTCTGCCTGTGTGTGTCTTTTTTATGTCGCAGACAGACCCCAAGTGCACAAGTACCTCTATCTACGATGACCTTTCTTTAATGCACGTTAGATGAGACTGATTAATTGCATGTTTTTGTGCCTGCCCTTGTTTCGTCTCTAAAGAGTTTGAGTGGCTATACTATGCATGCTCTCACATCCCCAACATCCCCTCCCCAAAAACAACCCACCCAGTGCCAGTGATAAAACAATAGACCAATATGCAATTAAGCTTACAATGCAGAGGCCAATATTCTGAGGCTTTACTATAACAACCTCTCTTTTTATATACTAAACATCCCTTCCCCAGCATATATGTAAAACATTTTCATTTTGATAATAAAGAATACGTCACAAAATGATCAGCTTTCAACTTCGTTTATTTGTATAGGCTTCAGCACAGCAATACTGCATTCCTGTTGCGGGTTGGCGCAGACTTCCAAAGACTCTCCGCCTCTCAGAAAAAAAACTTAGTCGTAGCTTCTGAGTACTAACTATGCACTCGTAAAATACACCAGTTCACTCTGAAGGTACAGTAACATGACTAGAGTACAAGTCCAGTGGAAGACACCGATGGCGTGCAGGCGCAGTAGCAGCTTCTACGTTGCGGGCTTAGTGGAGGGGGAAACGCCGTCTACGAATCGTGCTTAGGGGGGAGGCAAAGCTTCATGAGAGCTTGATGATTGTCACTAGTGCAGTAAAAGTTTAAAAATTAACTGCGGCTAGCCCTAGCGGAAATTACATTACAGGTTTTTATCTGTATTCGGTGTATCAGGTTATGGTCCAGTAGGACTATGGCGTCCAGTACAATCCTATCGGAACCAATGCAGAAAGAAAGTCGTCTGCTTCTTGGGCATGAGTTGCGGTGACGTCAGGACGGCGCCGAGCTCAGATTGGCTTTTTCCGAAAGAATAGATGCTTTTAGGTCTACCCACTATTTTCTTCAATGAGCCAACAAGTTCTTAGCGCTCTGACATTATAACATCCTGTGCGCATGAAGCAGAAGAACCTGCGCTCTGCATACGTTTACATGGGGGGATACGCAAACCCCCGATATACTTCAGACGGATAGGCAGTTCGGATGGCTTGGATGACGCAGGAGGGCAGGACTTTCCTGTTGCCTTTGCCAAGCCGCTGCCATATCCATCTGGAGAACTGGCGGTATGCCACATACCTGTATTTTCTGCTGGAAGGAAGAGAAGTATGCATGCATAAAATTGTCGTCACAAAATTGCGCGATCACGAAAAGAAGTCAACTGAATATCAACCAGCAGATTAGACTAGGCCAAACATGCAGATAAAACATATTCATGCAGGCCTACATTCTGCATATTGAACCTTACTTGTGGGCCGTTCTCTGCCTGAGGAGTTCCCCGTCATGCAGCCCCGATGCCCTCATGCCATAAGCAATCTGGAGGACGACGGGGTTCAGGATGGCACCAAAAAAGTCTTTGTGGCGCGTCATGCACTTGTTGCCGGCCTTGGCGGTGACCTGGCTGGCCTCTTGACAGCAAAGGCACTATCGCGTCGTGGGCATCACAACGCAGTGGCCGCAACTGCACCTTGTAGCATACAAGATCGTGCCAGTCAATACCAGCATAACACATTTACTTGTCTCCGCCCTCGCCAGTTACAGTACCCAAAGGGCCAGTTAGTGGCTGATTAGTGAAGGCACGCGGCACCGCACTCAACGTTTAATAAAAAATCAGTTACCACTGCGTGTCCTCGCGGCGGCTTGAAGGGTCGTGCGGCTCGGATGAACTCGTCGAGGTACCCGTTTCGCCGCCTTCCGCGGCAGATTCTTCGCGAGCGGTTGTCTTGCGGCGATCGGAGCGGACGCCTTCATGTTGGCGACGCGTGACCTCGTACGGGCGAAGGCCCAGCTGCTGGCAGCGTTGAAGCAACCGACGCTTCAGGTCGGGGTCCATCGCGACGACTATGTACTGTGTCTACTACCACGGCACCACGGTGACCACGGTACGTGCACGGTACGACGCGGTACGACGTGCGTCCGGCAGACACAGGAAGTAGCAATGGCACTCGTACGGGGCGCAGCCAAGGCAGCCAAGCAGCCAAGCCGATCCACTACGAAGTGGCGGCGAGTACCTCTCCTCCATGCGCCCGAAATGCCGAGAGAGACAACAAGTGGAAAGGAGGTGACTACCGACTAAATTGCGTCTGGCGCAGTCAATATTGCCCTAAAATTTTTTTTTTCGCGTAAAATTCATTTTTCGACACGCGTGTCCCAACCAGACTGTTTAAAAAAAAAACTTTTTTTTCTTTTCAGGTTCCTATTAAGACATCATAAAACAAACTTTTCCAAGCAAAAAAAAAAAAGCGTTGGATAATTTTTAATTTTGACGCTCGGTTTGCGTTTTTATATCACTAGCGACTGCAGATTCGTCTTTTTAGTCCGCCTGGAGGGTTATTCAAGCATTCTGCTTTCCGATCATCTCCCAAATCTTTGAAACGTGATTCTTTCGAAGTAGCCACAATCAGCGCTTTTTATCTCAACAACCAGGAGCAAATCTCAAAACCTTACCGGGAATCATGTAGTAAAACTCTTTTAGTAGATGTTTAAATGATTTTAAGGCATATAGGTTTGACGCTGCAAGTTGTTGGTGGAGGCGCACTTCTCCGAGAAAACTCCTAGGTTTGCTATTTTGGGCTATATTGGAACGTGATTGTTTTGAATTAGCGAAATTCAGCGCCTCCTATCTGAACAACCAGGGCGAATCTTGCACGATTCCCGGGAAATCCTGTAGTAAAACTGAGTAGATGTTTAAAAATTTTACGCCATTGAACGCTCCAGGTCCCTTGCGGAACTCCCTCGCCCCCCCCCCCCTCCCCCCCTTTTCCATAGATAAAGAAGTAGTATAGGTTTTTTTTTGTTTTTTTTTGCACCTACCCTTTTGTAACTGAATTCTGCGATTGTTATCTCTAGAACTAGGTCCAATCTCCCAAGGTCATAAAAAATTATGTAGTACAACACTTTCAGTATATATAATGACTTCTTTATGTATTCCTTTTTTTCGCTAACACTAAACGACTGGAATATCGTTAATAACAGTAGGCTCTTGTAGCAAACGATTACCGTGTTTCGCGCACCGCACTGCCAGAGCCTTTGAAGCATGCTTTCAAGCGCGCCCCTGGTGATACGGTTAACCACGGGGCGCTCGCTTCAAAAAACATGCTTCAAAGGCTCCGGTAGTGCGGTACAGAGGAACATGGTAACGGTTTAATAAAAGTCCCTCTCGTCACGCACCCACCGTTTTCATTACTCTCTTTTTTCTTGACAAAATGCGCCGCAAGACAAGGACAGAGCAAGTACGACAACACGAAGCGCTTCGTGCTGTCTTACTTGCTCTGTCCTTGTCTTGCGGCGCATTTGGTCAAAACTAAGTATGTACCAACTGGCCCATCTGTCACTATGGATTCATTACTCTCCTCCCGTCAAAATTAATTTCGTCCCGATATAAATAATATTTTTTTATTGTTCTGAAACTTGTTAGCAATGTTTTTGTTTCTTCAGCCTGATTTGCTTGCAGCACTGCACCTCGGTCCTGCTAAAAACCCAGCATGGGATTACAATATTATTACAAAAAAAAGAAAAAAAAAAAAGATATCTCGCAAAAACGCTGTTTACTTAAATGAAGCTTCCAAAACGTTAACTTTTCGTGCTTGTAGTATTTGTCTTGCTACAGGGAAGATATCTTGGCAGGGCGAGAAATGAAGATATAATTAGTTTTCTTTCTGGGAACCTGAGAATTCAATAATAATTTAGATGCATACGAAATCTGATAGCGTGAAGTCCCCACTAAAAATTGTCACGAACACAAATGATGAATGGACGGCGAATAACTGAAGACTTAAACGTTTAATGGGGCGAACTTGCGCCCAAAACAAAATAGAAGAGAGTTAGCGTGGCAGTCGTCGATGCTGGCGAAACAAGAGGTTCGAACGCTGGGGCGAGGCTACCTTCGGCTCACCACTCGGAGCCCCTTATGTAGACGCGTGGACTTCTAGAACAGTCGGTGTAAAAGGTTTCGCGCATAGTGCATTGTAACCTCAAATAAGCAACAGCGTCCTCGAATTTACAAGGACGCGACATTTATACAAACAACAAAAAGGCGCATCCACAGCCAGGAATCTAACCTCGGCTCTTTGCGTGGGAGCCAAGCACGATAACCGCTAGGCAGCGAGCTCTCTGCCGGCTTAGCCGGCTTCGCCCGCGGCATTCCTTCCACATTTAAAAAGTACATCGCCCCGATGCAACACAAAACGAAACAGAACAAATAAAACAACTGTAAATAAGAGTCATTTTTAGTTTACTGTTGTAAACTAAACGTCGCGACCTCGGGTCGCGGTCGGCGTCGTGATGATGCATGCGTTCCGCCGGGCACCGCCTGGTAGTTAAGATCTTCCAGGCGTCGAAGGACCTTGTACCATGTCCCAAAGTAGTGCTCTAAAAGCTTCTGGCTGAGGGCACGACGTCTTATCGGTGTCCACACCCACACCCGGTATCCGGGCTCGAAGTGAACGTCCACACGGCGAAGGTTGTAGCGGCCAGCGTCGGCACGTTGCTGGTCTTGGATCCGGAATCGGGCGAGCTGGCGGACTTCTACTCATTACGCAACCAGCTGGGCGTCGTCACTTCCGCCGCCCGCTTTCTGGTGGGGTAGCATGGCGTCAATCATCGTGGTCCCCTTGCGACCATGCTACCAGCTGGATTCGTGTAAAACCTGTAGTCTCTTGAACCGCTGTGTCGTAGGCGAACTTAACATACGGCAGGATTTCCATGTCTTGTGTTCCACGTCAATGCACATCAACACCTTGTCGGCGATGGCCTTGTTCAGGCGTTCCGTCAGCCCATTAGTCTCAGGATTGTACCCTCTGGTTAACCTGTGGTTGGTGTGGCTGAGACGGAAGATGTCTTTCATCAGTGCTCCATGAACGATGACCAGCGATCAGTAATAAGTACTTCGGGAGCCCCGTGACGGAGGACAATGAACTCGATGAAAAACGTGCCGACTTCCACGGCATTCCCTGAAGGAAGGGCTTTCGTTTCGGCATATCGCGTGAGATAATCTGAGGCGACGATTATCCAGCCATTCTACGACGTTGACGGCGGAAAAGGGCCAAGTAAATCCATTCAGATCTGATGGAACTACGTGGACAGGGCAGCAATCGGATGCGGAGATCCTGACGGCTTCGTCGGTGGTTTCTTGCGTCACTGACACTCGTGGCATGATCGTGTGTAAAGGCGAACTGTCTTCGGTAGCCTCCGCCAGTAGCACTTTTCCCGAATTCTGGTGAGCGTCCTGCTGCAAGCAAGGTGTCCCGCCGTCGGGTCATCATGGCAAGCTTGAAATAATTATTCTCGAAGACTGGAAGGGATCACCAACAGCCACGTTGTGTTGTTGCGGCTGAAGTCCTCCTTATCGGGCACACCTCATTGGATGGAGAAGGTTGGCAGTGTTCGTACGAAAACGAGAGGAATTGCGCTTTCTTGTTCCTCTAGGTGCTCAATGAGTGCTCGCAGGTCAGGTTGGTCTCGTTGGAGTGCTGCCATGTCCCTGACATCCAGAGTACCGAGGAAACACTTGTCTTCGTCGTCTTTGGTGCAGGCAGAAGCGGCCTCGACTGGGGCCCTTGAGAGGCAGCCGTCGTCATTGTGATTCCGGTCGAACTTGTACAACACGGTCATATCGAACTCCTGCAGTCGTAGGCTCCACCAGGCGAGGCGTCCGGAGCGGTCCATCAGATTCGCGAGCAAACAGATCAAGTGGTGGTTTGTGACCACGCGAAAAGGACTTCCAGACAAATATGGGCGGCACTTTGTTATTGTCCAGAGGACAGCAAGGCACTCCTTTTCAGTTGTTGAGTAGGTCCTCTTCGCGTTAGACAGCGTCCGACTCGCGTACGCGATGACTCGCTCTGCCCGTCGTATATTTGGACCAGTACCGCGCCAAGTGCGGTGGTACTGGCGTCCGTGTCGATCTCTGCTTCAGCGAACTGGTCGAAATGGCCAAAGATCGCGGGCGTCTGGTGTCTTCGTTTGAACTCATCGAAATGACCGCCGGTGTTTTTTTTTTGTTTTTTTTGTCTACTCAAATTTTACACCGTCCTTTGTGAGGCGCCTGTATTAATATATAATTTATTGTGTTCTTTTAAAATGTTTTTCTCGCCACTGTTATGTACCTGAGAAGGGCTGAGGACCAGTCAAGCTGCTTGGAGAGCTTTTTTACTGAGCCCCCAACATGCTTTTATATGGTAAATAAAGCTATTATTATTATTATCATCATTGTTTCTTTACAGGGACGACTGGGGACGCCCAAGGACTTCTTGAGGGTTGAATAATGCCGTCGTCGATCATTTCCTTGACTTGATCTTTAATCACCTTCCTTTCCTTTAAGGAGACTCGGTACGGCGATTGGTGGACAGGCAGCGCCTCGTCGTCGGTAACAATGCGATGTTTCGCCATTGGTGTCTTGCGAACTTTCGACGACGTGGCAAAACAGTCAATCTATTCTGCAGAGAGATAAACTATTTGGTGATTATTAACCATGTTTAATTAACCTGAGACTAGGGTAGAGAAGAAATGCCAAAACGTAGAAGAGACATAGTGTCTTCTACGTTTTGATATTTCTCAATCTCGCAGTGATCTCTACCAAAACAAAGGGACAAAGTTAATACAGCTTAAGCGCCACAGTCTCTATCACACAACGTAAGAAAGCGGACGAACTTACAGGTCAACGCAATAAGTAAACATCCATCCTCGTTCAAAAGTGAACAAAGTAATCTCTCTCCCCTTCGATTCTAAACGCAGTCCCCTAACACAACCTCTAACACAACAACAACAACAAAAAAAAACACCCAAACGGTCGTCGGGCGAACCACGTCAGGGACCAAAAATGAGCCAAAACTATTAAGGCCCGTTGACACTCTTGCGAACTCTTAAACCTGGGTTCCTTAAAACTTCTTAAACCAGAGGACACACTGGCTCCATCTATTGGGTAGCAGTGTAAACTCGGCGGCCCGGCATATTTTTTTATTTCTCTCGCGCATTATCCTTTCTTTCTTGGCTCGAAAAACTTTTGTCAATGTTATAAACGAGCCTTTCTATGGGTATTACGCACATTTGACCTCGGAAATCCCGCAAAACCTTCGCTCTTGTGAAATGCAGTTCCAGGGTCACCACATAGATGGCGCCACAATGCCAGTGTGTTCTCTCGTTCTAAAAAAAAAATTAAGAAGTTTTAAGAGATCTCGTCTCTTTCAGTCGTACTCGGTCGCAAGAGTGTGAACGGGCCTTTATGCTTTATACTCATTTTGGACAATCAGAAGTGTGATTGTCCAAAATGTCTGTAAAGCACAATTTTTGTTTTGCTGTTCTTTGGTCCCTTACCTGAGTTGGCCCGAAGGCCGTTTCGGTGTTTCTTGGGTGTAGTAGGTGGAGAGGGCGTCTTTTGAATGAAAAGTGGGAACTGTCTTTAGAATAGAGGGGGAGAGAGATGCATTTGTTCAAGTTTGACAAGGACGGACGTCCTTGTCAAATCCTTCTCACATTGTGTAATGGAAACTTTGGTTTTTGAAGTGCATACACTTCCTCCTATTGTGTTGGTGGTAATTACCATGGTATTGAATCTGCACAAGAAGGTGGACTAAATAAACAACTTAGCTGAGTTTCAGATGTTGTCCTCTGCAATTTATGCATCTTCTACTTTTTGATGTTTCTTCTCCGCCCCAGTCTGAGGTTAATTAAACATGGCTGGTGTAAGTATAACTCACGGGAGCCTGCTGCAGGCTCCCGTAAGTCAGCGGCGCGCGCCGCTGGCTCCAACACGATGACGCATACCTGCCCGATTGATCTCCCGACGTCGCGGGTACTGAATATATATAAAAGTGTCTTGGTCACTGATGATCCTAGAGAACCCAAGCGTGTGTCGAGTGGGCACAACATGATGAACAACACAAAGCTCCCAGTAACCTATCATACCAAATAATATTCCGCGCATAGTGCACGCACGGCGTATGTCGGGCTCCCCAGGTTTTTCAGACAAGGTTAATTTCTGAATTGTTATGCATAAGTGGAAATATTTCTTGTTTTATATTTATAAATTCTTGAGTCGCTTTTCACGTGCGGATGCATATCTGCATGTTTTGCTTCGTTAAACATGCCTCTACTGCATGGGCAGACAATTGCGCCTGGTCTACTTTTATTTAAATACATAAATGAAAAATGAAAGGCCGACGTGCACATGCCGAGTCATGATTACATAAACAAAACAGCAGATAAAAAAAGGATTAATAGTGTGTTACACGTCGTTCATTACCACTATGGCCACGGAGTTTGGCGGCTAATCACAGAAGACCCTCCAACTTTAGCAAACACACTATCCTTCTCTGCTTTTAATGGCCGCAGAGCAAAACTTATTTTTGTTTTAGAACTAGCATACTCGCAATGGCAAAGAATGTCAAATTAGTCGCTGAAGGCTTTCTAAGTCCAAGGCCCTGCTCCACTACTGATTGAAGGCAACACAGAGATTGTTGGTTCCGTCAATTAGAGCGAACTTGAAGGTTTTTAGTGCTTCGACAAATAATCTTTTTCTTTTTTTGCGGGAAAGAGGGGAGGACAAAGTGCTAGAGCTACCAAACTCTCTCCCGGTACACTTGAGCGCGGCCCAAAGCTTTCCCGTTGGCTGCCGATGTTTAAATATGCGCCCCTTCTTTAAATATTTACTCCCTGCTTTCGTTCCTACAAGCTTACATTCAGCGTTACCTTTCTTATTTTATTTTTGTGTCTTTTCCTGTGTCCGTGTAATCCGATTTGTCCTGAGGGTGAATTTACTAATTAACATGATTTATTCCGTTTTTTTTCTCTTCTCTATTCGCAAGCTTCCTTTTGTTGCCTCCTTGCCGTTTTTCATCCGCTAGATTGTTAGTCAGCTCACTTTGTTTTATACATTTCTACCCTCGTGTTTGAAATATGTCTCGATTAATGAAGAAGTGTGTACTTTCTTTTGTGACCTTTTATTTTGTATTCGATACATCCTATCCAGTACAATAACCATGCATATCTAGAGCTTGTGCTATATCACGAAACAAGACAGACGCGTGATATTAGGAGGAAATTTAATACAGTCAATGCAGGGACGACCTTGCATGTTGGCTAGAATATATATGGCAGTTTGTGATTTCTTTGGGGTATCAAACAAAAATATCTAAAAACAAGTCATTTTAGCGCAGTGAGGGTGGGTAACATAAGAGATCTGGTACACTATATAATTGTCGATAACTATCGACTGCTCTGTGAAAGAAGATGCCTTATCCTATTATTACTCTAGCAATACGAATTATTTCAGAGATGCGCTGAAAGTGCACGACTTGTGTGCCATTTGTTGAATTGTGAGTTCTTTATGTAAGTGCGCATCATTATTTTGCATCTTATGTAAAGACCGGAATTGGACGATTTTATGGGAATAAAATTAAATTAAATGCAATATTAAAATTAATACATAGGCACTCATTACCCTAGTGCTTTGTATGATGATTATTGGTTCAATGTTGTGAAAGAGCAATTTATTCAGCACCGTACGACTATTTATTCTAGATCGCTGGGGTTCTTCACGCAGCCGAGAAGCGAGTTGAGGCAAGTTGTCAGGCGAGCTGGTTAGGGATAGGCATGGTAACCCTAGAACTTGGGGACAATAATGGACGGCAAAACGAAAGGCGAGAGATCCTACAACTACTCGCCGGTAAAATCACCTTCTGAGCGGCTGGGTCTTAGATTCCATTCCCTCATCTGTCCAGTTCAATCCGGATGTGCACCTTAATCGGTGGGAAGAATATTACCTTCAGCAAGGTGCACGTTTTGAACAACAATCAATTAGTTGTACTGCGCTGCCTTAACTTCTCGACAACAACTTAAGCTTGTGTCACCAGCACCACAAATGCAAACAAACATTTTATATGTAAGCTCGCAACGTATATATTTTATGTATTTTAACGAAAAGTATTTCAGGAGCCCTGGGTTGAATCATGAAAGAGTGCCCTTGAGAGTGATGCGCTTATTCGCACCACATTCTCAAGATGTTAAGCGCTGCTTCGTTTATTTTTTACTCTTTCGTTATGTAAAGCCTAGAAAGCATTTGTTCAGTCTTTATTTTTTGCTAGAGCGTGTCACGGGTTCCTCTTTTTCAAAAGTCCTTTCCCAACGAGGACATACCACATGCCAACGATATGCCAAACAACCGGCATGAATTCGGTATGGCATCCAGTCACGCCTTATGACACTAATATGTACTATCGGGGAAAATGAAATGCGAACAGAGGAGCGCGTGTCTCTCCGTACAGGCTGCGCCGCCTACAAGTGAGCCTAGGGGCGAGGGTTTGTGGCCTACTCCGATGTGTCTACGCCCCTCGCTCGGCGCTTCTCTAGCTGCGGCATTGCGCCTCTTGGTACGCTCAAAGCTATCACCGCTATCGTTGCTAGCTCGATGCGTGCGGCGCGAGGAAGCTCGTCGCTAGTAGCAGCTTGCGCTCGCGCTGGCTGCGCTGGCTGAGCGCGGCCGCAGCGTTTTCTCCTCTTCGCTCGCGCAGCATTTTTTTATTGTTTTGTTATACGCATCATGAGTTTCTAATAAAAATTACAGGAGGACACTTAAGACTGCTTACGTGTAGGAAGAAGAAAGCATTATAGTCCCAGGGGTGAAATGTATTCGAGTAATGTATCGACACGTATAACAGTTTAGGGCGGAGATCGACGCCAAGTACGGCGTCTAGGACGACGCCGAGGACGAACTCTCGGACGACCTAAAGGTCGACGTCTAGGACGACTTCTAGAACGACCTTAAGGACCACGTCTAGGACGACGCCTAGAGGACGACGTCTAGGACGACCTCTAGGATCTAGGACGACGTCTAGGACGACGTCCTAGACGACGTCGTCCTAGACGTCAGCATCGTCCTATATGCTGACGTCTAGGACGATGCTGATTAGGAATGACTATAATACGAAACTTGAAGGAGAGGAATTGATGGACTACCTTTTCAAAAAGTTTGAAAAAGAAGAGAGAAGAGAAATCGGTCTGTAATTAAGAACATCGCAACTATTTACAGAATTTAGGACCGGAACAACCACTGCCAGTTTCCAGTCGTCAGGGAATATTGCTGACGTCAAGGAGTTATTAAAAATTGTACACAGTATAGTCGTAAGTAATTCATGATAGCCCTTAACAATTGCAGCGGGTATCCCGTCATGACCTGCAGACAATGTGGGTCTCATTTACTTAATACATAGCCTAACACATTCCTCATCGACAACTACAGTATTTAATGAGTCACCAAACTCGTCCGAGTGAGGCAATATAGTTGAGGAGCAGTTATTATTAATATTGTAGACTGACAAAAAGTGATCCGCAAACAACTCAGACATGCCCTTTGCACTGTCGCTATGCCGATTCAAGACGATTTCGGACTCAATATTCTTCCCCAAGTGCGATTCGGCGTACCTCCAAAATTTCTTGGGATTTTTAACGAGATCTGATTCTACCGAGTCACAGTGCGCCTGGCGATCACGGTTTAAAATTTTCTTACATCGCTTTCTGCAAATTTTAAATTCAACTTCCCACTTTGGAAGACAACTTTTCTTAAACCTCCTGTGCAAAAAATCTTTCCGTTTTAAAAACTTTCTGAGTTCACGAGAGAACCAGTTAAGGAAGCGGGATTTTTTAGACGTTTTAAGAGGAATATATATGTCCATGGCCTCCTGAACAACAGTTGTGAGGAGATATTCTTGGTCGTTGACATCAGACCGCTCCAAGATAGAAGACCAGTCAACACCCGACAGATGGTGATACATTCCAGTGTAGTCCCCCGCTGAATACTTATACGATGTGTGGGGGGAAGGACCATTAGAAGGACTGAGGACCGGAGGATCAAAAACAGAAAGAACTACATCAAGAACAGGGTGATATCTATCCTCAGGAACCATAGAAAGTTCACTTCGAGTCACACGCATACCGTTCGTGTTTGAAAAGCATAAATCTAAAGCATTACCTTAGTCGTTTAAAATGTTGTTGCGCTGTCTAAGATCTAAAAAAATAAGTAATGCTGAGGAGATAGTTGCACTTTTGTTTACAATAAAAGTTGTCAGTAACGACATTAAACTCCGTCCAGTTAATACCTGGAGCGTTAAAATCCCCCAAGATTAAAATATTGCTCCCCTGTGAATCATTCACTGTATTTTCAATGTCAGCGAGACATCTTTGAAAATCATCTGGTGTCGTCTGAGGAGGAAGGTAAAGCAGAACTAATAAAATACGTTCTCTCCTAGAACACTCAATTTCCACCCACAAAGATTTGGCGAAACCCTCCAAATCCTCCCGCCTTCGTGAGTATATTGTCTATTAACTGCGACCAATACTCCGCCTCCTACTCGGCCCCGGGAAGAGAAATCACGATCGTGACGGTAGACGTCAAAACCGGGCGGAAAGTAGTCGAAGGAACTAGCACTAGGACATAACCAAGTTTCAGTTAAGCAAACAATTGAGTAATTAGAGAAAGTAATGTTGGTAAAGAAACATTCAGCTTTCGTCCGCAGGCCACGGACATTCTGGTAAAACAAATCGATGTTACTCATCTTTGTACTCAGAGTTGGGCTTGTGGGCTTCAGACGAGTGAAGGAGTTCTTGACAAGGAGCGCCTCTGAAAGGTTTAAAAAGACAATCTTTCGGCCACAAAGCAGGGTCAGAAAGTTTCTTGAAGTCTTCGGCAGCTACAGAGACGTGAAATGAGGCGTAGGTATTATAGCGAGTCTTCAGTCGGTGGCACTTCAAGTTTTCCACATCGAGTGAAGACAGATGCCAAACGATGTCAGTGGAGGTGGTGACCGGGTCCAGCTTGGTCACAAACATTGCTCTCCGGAGGGAAGATGAGGGGGCAATGCTCAGCTTACATGCCACGGACGCTCCGGCTTGAGCATGAATTCGAGTCTTCGGGCTGATCGGGTTTGGCTTGACAGGCAGTGCATCATCTTCCGATGCCACGCTTATTAGCGCAAAAACCCGTGCCTTCGGGCTCATGGAGTTCGGCTTACAAGGCAGCGCATCATCTTTCGTCGTCCCGTTCACTGGTGCACCTGCAGACTTTGCAGGGAGAGCCGAAGCAGGAGGAAAGCGCAGGGCCGCAGCAAATAATAATAATAATAATAATAATAATAATAATAATAATAATAATTTATTTCAAAAGACTAGCATGTCCACGTCACAAGTCAGGTCCGTCAAAGCCATCCAGGGCTTGAATGACTGAACCTATCTGCAGTGGCCTCAAAAATAACTATGCCACGTACTAAAGAAATTTGTGTCAGTTCCAATAACATTTGTGACACTTAAAAAACTTAGACTCAAGGGAAAGCACGTATACACACACCTGCACATATGCACAAACACGGAAGCCGGTCATTGTCACTATTGAAGAAGGTCTTGATAGATGTTATGTTCTTGGTGTTGTGGATCTTGAAGCAGAAAAACTGGGTGGTGTAAGTCGGATTGGTTTACTCAAACATAAACCAAATAAAATAAAAATAATAAAATATGGTGTTAAACACTCTTTAAAGAAATGCAAAGAATTGTGAAATAAAATTGTGACGGATTACAGGGCCTCGTTGGTAGATAAAAGATGGCGAAGCGCTTTTTTGAGTTTCTTTTTGGATGTGAAGTTGAAGAAGTCGGAAGGTAAAGAATTGAATATCTGACGGGACATAAAAAGATCGCAGGTTCTTGCCATAGCAAGCATAATAATAATAATAATAATAATTCTTAATAAAATAATAATATTTTATTGCATGAACACAATAATAATAATATTATTGTTATTATTTTTAATAATATAAATGCATAATAATAATAAATAATAATGATTTCATTGGTGACGGGGAGTAGATTAAGGTAGTTCAATTTGCGGAACTGGACAAAGCCTGCATGGGCTTATGGGCCCAGACCCAGTATGCTAAGTTGTCTATTAAAATGTTTACAATGTCATCTGCTTGCAATATATTGATGCGTGCACATAGGTACCTACACACATATATAGCCGTACAACTGTCATTCTTGTTGTACCGTTAAATCACAATGAAACAGTGCTAAGTAGTTGACTCGCTAGTGATTGCAGCTTGGAGACAAGCCGGAAGACCCTCCCCCCTCCCTCACACACACACACGCAGACACAAATGGGCTGAAGTCAACCGGCAGAAATGTCGTAGAGTATGTAACTCTTCTTGGGGAGAAACAATCACATTTCCGTAAAATGATTTGTATAAATTAAAAACAAATCGTGTCCCTCAAAATAAGAAGTATTATAAATTATGCCGTGTTGAAATTAGTTAACATTTTCTTCAAATTTCTTCTCGTTGGAGCCTTGAGAAAACACTCTGGAAGCTTATTTAAAATGAGAGGAACGTAATATGAGCGACCTCTCTTACCGTAACGCTTGAAGCATCACGGAATTTCAAAACGAGCTGCGTGGCGAAAGTCCTTTGAGAAATGAAGGGACGCTTAAAGACATTGTTCCAGAAGTGGCGAAGCACAACACTTTGTACAAGTAGAGAATAAAAAGTTGGTAACTGCAGAGTTTCAGAGTTTTATTTCGGATGGGGGATTCATTTGGTATGCATCGCTTTTCAATAAACCTCTTAGAATACACTTGTTCTTGTCTTGATATAGTTTTGAGCAATTAGCGAACAATGTGATGCCGTACCTAAGTATGCTGTACCCCAGAGCATGCGCGATTGACTTTCTGATAGTAACTGACATAAACACCTCTTGATTAAAGAGTAAACAACTAACACTCCGAAGTTTGTTACATATGTGTGAGAGATGCTTATTCCAGGACATATCGGAGTCCAAATGTATGCCCGAATGCTTGACATTATCAACACGCTCCACTGGAAGACATTACAGTTAAGGCAGTTTGCTTTGTGTAGGACAACCGACGAGCGCAGATTGAATTTCTTTAGTGGATTTCTAAAGCAGACAAATTGTGTCTTGGACATGTTAATTCTTAATAGATTTTCGTTGAACCAGTCCATTAATAGCGTCGCGTCCTCTGTCAATAAATTTAATGCTTCGTCATAATTCAGATGACGAGATATGACATCCGTATCGTCTGCATACTGAAATATTCGGCAGTTGAACACTCTGGTTGAGATGTCGTTCACATACAAATTAAAACATAGGGGTGACAGAACAGATCCCTGAGGAACTCTCGCTTTTATCATTACGCGCGAACTTTTACAATTTTCAACACTTACGATTTGTGATCAATCAAAAATGAACTTTTCTAGTAAAGCAAAAAATGAACCGCGGAAGGCAAAGTTATGAAGTTTCTGTAGAATCAACTTATGGCAGACCGTATCGAACGCTTTAGCAACATCTAGGAAATTGGAACACATTTTCAAATACAGTGTATGAGATGGGTGAAATCCTCAAGCAGGGACTGACTGCCTCGCCCAACTGCGAAACCCTACTGGCTATCTGATAAAAGTTCGGAGGTGTCAACAATACTAGTCATTATATTGGACATGTGTTTTTCCAATATCTCGCCAATGCATGGTAAGATTGAAATGGGGCGATAGCGGTCCAGCCGACTTGGTCTTTCCCCCTTGAAGAGTGATTTTACGAGTGCGGTTTTTAACGCAGCAGTAGTGTTGCAAGACGACAAGACACCATTTATTATGATAAGAATAACGCTTTTGATAGTTTCAAGACTTCGGCAGAAGTCTCCAGCTTGTATCCCATCTATACCTGGGGACGTTTTCTTCTTGATATCGAAAACAATTGATCGCAATGTGTGTTCATCGATTGGGGGCAAAAAACAGATGAAGATATTTTGTCAACGTGACTAGGAGTGATTGATGTCACTCCGGAATCCCGGGCAATTCCAGATGATGTCGCAAAGAGCTCGTGGAAGTCATTCACAGTTGACTGCAAGTCTGAACCGAAATGCATATCTATGGACTCCATTATGATGCCTGCCCTCGAAATGCGTTTATTAAGTCTCAGGTTTCTCGTGGATTGGATCTCGTCTAAAAAAAAAAAAAACTTTTCTGAAGTAACGACGCTTTGAGGATCGGATCATCGCATTCGCTTTGTTTCTCGCGCAACATAAATCTGCTCTTAGCTCCAAATTACTCGGAGCTCAACGATAGCGTATCCATAACGCAAATTTATCCTTAATGGATCTCATGATATTGATGTCAAGCCAAGGGTTATCTGATCGTTGTTTGAAATTGTTTACTTTCAGGGAGGCCTCATGAAAAGACTGAAAAATTGCACCAAAAACAGGGTATACATTACAAGGTGGTGTAGATTGCAGGAAGTCATTCCAGTTGAAGGCTGCGACTAAAGCGTCAAATTTATTAGTACATGTTATATTTACACACACGCGGTTTCTTCTACTATACTTCCGTTGAGTAGCTTGTCACTTGGAGCACCTCCAAGTGACAAGCTACCAAGCAGAGATCGGAACGTTTTTGATGAATGAGAGTGGTTTCAACAAGTGCATCTGGGGCTCTAACATTTATGTGAGTGATGCAAGAGACTACTAGTCTACCAGACACAACTTCTTCTCTTGTTGAGATGTTAATGGTATTTTTAATTCCATAGTTCAAGAGCAAACTTAAATTTTCACAAACTGTAAATTTGTTAGGCTTAAATGTTTCAATATGCAGGTCTTCTATTGAACAAGAGTGCCCTTCTGATTGCTACTGTTTCAGGACAATATTCAGTTCCGCTAGAAAGAGCAAGGGGTTTTCCGAAGGTGGCCTGTACACTGCCAACAAGAAGAAAGAGAATGTGCAGTACGTAACTTTGAAGGCGATTGATTCTGCATGTTGAAAAGACACATTTGAACTTGACGGAAGCCATTCTTTTGTAATATATATGGCAATACCGTTTTCCTACGAATATTACGCGTGTAAAAAATGCATTATACGCATTCACGATAAACTGATTACATTGAAAAGCTGACACATCAATCTCGGTAAGAACACATATTTCTACAGCTCGATCTAAGATGTTTACGAATATTCGGAACTCCTACCAATGCTTTCTTACGCTTCCAATATTGACATGATTAATTATTAAAGAATGATTAGAAATTCGACCTAAATTATGATTACATAAATTACATTCTGGAATCAAGTAACAAGTTGTAAAAGAACTACTCATTGATGTTTAAGTGATTTGATCCAGTGCAGCAGTGTCGTTGATGCGGACTAGGGGAGAGTTCAGGCTCTGTTTAGCGTAGATTTTGCCACGTTGCCCCATACAAATTTAAAATTATTTTCTTTCCCTCTGGTCCACGCCATCCAAAATATCTTCCTTTTTGAATCTGTGAGATTGTCGTTAAAATAGACTCAGGAATGGAAATAATCACGAGGTAAGGACCCCAGGTGTCATCGGTAGCCCATCCAGTGCTCCTTAATGGACACAGACGAGAGTCGAATTAGGACGGGTGGTACTACACCAGACTTAACCGGCAGGCGATGTGCAGCAACAATAAGTGCAGGATGAAAACCCTCAATGTTGATTTGTTGTGCAAGCCCTGTCAGATGATCCATAATGTTCTCCTGGGGTGCAAAAGGACGCAATGCACCTCTAAGTTGTAGAGACGGTTAAATGGCTCTAAGTCGTTCTGATTTGTTTCTAGCTGTTTGATTTCACGTGCCTCCTCAGGCACAATGGATTGCAAGGATCTTGTTTTAGCTTGTAGCCCTTTGATTATTGTGGCTTGAGATATAACTGAGGTCACGAGGAAGTCATACAGTGACGAGACATTTCAATTTGATTCCTGACTCGTATTAACCGAGTCGCGCATTGTGTCGACCGCCTCTTTCATCAATAATAAAGTGTGGACCTTTGGGTGTAGTTCGTGAAGCGCATCAAGGTGTCCTTCCACGCTAGCAGAATGTGAATTTGTTTTTCACCGTCGATAGCTCTGCCGAAAAGGCAATGGGATCCACTTCACATGACGTAATAAGATCTCCTACAAGATTTGATTTAGACAGTCCTCCCACGGCATCCGAGAGAGCGCCGTTTCTCATGCTTTGCAGCACACATCCCTTTGAACGTGCCTTTTTATACCCTTGTTACACGGGCACTCTTAACTGCAGTTACACGAAGCCACAGTTAGTGCACAATATTTGCGGACAACATTCTGCGGCTATGCAGTCAAAGCTATGGGAGAACGTGCTCTTGAGCATCTAGAGCACCCATCAAAGCAGTGCACGCGCGCTCTTCACTTCCTCTGAAATAGTTGTCCGAGAGTATAGTGTGGTAACTGTGGTGCCGCGTAACAGCAGTTAACGCTGAGTTAACCGCGGTTAAGGGTGCCCGTGTAACAGGGGTATTAGACACCGGAAAATGTCTTTCCTAAATGGTATTCCAGAGCGCAGTTCGCACATTTCATGGAGCCACGTCTTTTGGCACCGAATCGGAGCATCACTCGCAAATCTCAGGTCCTGCGATAGCGTTTACTTTATGACGAAGAAGTTGAACATAGAAGCAGAAAAAATTAATCAAACTAAAAGCAAGCAAGAAAGACGCTTCCAGGCTCACCCGAAAAATGAGAGTACTGCTAACTGCGGTGCACCTGACCACCAACAAAGATCAGCCGGCTCTAGCGTGGGTTTGATGAAAAGAATATTGAGCTTCGGTGGTCAGCCAGTCGATTGCGACTTTCATGTTGTTTCGAGAGGTGCTCACTGTATCCCTCTTGCACTAGGTCAGAGGGTTCACGCAGATGGAAGAGAAACGCGCTTCAGCTCACCGTGAAATACGTTTCACTAGATGAGCTGGGACTCTACGACTGAAGCGAAACCGAAAGCCAGGAATTTAGATACTGCAGAGCGTGCCCGAGAACTAGAGCCAATAAAAACGCTGGTGACCTGACTTGGCTTGAGTACCGTTCCCATCAAGTTCCCTTGGCTTTTTCTTGAGTCTCGGACTAACTGATGACTGTAGACGAACATTAAATAATTTCGTTTATGCTTAAATTGCGATGAGCAATCGAAAAGACCGACTGCTCTCGGGAACGTCTTCTTTTCTTATCTTTTTTGAGCATTCTGGTGTATCTCAAGCTCTGAGCATTATACGCTATGTTTCATTCGGGATAAACTGCATGCTGAGAAAAGCATTCTAGGTACCTCAGGTGGCAACCAAGAAGCTTACAATGCACCATTTACACTATATGATCTTGAGGCAGTACGTACTGCATAGAAATATTAATAATAATAATAATAATAATAATATAATATTCTTATTATTAATATTAATAATAATACTTACAATATTAATAATCTTTATTCGCTATAAAGAGCGGCTGCAACGCGGAAACGCAACAGCTCGTACCACGGAAGTCCACGGTGCCGCGCCTAGTGATGGTGATTATATGATCATGCTATATACAAGATGAGAACGACATGATCTCTTGGACGCAGAGAAAACCGCTCCCTGATTGCCGCTTGCTCGGTGATGGTTAAGGCAAATCAGCCATAAAGCGGTTCGGTTACCGAGCACCACCCTGGTGGGCTTGCCCGGACACTTCCACGGGATCAGCGAGTCGTGAGACCACTTGGGCAGAAGACCGACCCAACGAGCAGCTCAGTAAATGACACTGGGCCCTAATCGCACATAACAACATCATCCCACCACCCTCGCCCACAAGCTCCATTTAAAGATTGTAAGCAATGCACAATACGCTTGCATAATCATTAGAAGCGGTGCCGCAGGCCTTCATGGTATAGGCGACTTACCTTTCTGCGAAACCCCGGCTTTGCTGAGCTAAAATAAATATCAATATTAACATAAAATCAGCCGTAAAAGTTACGAACGAGGGAACAATATGGTTTTGGCAACTTTACGCGATGCAACACAAGAGTACAGTGAAAACTGGCGCGCCCTGGCGGCAGAATGAAAAACCTGACAAAACGGAATCAAATGCAAAAAGTTGGTGTTGGGAATTGTGTCACTGCCGCAGCAGGGCTTTCGCGAGGTTAGCCCTTCACTACTATTCGGTGGCGTAAGTGATCATGTAAATATGGCGAGAAGCAATGTAGTTTCGGCTGGAAAATTATATCGTCCCAAGCGCGCCTGAAGAGGACGTGACAGAGGACTAGCCGAAGTACTCTAGAAACAACAAGCACATCCTCGCCATTAAAAACAATAAATATAACAAACATCAGTACGCCAAATGATCTAGACATCCTCAAAGTGTACTCGTATCTCAGTAATTTCGCGGCGATACTTAAGTTTTCCTCATACCTCGCAAAACCACGATAGATATGCAACTCGATTGGCGTTGGCAGGCATGGTACGTGTCTCGGTAAATAAACGAGTGTACTAAAATCTATCTACCCAAGAAACGCATCATACGAGTGACAAGCCTGTCAGCCTTGATAAAAGTTCGTCCTGATTTTTCTCCTTTCTGACGCTCCTGATATGACGCGCTATTTGGCTTACGGTGCCTCCGAAAAAGATTTATATAAAAAAAAAGAATCGTATTTAAACCTTCTGCAAGCCTCCTAGTTGCAGCTGGAATTGCGATAAAAATTCAAATGCCTCACTCCAAAGTATTTTAAAAAGACGTTCGCCCCCACATTGAGGGTTAATGAAGGGTCCTCTTTAAGTTCATGCACGCCGCTGGGGGTGCCTTCGTCAGTAGGTGTTTGGTGAGTGGCGTCACCACGGACCCCGAACCATATGTGTTTACCCTTCCAAGCCTGGCTTGCGTAGCATTGCAGTGTCCGGGAAAGAGGGCATCCTTGTGGTTGAGTCAAGCCCGAGGTAGGTTTGGACCCTTTGGGGCCCCGGGCTGGGCGATACGCCACTTCGGCCCCCGCTTCTCGTAGACTGGAGTAGTGGTAGGGCACGGCCAGGAGGATTCAATCGGTCACGTTATACTTCTACTGTTTCTCCTTATCTTTCACTTTTTACCCTATCCCTGCCTTTCTTTTTCCTCTCTTTTGGCGGAAAGGTTGGGTGGCGATAAAAAATCCTTTTCTAGGGGCTTGGGTATAGTACCTGGACAGTACTGGCGGCCCAAGATATACAGCAGGCTCCCTTTGGGATGGTATGTTGGCTGTCCCTGTGTTGGGCTGCGCGGTGAGGGGTGCGTCACAGGCGCCGAACTTTTTTACAGGGAAACTGAATATGACTCACTGGTCGGATTTCTGAAATTTCTTTTGTGTTATCCTCACGGAATAAATACCTTCAGCAATTGAAGCGGAAAGTGCATATCACGCGTGCAACATACAGCACAGCATTCGTTTCAGTAAAGGAAAAGTTCAAATCAAGCATCCGAACCATATAATTGATGATAATGCAATCCTGCTAACAATGTGAAGCACATACGTTTCCCGGTAAATTTACCAGAGAGTTTTCGTAGACCGCGTTTCCCCCTCCGCTAAGCCCTCCGCAACGATGAAGCTGCTACTGCGGCTGCGCGCCGATGTCCTTGACTGTAGAGTTACGGGTATCGCAGCGGGTTGCAAAGATCGTTGCGGGACGGCAAAAACAGCTAGGTACGTGTGGAGTGACGTCACTAGCATTTTATATATGAACCGTTTTGGTAGTATGCATTTACCTTTTCGTGAACCATTTGATTAGACCCTTTGGCTGCGTACAAACATGAACTGCCACTTGCGCCCCAAACGACTTCAGGTAGCACCGTCTTTGCAAGCCCTTTGAGCTTGCTCATGTCACGAGTGCTAAAGAGCATAAACGCTACACGGACAACAAAGTTGGAAATTTAACGAGGTCCTTTGGTTGTACAATATTACGTCTTGGAGGAGGTAAGTTGGTGAACAATAATACTCGAAACATTTTAAGATATCTCGCACACATTCGTGCTTTTGGCGTTCACCTGGAGAATTGGTGTTTGAACGTTTCATCTATATTTCAAGCAGCGGGATAAACCGCAAGTTCTATGGGACGTCAAAGACTGGAGCACCACCTGGTGTTGTTTGTTATAAAAAAACGTGTATAGCGCAGTTTGCTATCGTTGCAGATGATACCACAGCTTCGCTGTCCAGAAACCTGCACAGCGTAGATTGGAGCTTAAAAATATTTTTGCCTTTTTATGGCTGCCTTATCTCAGTTGCTTGCGTCTGGGTAAGCGCCTGCGCCCCCAACCTATCGTGATTGCTAAATACTCAAAGTCAGACATGTTCACCAAGTTTGTTGTGCTTCACTCAGAAAATGAAGAGCTTCCAAAGACTAAGCTGTCACAATTTGCTATTGCAAAAATCCTTGACTCATGCCTCGGAAACGATTACCATGCAAATAAACTATAGTCCGGAGATCTTCCCGTACAAGTAAACTAAAAGGAACACAGCTTAGCTCTACAGATCATGAACACCATAACTGATGTAAACGTCACGGTGTCTCCTGTACGGCCAACAGCTACAACGGGACCAGAGACGTCCTTGGACGATCTGTGCCTCAATTCACGGTGTCTCCTGTACGGCCAACAGCTACAACAGAACTGTGCCTCATGGGTCCAATGCAGTCCAGACACCTAAGAGCCGTGATCTCCCTGGTGTTTCTGGTGGCCCCGTATGCCTGGTCAGCCACCGGGGACAGACACCTCTAAGGGTCGTCCAAAGGCGGCCATAGATGAGCAAATGGACGACAGTGGTTCTACTTCCGAGGATGACAGGGCCCATTCGTGTTCTCACTCTTTACTCTCGGGCGCCTGTGATACTACAGACAGGCCGAAAGGTACATCTACGAAGGGAAAAGAGCACCTAGAATCAATGACTTTAAAGTTTTGTTAGGCATGTTCTAACTAATACTATACCTTGCATACGATGGAAATAGTGTTTCGACAATGGAACTGTCGAGGATTGCAACGCAACTGCGATGATGTGTGCTATTGGTTAGGCCATCATCCCCCATTAGATTTTTGCGTCCAAGATACCCATTTGTACAAAACCGTACTTGCTTCCTGAGTCACTTTCATGTTTTTCGTTAAGACCGTCCTTATTCTTCCCATGATAAAACAGCGCACAGAACACGTAGGGGGAGGAAGGACAGGTAGAGCGAAAGAAATCTATTTCGTCCTACCAGTTCTTTCTCTTCATCCATGTTATGTGCGCTGCTTTATCATGTTTAGGCACCAACCACCTCAAATTACTACTTAACTACAGCTATAGCTATAGCTATAGCTCTGCAGCCATCTACTCAATGTATCGAGGTAACCCTAACGTACACTAGAGGCTGTGGAAGTTTGGGTTTTGTCTGATTGTTTGATAACTGTTTACTCCGTGTACATACCTACCAGCTATTCTTTAATTCGGGAAGAACTTGAGTGTCTTTATGACCAACTCCCGCAACCAGCTCTGATACCCGGAGAGTTTAATCATGACAACCCCATGTCGGGTAGTGGAAGATGTGATACACGAGGATCAATGATTGAACTGTTTATTTCTTCTACGTGATTATGGTCGCTCAGCAAGTCGGAGGTTACATATTTCAGTGCTCCAACCCACTCATTCACCTCCATTGACCTCTCGCTTATTGACCAGATATTGTTACCTCTCTACTCATGAGTGGGAGGGTGCGGGGGCGGGGGGGGGGGGGGGGTCTATCTTAACCCATATGGAAGTGACCACTTTCCCATAATTATAAAGAACATAGGACGAGCTGCTACACTTCCAACAAGAACTCCCAGCTGGAAGAAAGGGGAAACAAACTTGTCAGTTTATAAACAAGCATCTCCTTTAGCCTATACATCTCTTCATGAGCGCTTTATTGATTAGATAAGTGAACGTATAAATCAAACATGCCTTAGAAGCATCAATCATTGCCGTACCCATGGCATCAACACATCTTCCCAATCAACCGAAAACATAGTGAACAACAACTGCCGCATAGCAAAAAATATACATATCAAAGCGTGGGAAATTTTCCGGCGATACCCTGCAAAAACTCATGTCATCACATTTAAGACAATGAAATCGCGCGCACGGTCTTTTCGCAGAAAGTCGACGAGATAGCGTTAAGGGATACTTATTTTTCATGAACAGTAGTGTTTTGTGCAGTGAGGTAAGGAACTGAGTGCATAAGATTATTCGCTGTTACCGTGTCTATTATATTCCTCTTTTGACAACACATGGAATCTGCACTGAAAGTATTGTGGAGCCGGCTAATCTACTAGGATAGCATTTTTTGTCTATCTCAAGCTCTGATCATTGAACGCCATCTTTCAGTCCAGATAAACTTCATGCCGAGAAAAAAGTTGTAGGTACGTCAGGTGGTAACCAAGAAGCTAATAATGCACCATTTACAGTACATAATCTTGAGGCAGTACTGTACAGTTCCAAGCATACTGTCCCTGGCCCTGATAGTATCCACTATGATAAGCTATACCACCTACATCCCCGAACACTCGAACTCGTTTCGCAATTATTCTACATTGTTTGGTTGGAGGGTCCGTTCCGTCATCTTGGAAGGTAGCCACTGTTCTCACTTTGCTGAAGCCAGGCAAATAAGATTCATATGCTTACAGTTACGGACCGATACCACTAATGAGTTGTCTAGAATGATGAGCGAAAGGCTTATGTAGTAACTAGATAATAAAAAAAAACAACCTTGACATGCATCAGTGTGGCTTCCGCTCAGCTTGGTCCACGCTTTATCACTTGGTTCGATTCGAGACTACTGTACGGGAGGCATTTGTAAATAGGCAAAACATTTTTTTACGTCTTATCTAATTTACAGAAGGCATATGATACGACCTCGCCTTTTACAACTTAGTAGGATTTGCTAAGCCTTGGCGTTCCATGTCGATTTCTAGATGCTATCAAGACTTACTTCCAACGTGGAAGTTTTTTTTGTTTTTTTTTGCGTAAGATTGGGAACAATCCTTTTCTGTGAGCGCTTGCAAGAAAATGGAGGCCACCCGAAAGGTGTTATTACTGTGAATATTTATTGTAAAGATGAATACAATTGCCCGAGCAATACCTCTTTTCGTGCAATGTTCAATATACCTTGATGACAATCAAAATTCAGTTTCGTCTCGCAATTTTTCAATATGCGACCATCAGATTCAACTTGCAATGAACAATTTACAAATTTGGGCTTACACAAATAGTTTTAAATTTTCTCCAGAAAACAACAACCTACGTGTGTTCCTCTCGCCGGCGTGCAATTTCATAAGAACCATCTTAAAATATGAATTATATAACAATTGCAACTATAAGTGAACACATGCTTTTGGGTCTGATGTTTGACTCAATATTTACTTTTATTTAACATATTAAGAATTTAAAACTAAACATTCTCAAATCACCGATATACTTAAGCTTTTATCACACGTATCTAGGCGTTTACATATACTTTGTGTATTACGCTCGTCGTGCAGTTGTTTTTTTCCCGTCTTGACTTTTCTATCCTTATGTATGGCTCTGCCTGTGAATGAGTGTTGAAGACGTTAGACCCCATCCACAATTAGGGGCGCCATTGGTGCGTTTCGCACGTCCCTGCTACCGAGTTTAGATGTGTAAACTAATGAGCGATATCTTGAAGATAGGATATTTTCCTGAGTTGTATATACTCTATAAAGGTTCCCTGTCATCCTACTCAAGATAACCGCGATATTATCAGGCTTGATAGAACATTCCAAAATAAACCATCGGTTGTTACTCAATTTTTCAATCAGGAATAGATGTTTAGCTGAGCCTGTAGGGTGAGATTCAAAGCCTCCAGTGGTTCAGTTGTCAGCCGCTAAAGCCCAGTGGGCTCAGTCAACATATCTGTTGCAATTTTACACTGATAAGTCATACAAAGGCACTCAAATAAAGTCAGGAGGCAAGAATTTTTTCAGCTTCAAACTCTGTATGAAGAGTACACAAGGTTATATACAAATGGGACTAAAACCGACTGGCTTGCTGGCTGCGCTATGGTAAGGCCATATATGAAGCCGGTCAAGAGGATTACTCGTGGAGTTACCATACTGATGGCAGTGCTCTATGGTCTGTTGGCTGTCGGTTCTGCAACTAAGAAAAAGGCTTCGCCACTCGGTTTCATAAGGACTCTGGGCTCTTTAAAATCACTTACATCACTAACGCGCTCCACTAATCCATTTGTTCTTGAATTATCGAATAAGATCAATTATGTTTTTTTTAAAAAAAACGTTCGATAAAATTTCTTTGTTTGGTCCCAGGTCATGTCTGCATCCCGAGAAATAAAAAGGCTAATTGCGCAGCGAGTTCGGTTAATGAAAGGGCTGTAGATATCCACGAAATATCGTATAATGTCTGCGGCAATGCTTTCAGGCATTGCATTTAAACAAAATGGCAATATGAGTGGAACAAATGGACACGCAACAAATTGAATGTGATAAACATTTTCTAAGTTAATGGGAGAGTGCCCGGCATGGGAACGCTTCTATGAGGTGGTCCTGTGCTGGCTACGGATTGGTCATACGCGTCTCACCCGTGGGCACCTTTTTCGTGGAGACAATGCCACAGAGTGGGAGCACTGCAACATTCCTCTATCTGTCGCACATATCTTACTTAACTGCGCCAGCTATGACCGAGAACGTCTTAGATATTTTTCGCGAATATATAAAAACAAATTCCACTTCACTTAGTCCTTTTAGTTGGCGACGAGCCGCTGATTCAGCAAGCTTGTGTTTATAAGTTTCTTAATGAAGAGGCTGATACACCGACTCTAATTTTAATTCACACCCTGAAATCATGTCCCCCGCGCACCAACTTATACAAACATGAATGCTCCTAGTTTTATCACATCATAAACTGCTATAGCTCATTCTCCTTCCAAACCCTTGCTACATATTAGTCTATGTTCTTGGCGCATTTTGGTCTTAGCAGCTCCTCTGCCATAATATTTTAA
Source organism: Ixodes persulcatus (assembly GCA_013358835.2). Taxonomy (NCBI): domain Eukaryota; kingdom Metazoa; phylum Arthropoda; class Arachnida; order Ixodida; family Ixodidae; genus Ixodes; species Ixodes persulcatus. The sequence goes on along the minus strand of JABSTQ010009790.1, from coordinate 359,102 downwards.
TCAATCAATCAATCAATCAATCAATCAATCAATCAATCAATCAATCAATCAATCAATCAATCAATCAATCAATCAATCAATCAGCCAATCAATCATTCAATCAGTTAATCAGTCAACTTAATGCTGCAAGCTTCGAGCACCTTCTTTTAACTGCTGTAGGGATTTTATGTCATCTAGGTGTTCGTGCAAATTTGCCTGTATGCGTTAGAGTAGGCTTTACGACCAAAACAATAATGATGCCGCTCTGCGTTGGCTTGCGAATTGCGACAGCTGCGAACAATCGACGAAATGTCGCTAGGAGGCGCTTGCTCTGCGCTCGTGGGGTCAGAACTATGGCTTTGTCTCTTTCCGCAAAGCGAACGTGCCGCCGGCGAAGTTGGCCGGTGTTTCGTCGCATATGCGCTCTACGGAGTCCAGCCTTCAGACCCACTTTGGAACCAAGACGGGGTCACCGATCTGGGCGAGAAGAGTGGGTAGGGAAGCGGAGTTGAGGCGAAGCTGGGGAAATGACCTCCTCGAGTACATCTATCAATCTGGCGCCCGCGAAGTAGTTGGAACTCCAAGATTCCATTACCGGCCCTAATGAATCAATAACACGCGCAGCGAAGGAACCCTTTCTGTCGGACGGCGGCTGCAGCTACCGGATTATATCGGACCGCCCTGCCGCCGAACATTCTCTGGACACAAACGTCGCGCCACTTGTACGCTTCCTGAATGCCCTGTTTTTTTTATCTTGAACCTTTTGTCCTCCAGAACAGTACAGGTCTCTATATTTATATCGTCTGTTTGTTCGACCAGTTTGTGCATCGTTGTTTTACTTGTCACTGTTGTTGCTACAAAAGAGCCTGCTTCTTTCGCTTAATCTTCTTTTCCGCTCTGTGCTGGCTTACAAAAAGGCCTAGGATTACGGTAGAGGGCGAAATGAAAGCGAGAAACGAAGCTCCCAGGCCCGTCTCCGAGGCACACCCGTCCGCTCGGCGAAGTCTTATTGGAGCACAAGAACGAGTAGAAGCGGGTCCGGAGGTCACACTGTTGCCAGCTCGAGCCCCCGTCGTGTGTCAATTTCAGCCCATCACAAAAAAAAAAAAGAAAGCACGTTTTTTACGTTACTTATCCTGTGTATTTGTTTATGGTTGTTTTATTTTTTGTGATCTCACTGACAGTGGAGCATTCAACTTTTTTTTTGTAGCTCACGAAACATTCAAGTGACCCAAATAGTGTTGTTTTCTGATTCTTGACGAGTCTTGTATAACTTTATTTTGTTTAAAATAATCACTCAAGTCTAACGAAACAAAATTGTGTAATATGATTTTTTCGTATTTTTCGACATTCAAAATCAGTGTTATGTGTCTAGTCAGAAAAAACAAAAAAAAAAAAAAACATTAGAAGCATCTATATCACACTGTTATAGAACGACAACAACTGTGGAGAATGTTAGTAAAACAATTCATGTTTGATTGGGCGTGACACTGTAGCATGTTGACTCTCACTTTATGCAAGAAGTTCGAAAACAACACATTTCACTGCTGTTAAATTTTTGTTCACTGCAGTGCGTGCTCCAATTATTACGCAGATTTCACAGTGTTGCAACTGCCACTCGATAAATATAATAATGCATTTTTTACATCCCATTGTGATGTAGATATGTTAACGAGATGATTGCTAGTACTTTACTCGTATATAAATGCGCCTAAATTAAACAATAGCCCAACTCTATTAATGAACAACTCTTCACCAAGAAAGTCGTAAACGTAAAAAAAAAGTTTGAACTGAAATATAGGCTTTATTACACGACGTTTCGCGAAAAGACTTCCCTTCTTCAAGTGTGCAGAAAATACAGTTGCAAAGCGTGTTTAGAGAGACCAGAGGAGAGAAGGAACATTGGAGAAAGCGAAAGAAAAAAAATCATATACATAATACTACAAGAAAAAACACTTAAGCATAAAAAACTACACTCCAACAAAACACACAGACAAAAAAGGTAGTAGAACTAAGAGGGACACGGTCACGGCACTCGTTAACGAAACCAAGAAAATATATCGCAGACAACGACCTCCGTCACCTTAGAGTTAGAGCTCGAGATCCAAACAAATAAAACAAAATAACAACATACAGCGGTCAAGTCGAGTGAGCCCAAGCCTGTATAACGCCGTAGAAAACGGAGGAAACAAGCCCGAAGTGTGTGTAAACGGACACCAGATATGTCACACATGGTCGGCACTGCTCAACGGAATACCGAGAACCACTCTTTAAAACGCCTCGCAGATAAAACTCTCCCCCCCCCCCTTCCCCGAAAAAAAAAAGAAAAAAGAAAAGGGAGGGAAGTTAGCGGGCGACGTCCCCACATCCCAAAGTTTTTAGCCCCCCCTTGAAAGAGCTTTCTCTCTCCCCCGCTCCCCTCTGCGATGGGGGAGGAGGTTTGCCTGTAGTATTCAAAAAACTAAATACTAAAAACCTACAACAGCCTATATACACCAACTCATGTTTACAAACAAACCGGAGCGCCACTAACGGACGCCACCGGCGCCGCGCATGCGCGATGGGGGTGTGGGCAAAAAGCTCGCCGTCGCCCATAAACAAACCATTAAAATGCGATGTTGTGGGCGTCGGTGTGAGTCCGCCTGCCCTTTTTCGCGTTCGAATTGTTGATTCTACGTCTTGCTGGCGATGTCTGACTACTCGAGCGGCGTCAGCGAAATTACCGAGGCTCGTTACACCGCAAAACTTCGCGTGAATAATGTGACATGCGGCGATTCATTCCGCGTGGACGCCGCAGTATGTACGCTAAAGCCTGATTCGCACGATGAGATTTCGCTCGCAAGTTTCAGTCGCGACGAAGCTCGGGCTGCAAAAGCGTGAACCGTAGCTGAGATGGTCGACGTCGGTACTGAAAATCGCAAGCAGAATCGGACCAAGTGAATTAGGCATAACAAGTCGGTGATGGTCACTGTAAAAATGATCAACATCTCCTTGTATCTACTGTTTACATCGAGCCTGCTTACCAACCTTGACTCTTTTGACTTTTGAGGCCTGCACTTACTTCTTATCGCAAGTACCGGGCCAACATTTGGTCTGCGGGTCGGCGTCGTCTAAAAGTGCAGACGACAAGCAGAAACGCTTGAAAACCCTATTGAAAAAACCAGCACAAGCTGGTCCCAGCATCCCAGCTTCATGCTGGGTTATTGCTCCAGCATGCCCAGCACAAGCTGGTCCCAACATCCCAGCTTCATGCTGGGTTATTGCTCCAGCATGCCCACCACAAGCTGGTCCCAGCATCCCAGCTTCATGCTGGTCCCAACATCCCAGCTTCATGCTGGGTTATTGCTCCAGCATGCCCAGCTTGCCGTGATGGGCGAGCTGGTTGGATGCTGGGTGAATGCTGGGCAAATGCTGGGTCATGCTGGGTGAACTGCTCATGCTGGTTAGGCTGGTGTACTTCCCCACCAGTTTAACCAGTTGAAATAAATACACAGGATAAACAAGCCAAACTCTTTAGAAAAGCCAGCTAGGAATCTAATTTATTATTTTCGTATTCGCGGTCTGCTCACATGAGCTCAGATGCTACACATCCACTGCGCTGACACAGTACTAACCGGCGCACAGACAGTGGTTCTCGGTGCAAAACAAACAATGCTATTAAAACTACATTGTTTATCTCTCAACACGAAAAATACTAGACACACGCCAAAATCAGGCAATAACAATAAAAATACTACACGGATGAGAGAAACGAACCTGGGTCCCGCCCGTAATGGGGGCGAAGAGTCCTCTTGCGTAGTCGGCAGAGGCGAGGAAATCCGTGTGGCTTGGATGGCATTGGCAATACTCCTCGGCACCACCGTCATTCACGAGCACACAGATGTTCGAAGACACAAAACGACGCCTCAGTCGGGGCATCTGACGTCTTCCCACGCTGAACGGACTGCCGCTCGCTGTCTCCTTAAATCCCGCTTCGCTTGCACCGCCGTTCAAGTAGTCGTCAACAACGCGCACACAGCCGTCCCTTCGAAAATCTGCCAAAGATAGCCAAACGTGTCCCAAATTCTCCGTTCCTACCACACTCCCTCTCTCTCTCTTTTCTCGCACACAAAGGAAGCTCGCAGCGTGCCTGAAGCGCCCGGTCGTCTACCGAAAACGAGAGGACAAAGAACAGGACGTGGCATCGTCCCCACCCCAGCCGACCGTGGCGCGCGGGCTCCCGGCAATACCAGTTCGACAAGCTCTCGCCGACCTTGGCGTGCTCGCTCCCAGAAAGACCAGCTTGGCCAGCTTGAACCAGCTTGGCCAGCTTGAACCAGCTTGGCCAGCTTGAACCACCTTGGGCCAGATTCAACACCAGCTCGAACCAGCATGACAAGCTTGAACCAGCTCAAGTACCAGCTTGCCCAGCGGCAGTGCCAGCACGAACCAGCTCGAACCAGCTTAAACCAGCTTGAACCAGCTTGAAACAGCTTGAATCAGATTGATTACTACCTAGACCAGCTCGAACCAGCTTGAACCAGCTTAAAAACCAGCTAAACCAGCTTGCCCAGCTTGATATCCTTGCTGTTTTTTTTTCAATAGGGAAAGCAGACGACAGTTCGAACGATCAGGCGTCCTGTTTTAACTTGAAGACGCACTGAACGTAGTACGCAGATGGTCCGCACATCTTGACGGTTTTCTGGCGTTCATGTTGGAACAAAATAAATAAATATGATGACCACAAGTATCCGTGAATTCAACCCAAAGTGGCTCCCGCCCAAGCAATTGTTGTCCGACGGCGTCTGCTTTTCCCTTTTCATGGCACATATTCCAGATTCTCGGACGAACCGAGCACGTGAAAACTGACCTTCAAACCTTTCTCGACTCTTTTGGTACGGCCCCAGTCGCGGCGTTTCGACGAGAAGGCAGGTTTTTGTCTGGTTCCTTTCAAAACAACGCAGGAATACACATCTGGCATGGGAACTTCTGCCCACAGCCCCAGACCGGAAGTGCGCCCGACGCGCCACCACCGCGCCGTGACGTCACAGAGCTGAGTTTGTGTATAGGTTTCCTTTCGTAATGTTCGTACCAAGCGGGGTTAGGGTTTTAAACTTAGATATATAAAAGGACCCTTTATTTTTGCGCGTAATATCATTTTTTGAAACTGCTTTGCATGGTGATATTTTTTAGGTGCGTCTAGATGTCGTGGTCGTTGCAGTTAAAGTGTTTAGCGACTGGTGTTTGTCCCTTATTTAAAATGTCAAACTTATGGCCACAAAATGGCTCTTTCATAGAATGTTTTGTTTCTCCTACGTATTGCTTGTTACACCACGTGCAGTTAATAATATATATCACGTCAGGTGATTTGCAGTCGATATGCTCTTTAATATAAAAGTAGAAATCTGATGCGGAGCTTCAAATTTTATCAGTGGTCAAAACGAACGGGCAAAGTTGGCCAGGGGTGTTGAGGCAAGGATCACAACCGCCGTATGAATTTTTTTATATATATATACGAGGGCCATAACATCCTCCCAAGATTCCTATGCTTACGAAATGTGACAAATGGTGATTCAGGAAATATTTTTTTTTATGTTTATCGTCGGCATGTAGGATGTTTAAATGATGTTTCAATATAGAATTCAGGCTTGATGGGTTCGAATAGTAGTTTATAACCAACGGCACCATTGTTTCGTTGGTGCGAATCTGTCGTGTGGATTCAAGGAGTGTGCTACGTTCCAGAGCGGATGCCTTTCTTGTGGCGTCGTGAATAATGGAGGCGGGATATTTTCTTTTGAACAGTGTTTTTGTGAATGATGTTACGTTTTCCTTCAAGTTTGGTCCTTCAGAACGAATTCTACGCAACCGACGGAATTGGCTGTAGGGTATATTTTTTTTTACATTTTGGGTGGTGGCTATCATAGCGTAGAACTTGACGTTTGTTTGTAGCTTTCTGTACAACTCCGTTACCAAATGGCTTCCGATCTTTTTAACGTAAACGTCGAGAAAGTTCATAGAGTCTGCTGAGTAATTGCAGGTAAACTTAATTGTACGGTGAGAACCGTTGAGGTAACTTAGAAAAGAGAGGAGTGCATCTTCAGTGTCATTCCAAAGGATAAACATATCGTCAATATAGCGAAGATATATTCCGGGAATTTTGGCGTAAGTCAACACAAAGGTCTCCTCAAACTAGCCCATAAAAATATTTGCGTAATTTGGGGACATTCTCGACCCCATGGCCGCGCCTTGAATTTGCAAATGATGATCATCATCAAGCATAAAGTTATTGCTGTCTAAAATTAATTCCAATAAGCGCAGAATACAGCTGCTGTCTGCGAGAGACGAAGTGTAGAGAGAGATGAATTCTTCCACGGCTGCCATTTCCTCATAATGTGGGATGTTAGTGTACAAAGTGCTCACATCGATAGTAACTAGAATGCTCTCCTGTGATATTAAGCCGGATCCGTTCATATGGTCGATAAGATTAAGAAAGTATGTCGTGTCCTTTACATAAGATTGTAGTAGGGGGTATATGTTTAATCGCGTGGTCTACAAATTCTGAAATTCATTCGGTTGGTTTGCCTATGCCTTAAATAATGGGCCTCCCTGGATTGTTAGGCTTGTGAACCTTGATGAGCATATAGAAGACACCTGGATGAGTGTTTTTTAACTGAAGGTAATTATATTGATCGCCGTTAATTTTATTGAATTACGCAGAAATTCGAGTGCTCGGTTAGTTATAGTACAAAACCGCTGTGTAGGATCGACAGGTAGATATAGATAAAAATTTGGGTTTTCAAGCTGCGTCATTGCCTCCCGCATGTAGTCGGCCCTGTTCATAACCACAACACTACCACCCTTATCCGCAGGTGGAATGATGACGTCCTTCCTAGATTTCAAATTATTAAGCACCTGTTGTTCCCGTCTAGACAAATTACCTCTCTGTGTGGTTACTTTAACAAGCGAATCAAAAATATCATTCCCTATAGCTTGCACATAATTACCTATGTACAGGCTGGTCTTGCTTGAGTCCGGGTCCAGTGTGACTTTAACTTGAAATTTGTGTTGTGCTATCAAGGCCACTAGTTTCATTGCATCCTTCTTTTCCATTAAAATACGTTTGAACGTTTAACCGCCGGAAAAACTGCTGTAGATCATCTAAAAGTTCAAATTCGTTTGCTGCATGTGGGGTGGTCTGTACACTTGAAGAAGGAAAGTCTCTGCCCAAAACATCGTGTAATAAATCCTTTACTGCTGTTCAAACATTTTTCGACGTAAACAATGGCCCTTAACGTCTCCCTCTTTTTTGTTGGAACTTTTGTCGTGAGGAACCTAACAAAATTTCGCACAAAGTTTGTGAGTTCTTAATTGGGATAGCAGTGTGCACTAGTTGGTTCTTTTACCCACTTCCTGTTCTTTCAACGCTGTTTGATATTTGGTTCTGCTAGGAGAGTTGGAAGATATATGCACGGTTGCGGCGGAAAGGAACGCACCCCCCTCTACAAGCAGACAAGAAAGCAACAGCATCATCGGGAAGACGTTCTAGAATTTATGATAAACGTTTTCTCTATTGAAAATATAATAACGCCGCCATCACTTGTGCAATAGCGAAACGCACGCGACACTCTGCTTAATGCTCTAATACTCATCAATCTCACATGAATTGAGTTCTAGGTCGATATCGAACTTCCACTTGTTACAGGTACGCGCCCTAAATGAAAGACGTCATCCCTATTATGATATCCAGAAGCAATTCCCGCTCTCCAGTACCTATAGAAAAATTATCGTTAGTGCTGCTCTTTTCGCGCTCACTCGCTCAGATGCACTAACCTACCTAAGTGCCAACGTTTCGAAAGTGTGAGGCGGCGGTGCCGCCCAAAAGACAATAAAAAATATTTTGTGAGATATATTTTCTTCTTGCGAAAACTGCAATACACCGAAAAGATGCATCTCCCTTTTTTGGAAGGATATGCCACTCGTGGCACATTTAGCCGTCAAGCAGTACAACCACTTTATTGAGCGTCGCTAGTTATTTTTGAAATGTACCACAAACCTCTGGACTGCGCCATCGAATTGTCGATACAAAATCAGTGACCGATGGAGTTACTACATCTTTCCAGTAGCGCGAAGTTCACTTCCGATCTCCGCCAACTGAAAAAGAAGCATACCAATGTCACAGGCACATTTTCCTGCTTATAGCTCGTAATCCTAAATATATAGACGGTCTATTTTACCTAAGCAGACCTTGCCACGTTGTAAGCATAATACTGCAAATTTTTACCACTGGGAAGAACATACACTTCCTTCGTCCTCGAAAAAGGGGAGTTCTCCTATCATGACGGCACCTCAGTTTTTGACACCTTAACAAAAAAAGCCTCGCCCGTCCGTTTTATATCTTTACGCTTTAATCCTACATGTTCATTCATTCCCTTGGTCGTTCAGGGACACGAGCTATACAGAAGCTTCAATCTACCCGTTTTCTGTGGCTAGAAAGACATTTCAACATCGGGGACTGAGTGGGTTCTTGTGTCACCTGCCCAAGGTGACATACACTACTTGATACGTTTTGCGTTACATTCGGCATATTTTAGAACTTCGTCGGTCCTCTTTCACCCTCACGCAATGTCACCTAGCTACAAACTCGCCTGGACCAATTCTCTCGTTGACCAAAAGTGGTGCCCTCAAAAAACATCATCCCGGAGTCAGTCGCTTGAGCGTTCGTTCCCAGTTGGGTCAGTCGCTTTGCTGCCAACTACAGATCAAGGGCGCCACCTCGATTAATCCCTTTATTCACACAAGACACTTCTTTTCGGCTCCTTATACGCGCGTTCTACGAGACACTACCTTGTTTCGAATGGCCAAATGGCATCGTCGACCGCCTTCACCAGCAACTGAAATGCGCAATACGTCCACAAACTGTTTTTCGATGCTTGAGTTGACAGCCTTCCTTACGTTCTACTGGCTCTGTGTGCATCTCTGAAGCCTGACCTGTGTCGCACTGTGACCTAACATTTGTACGGCGGCCACCTTTGTCTCCCAGCAGTTATGACAGAGCTGCCAACGAGACAAGAATTCAAGGGCCCAACTTCTACATCCACCGACTTCGAGGAGCAATGTGCTTTTTGCGCCTGTTCACCTGTGCAAACACCTACACGGGTTCGCTCACACAAAAAATAGGTATTTTTTATACACCCTGGACTCGCCCGATCGACGCATGTATTCTTTCGTCGAGATTCTCCCAAGAAATCCTTTAAGCATCCCTACGGCGGTGTATAATCAAGCAACGAGCACATCGAACAGACCACAAATATTGCACTGAAAACGCTTGGCTTCCTAAGACGAACCATATATTTTTCCCAAACTGACACTAACTGATGGCAAACAAAATTTGAATCCCTTCCAAATACAGTACGAAAGCACACTTTTGAATCCACATTAAAACTACATGTTATAAATGTTAGAATATGGTCATAACAAAGTCGCCCGATTCGTATGCGACAGCTACTCATCAGAGGTTTGTGGCTTAGCGCCTCTGCGTTAAGAAATAAAATCAACATCCCTCTTCTAGAAGAAACACCAAAAATATATACTTTTTTTTTCAAACTGACTATAACTGCGGGCTGCACAACTACATATTTGTTTTTTGGTTTTTTTTTGCCGGCCCACAAATTTGGCACAAACCTAGGGTAAGATTACTAATGCAAATTGAGACCATTTCAAAGTCGGACTAACACTTTTCCATTGCTCTTTTAACATATTGCACCATTGATAAAAAAACAAAACAAAAAAAAAATTATTCACCTCATGATAACATAGCCAATCATAATGCCACTTCATTGAAAGACCAATGCAAACAATTGAACAGACTCCAACTATGATTTACCATGACCTCTATTTCACTGCTTTATTGTAGGGCAAGCTTGTAACTAACGTCTTATGTTTTTATGACGTTTTGTCACTTCTTATAATATCACCTTACGGATCATACCTTCATCGACAACAATCTGGTATCACATTTGTGTCCGTTTTGATTCCTTTTTTTTGTTGAATATTAAGCTGTTTATTATATTTGTAGCTTTTAAACTTCCGCCTTATATATACAACCTCAGAATGCCGTTGAGTTTAATCAAATGAAATCGAATTGTATATGTTTTATAAAGGACATTAAAATTTTACACGATACTCCTGAAAGGTTGTCAAGAAACGTTTCTCTCTTGAACGCTTGAAACTTGCCTTTGCCTGCATTGCGGGAACCAGAACCAAAATGATGCCCCAGTAATAGGCAATCGTCCACTGAACGTCCTAAATGCAAGTGACCCTGGCTACCTGTTCAAGTTGGAGGCATCTGAAGCAATTGAACTACAGCGCGCACTGCAACGAAGCAGGTTGATATGAGAGACCAGCATGGACACTGAAGAGCAGGAGACACCAAGTTCCGTGACAAGACTGCCCGGCGGCTCCGTCGAGCGATGCCCTACACGTCTTTTTGACTTTTGTAAATAGCATATATAAATGCCTTGAGCACCATCCTATTGATCTCCATACATTCTTTTGCTGCAATTATCAAACTTATGGGCATTCCCCGGGACATTACCAACGCACGTGAGCAAAAATCTGCGAAAGAAAAGTCCGTCGAATGACGTACCTCTTTGAAGATCTAGGTCAAAACGATGCGACGAAACTATCAGCCGAATTCCTTTTAAACAAAAATAATTTGAAAAAAAAAAACAAAAAAAAAACAGGTATTAGGAAAAGGGACACAAAATGATTTTGGTTTGAGTTCCGCTCGGTCTTTTTCGAGTAGTTGCAGGCCAGACACCCTCACTATTTTTTTGTAGATGCATTTCGGATGAAGGCGAGTTTTGCACGTTAAAAATAAGCGGAATAACATGAAGCGACAGACCAAGCAGCTCATAGATGTTAGAGGACGTTGTAAAAATATTTATAACGAGAGTTATGATTAACTTAAGTTACACGAACTACGACTCGTTTAAAATGAGAAAAACAGAATAACATCAGCTTGTTACTAAAAACCTGTACCGCTGAGTGAATTTCAGAACCGGCTAGTCGACTGTCCTTAGTCACTGTTAAAGAAGCAGCTCCTACTCATCAACATTTCCCTCGTGTGCCTCAGCGAAGTGAATGTTTGGTAGGTATTACTTTAAGTCGCATATAGTTTTTGCTGTGCGAAAATGGGCCCGAATTTCTGCCCAAAACATTTAAAATTAACGCGAGATTACCTTAGTTACTTTCGAACAGTAATTATATTTAATGTAATTAATTTTACTCTGTGCTGATTTGTAATGTAATTTTAATACTTTTTGAAGGTAATTTTGCCATTTCTGATGCAAGTTGAAGCGCGAGTCTGTGAATTGTACTGCACTGGTTAAATTTATTATCAACAACATAAACCAGTGTCTCCGTGCCTCGAAGGCGGATGGACCTTACGTTGTGAAGTCACAAATGTTGAAATCGATTTTTTTTTTTGTTTAGAAATTAGCGTTTTCTACTCTTGGAGTATATCAGGATTGTCTTTCTTAAAACTCTTAAAACAGAGAAACGGACAGCCGCATTGCAAAATTAATTTATGGTGCAAAGTAATTGAATCATGAACTATATAATCAAATTCTGAATATATACAAATTTTAAAGAGTCTCCCCGGAAATTATTTGATATATCAGCTACAGGAACAGTGAATGCTCAGAAAAAAAGGTTCTTAAACACAACACTTTTGTGTCGCTGGACTGGCGTAGATGTTATCGAGCTTGGCTCGTGAGCTAACGTGCTATCGAGAACGTGCTATCGAGGGAACGTGCTATCGTTTTCAAACTGCTATGCCGTGCGTATCAGTTTTGTCTAAAATATATCACTGCGTTCCCCATCATACTCATGCAATTGCACCTAGTGATATCCAGACACTCTAATTTAACCGTGATAATTAGCTCTTTGAATATAGGAAGTGGTTCATTGGGACGTAAAAGGAGCGCGCGTACTTTTAAAAAAAGTTATTAAGTGCAAAAATGGAAACATTTTAATGGAACTTAGCAACTTTAAATCAGAGCTCCTCTTTATACGCTGCATGAAAGCGCCTGACATTCCAGGTGTGTCCATAGCCTTTATAGTACACATCAGCACCCCTAATATAATAGGGCGGTTTGACGTGATGTACTTCCGTCTGTAAATCTCTCCGGACGCCAAGTTAATAAGCTTTCGTCCAATGTCGACCTCTGCGCGGACGCCGTGTTAAACAGACTGCTCGAGTTTTTTTTTTTTTCTTTTTTTTTTCTTTGTCGTGATTTGTTGCAACAGGAAGGGTAGAGGGTAATATAAAAAAGCATTGCGTCGAACGCGAATATCATAAATGCATTTCGTTATTCGTACTTGAGATTAGCCTGCTATGCTGAGCTCGACCAATAGACCTTTCCATCCTTATGACCCGGGCGAAAAATTCTGAGTCACTGAGCTGTGGACGCATGCGCAGCGTCTGATATACGGCAATGTAGAACAACAGCGCATGTTGAGAGGGCGTTCTAGAGCCCAGCAGGCATAGGTGGCCGTGCAGAAGGCGATTTTTTGCGCAGGTCTATAGGCGGCCAAAATGGTCATGGTAAATGCTGCCAAAGTGAATCGTGCAGGAAGAAAGAGTGTAACTTGAACGTCGGTTGGTGCTGTTTATTACGTTTCCAGCATTGCTTATCTCGCTCAGTAGTGGACGGAGACATAGACCATAATTGTGCGTTTCGAACACACCGAAAACGACGCCAATGAGTATTCGTCTGCATGGAAAGTGAAACTGCCGGACGCTGCTCATTAACATGGCGGAATGCGATTACCGAACGTGAAAAAACGTTTTGTGAAACCGCTGTATAGGAAACACAAACTGAAGTTGGTCGCATTGTTTTAAAATCTGCAAAACGTTCTAGCTGCCCAGGTAGACGCTGACGTTTCACTGCTGATCGGTGATAAGACAGTTTACCCCATCCCCTTTCATCTTTCAGCAGCTGTAGTAATTTGTTCAAAGAGTGTCTAAGAATCGCATAGCTTTAATAAGCTAAATAAATAGCAAACAGTGATTATATTTTAGAACAGTTCCGAAGAACGTCAAACATAATGGCTATTTTCTATACATCTTGTAGCCACCTTCATCGGGGACAACAATTAAAGGGGGATGTCGGTCAGCTCTCTCAACACTCGTAGCTGGACCGCTCTCTAAACGCAGCGAGAAACCAATCCGGGCCAGTCACTAGAGCTTGCATGGTGGGGCTTGCGAGTCCGAACAATAAAACTACGGCCCCGGACAGAGCCTGTTGCCCCCTGACACCATTGGCCGGGCTCAGCCGTACGTTTCTCCCTACTCGCCTAGATAGGCCCAGTGCCGGCCAACAGGCAATGTTACTAGCTGAGTGACGAATTCAAGAGCTGCAGAAGCTACGTCAAAAAACGTAAAACACTTTATTTAGTGTCGATGGGACTCAACCTAAAGGGCCACTAAAAACTAAAAAAAAATATTGTTTCGATGTTGCATTAAACTCTGCACTTCGATGTCACACAGCGAAAAACATTAGTTGTCGCAAAAATAATGAATTGCCCTAAACACACATTTTAATATACCCATTTTCAAGGCTCTTCCCTCCACCTGGATTCGCGATGACACACATGAAAAAAGAAAATAAAGATTTGCAGGTTAGACTTTTTCAAGTTATATGAGTGTTTGCAGCGTATTTTTTACAGCTTCTGACAATGAGCTAGTCTGCTTCTTTAGAACTATAAGATATAAAACCTGAACGTTTCGGGTCAGTCCTTTGATTCATCTCGCCTACTGTCGCACGTCAATGTGTCAGATTATGAGAGGCTGACCCAGCGGTACTGTAAATAATCGGAAAATGAGCGGAAGTTCTATTGGTTTCACATTTTGCGTATAAGGTGGCCGACTCACTTTGATGATGATAAAATTAGCCATTGGCAATGTAGGTTTTGGTGCCATACCATGACACTTAATTAATACCACTTTTTTATTCCTGACAAAGCCGGTGATAAAGACGCAGACAGAGCGATAGAGATAAAAGGCGGTTATGTAGGGGTGTTACGACAATTCCACTTTGGGCCGTCATGAAACCAAAAAGGAGGCACTGGTTTGCCGTCTACGCCAGAGACAAGAACGGTAACTTTAACTGTTGCATGAGATTTCTTCGTATTTGCACAATTTAGAATTTTCGATGTTTGAAGTTATGTCTAAAGATCATTTTCAGTTGCTTGGAAACATTTTGTGCTAACAGTGCCTCTCAAGCCTCCACGTGACGCAAACGAATTGATGACGAAGTTTGACGTGGAGAGTCGAGCGAGGTTCGGCAACGCCCGGCGTTTATGAACGGTCCAAGACCAAAATATGATTTAGAATAGTTGAAACAATTAAGGTGCTCTAAATGTGTATAAAATGTGTGCCATCGTCCGTGAGAAATTCCGATTGTCGATGGGAGGGCGATTTTTGTATGTTGAAGGTTCTGTAATGGGATGCAAAAAAATGCAGTTTTATTTGCCTATACTTTCGTTTGAAGATCGGACAGTGATCCCGTCGTACTTCTTTCAGAATTTGTTTTACATTTCCGATTCTTTTCACTTTGACTACATCCTGCGCCCATACCCGACAAAGAAACAGAGGAAAAGAAGAATAAAACAAATACCCCGGTATTTGTCCAACGCGGAAAGATACTTTACATTTAGAAAGAATTTTTCGGCTTCAACACTTGCATGGTGCTGCAAGGGACCGGGCTGTCCAGACGAGGGCGCCCATCGTGGCGGCGTAATATGGCGCCGGAGGGCGAGGGAACTCTCCCGTAATCACAGGGAGTGCGAGAGCGTCGGGATGTTGCGAGCGTTGCGAGAGTGGTTGTTTCGGGTTTAGGCTTACTTTAAGATGCATGTCTGTATTGAGTATATGGTAGTGTATTGAAAAAGAACTGAGTGTCTAAACAGGGGGGACTCGTGAAACAGAAAAGGATTAACCATCGGTATTCGTTCCGCAAGAATCCCTACGGACGTTAGTCCTGCGTATAAGGGGACAGCCTTGCAACTGCATTAGATGGCGACATACGTGAGTGAGTGGCTGGTCGCGACACCTCTCCTACGATAGAAACTAATTTGGCGCCCTGCTTTACGACGGCTGTCATGATTTGCTGTCACGACAGCCAAGGCAGCTGGCAATCAAGACCCTATGCTGCCACGTCTGATAATCATTTAACCTCCGAAGTTCGTATACATCGACGACTTGCAGTCGCCGGAGGTGTTACGCAACCCCCTGTAGAGCTCCTGCCCCGTTCATGGTGTGAGGCCCGAAGACCGCTTCAGCCATGGCGACTGGCGACTGGTCAGCATGTGCAGCCATCTTTCGAAGGCAGATAGTTCAAGTAAAAAAAAGAACCGGCTCAAAGAAACATGAATGCTCTGAACACAACATCCGGAGGAGAACCTGAAACTATTCATTTATATCACTCCCACGTATCATGAGAGAATCGGCGAGGCATGGCTGAGGAACAAAAGGTGGAACGATTACTTCAACAGATGCACCTGAAGTGTCAAGACCTCTCCGAATGCAAGACCTTAGCGAGTCTCAGGGTACTTGCTGGCATGGAGGATGGGCTAGGGAAAGAGTGTGGCCGTGGGTGCTATATATGCCTTCACCGCAACCAAGCAACCAAGTTGCGTGGGACCAGGCCTTCTACAGCAGGAATGCAGCAAAAACTCATTCAACGGGTCAAAGCGTTGCACCACTGTCCACAAATTATTGCAGCAGTGGCCACCCAGCTATGGCCTCCCCATCCCTCGTCGCTCAAACCGTCACACTTCGGAGACTAATTGGGTGCAACTGGAGCGACGGGAATACCCCTCAAGAGTGACCGCCGTGGCAGTTTCATCCAGCACCCGGCAACAAGTCAGCCACTGCAGGTATAGTGTCTTTGCTGAGGTGGCATGGGACACGTGCAACGGAAGTGCTCTACGAACAGGAGCCGTCGCCCTTTTCGCTGCTTGAATTGTGGACATCTGGGTTATAAACAGGGAATGTTTTAAGAACACTGGCGGCAGTTGAGGCCACCGGGGCGAGCTTTCACGACCCAACCGCGCACGTAGCTTCAACATTCGGAGGCAAGGAGCATAGACATCTGCATGGGGTATTTTATGTTCAGGGCACTTGTGAACGAGGGGTCGTGTTACAAGAGCATCTCCAGCATATAGAGGAGGGTTTGAAACAAATCGCTCAGGCTGGATTGACCATCAAGCCCCAAACCTGCAAGTAAACATTGAAGTTCCTGGACACATAATTTATCCGGGACTGTGTCGGCCGGATCCATATAGGAATGCTGCTGTCCGGGCCTTCCCAATCCCACGAAGACTTTCAAGCATTCCTGGGACTGGCAAGGTATTAACTTGCCTTTCTGCCAAACTCTTCGCAGCTGACCCGACGTCCTTGACTTTCTTCCTGCAGAGAAATGAATCCTTTTGTTGGAGGAATGCTCGCGAGATGTCGTTTCAACCAAGCGAAGTGGTGACTGTGCTTCCAGGCATAAACAGATTATTCGTGGTGAGCTCAGATGGAAGCGGGAGGGGTATTGCATCAGTCATGTTGCAAAATACCGACGACCGACTGAAACTATACCACTTAGCGAAGCGGAGAAACACTGCACAGTTCAAGAATTTGATTGCTTAGCTGTCGTGTGGGCGATTGTCAAATTCCAGCCCCATTTGGAGCACACTAAGCTTGAGGTACGCATGGACCACGCATTTCTCAAGTGGATGTTCACAACAAAGTAGATTGTTAGCAGAGTGCGTCGATGGGTGCTGCTCCTGCAGTACTTTGACTGCGTTGTTAAACACTGCCCAGGAAAGGGCCCACATCTCAACGAATGTCTTGGGCGAGTTCCCCGCACAAAATGAATTGTACCAGAAGCACAGGACACTAAAACAAGGGACGGTTTCCCATCGACACTGTGGAGCGTGACTACCAGGTCCGGTTTGAGGAGATCTCTATAGGATCAGGAGACTGACGTCTCTCCCCTCCTTGGTGCAATGGAGCAGGCAATGGAATAGCATAAAGACAATGCCATCTCCAAGCTAACTGTTTACCTCCAGAACACGACCTTCAAAATATACGCGGGTGAGGCACGCAGAATACAAGGTGTTGCTGAAAACAGCGAAATAGACTAGGATGATCTGCTACAGAAGATTGCGGGAAAGAGGAAACTCCTCTGGATTCCGCAAAAATCTATACCAGATGGCGCTCGAGTTGTCGCATGATTAAGCTTCGCACGCATGATAAGCAAAGACGCGTGTCCCGGCTGCTACGCTCCATTGTATTGGAATCAGCAGTATCTTCACTGCTGCTAGTGTGCGCTTCGATACCATTGAAAATGTGTCAATATCAGTGGTGGAGTTCACACCAATGCCTTCTTGTTGAAAGCGACAGCATTCGGACAATGCGAGGCCTACCCCTACCCCCCCCCCCCCCCCCCCGCGGTTGATTACGGACCCCGGAGCCGCCAACAAGGCCTATGTCTAAGTCGATTTCAACGATGGTTCTCCGGTACAGAAAGCACCGTCGTAGAGGTTGTGTTGTTGTTGACAAAAATGGAGTCGTGGTCGATACCGAAAAAAGTTTGCGTGAAAAAAAACGCCATGCTTCGAATTGAAATTTCTACAGGCAAGATACGCTTTGGTCAAAATTCGTCCCTGCTTCACCGTTGACGACTGGCGGACTGCCTCGGTTTCAGACGAGTTACGCGTATTCTTTGTCTGGCTGAAACGATTCGTCAGAGACTCGCAATCCTGACAGTGATGCTGGTCCCGAGGTGGTTGTTCCTGCTCGACAAAACGTATCGTCGCATTACACCCTCAGGAAAGTGCTTTCTGCTCATCTCTTGAGTTCAAGGCTACTTTTGTCAAAGATCACTCGAGCATGGCGGGAATCCCGGATGACAAAGAACATCTACCACTGGTGAAAAAGCGACGTCCATCTTAAAAACGCTTTTGCGTGAAACAGTACTGTTCCTCAGGCGCCTCCAAAAAGGGCGCTTTTCGTGACTATGTTGAATCGGGACACGACTTGCGAGGACGTAAACCACCTGCTGTCCTCCATGCTCGAAAATGAATCTTTTCAGTCCACTAAATATGAAGAAAGCATGGTTGCTATAGTTATTTTCATGTGAACAGGACTCTTAAGCACATTGAGAAGATTAACGACCTTAGCGTAATGGCTACAGGGTTGACTCTTTCGAACTTTTTGGGGACCTCTGCGTGGTCTGGCCACAGAGCGACCTTCACCCGTCAACGACTTGTAATGCACATCCTGATATATGACCAAAATGCACGCTGCTTACCGGCGAAAGCAGATGCCTCCTTTGAAGGTGTTGCGTTTTATAATTTTGAAGTCATTTTTATCACCGAAAAACATGACGACGGCATATAAAATCAAGAAACAAATTGCACAGATGAATATTACGATTTTAGATGTGACCGCCCTATTAGATATCCGTATGCTGGGTCAACCAACATATCTGAAATGTTTTATCCTAGCCTTCGAAAATGGTTGACGGGTTTGAGATGTCCATAAAAGTTTCCTAAGGGACCTGACGTACCATTTAAGAATTTCTAAGGGGTCTAAAAGACCAGTCATGATTTTTTGAGCGGCCGGTTGTATCTGTCCCAATCCTTTCCGTGAAACCACAGAACCCATCAAAGTCGTTTTAACGTGTCCTTAGGACAGATCACGTAACCCTTCAGGATATATGCCTCGGGAAAGCCGCTTGGCTATTTTGTATTTCTCGGACGGAACAAGCGTTAAATATTGAGGTGACGCTCCCCTGTCCCTCATTGCGGTGCCTGTGTTTCACCGGCTGGACTATGGAGAGAAAGAGAGAGAGATCGGGTTTTCAAGACGCCCAAGGACAGACACCTAGTTCTTACTCAGGAGGTAGAGAAGGTGCGTGGAGAAAAAAATGAAGGGGACCTTTTGCTGTTTGTGAAAAAAACATGTTTTTAGTCAGTCGATATACACCCTTCGTCAGAGGCATGGTGGCCTTGTTTTTTTCTCCGCCGACGAGCTCAAACTAAATGCGATACAACCAGCGGACACCCAGTGTCGGCTTCCCGTTTCTTGCGTGGGACCGATCTTTTACAGCAGCTGGGTGTGCGAATCAAGGTCTCACAGTGCCTTGTTTTTGCGCATCTTCGTCCGTCGGGCTTGAAAAGCATCCAGCAATTGAATAAGACGCCGGAGACGCAACCTCGAGGCGACCATGAGTCGACACCGTGAATGTTCTCAGGATTTGTCATCGGCGGCGGATGTTGGTTGCGCGTTCGTGGTTTTTGATAAACGTGCTACCGGCGGTGTGTACGTTTGCATGTAGTGCACCTGCTCGGTTATTTCCGTTGAACTTCCGTATACAGGATTGGTGCGACCAATGGAAGATGAGCCTGAAACTTGAGAAAACTGTTTTTCTTAGAATCACGAACAAAAAAAAAATACTTTTCCTTTCAGTACAAATTAAGGGACGATAACGTTTCTCAGTTAGATAATTATAAGTATCTTGGACCGATATTTGACAAACATTTGAGCTGGTCTAAACACATAGAAAACATATCATATGCTGCTTTAAGGAAGCTTGGATTGATTAAGCACAAACGAAAGAATCCGCCCTCTAATGTAAAAATACTAGCGTACAACTCACTCGTAAGACCTACGCTTGAATACGCCAGCATTGTATGGGATTCCTTTACTAAAAAAAGTATAAATTAACTGGAACGAGTTCAAAGACGGGCAGTCACATTTATTTACGGTGAATCAAACGATCCGACTCTCCCTCCGCACTAACGCAAATAAACCAAATTGATTTGTTACAGGAAACAAGAAAAAAGGCTAGACTGAAGTTTTTGTATCTTCTTGCAAATGATAGGCTTTCTATGAATCGGCACTCATACCTACAACCCGTTACTACGAGACAGACCAGACATTATCAGCCACACCTACTGGCACCTAACGTTGCTCGCACCAATCTTTTTTAATTTTTTTTTTTTTCCCAGGGCAATTAGTGACTGGAATTCTCTTCCCACTGTGTTAGCCGCTTCCTCCCAGTTCATGACTTCATATGTCCTCACCGCTACATTTCCTTCTGCTGCCGGCGGCTTTTTATGCTTTGTATAAAAGTTCTTTATTTGTACTTCCTGTTGAAGGTATTGCTTGTATATTCTCATGTACGGTGTGTTATTTACTCTTTCTTATTTACTCCTGCTTCGACCACCTTGGTCTGCAGTATGTTATAAATAAAAAAAAATCTAAGAAATTTAGCCAGTGGCATTGTGAGTACCTCGAAATATATTTTTTCCGACAAAAACCTTGTTTTCTATGTAAGATATGATCGCTTTTGTCTACAGCTGTTTGCGTCCAGGTTTAAGTAAACTTTGGTTCTTACCATCTTTTGCAGTTACAAAATGCATGTAAGCGCAATGGTTGAAATACATTTCCAATAACGTTTTAAGCTGCATTTTTGTTCTGTGGTTCACAGTCATTTTGGCATATAAAATGTTGCCTGGTTGAGGGAGTTCGAAAGGCTGAGAGACGGAAGGGCTAAAGTGGTTGGATGGGATGAAGAGTTAATGAAGCACTGGAAGTGTCCTATAACACATTAGGGATGAAGTGTTACTTTCAGTAAAAAGGAATTCCACTAAATCAAGGGCAACCCTCGGTAGAGGCATGCTGACAGCCATTTGGAAATCGTTGACATATTTCCGTGGGTTAGATCTTTTGGAAGGAAATAAATATATATGGGTGCAAATTAGTTCTACGTGGAAACCACACTTGGTGATTGCAAATTATTTCTCTCCGCCTTGTTTCCATGCACACGCATTCAAAGGCACATTGCATTTTTTTTTCTATTGAGATAGATTTTGCCAAAGATTTTTGGGGACTTCAACGTTTCTGGTAGTGATTGTAATTTAAGCATTATAATTGCAGCATCACCCGAGTCCCCTACTAGAGCCGAATGTGTGATTGAGTTTCTTAGTTTAGAAAGGCTTTATCAACTGCATTCCACAACAAACTAAGCTAAAAAAACGCTCGACATATGCATGGCAAACATTTTACCCGTCACACTAAAAACTGTAATAATAACTTTTGATGCTGTTTATAACTTCCTTTCACCGTTTACCTTCTCTATCCCTTTTCCATGTCCGGCATGAGCAAGTTGTCAGTCTTAGAGACACAACTACGCCTTTCGAGAGTATTTCAATCTTTATAATAACCTTCGCAACGTGAACTGGAAGGCTGGCATACTATCCTCAGATATATAGCGCTGTCAAATCTTTCACATATTTTGAAGTTCTAGCTATGACTAATTTGTATCAAACGAAAGTACGGTCGCTCTACCACTTCCCTTCCCCTTTTTCAAGAGAGCTACGCGACACGTTACGTAAGAAAACAAAATATCACACAAAGTAAACACACTGGCCTTCAGAAAAAGAGGGACCTCTTTAAAGTGCAGCGTACAATGACTGGCTGATCCAGTGTGACAAAGAAAATCGGCGGCATACAGTCGAATTTAATATAAGGCGTGACCCAAGCAGTTTGTGGAAGTACGCGAGACCTAAGAAGCAATTCAGACGATTAAACTTTATATTTTAACAAACCGATGCAGAACATATAAATGAGCCATCTGCGGTTTTCCATTGTTTCGCAACATTCTTTTCTTTGCTATGCTTACTCTTGAGGATGTAGTCCTCGCAATTATTGAACTTCCCCAGAAGAAGTTAGGCAGTGATGTTGGACTTTCACTTTCATTTTAAAGGATGAAAATATAATTTCGTACCTTTGTTGCTACATATTTTGACTTATCATAAGAACTCAACACGTTTCCCGCGAGTGGAAGAGTGTAGTCGTGCCAATATTTAAATCGGGCTGAAAGGAATGCCTCAATAACTAACGTCCCTTTTATCTACTCTGCTCTTATTCAAATGTATTTGAGAAGGCAACGCTTAAGCACATTTATTTTTATTTCTAATCTTGTGTTTTTTTTTTAAGCTAACATGGTCTTTGTAGAGGCCGGTCAATCAAAACAAATCTCGCATTTTGTTATTAATATGCGTCGCCTAAGGTCACACCACGCTGGCAGGGTTGATGCAATTTACTTTGATGGCCCGAAAGCTTTTGACCTTGTTGTCCATAAGTAGTATATAGATTAACTTTTCGTACAGAGCCTGACTGCGCAATGATGTAGTTAGCTTTCAAGCTATTGGGGTGGAAGGTTAAGCAAAGTGTCGTTTGCGGGTTTGTGTAATCACCGTATGTTTTAAACTCAGGAGTGCCACAAGGGGGCAATTTAAGGCCACTTCTTTTAGGTTTTGTTAGCTATTTAGTATGTTCAGTGCAGCACTCTGAGCTACTGCCATTTGCCGATGATATTAAGAATTACGGTAGAATAAATTACATCCCAGATTTCCTTATGCTGCAAGCCGCTATTAATGTAGTTCAAAACTTGTGCGTGAAAAATAATATTCTGCTCAAACCCTGTAAAATGAAAGTGATTTCGATTATAGGGAAACAAAGCGGCATCATTGATTTTTATGTTATGTTTAGTTCGACGATTGTAAGGTCGGCTAGTATTCGTTACCTCGGTGGCCAGTTGAACTAACACCTTTTCTTTACTGCACATGTTTCGAAAATTGTTAGGAATTTTTGACAAGTGCTGGGCGTCATCTCTCGAGTTACTCATCGTTTTAAACCTTATGAATGTGTGATTCATCTGTTTCGAGCCACTTTTTTATCTAAGCTGGAGTTGAATTCAAACGTGTGGTATTTTGTTGGTGGTCATTCATATTGGAAAGAATGCAGCGTCGTCTTGAGCGTATCATTTACGATATATAGCTTGGGAGGCCTAGCCTAATCTAACTGTTTGTCTTTGTTTTCTTCTGCTTATCGTTAAAACAAAATTGGTAAATTGTTTTGTCATTTTTTCTCTCCGCCTACTAAAACAAATTCGTAAAATAATCCGCGATTATCATCTTAAGGTGAGGCAAGCATATTCTTTTGCAGATAAGGCGAGTGATGGGCTGCTCTCCCATCCATTGTCAAGCCTGGCAATATGCTTCGCTTTAATTATTTTCCTAGTTTGTTGGTTGTTGCTTCGGTCTAGCACGGTGCAACTACGAAGTTATGCCGCACACCTGCAATCCCAGCAGTACAGAACTAAATGTCCTTAGTTGGCTCTAGTTATATCATTGCGGTGTTCGCGAAGTCGGTCGTTGAAAAACCGTCCAGTCTTGCCGATATAGTGTTTCCCACAGGAGAGAGAATGGAGGACACGGCCTTTTCTGGGCACAGGACAAAACCGGTTTAGTGCTTCTTAGTGCAGCACTCTGATCGGTTTGAATAAGCGTATACTTTCTTGCACAAGCAGGAGAGCTTGTTCAGAGCTGAGAATTCCAGCCTCAACATTGACTTTTTCGCTACTTTTTTCAGTCTATGGGAGAGGTTAGGAAAATAAGGCACAACAATGGGCCTCATTGACCTGTCTCTTGGCGGAGGTTGAGTGAACTCCCGTCTTTCCAAATGTTCGAGGAGGTCCTTTTCAATCGACGTATAGAAAACTGGTGCAACCTGCTGCTGTTAAGCGAAAGATTTGCGCATCGAAGGTTGTTTTGATCAAATGTTCGCATGACTTGTTAAGTGCGTTTTTGAGACATAGATTCACGATGCCTCTCCTGAGCATTAGTACGCGAACCGTACTAATTCCAGAACCTCTAAAACCAATTTTTCGAAAATTGCGCACTTCTCTGTTCATCGTCGTCTCGCAGTTGGAACACCTTTAAGCGGGTACGTCGAAATAGGGGGGCGGGGAGGGGGCGATTTACTGCCCCTCTCCCTTCTCCAAGTGGCGTGGAAAGAGGGGGAATGGGTCATAAAATGGTAAAAAATGGGCAGCGGGTGGGGGGAGGAGGCGATCGCCTCACCCTCAGATAATAAAAAGGTAGAATAAAAAAAATTTGGGAAACGGATGTACCCCTTCTTCACTACTCCTCGCACCCCCCCCCCCTCTCTCTCTCTCCCTTTCGAACATTTTCTATGGCTCTTTCTGGCCCTGAATTTTGTATTTGTATGTGTGTCTCCGTGTATGTGTGTTTGTGTGTAAGCTTGTGATACCCTTTCTTTATTTCCCCTCCTCCAGTTTTTTTCTCGCCAACCCCCGTCGCCCCCTCATCTCTCAAACACTACCGACCTCACTGCACACAGCGCCTCTCGGTGGCCCCGGCAACGTTGTTGACAGTGGCTTTGCTTCGAAACGTATTTATTTAACGACCAAAGTGGGCACCACATGCGCCCTGCTGTTTGGTCAAAAAACAAAACAAAAAACACTTTTAGTTGTCTTGGAAGCTTCCAGGAAGAACGAGACGACGAGTGGAAGCGATCAGGGAATCAGAGGGCTTCAGTAGTCTGGAGACAAGTGGACGTCCCTCGGTGTCTTCCAGATAGGTAAGGAGCGCCTGTGATGCTGCGAGGACCCGGCCACGGTCGGGAGGGGGTGGCGGGATGAACCACTCAGTGAGAGTCGAGGGAGGAGGTGAGAGGGTTGAGAGAGCGCGAGAGCGGGCTGTGGAGTGAAGGGGGCAGTCCCACAAAAGATGCGAGAGCGTAGCGGGTGTGTGGCAGAGGGTGCACTCTGGGTTCAGAGGTAGTTGTGGGTACATCTTCTTGAGAAGGGTGGGAGCGAGGAGTGCTCCTGATCTGGCTTGGTGTAAGAAAGAGGTTTGATGACGAGTCAGGGGAAGGCGAGAGAGGAAGGGGAAGTCGAGGGGATTGGCCCGACTGTATAGGTATTGGCGGCATTGACTGGTGTGCACCTGCCGAGCTTCGTGAGCGTCGTGAAAGGCGCCGGGTGCGAGCTCCGGTGGTAAAAAAGAAGTCGGGGCTCCGGCTTGCGCGGAGAGAAGTTTAGCGCGCGCAAGTAGGGCGAGCCCTTTCATTACCGGGAATACTGCAATGGGCGGGTACCCAGTCGACAAGAAGATGGCGGCCTGATGTCCGGATGGAGAGAGCGGCCCGATGAATTCGAATGGCAATCGCCGATGTCGGCGACGGGTGTCGGAGAGCACGGATGGCTTCCTGAGAATCCGTGTATATCCTGATGCTGGAGGAGGGCATCAGGGTGGCAGCGTCGATTGAACTAAGACAGTGGAATATTGAACAAAGCTCGGCGTGACAGGAAGAGCTGGAAATCGGAAAAAACTTGGGAGTCTCGTTGGTGGCCGTCAACATTACACCATGCCGTGCTGAAAGTCGGTGAGGAGCTGTCATTGTTGATGACCGCGTCAGTCTAAAAAACCTGCGCCGATGAGGAGCGGATCTGAAGAGAGTGCAGATTGCGTCGAGCAAAGTCCTCGCGGCGGGCTTTCGCTTCTTCACCGATGTTCCGAGGTAGGGGCGCAATGGCGTGAGAGGACAAAGCTCCCACGGCAGGGGTGGGGTGAGTGAAGGAAGAAGGCTCGATGCATTATAGCCGAACTTACGCAGAGTGTAACGCCCTGCCGAAGTGGCTGGGAGTCGACTCTCTTGGGCTGCGATATGGGTGGAGGTCTGGTCTTCAAGGTTGTTCATCTGGCTGCAGCTGGTTAGTGCTTCAATGCGCGTGTATCTCGGGAGGCCAGTGACGAGTCGTTGGAGTTCTCGATTAACTCTTTCGAGCCGAAGTTGTTGAGTGTGGGTGAAATGGTAGTACGGGTAGCCGTACATAATTCGGGAGACCACGAAGGCTCTAGCAAAGATGCGTAGATCGCGTTCGTGCACCCCCCGAGAGCGATGGGCTACTCGAAACAGCAGGTGGCTGAGCTGTTTTGAGGTGCGAACGGTACGCTGGAACCAGGTTGCCGCACGGTTGTCTTCATCAAGGTGAAAACCGCGAATTCGGATGCTCGTGCGGCGAGATATGGGGGTTCCTGCAAGTGTGAGCTTGATGCACTGCTTTTCCGCTTATTTGGCGGGTGTGCGGTGACTGCCGTGAATAATAATAAACTCTTTCTTGTCCGGGGCGGGAGCTAGGCCGACAGAATGGACGGAGTTGTGTACTATGTTGTTGTTGAATGGTATCTTGTTGATAACCAGGCGAGCCAGAGTGGGTCCACAACGTAATATCGTCTGCGTAGATTGCATGTTCTAGGTCGAGCACTTCGCCAAGGCGAGATGGAGGGACGACGAGGACAATATTAAATAGCACTGGGGACAGAACAGATCCTTGTGGGACGCCCACTCTGTTGTGATGGGTAAGTCCGTGAGCTGTGCCGAAGTGAAAGGCGAAAGTGCGATCCTCGAGGAATGCAGCAGTGAAGTTATATGCTGAACCGTGGATACCAAGCTGTTGTGCCATAGAGAGTACGGAATAGTGCGGAACGCTATCAAATGCCTTCCGGACGTCAACCCGGCCACGATACGAAGAGGTGGTGATGACGCGGAAAGTGTATCATGCTGGAGCCGGCACATAGCGTCCTGAGTAGGAAAGTCCAGAGCGGAACCCGTACTGCGTTGGGCTGAGAAGCTGGTGGCGTTCGAGTCACCACTGCAAGCGGGGATTGAGCATGCTCTCGACCGTTTTGCAGAGACACGATGTAAGAGATATCGGGCGTAGATTTGCAAGGGATATAGGCGGTTTGCCGGGTTTGGGGATGGGACGAACGGTTGAGTGCCGCCACTCTTGAGGGATGTACTGAAAGTCCCACACCTGGTTGATCTCGGCGAGTACGGTTATCTTGAGTCCCGTAGGGAGGTTCCGAAGCTGCCGGACGGTGATGTTGTAGGGGCCAGGTGCACTGCGGGTGTTGGCCTTGTCGAGGGCGGCCTCGAGCTCGTGGAGGATGAACGGGGAGTCTATCCCGATAGGCTCGGTGACAGGGTGAACGCGACTGTAGCATCCATAGTAATGTTGCGGTGGTTGCGGAAAAATACGTCCGAGGCCCATTCTGCTAGCTCCTCGGGAGAGGACACCTTCGCGAAGGGCTACGCCAGCGGCAGGTTGCCTAGGTTTGCGTTCCCCGAGGAGAGAACGAAAGAGTTTCCAAACTTTGGAAAGATGGCTGCTGCCAGAGATGGCTCTGACATAGGGAATTACAGCGGTCGAAAGCGATTTCCGAAGTGTAGCATGAGATAGTCTTTTGGAGTTTACGTAAAGTTTTGAGGAGTCTGCGTGGTCTGCGAGAGAGTCGGTAACGGGCCAGCACGCGAATACGGCGGTTCCAGAGAATAAGTGAATGCGCGTTAGGTGCTGGGTCGTCGTCCGGTACAGCTAGCCGCTTTGCGGCCGACTTGTGGGCGGACTGGATGGCTTGTATGATGTTGAAAAAGCCAGCTAGTTCCACGACAGAAGTAAGGGATGCTCGGAACCTGTCCCACTTACTCAAGAAAGTGTCGCGGCGGGCGCGGCGGTGAGTTGGGGTTGTGGATGGGAAGTCATAGTGTAAAGTAATGGGGAGGGGATCACTGCCGAGATGGTCGACGGTGACCTGCCATCTCCAGCGGCGAGGGAAGCGAGCACAAGAAAGGTCGGGGCAGGTGTCCTGCTGTTGGGAGGATTGGCCGATACGTGTGGGGGTGTCCGGGATATTTAAGAGCGAACGTTTCAGCTCCGTGAGGTCCGCAAAAAGCCGCGTGCCACGGGGAAGGTCAATGTCGTAGACCCTTGCAGTGTGTTTGGGATTAAAATCACTGCATATGAGAACGTCGTCTTTTGGATAAAGACGGGCGAAGTGCTTAACAAAGGCGATGTTTAGCTGCTGCCTTGTCCTGCGGTTTAGCGACGTGTCTGGGGTTACATAGACGGAGAAGAGAAAAACGGGTCGTTGAGGAGTGAGGAGTAGGCGGCAACCCGTAACACTAGTCATTGTAGAGCACCACTGTGAGGTGTGAAGAGGAGTGAAGAACATTGATTGGTGAATGTACAGGGCACGAATCCGAGGCAAGGGGCACTAGTCTCAATGTCCGGAGCAAGTGCATCGTACTGTGGCAAAGCAGGGAAGGGGCCGTTGAATTCTTGCTCAGCGAAAGCAGTGGGCATGTCAGATGACGAGTGAAGATGACATTTTTAGATGAGGTCTGCCTTCTTGCGCCTAAGCGAGCGACAGTTCCACTGAACAATCGTGAGGTGCTATACTTCGTTTCTAGCTTTGGTCCGAGCGCGGCCGATGTTATGAGCAGAAGGGCCAATCAAACAGCGTAAAAAGCACAACGTCATGGCATGCTCTCTGCGCTTGATAGGACTAGCCGGCGGAGGAGCACACACAGAGAGACGGCGAATACCGTCTAGTCCTATCAACTGCAGAGTGCACGCCATGACGTTGTGCCACTTTCGCTGTTTGATTGGCCCTTCGGCTCATAATATCGACCGCGCTCGAACCTAAGCTGAAACGAAGTATAGCCATGTTTGGTGATGATAATAGTGAGGGGGGGGGGGGGGGGGGGGCTCCGAACGGAATGATGCCCTGCATCTTGGGGCACTCGAATACTGCGCGGATGCAGGTATCCACGAGAGTAGAATGTAAGTTTTGGACGGCCGCAAGTTGCTGCGTGGTTGCCGGCATTTGTTTTGTGAGAAGGGCGATGTGTTGTTGCAAGCCGGTAAATTCTGCCAAAGCTGGAAGTGGGGCGGGCGTCTCACGAGTGGCGTTGGCAGCTCTCACTGCTTCTGCGAAGGCGGTCGGAAGCGGCTCTGATGTTGGGACCTGCATGCGGTCGGCGGTGGTGTTGCCAGCCGGCGCTCGGGGTTTGGCGTTGAGCACCCGGCGGGAGTCAGTCTTCTGCTTGCCAAACTTCGGTGCCGCGATGGGGGCTTTGGCGCAGCTGGCGGCACAGCTGGCTGAGTGGGAGCTAGGGTTTCGGCTACCACTGGTGGTGTCGCCGGCTCCTTCTTGAAAGTTGATGAAAGCGACTGACGACGCTGCGTTCTGCCGCGGTTTCGCTGCGCCATTGCGAGTTGAATTTCTTGTCTTTTGGGGCAGGAGCGGGCCGTGGCGAGATGCGCTCCGCCACAATTTCCGCACTTGGGCTGAGCAGAAGGACAAGCGTCCACGCCGTGCTTGGGAGCGGCGCATGTGGAGCAGCGGGCTCGGGTGCTGTTGGGGCACTGTGCACTGCGGTGCCGGATGTGGTGGCACGTGTCACACACCTGAGTCTGACGACGGAAGGGGTGCACCCACGCTGTGAACGAGGCCGGCCCTACGCGGAACAGGAGGCTGGTGCTGTCGAATGTCATGTGTGCCGACCCAGAGTTCCCGAGAGGACGGGCCTGGAGGATAGCACATTCCCGGCATTGGAGATTTCTCAGGAGTTGCGAGGAAATCCAGGCCGCCAGCGTTTTTTATGAATCCGCGAATCTGGCCGCTGCGAATGGCCTCGTAGGCTTGTGCGGAGATCTGCTGAGTGCCGATCGGGAAGTGTGTTACCCTGAGTAAGGTGTCGCGCACTTCGAATGAAGTGGCGTCGACAGCGAGTTTATTACTGCGGTCGAAGTACCTCACTTGGTATGGGGGCTGCACTCGTGTAGGAGACCGGAGGCCTATCTGCGCAGCAATTGTTGAGTCAATGGTCATGGCGTTCCCGTTTTTTCGGTGGGCGTGATATTGTGTATGTCAACTATTTGGTTCTGATAAAGAAGACAAGATATAATTTTTTTTATATATATATATTTTCAAGTGATTGAACTTGTCATTGATGTATTGTTGTTCTGTTTCTGTTTTGTTTGTTTTTCAACGCAAATGGCAGCGTTGTATAAATAACTATTTGCGGCTGCCGGGCCACGTCGTACAAGCCTCTAGGCTTTGACGGACCCGATTTTCTGTATAGTAAAAAGGAACAATAAAAAATTATTATTATTATTAAAAAAAAGGCCGCGTCCATGATGCGGCATGGTTCGGTTGGTCGTAGAATGACAGTGTGGGAGGCCTCACCGCGGAGCGATGCTGCTGGAGGCGCCGTGGACAGGGCCGTTTTACATCGGCGAGAGACAGTATGCCAACCGTCCTCCAAGGGGAACGGGTCAGGGTTCGAGCGACGTTGGATGCACCGGGGTGAGGCGGTGGGCTTAGCCGCGGCGGCGCCGAAAAAAAAAATGCCGCATGCACGCTTCGTTCCATCGGCGGTGGTACTGATGTGGCAACTGCTCTTGAGGGGCGGAAACTCGCCTTCGAGATCATCGTTGCCGAGGATGGAGAATGGATTATGAGTAATGATCGCAGGTTGATTTCACGCGGCAACAAGTGGTTCGTCAAGAACCGACGTGATGGCGGGAGTGGCTGCACCGGCTATGGGCGGTGCGCTCTGCGTAGGCTTAAGACGGCGGCAGAAGCCGGCGTTGCCTCGGTGGGTTGTGAGTCCATTTCGTCAGGCAGAGGAAAGTGCTGAGGGCCTTTGAGGGTGCCAATGGTCGTCATGGCGTCGTGACGAGCGTGTACGCCGAAGCCAAGGCGTATGAAGAGGCGAAAATTACAATACAGCACAAAAGTGCCGGAGCTGAAGCGAGCCAGACAGCAAGATATGGCGTCTTCTTCTTTTCTTGACAGTGGCGAAAGATGAACTCTGAAACCGCGTACTCGATGTGTGGTTCCACAATATCGCAAAATTCAATCTTCGCCTCGATTGCGAAGCGAAGATTTTTGCCTCAAATCACTCGTTCCCAAAGTTGTGAAACTTCACTTTGTTGTCGCCGATAAATTCCATATACGCCGATCTTGCGATGAGAATGATCAGAGTATTCACAGCCCGCCTTAGGAAAATCTAAACAGCCTTGGCTCTAACGCCGCGTTGGTAGGAGGTCATCAGAGAAGCCGGTCAATCGGCTATGCCCACGGTGTTGCTCTCGCGCTCCTGAGGAAGCCCGCTGCGACCTTGTGTTTCTAAATCTTGCTTAATTTGAGCACCGAGAGAGTTTGGATGATTGACATCTTGTCCTGCGTGACGCCATCCTCGCGAGAGTCCAATCAGCAGGCTCCGCGAACTTCGACCCCAACTTTGTGTTTGACTAGTTTAGCGACCCTGGCAGCTCATTGCAGGACATGCCAGTGCAGTGCAGCTTTCAACACTACAACCATTCTTTCCAGTAACAACAATCCTGATGCACGCTAGATGCTCACTGCGCTCGCTATCGAGGAACACGCGGAAGATTGCGTCAGCACCCCATCAATCACCGTTCACAAAAAAACAAAGACACTACCTCCGAAATGTCACGCCCCGAACAACAGCATGCGCTTGTGGCGGGTGAGTTCAAAACAATAATTTTTCAAAACAATAATTTTCGAAATGGGGGCATTGTTGGCGACTGTGTGTGATTCATGGTTCAGTTTAGGGGAAAGGGGGTAATTTGAAGACGGTCCTTGTGTGTGTCCAAGTGCTGGTGACATTGTCCGCGTTGAAGTTCTTCCGGGTGCGGTGGTGACGACATTGTGCTTCTGTTTGTATAACTTCTTTTATGTATTGTTTGCGGTCCGGCAAATTGTTATGCCATTTTTTTTTTTTTTTTTTTGTGTAGTTTGGTGATTGACCGTTTGGTGGTGGCGACGTTCGACGTCCGGGGAGGGTGTATATAAGGCGTAGAGGCAAAAAAGTTTTTAGCTGAGTTTGAGACGTTGTCTGTCCCCCCTTTTTTCTTCCTACTTCACGTTTTTCCGTTTCCAAACCACAGTCTCAGGTTTTCAATCATTATGTATAACTTACACCAGCTCGCCTGCACTTTAACCGTTTTTTCATTGATCATACCCGAAGCAGGACTAGTACATTTCTCTCATATATACTCTCTCCCGTCGTCGTCATCGTCACTGCTTGTCTGTCAGGCGTATGTGGCACTCGAAAGGTTGGGGATGCGTTTGGCAGAGCTGGAAGCAGATGTAGCCTGTTTCGGGCTTTCTCTTCGCAAGAATTTCATCGATCCGGTGCTTTTCAAGCATCTCTCAACGGGCAACTTTCCATGGAGAACGAAGAAAAGAATCATCAGAACATACAGAGACGGAGCGACCAAGAGAATCCACGAACTCCGGAGTGCGTGCGATAGACTGTGGGACATCCTCCTGGGCAAGGAATTCAGGACAAGCAAGGAATATCGACACTGGGACAATGTCAAGAAGGCGCAGTACAACCAGATTTGGTATGTGAAAAGATCGCATGTTTTGAGCTCGATTAAGAGAAGAATTTCATTTGTCGATCAAACTGTAGGGAGATTGGGAAAGGTTATGGGGGACGCTTACCCGTTGGAGAGAAGGAATTTCAAAGATGTAAACTTGGTGAAGAAGGAGCTAGAATCAAAGTCTTTGAAACTCCTACAAACAGATAAGTCCGGACGATTTGCTGTCCTTCCGGAGAAGGCATTCCGGAGAAAGACAGAGGATGCTTTGGGGTCGTTGTTCAGTGAGTGGAAAGGAAACTTAGGAAAGTTAAGGAGAAACATTTGTAACGTACTAAAAGATGAGGACAAGGAAAATGTAGTGAAGAGCATCATGGCCCAATCCAAGACGACTCTAAGTTTGAAATTCTTTTTAAAAGACCACAAGGTTGACATGCCTCTCCGAGTTGTTATAAATGAAATAGGCACTTGGCAGAAGATCGTTTCTTCTTTTCTCCAACATGGATTAGGGCTAATTTCCTTGGAACATTCTTTATCATTGAGAAATTCAGGAGAGCTTATTGATGTCATGAATAGCAACCACGGCAGAAAGTGTTCAGTTTTCTCAATGGACATAAAGAATCTATATTATTCTCTTGAAAAGAAAAGACTAATGTCGGCGGTGAAGGATCTGTTAGAGCTAAATCTAGTGAAATTTCAGTCGGAGTTGGGAGTGTCGGTAGATGGTTTTCTCATAGTTCTGGACCAATACCTGCAGTCAACGATTATTGAGTATGATGAACGGATGTACGTACAGCAGGAGGGTGTCTGTATAGGCTCGTCGGTCGCGCCGCTTTTGGCCGAGTTTTATCTCAACACCCTAAACAGAGTTGTGGTTGAGAAGATGAGAGAGTTGCCCCCAGATGCAGGTTTTGTTCGAAGATATGTAGACGATATAATAGTGTGCACTTTTCAAGATAACCTTTCGGATTCTCTACAAAATGTTATAACTTCAGCGGCCCCGGAGCTGCGTTTCACTGTGGAAAAGCCGGAAGAGAATGTCATTCAGTTTTTGGATTTACGCATTCATGTGGGCAGTGGGCTGTGTTGGGAATATGGGAAGCAGGCGCCGAAACCCGTCTTATTGAAGCAAAGTTGTCATTCTAAAATTGTAAAGGCAGGGGTAGTGAAGTCTCTTACCCAGAACGCTCTACAAAGATCATGCATTCATTACATGGAGCAATCTTTAAAAAGACAATGGGGAAGACTAGAGAGGGCCGGCTATCAAGAGTCCTTCATGAAACGGCAGCTTGCTCTACAGATCAAAGATAAGCAAGATAAGCAGAGTGTCAAGAACCGCCGGGCCGCCATTCCATATTTTCACGCCATTTCGCATAACTTGAAGGCATGTGCAGAGAGATTTGGGGTTAACACGGTTTTCACATGTGATTTCAAATTAGCTAAATTGACCCCTTTTGAGGCAGGACAAAAAGAATGTAAAAAAATGCATCGCGACAGATCTGTTCCATGTGTCAGTGGTGTAGTGTATGAAATTCCTTTGGAATGCGGATTTAAATATGTTGGTCAGACTGCAAGGTGCATCAATGATAGGTTGACAGAACATAAACGGAATGTCAGGATTAACGCTTCTAACTCTGAGCTAGCGAGGCATCTTCAGGAGTGTAATGCATGTACAGCGAACTGGTCAGAGACAGAAATCGTACACAAAGAGCGTGAGGAGATGAGACGGGTTGTGCGAGAAACTGTTTGCATAAAAACATCGGGAAATTGTATTAGCCAAGCGTCACTGCAAATTGGAAGTGAGTCAAAAAAGTTTCTTCGACTCTAAAGACCTAGTGTGGGGTGAACGTAAAAGGGGAGGGGGCTGCTTCGCAGAGTTTGCTTTGTTGGGTTCGAGATCGAAATGGGGGCATTGTTGGCGACTGTGTGTGATTCATGGTTCAGTTTAGGGGAAAGGGGGTAATTTGAAGACGGTCCTTGTGTGTGTCCAAGTGCTGGTGACATTGTCCGCGTTGAAGTTCTTCCGGGTGCGGTGGTGACGACATTGTGCTTCTGTTTGTATAACTTCTTTTATGTATTGTTTGCAATCCGGCAAATTGTTATGCCAATTTTTTTTTTTTTTTTTTTGTGTAGTTTGGTGATTGACCGTTTGGTGGTGGCGACGTTCGACGTCCGGGGAGGGTGTATATAAGGCGTAGAGGCAATAAAGTTTTTAGCTGAGTTTGAGACGTTGTCTGTCCCCCCTTTTTTCTTCCTACTTCACGTTTTTCCGTTTCCAAACCACAGTCTCAGGTTTTCAATCATTATGAATAATTTTTTGCAATTTTTGCGTAATTTGTCTGTATAATTTGTGAACTGCAAATGTCGGTAGTGATATTTTTCGGTGAAATAGGTTTACTTATGTAATAGGTTTATCGTGCTCCACTTTGGACTCTAAATGAAGAACCAAACGCTCAAGGGAAAAGTTCACACTAAAACACCGTTGGTAGTCAGTTGTTAATCCTCTCTTGTCCTTTCTTTCTGCGTGTTCAAGTATAATTCTAAATTGTTGGCCTATATATTTACAAGTATCCACCAACAAGCTGAACTCTTACCGTTATTCCGGTCTACTTCCTCAAGCCTGCTGGGAAGTTTCTGGTTTTCAACTCTTAGGACATGGTTGCATTTTGGCAGGTACGGTATTTCCTTTCGTTCTCCTTTAATGTCGGTAGATGCATCTTTGAATCCATCGCATGTTTTGCTACAAAAGCTTACGCTGCCGTTCAGAGGTCTAAATTTTGTCCTTATTTTCCGAGGCATGCCTTTGAACGCGTTGGTGAATTATTTTGTCTCCTTAATCAATGTAGAAAAGTGACGTGCACAAAAGCCTGTGGAACAAATCGACACACGTTATAACCGCATATCACAACATTTCCTGTATTCGGCAGCGGCACACAAATACAGAAATGAATATATAAAAACATTGGCTTCTACCAATCCCTCATCTGCAAACAAAGGCACTAGTGACTAGATAGGTGCTTTGCGTTCACCGCTGCCGAACTGAAGGATATTCGCCCGGCAGTCGGTTCTTATATTCTGCTGGAGTCACGGATGGCGCTGTGGTTCATGGTCTTGATTGCGGACTTCGCAAAGCACGTGGCGATCGGAGAAGTACCCTGTCTGCACACAAGGAGTCAATTTTTCACAGCGCCGCAAACAGAGCCAGTAACGATTAGATACGTGACTGACGTCCACCACTGCCGACTACAGCAGACGACTAGAAACTCCGACGCTGGCGCAGATATATAAATATGCTGCCACTGTTTTTATCTCGCGTGGTTTCTTTTTTATTTTTGCTCATATTTACCTTCCCTGGTCGTAACTTTGCCTGCCGCTCCCAAAGTATAAAAGGGCGGTTAATTGAACGACGGTTGAAAGCCTCTCCGGTCAGCTTCTGCGAGCGAAATTATCCCTTTGTACTCGAAGCGGCACGGATTTCACTGCCATTAGGCAGGGAAACTAGGTACTTCCTTGTTCGCATGGAGCTGGTCACGTAACATAAAATCCCTCTTGGCCATAACCGCGGCCGAAAGATGAGCAAACCGCCGCTGGGTTCCGCAGCGCGAGCTTTCGCTCTACGTGCTCCGAGCTGCTGTGCGCTAGCCCACTCGGACACCGATCCACCCTTCTTAGAAGCAGCGACCCACTTCTTACCGAAAAAACGGCAACTTAAAAATAAGAATAAGAAGCTTTAGTTTCATTTCCCAGTGCAGGTAATGATGGGGCCGAGAAGTACGCTAACACGAAATACACTAACAAGCAAAAAAATGCACCCCACCCCCCAAAAAAAAAAATAATAACATCACATTTTTACAGATTCTAGTTGCGTCAAAGGCAATCCGTGGTGCTCGCAATTGTTGCTAGCTGCTTATGGTCGTTGTTTGTTGTCGGCGTCATTTTCCGTCACCGTCGTTTGTCGTCGTTCTCTTTTTTGTCATCGATGTTTGTCATCCTGGTGGTTTGGCAAGTTTATTGTTTTCCGTCATCGTTGAGTTTGGTTGTTTCTCATCGTCCGTATTTTACCGTCGTCCGTCAGTTGTGGAAGTTATGTTGTTGTGGCTTATTTCACGGTTGGTACTAAGTAGTCACGGTTCGTCCGCATGGTTCGTCGTCGGGGTTTGTCGTAGTTCGTCAGTGTGGTTCACTGCGGTGTTTTGCCGTCATTGTACGCGCATTTGTTTCGTCATCGTCGTTGTGTTTTTTTTTTTTTTTTCTCGTGGATCATCTTTGTTTTATATATAGATAATTTTTCTGCTTACAAACATGAACTGTCGCTTGCATCTCAAGCAACTTCCGGTCGCACCGTCTTTGCGAGCGTTTCGAGCTTGCTTATGTCACCAGTGCTCCAAAGCATAAATGTTACGCGGACATCAAAGTTAGAGATTTAACGAGGGCCTTCGGCTTTACAGTATCACAACTTGGAGGAGAGAACTTGGTTTACGAAAATACTTGAAACATTTTAAGAGATGCCGTAGTCCTTCGTTCTTCTGGCGTTCACCTGGAGAATTAATGGTTAAACGTTTCAATTACGTTTCAAGCAGCGGTGTTAAGGCGGCCTATGTTCAATTTTTTTTTATAAACCGGAAGTTCTCTTGGACGTCAAAGACTGCAGCACCGCCCTGCGGCGTTTGCCATGAAAAGGGTCTATAGTCGTGATTCGTCGAAGTGGTTGAATGTTTGTATTTTTTGTTTGTGATCTTGTTTTGTTGCCGCGATACATTGGTTGCTTTACCATTTTACCTCGTCGGCTTGGACAATTTTTGTTGGTAGTCGGCACTGTTGGCTGCAGGGGGTGTTCGATTTTAAGGGGCAGTTGAACGTGAGAGGACTATACTCAGCGAGTCTAGAAGGATATTATAAACAAAAAGGGCACGTCTGGAATACTAAAGATGAGCACTTTATGAGGCAAGTTTATTCCTGATACTGAAACAACAAACGCTCGGTACCTACTGCGCCGACAATGGATGGGTGATTGATAGAGGCTGTCAAGCATGAGTACTTTTATACAGCAGGTTTTGTTGAGAACATGCTCTAGATGAACACTCAAGAATTTTGAACATTTTTTTTAAATGAATCATAAAATTAGAGAAAGTAAAATGAAAAGCTGGATTTAGAGCTTCCATCCATCTGTCACCGTGCAACTTCCGTGTGCACTGTCGACTAAGCTACTCAGGAGGCAGCGATACTAGGAGACATATTTTATTATTTTCAGCTGCCACCAGACTTAAGATGTGATTCTGTTACAGGTAGCGAATTACTGTAATATTTACCTTTTTAAAGTAATTTTTGTAATTGTCACGTTACTTTTTTTCGGAACTAATTTGTAATGTAATTTCGTTACAAATTTTTAGTAACGGATTACTTTAATTACTCGTTACGTTTTAAAAATATTAGCAAAATACAGGTACTGGACCAATACGAGCAGAGCATGCAGCACCATAAAAAGAGTAAGTACAACAAAAAAAAACATCAAGAAGGGGAGAAATAGACAACCAAAACACGAGTTTTTGTATGACCGGTCACTAGAACCACTAGAAAAACAGGGCAAGGCATGTACAAAAATATACGATAGACAATGATCAAGTAAGACAACTCCAAGTAGACTTTCCGTCGCCTTCCAGCGTGTTTTTCGTGATCTCCCGGACAGGAGAAAGCTCTTCGTGTTTATTTCTTTTTATCTTCTACACCGTTTCACCCTTTCCAACTTCTTCGACATCTCCCGCCACCTGCACAGGCATCAAACGCGGGTCTGTAACCCCTTGAATCGCGGGTTCACAACTCGCGAAACGGGCAATGGAGCCTTGCGCGAGGGGGCAGCATTCTCTTTGTCTTTGATGTGCGCTACTTTATACTAGAACGCCCTTGAGGCGCGGCTGAGAAGCGCCCGGCGCGAGGCTAAGAGCATCGTCTTTGAGGGTACGAAAAATACTACTTTTAGTTTACTTGTCTGAGCATGGTGGTCCAGTCCACTCACTTTACAGTCAACTGTCAACATAAACGGGGGGGGTGAGATAGGCCATCCAATGAGTGCTGACAGAGAGAGAGAGAGAGAACTCCTTAAAGCGGTGTGATCCTCTAGTGCTTTGTGAGACCGATGGCCAGCGCTTCTCTTGCCCTCTATGCCCTCCCCTCCCCTTTCCTCCACGAGTATTGGTACGAAAGTGAGTATCGAAGAATGAGCAATAACCCGTAACAGCCTCTTTTTTTCTGACAGAACAGAAACCTAGAGTTATAGGCCATACTTTCCTTGCTATAAAACGCACTGTCATTAGCAAGAACAACAAACTGTAATCTACGAAGACGCATCAAGGTAAGCTGCATTTGCATTGGCTATACATTGTACCGTGAAAACCAAGTATTTTTTTTCTTGTAATTAACAGGCGAAACACCAGAGTAAGACAGGAGCTTTCGTAGATCGCTTCTTTAGCTCCGATTCTCGTAGCTGAGGTGGACGCTGATACTGACCAGGCACACCGCTAGCTTTGTCTGCACCATTCCAGGGATCATTTCCGGAGGCCGTAAGCTACCGTTATAGCGGGTGTGGTTGCAGCTTTCGGTGCCAAATCAGCATACAGGTGAACGGAGCGCACCTACGCTCTTTCTCTTAAATACAATATTATATTTTTACAAGGACTACCATAATACGGGCGTATGAGAAATGAAAAGTGGTGTTGCAGACTATTTTTAAAAAATATCAAAATTGTTTTTTTTTTGTTTTCTAGATAAGTGTACGGAAAAAGAAACGTGAAAGTAATTTGTAACGCAACGATTAAAGTAATCCGTTACTTTTCAGCGAAAGTTATTTGTATCAGTAATCCAGTACATTTGAGGCTCGGTAATCTGTAATTTTAAGTCATTATATTTTTCAAGTAACGAGCACAAATCTGCCTACCGCCACTGTGTGTGACATTAATTCACAATCCTGCACACACTCCTGGTCCAAGTCACTCCCAGTTTCTTTGGTTTGTTGTAAGTCCGGCTTAAGGAACATGAACAGCTGAACGCAGGCGACTGGAAATATGCAGATACGATGCCCTAAGTGTTGCTCAGGTACAATATAAATATTCCTTTTATTAAACAATCCTCCATCCGCTTTTATTGAAACCTTTCTGAACACTTGAGGGATTTTATGTATCCCACTTTCATCCCTCGGCGGAGATGATGAGAAGAAGAATTACAGAAAGAAGAATTACATCCGTGTTGTTTTATTTAAACTTTTTCTCTCATAAGGAGACTTATTACTATTTTAAACTTCAATAAATTACACAAAGTGTCCATTTCTCTCCTACCCCCCCCCCCCCCCCCCCCGTTCCTGTCGGAACTGCTGTTTTTTTTTACCCCCAATCGTTGCTCGTAAGCAAAAATGTTACAGTAAATATTTCCTGACAATGCTAAAACTACCTGAATGATCGCAGGCTGTGTTTACAAGATGCGTGTTCAAGAAAACTCCATCTTTGTGATGGAACTTTGAAACACAAACACAGGTACCAAAAAACGCCGGGCTAGTCAGGAATAACACTTTGCAGAGTGCACACGTACACAAACAAAGGAACACCTAAACCTGCGCCGCATTCAGCTAAATAATTCTTCGGAACGAGCAAAAGATGGTGACCCCCAAATGACTACTCTACTTCGTTCACACTCAAACTGAGACTGCGGTGGAAGCTAAACGTTCTCGTTGGATCAGTCGTTCTCCTTTTTTTTTCACCATGTGATTGCGCTCTCGCCCATAGCCACGCGCACAGGACCGGGTCAGGTGATGAAATGGAGGAGGCTGATTTGTCCGGCTGGCACGTAGCTCCAACCACTCTCAGCTTAGGGGTGAACGGAGTTGATGAGGTAACTAAACCCAAATGCTTCTGGCCCTTTCTGTCGCAAATATTGTTTCTCCTTTTTTTCTCTACGAGAGATACACGTGGGTCCGTGTGCCCCGAATCCGCACGAGGCTTCGGACGGCCGAGATGGAAGGCAAACACGGGTTTGTACTGCGTAGCAACGCCTCTGGGAAAAACCCGTCGTCGGCAGAGGACCAAGAATGAAAACGAACGCGCGAGGCGCGGATAAGTACCCCCATCTCATTTTTTTTCCGCGCCGTCTTCGAGATGTTTTCGTGTGGCTAGGCGGCCACTGTTTGCCCCTCCGACCAGCACTTTCTCTTTTCGCCTTGCGTGTTCTTTACTTCCTCAGTAGATATTCGTTTACTGCATCTTTCGTGATTTTTGTTTTCTCGTGGAGAAATAGTGGTGACGTAGCTGGAGCGAATAGCGAAAGGAACAGCAACTACACTCCGAAAGGGAAGACCCGAAGCGACCTCTTCGACCACCTTGCTCCGTTCTTGTGTTTTCCGCAGATCCTCCCCACTTATATCAACGGACGTGGCAACTTGTTATCGGGTCGTAGCGGAGCCGCGAGCGCTGGGGCATGGCCCTGCTGCGTCTGCGTAAGCCAAAATGTCTCCATTTCCGCTCCTTTGTCATCGCTGCCCGACGTTCTACGTCGCTACTCAAAGCAAAATGTATCATCTTTATTTGTTTTTATTTTTATTTCGGTAGAGAGGCGCAAGCAGGCAACCTCTCGCGATGAGTAAAAGTACGCAGTAAAAGGAAACACCATGAGTATAAAAAACAAATAGAAATCAAACAAATTGGCAAAAGGAAGCAGAAATAGATTACTATCTGCGATGTCAAGTATCGCAAACGTTGACCGGTGTTCTCGTTTTACCTCTACCCGACATCGATTTTTTTTTTTTTGTACTAAGAGACTAGAAAGAAAACGCGGCTTCCGGACTTAGAGAACACCGTTGG
This sequence comes from Ixodes persulcatus, assembly GCA_013358835.2. Classification (NCBI taxonomy): domain Eukaryota; kingdom Metazoa; phylum Arthropoda; class Arachnida; order Ixodida; family Ixodidae; genus Ixodes; species Ixodes persulcatus. The sequence continues at coordinate 318,169 of JABSTQ010009790.1, read as the reverse complement.
GTCTATACAAGCGAATCATGGGGCGAGACCGTGTCATGTGGTCTGCATTCTCCGTGGCTAGTGATGCCCGACAGAAGATCCACGTGAAGGATTCTCGGCGCTTCATTTGCTTCGGTCACACGGAACTTTCCTTGCAGTTCAGGTTGTAGGGGTGCAGCGGGCATTGGAGAGCGTTTGATAAAGGTATGGGGATGGCATCGAGGGCGGAAACCGACGCTGAAACGTAAACACGTACCCTCCAAGGAGCCTGAAAAAACAGAAGTAAAAAAAAAAAAAAAAGAAATTCGCTGAACTGAGTAAAATCAAGGCCTTCATTTCGTCGGGCTTGCAGGAGGTGCTCGATTTTGTTAAGTGTTGCAGTTTGTGGTTCTGATAATGGATCTAGAGTGTGTCTGTCGTTGTGCACCGAAGGACACTTCTCACAGTCATAGTGGAACAGGCGAAAAACGGAGATTATACACTATTCGTGTTTTGGTCGTCTAGAGGCGACTTCGTTGCGAGTGTTTTTTTTTTTTTAATCCGGCTATCTTTTAGTATTTGTTGTTCATTTTAATGGAAATAACACCACTATATTATTACAAGTTTTAAGACACCGTTCGAATGTTATTGATCTTTCAGTGGTCGTTTAATATTTGACATATTTTAATATGCCAAATGCCTATGCTTATGTTTATTGCTTATGTGATTGATATAGAGCGAAAATCCGCCACATACTCCATATCGAGTTAATAAAAATCCAGCCGCGCTTTTTATTATGTTTTAAGTGCAAAAAATTCCGTGTGCTACATTCTTCCTCATCTGTTATCTTGAACCTTTCACGGGCTTATCCTAACAGCTCAAATTACCAAGTCGGTTAAGTGGTTTGGTTGCAGCAACAAAACCCGGCATTCCTCTGTTCTCCACCTTCTGAGTTAGAAAGTAGTAGTCGATTGATTGCTTGATTGGTTTATTGATTGGGTTTTTTGGCGTATCAGCATCTAAAGCTATGTTGCGCCAAGCTTAGACTATTGGAATATGGGATTAAGGAGAGGAAAAGATTTTGGTAGCGAAACATGTGATAAAACTTTGAATATAAATGTGCATAAGTGTAAAAAATATGAACTTGTGTTTAGGATAAACAGTGAAATCACATTCGGTGTAGAATGCCGATAACTGTGATGAAATTAATAACACAGCTGTGTGGGATGACCGGTTGATCACCTAGTAGTAAGACAAGGTGTAGTGGTATTTGTTCCTTAATCAGTTAGAAGTATTTGAAATGGCGCTGATCATACATAGGGCTTTTGATGAGTATGTGCATATTATTTAGAGGTACGTTATAGTGTCCACGTTCATCGGCATCCTCCCCGTCCAGGAGCTGCCCATATGTGATGCGAGTATGGCCGATTCGTAACCTAGAAAGTACGACCTTATAGAAGCGCTCCAGGTGTCGGGGCACTCTCCCGCTTGCATATAATAGGTTGAATTGCATACAGTTTGTTGTGTGTTTCAGTTCTCCACTGCAGCTGGCACTTTGCTTGATTGTAACGTTTCAAAGGGTACTGGTAACGTTTGTGCGGTATTTGGTGTATTTCGACTATTCACTTATTAGCAGAACTGGCTGCGCAATCTGCCGCTTCATATCCGGCAATGCCAACGCGGCTAAGAACCCAGCATAGGACTATGTCGAGATATTTCTTTGCAGCCAAACTTATCTTGTTCTTTAACTTAGAATCCAGCGGGTTTGTTACACTGTTTATTGATATGACTGGTTTTAGAGAACTCAAAAAGTTGATGTAAATTGCAGCGTGAGGAAACCTTTTCTTAAGTATGTAATCAATAGCCAGCATCAATCCACAGATTTATGCTGTGAGTATATGGGTCTGTTGAATTGATTCTTTATATCTGATATACCAATGGTGCCGCCATAGCACAGCCCACTACAGAGTAGTTTTTTCTCGTCTGTATTAGAATGGACATGTTCCTGATAACGGGTTTGAAGCTCAAACAATTCCTGCGTTATGGCTACCTGCGGAATATCGTTTTTATTGTAACTGGTGAGTGTAGAGTCGCAAGGCATGTGTCAGTGGTTTTATGGGGTTATATGCGGTGACTGCTGTACTAGAAGTGGCTTTGCATCTATTCAAACAGTTTGTCTTGCACTATCATTTCTTAAAAAAAAAACAGTTGAATCTGTAAAGTTTTTTCTTCAAATGTGTGCTTGAACTTGATGTTAACTATATTGGGGTGCTCGGCGACAGAGCGCACCTTGACAAAGTACATATAACTCAGGGATATTCTCCCATCGTCCAGAGCTGATTCATTGGCTTCGGCATAAAGGCTAAGCACCGGGAAGGTGCGAAACGCACGAGTAGGTAATCGCAGTCCGTGTTGATGAAGGGGATCTAACATCTTCAGGACTCATGCTCGGTTGGTTTATAAACATTACTATAAACATCAAGAGACACCCAAATAAAATCAAAAGTTGCGAGCAGAATAAGATTTGATTTCTTGTTTGGCGACTATGGCCCGTAGCTGTCAGATGACACCCAAACTATCAGGATGCGAAGCCTAACTTTGACACTTGTTTGGCGATTTGGCCCAAAAATACCAGATGAGAGCCGAAGTACCAGGCATTAAACCTAACGCTTGCGCTGGTTTGGCGATTTTCGCCTAAACAAGACTGATAACAGCACAACTACCAGGCAGTGAAGCCTAACTTTGGTACTTCTTTGTTTAAGTATGGCTAAAATACCCCAACACTTGCCAAAGAACGTCACATATGGCTTTACTTCGGCTTCTTCCGGTTTTTCAGGGCTCAGAACTCCAAGACACTTCAAAAAATTTTGCCCAGAGCTCAGAGCTACCTGGAGATTATAGGGTTCATTCACTCCACCTGATGTGATAGCAGCTTTTTTTTCTGCTTCTATCTTGTGTCGTTTAAATGTCTGAGTGTAAATTTGGGAACAGGAAACATACTCAAAGTGTTCACCGAGGATGTTGGCCTGTTCCTTAAGACTTGCAGGACACACTCTATTTCAACTTATGAGTGGGACAGCGAACGCCCGGTAAGAGCCATCGATTTTATGCACGCGGTCCCAGATTTACTTCATATATATTGTACGGTTAACCGAGGAAGCGTACCCTCTAAATGTTTTCTTTTCGCTTGCCTTTGAATACTGTTCACCTGTGGTCTCTTCCTTTTAAATACAATAAGATTGTGTTGTGTAGAGTATCACCCAAAAATGCCCCGCGATTTCCTTTGTTAAGTTTTAGCCGCCGGGCAGCCTTCGTTCCACCACGGCTTTTGCGGTTAAAGAACATGGGGGAGGGGGGGGGGGGGGGGGGGCTTCATCGGTATGGCAATCATTGCAGCTTTCAAGATACGTCTTTTGAGATGGTCTCTGGCTTCATCAATCGAGAGTTGACGTAGAGATGAAACGGCTCAAATATATAATGGCTTAAAGCATGCTGATTTAGCTTTTCCAAGCTTCCATCGTGGTGAACGCGATGAAAAAGTTACGTGAGCATGGTGGAACTCTAAAATAAGTAGAAAGTGATCTGTTTTATGTAGATTTAGAATGACCTTCCATGAAAGCAATGGTAATAATTATGGGTGACCAATAGATAGGTCTATAAAAGTAAACTTATGAGGGGTATAACTAAAATATGTAGCTTGATTTGTGTTAAGTGGACACAATACCGAGGAAAGAAGAACCTATTCAACGAGAGCCCTTCTGGGTTCTTGTCTGCCACTCGCCCACGGGGGATTGTGAGCATTAAAATCTCATAGAAGTAAAAAAGGTTGAGGAATCTGACTAACAGGTTCTTCAAGTACTTCAATACTTAGATGACAACTGAGGGTTTATTGAAAGTACAAACTTTAATTACACGATCTATCAAAATCAGGGCTGCCACTGACTCCAGAGAAGTCTGTAGGGTAACTTTACCACGTGTGCTGAATGTTTCACAAAAAACTGCAACGCTTCCACATGAGTGCGCTGCTTATATCCGTCCTTGCGAAACACATGAAAGTATTTTAATATGTTAGTGTGGCTCTCTATTAGATGCGTTTCTTTCAAGCAAAATTAAATTGGACAATGATCGTTTAGCAGGTGGCTTCTACAGTTTCATCGAAGGAAGAACGACATTGCTATTCTTAAATAAAGTCCTATCGATATATATATATATATATATATATATATATATATATATATATATATATATATATATATACATATATATATTGTCACTAATGACAACTGATTAGGTGACGGACAAGTAAATGAAACTAAATGTTTATTAGGGCCAACATGTGCTCGAAACAAAAATAAAGACAATAACAGGCGCCGTAGGCGATTGTCAATGTCAGCGCAGGATCGATCGCTGGCGAAGAACTGACTTCGTAGAGTCGCGCGGAGCGCCTTTTGTAGACGCACGGTTTTCGCAAATACTCGAGCTAGAATGTTGGACCTTCCAACATTCTACACGAGATGCCTCTCGGACGTTGTAGATACTATAATTGCAGCACAATAATAAAGGTTGAGCGGCCCTCAGGAATCGAACCTGGGGCCTCTGCGTAAGAGTCAGATGCGTTGCCACTCGGCCACGCAAGCGGCATTACTCCCGCCTTTAAAACGCGCACCGTCCCAATGCAACACAAAACAAATTTGTCTACTGGGAGCAGCTGCACCTTGTGGCTTTACCGATATGCAATCTGTGTCACGAAATGTAAATTTTTCCCTTAAATTTGGCGGGGAAGCTGAATTGGTGTATAGTCAAGTGTCATCAGATCACATGACGTCGATTTCTACTCTAAAATTAGCAGGAAAGGTGAATTTGTATCTGGGTCACGTGACGTAAAAATTCCCGCTAACTTCAGAGGCAAAACCAAATTGCGCATCGGTCACATGACATCAGGTTACGTGATGTCAATTTCCCCGCGAAGTTTTGCAGGGAAACTGAATTTCCGTTTAGGTGACGGGACGTTAATTTTCCCTTTAATTTTAGCGAGGAACTTAAAACTGTGTAAAGCTCTCGTGACGCCAGGTCACGTGACGTATATTTTCCTGCAAAATTAAAAGAAGGAACCAGAGTGGCATATAGGTCTCGTGGTATCAGGTCACAGGACGTCAATGTCTCCGCTAAACCTAGCGGGCGAAACTCAATCCGTATGTAGGTCGCACGAAGTCAACTTTCCCGCTAAGTTAATCGGGGAAACTGAATTGGTGTGTAGGTCGCGTAACGTCATGTCATGTAACGCCGTTGTGTCGCCATGCGACGTCCTAGCCCACGGCTTCGCCAAATGCAGCTTCACGAAATCCGGAGCAACTCGCCAAATAACGTTTCACGTTAAAAAAAGCAATGTGTACTTAACCCCGGGCGCAAGCGGTTGTATACCGAATAACTGCGACCAATAAGGACAACCGAGTTCTTTATCTGAAAAAAAAATCTATATATATTTTGAAGTACTCATGATGCCAAATGGGTAAATTCCTGAGATGTACTGTAGTTGAACTCTTAGAATCAAGCAGGTGCACAACACACGCGCACACACACACATAACCAGTCCCCCACTCAGTAACATGTTTAGCGAAAACCATGAACGCAAAAGCAACATCCGTCGCCGTTGACAGAATCCTCAGTGCAGTCATGGTGGTCAACCTGATGCCGTCGCGGTGCCATTTTCGGTATCTTTTTCGCTCGCGGATTTAGCTTCCGAAGGCGGACTGATGAGGAAGCACAAGGTGGTGGCCATGGGAGACCTTCTCTTTATCCGCATACGGAGCTAAGTTAGAAAATAGATCCCGCAGGTGGGACAGGAGGCAGACACTGATCGTTCGTCTGTTGCGGTCGCACGGTACAAAATTACAAAGTGGCTTCCCCGACGCATATATCCTAGAGAAACCGATGACCTTTCCCACAGGCCCGTGAAAACTATTTTGATTGTCACATGATTTCCCGGAAAAGATTGCCTAATAATATGACGGGCTTCTTAGTCTTTTCAGGAATTCTTGAAAAGTACATAAGCTTCCTTAGAAAACTTTGACGGAAATCTCGGACCTCTCAAAACGTTTTGAAGGGTACGTGAAGACGGTTCAGCAATCCTGGTGGATCCCACATACTGCCTTTTATATAAGGAAGGACTCTAAATATTGATTGAAAAGGAGCACTCAAAATTTTGCCCATCGTCTCCGAAGTGAAGCGAGCATTGTCTGGCATAAAGAACATGTTAACAGAAGAATACACAGTCTAAGGAAAAAAATACTTGACATGCTAATGGCCTTTCTTTCAGCGCAGTAGAAAAGAACATGTGTCTTGGTGATAAGAAAAGCGGATGAAAGGTTTCAACACCAAAAGTGCATTTCACCATCTCTACAAGCGAGCACGTTGTTCCCGAAGTCCACAGGCACTAGGACTTTCTTGTTTTGATTTTGCCCCGATTTTAGTAATATGTTTGCCCCTGTATTCTCAGGTTATACACTTCCCTAAACATTAGACAGTTGAATGAAGACATGTACAAGTTACCCAACAAAAGTAATTTCGTTACTCAGTGAAACAGAAAATAAATACATTACTCGGTACACATTATGAAAAGAAAAGCGGTACTTTACCTGAATTATAACGAGCTACCTTTTATGTTACTTTGGCTACAAATACGCAAATGCTTTGTTTTATGATATATTGTTTTCTTTTCAATACTCGTTGCGCTTAAGGGTAACTGCAAAAAAAGTGTTTTTTAAACAACATAATTGGGACAAGCATGTCACAAAACACATCTTTCGCGAAAACCAATTTTTTGTTAGCAATATTTACGCCACAGGGCGTAAATTTGTCGGAGTTTTAACCTCCCACATTTGAAACTCCCGCTCTTTCAACTCGCGCGGAGAAGTACGCCCCGCCGCTCACCTTTGGGTTCTCTTGGATTGACTTGGCTGCGGAGTACGCAGCATCTTGACTTCAGGCCGCGGATCGGGGCGGGAGGGGGGGGGGTGGACAAGGGGGAAGGTGCCGTCGATGTACGCTGGAAGCTAGAGCCGGTGTGCTTTCGTTGTGTTTGTTTGGTCGGTGAAAATCTGGCAACCACGCACGTTCAACATGGCGCCGGTATTGTTTTGGAAGCTCCGCGGTTTGCGAGCACATGTAGCGAAGACGTGACCTGAGAAGTGCCCCTGAGATGTTCCCGGAAGAGGGAAAGTATAATTCGTAATCGTCGTGTGTGCTTTGAAAGCGAAGGGAGTCACAGGGTCCACGAGTGCGCAACCGCAAGCCAACGTTCATGACAGCGCTGCGTTGACTACGGCGATCTCGTTCTGTTTCGGTGCGACACCTCGATGCGACAAAGAACTGAAACGTTCCTGGTGTGTGGTGCGGGGCTTAGAAGTAGAAATCCCCACTAACTCGGAACGCAAATTGGTTGTTGTGGAATGACGTTCAACGGGTACAGTCCCGTCGTCGCCAGCTGATCCGGTCCAGCTGTTCCGATAGGACGCAACGAGCTGTGGCACCAAGCGTTTTTAAAAATAAATCTTCCTTCGTTTTGTTTCAAAATGAGGAAAATTCCCAACGCATACCGTCAGTAAAAAGCTGCGGGGCGTTTTCAACAGAATTACGTCGTTTTAATAGAACAATGAACTCCGTATTGTGGTCCTAAATCTACCGTTTGTATGCTTGGTGTTGTTAGACTGCGTTTGCACAGCGACGTGTTTGCACAACGACGCACACTGCTCGAGAGATAATTCGGTCCTGAAAATGACCGGTGTTACGGAATTTCAGGGAAATTTAAGTCACCACCGATATTTTTCTGTAAATCTCGTGCGAGTTTGTAGCGCTCATCACGCGGTGTGAATAAATTTGGGCATGATTTCCTACCTGCCCACGGATGCATGAACTGAGACCATTGTTTACGTAGTGAACATAGTGCTTTTCATTTATTTGGGGAAGAGGCGTTGGGGCATTTATTATGGTACAATCACTTGAAAGTTCAAAAATTAGGAAGGGCGGCCAAGCTTTCCCAACTTTGTCTCTTTCCTCTCTGGCACTGCTCCAACTTGCAGTTTTAGTAGGCATAACTACTTGCAGGTACAAACTGCTCTAAAGCCGGTAAAAGACTGGGAAGTCAGGGCGGTGCGGACTGCGTGTTTTGCAAGATGACTGGGGAAGTTCTTCTGCGAGGCATGCGGAATATGTAAACGATTTTGTTATACCCGTCGTTTGGGTCTCTCCAGCAAAACGAATAAGATAATCTACAAAGGCGTAATCACAAGCCAAGATTTACGATAGCAGTACACATTCAATTCAAACAACTTTACGTAAAATGGGTCGGAAGCCGGAAACAAAATCGGTCGTTTAAAGCAGACTTCGGACGTCCGAAGGCTTCTGCGGGCAGCTGTTACGTAATAACCTGGCTATGCCAGGTCTTTTACGTAACAGCTTCGTCTCAGTCGCGGACGTTCGGTGCACCCGGTGCGAATCTCGAAGGCCTACTGAGCGAAATGACGAGAACATACCTGGACTCGTTTGTCACTACTCGAATGACCGATTGCCTGCAGCCAAATAGCATTCAGGTTGTGATCTTTCGGGGCGACATAGCTGCTGGAAGACTCGCTGTCGTGATCACTCATCTCGCAGCATTTCACAGAGCAACGGCGGTGCTTTACATTAGCTGACATCTCCAAATAATCAGCATTTGCACGCGCAAGCAAAAAAAGAAAACCACGCTTAGAAAGCAAAGAGGAAAACGAAAGTAACAAACGCGCTATGAAATTCAAAACCCCGCGTCGCTTCCTATCACGAACACTGGCGACAGCTGCTAAGCACACACTACTTCACCTCAGGAAGTCTCTCTGAAGCACCTGGGTCAACACGAAACACTGATCACTTGGGCGAAACGACTAGTAGGCGATACAGGAAGGAGCGGAAGACTTCGGCGCCCATGAAAGAATGGCGAAGCTTTTGTTTGTTATGGTATGAATCCAAACGCAAGCGCCCGTCTTGTATACCTTTTGTAAGAAATAATAACTCTCATTACATGTTTTATTTTGTTAAACCTAAAAATATGCCGCTCAAAAGGAAATTACAACATATAACAAAGGTTTAATAACCAAGATCTAAGCTGTCAATCAAACTCTTAGCCAATGAGAAGTATAGCAGCCAATTGGTGGTAAACGTCACCGAACAACAACTTCGTGGCGCGCGATTTAAAACTAACGAAAAGCCGCAAACTAAAATCAGCCTCACGCATTAAATATTGCTGTAAACATCTTCCTTCTCGCGGAAAAAGTGTTTTTGACATGTTTGTCATAACTAGGCTGTTTAAAAAATATATTTTGTTTTTATTTTCAGTTACTTTTTAAAGGGGTACTTCGGCAAGATTTTTAGAAACCTCAACTGACTATACCCAAGCAGCACATTATGACCGGCTCACGCTTGAGCCAGACTGGGCAGCCGGGAAAATTTCACTGGGCCTAGATTGTCTTGTCCCATGGCGCTAGGCAGCCCCATCCTGGTATACCAGTCTGGCGACCACCGGCAGTTCCCTGTATAGCCATGGACTGGCTCACCGCTGGAATTATGGCCAGGGCCAGGCGGGAAGCTCAGTGGTACCTCCAGCTTGGCTCTTCATTTCATATACAGCATGGGCCATGTTAGTGGCCGAGTGGACAGCCAAGCTTGGCTAGACAGAAGAAAATTCAACCCGGACCAGCAGGGAAGTTACCGGCACTATTGAAAAATTTTGCAAACTGGGCCAGTTCAAACGGAATTATTGCCGCTGGTTAACTTGGTTGAACTGGACAAACTGAAATTGTGCATACTGGTCTTACTGTGAAAATTGTATACTGGTAGTACAGTACAACTCTGTATACTGGTCGACTCCATGCAGCTAAACCAGTATAACTGGTCATATTGACAACACAGGTCGTTAACTAATACAATTCACTTTATTTCAACAAAAAATACATACTGCAGACCGCAAAAATAAACTTAAAAACATATTTACAATGCAAACAAAAATTGTCATGATATCATTCATATGTCCCAGCCGGTTCTCAGATTCTCCACATCTTCTGGAGTGCCGGGGTTCCGGTGGTGGCTAACATAGTACCCCAAGGAATCTGAGATAAGAATAAACGTCAGTAATTACAACCATGGAAGATTTATTTGCACCCGTCTGTTCTAAAATAGTATTTTAGCTAATGCCACGAATAAAAAATATGCACTATCATAAACGGTATGATTGGGAATATGGAAGCATGTGCCAATCGTTCATGTGGTGCCACTCTCCCGGCAATTAACAATAAACCGCATGTAAGCGATTTGGCGAGCGACGAGACAAACGACGACGATCCGCTTCACTGTCTTTCGGTCACTCGCGCGACGCGGCAAACCGCATGGAAGTGACGGGAGCAAGCGACAAAGGCGAGGAGCGACAATTTCAAGAAATCCAAAAACCGAGCGACGGGACGAGCGACCGTGGAAAATCTCCGCCGCCCGTCGCTGACTCTCGTCACTCGATTTATTGCTTACATGAGGTTCAGTCTTTACGCAAAGCAACGCCTAGGAATGCAAATATCCTGCTGTTGCTACCCCCTTCCTTCCTCCCCAGTCTGTCATCCGCTATGCGACTCGCAACCACTGTGGTAGAGGATCTCTAAAGCTGCATGTACACTGGCGGTTGTATTACTAGCATAGCTGTTCCAAATCGGGTTGTAGAAAGGATGTTTCACATGCACCTGATTATGAAAATGAATCCAAATGGTCGAGCCTGCTTACCTGGCTCGCTGGCGCGGAGAGAGACATCCATTGCCCGCGCTGCAATTCGTCCCTGAGCAGATTACTAGATGGCACCACTGTCAGACGGTCGTCAGCGCCTCTGGCGGCAATAGCGCCAACCGATGGGAAGTCGCGGCAGGCGGACATCCGGGAGTGCCCGGTTCAGTCGTTCGGTCAGGTTCAGTAGGGGCAGGATGCCTCCCATCGTGTTGTTTCGCGGTTTTAAGCCTATTAATGCGCCTGACTCCTTTTTCCGTGAACAAGGATTGAAAAAAGGGAGAAAGCTTCTCGAAAGCACGCATGTGTATGCGACGAAAGAGACGTATGGCCGAGACATTTCGGCTAAGTACCCTGCGCAGCAAGGTAAGAGCGTGTACGACGCCACGATTCAGGTAAAGGAACGATTGAATGCAGTTTCATTTGATAACGGCTGCTAATTAATTGCAGCAAATGTTCTATAATTTATTTCTATTTATGCAGCTGAATCCCGTGTCGCGCGAGATCATCGACAGCACTTGCAACTGCCGCTACGGCGCCCGCGGCGACTATAAACACGCCGCCGCGGTCACCTTGTTCGTCAGTGAGGATGAAGTTGCGACGTGCACGAGTCTTCCTCAAGCTTGGGGAAAACCATTGGGAAAGCCAAGACTGAAGGACAAGGCTCCCATCAGTGAACTTTTTGGAGGTGTGTTCTTAGCAGTGGCGTAGTCAGGAACATAAACCGCATGTAAGCGATTTGGCGAGCGTCGAGACAAGCGACGGCGACGTGGACCCGCTTTCGCTCGGCATGAAAGCAACTGGAGCAAGTGACCAATGCGTTGAGCGGCGTTTTCTAGAAATCCAAAAACCAAACGGCGCGACGAGCGGCAGTGAGAAATTCAGTTGCTCGTCGCTGATTCTCATCACTTGTTGAGGTCGCTCGTCGTTCGCTTAATTGCTTACGTGACCCCCCCCCCCCCCCCGCCTCCCCCGCTTGTCTACATTTCCTGAGGGGGGGGGGGGGGCTGAAGCCCCCCTAAGTCCCCTCCCCTGGTTCTTAGCGTGATTCGCTTGCGCGTGTTTGAACTAAATGCATTCGATGTCTGCTTCACCACTCGACCTATTGCCTTTCAGAAGACAGGGTCTTTGCTGGAGGGAGGCCACCAGCTTTTTTCCCGCCGTCTTATATTATAAGCCACTTCAAAGGCATAAACTCACCGTTAACAAATGTGCTGAGACAGATGAACAGGTGCCAAGTGGACCTGGAGTGCGAGAGGTTACTTCAGGACATGGTGGGTGCAGCCGTTGGAATTGTGGAGGAAGTGACCGTGCAGGAGCTTCTCCCAAGTGCAGAGATGACAGTGTACCATGCCTTAGAGGTGACGGGGACATATCCCATACTTCGCGTGGCACCGCAAGACCACTCGGCGCGCATGAGTCGACTGGAGGCCTCGTTTTTTTATAATAATATTGTGTGCTCCAGCCCCCTGAGCTTGTGCATGGCCACACTGCAGCAGTCCAAGTGTGCTAGGTAAGGTCTTATAGTGTCTTAAATGATTTTTTTTCTTCTTTGCTGTAGCAGGCATAAGGCAACTCAATTGTTATTGATACTGCAAGCCATAAGAAGCCTGCAACTAATCCTTATCTTTTGTAATTATAATAAAAATACATTTCACCCCTCTACAGGTGGTACTAGGAGCGGAAAGTGCGAATCACAAGCTCAATGTCGCACACCATTTTAAGAACCAGAAAGACTCCCGAGGACCTCTCCAAGAGCCTGCTTGGTGCGAAAGGGTTTTTGTGCGATGCTACACGTTATGGCAAGTTATATTCCAATTTCAATAGAAATTCTCCGAATTTTTAAGACCTGGTTCTACCAACATTTCCCATCCAGGCTTGCGGACCGAGCCAGTGGCGAGGAGGGCGTTTGAAATGAAAGTCGGGGCCCGTGTTGTGGAGGTACGGCATTTATTTATAGTCTTTGAGCATATGAACGAAAGTTTGGAACTGCCAATAGCCTACAAATGTAAGGCGGGTTCTTGCTAAAAAATATGTGACCTTCGTGACACCATTGTACGATACTTCAGGGATACGTACACTACCATTCTAATTTCTTAATTGTTTGCTATGGTGATAAATGCTACATGATGCTATCTGTGTCCATTCTAGGTGGGGCTGCTTGTGCACAATCAGCAGCCATGGCTGTGTGGTAGCCCTGATGGCCTTTTTGCGACCGGTGAAGGAACCGTTCTACTTGAGATCAAGTGTCCGCACTCCATCAAAGACTCTGCGGTCATAGATTCTACCGCTGAGGTTACTTTCGTGAAGTACCTCGTGTACGAAGAGGGTGGGCTGTGTTTACGGCGCACTCACAAGTATTACACTCAAGTTCAAGTCCTTATGTATGTCCTCAACCTGAGAGAGTGCTTTTTCTTTGTGCACACGAGTGTCGACAGTCTAATTGTTGCTGTGGAGAGAGACAACATTTTCTTGGAGACAGCCATCCGGCACTTGAAAGGCATCTTTTTCTCTCATTACTTGCCAGCAATTGTTAAAAAGTACTCTTCATAATCTTCCCCATTTTCATGTGGGTTTGTAGTTGTTTTTTGTCACATTTTGTAACGTCAACTTGGAAGCGAGTAATTTTCATGGTCATTTGTTGAAAAGGGGGACATTTTTTTCAATAAAGACTGCCATCTTGCACGTAGAGGAGTATTAACCCGTGTACTTATTTGTACTTAAAATAGGATAGATAAGAGTTGTCTTGCATTGCTTGACATGCAATAAGCTCATGCCATTCTTTTGAGAAGCCCTTTTATTCTTACAATTGCAAAAAAAATACAAATAAAGAAACTTTGGTGCCGACTACCAGGTCTATCTCAATGACTTTAAGCAAAGTACCAGCAGATGTAGTTTGTTAGAGCATTCAATTCCTGGTCTATAAAAGTTTTCTGTTTCTTGTCGTTCTCAGTCACGTGGGTTCCGTATCTGGTTAGTTGGACGAAAAAATAACACGTTTCAACCTGGAATATGCGAGAAAATACCGTTGAGGCAAAACAAGGTGTGACAATCCTGCATTTTTCGTAAACAACTTCCAGCGGCGTGGAGAGATCAAAACAATGTTTCACCGCATACCAGAAGTGACGACATTCAAGATGACTGCGTTCTTGTGGAAAAGGTGTGTACAGTATAAGCTTGTTATAACAGACCTTGGTTTTGACGAAGATTGTGGTCTGTTGTAAAAGGAGTATGTTGTATGCAGATATGAAGTTTAGTCAATGGCGCACATAGAAAAACCAACCGAACTTCACAAATCGGTATGTTATATCCAAATGTCTGTTGTAACCAGGTCTGTTATAATGAGCTTAGACTGTAGTCGGTGACAGGCTTGAAACAACATGATTTCACACGTTTGGTCTCGGGCTCATGGCTGTGATGCAATTTTGGCGGGTTGCAAGTTAGCCATAATGCAGCACATATGAAAAACATCACTCATTACAGGTATAAGGGAAATTGGCACCCGAGCGTTCGAATGTTGTACACTTTGATTCGCTGAATCATTCGCTCCACATGAATACGGACTTGAGCAATGTTGTAGCTCTGTTGCACCACTTGGCAACTGAACTGCCCATTCCCTGAAAAAAAAGGAGGCATGACAAGCACAGCATTACTGCCCTCTACGCCAGCCTTAATACCCGGAAAGTCCTTGTCTGCTAGTATCACGTCCCCTGGCTCAACCAAGTTCAAAAACTCTGAATCTACAGTAATATGGAGGTCGGAGCAGCGTCCGCCATAGGCCTTGGAATGAAAACAAATCATACCATTTGGAGTTACTGCGACCAGAAACTTCAGAGTGTAGCCTGATCTGTATGCAGAATACAAGGCACGCTGCTGAGCCACAGTGCCTGGCTCCTCTGTGCGAACTTCAGTACAATCAATGATCATTTTGCACCCTGGGTAGTGTGCCTTGAAGCACTCGGGCAGCCATGGACAGGATGATCGAAGATGGTGGGCGAAAAATCCACTTCTCAGTTGCAGCAGACAGTTGATGCAAGCACAGTACGAAAATGCCGTGACTGCTGTGGTGCGGTGTATACAAAACAACACTGCAAGTGATGAGTAGCTCATCCCTAGTTTCATTTTCATCAGAAACAAGAGGAGCTTGTTTGCAATTGATGTGTCCACTGATCGTTCTGAACCTACAGGAAGCATATTCAGAAGCAGGGAAAACACGGCTGTGGTCACACTGGACAAGTCCTCCAATGACGTAGGAGAATGACGGACACTCTCGTTGCCTTGGAAGCACCCTGTCCTTCGGTCAGGACCAGATTGCCGTGACGACACAGACGGTACCTTGGGGTGCGTAATCTGTGTTGAGCCACTGCCATCTTGCTGGGTACAAATGTAGACCGAAAACTGCCCCTTGCAGATCTCCATGTTGTCGGTCTGAGAACCCTACAAGTATATGCATTTGTCACGACTGGTGCAAATAATAAAGTGGCATGTCAAACAGTAAGTTCATAACAATAGGGAGTTTTAGTGAGCCGTTTTGAGGCAAACGGTTCACCACCACCGATTCACTTATTCAACTGTGAATGCGTGCGGAAATTGCAGTCAACTCTGGAATAGTTTTACTGAACCGTCACGGTTAGCGGTTCGAGAACTAGCGTAAGAGATGAAGATTTGCCTAGCATCATGGCGGATGAAGCAGGACGAGCAATGGAATTGACATCTCAAGGCGGCCCAAAGAAGCTGTGGTATTGTTTCGAAGCGAAAGGTTTGTCTACAAATTATTTGCCGACCCGTGCTGTTGCACTATTCCGATGAATTTAATCTCCTCGGACCGATGGGGCATTGCGGCCGCCAACACGGGGCCGACATTGTAGACCGTGTATTTCAATAGATGCGAATAACTGGTAAAATGGCACCTTGAAGGCTATTGCCTAGCTTTTTGTTGTTGTTGTCCTGCTTTACATACACATGAAATTGCCGCTGGCAGGCATCGCACAAACTAAAATGAGGTGCTTTCCTTCAAGAGCTCTGAAAGCAAACGTAGTGCGCAACCAAATAGGCTCTTCGAACATCATGTACAATTACTTGGAAGTGAGCATATGTACCTACTCGCCAGCTCGATTGCATCCTTTGCGTACGCCATGGTGTTTATTTTAGGTGGAGTTAATTTTGAAATTGACAAGATTATTTCAAAATGTTAAAACTGCAAAGATGTCCTATATCATGCAACGTCCCCAATAAACGCTGGGGCTTCAGCGACTCACTAATGTTCCGAGTCATCTTCGTTTACGCTGGTCAAGTGCAGCGAATAAAACAATCTAAAAACCGACCTAAAGCTTTTTCAAGCGCGGTCCGGTCATCTCGAAGCAGCTTGCAACACATCAATTTTCACAAAGTCCTGAACAATTCAAATGTGCAGGCGCAGTAGAGTCGGCGAATGGTTTGGGGCAAATGGGTCGCGTCAAAAAGACCCACTAAAACTCCCCAATGATCTACAAGACGTTGCCGCACAAGTCTTTGCGCTATACTTTGTGTCACCTAATGTCGGGCACAGCGGTTGCTACGAGCCATCGGAGCCAAACCAAAACCGTTTCCCCTTGTGTCCGCTGCGTCCGGACGTAAGGTGAAACGGAGTAGTGTCCCATGAGGTCGTGTAAACCACAATGTGCATGCGCATTTGTTTGTTTGTTTTTGTTTTAGATATCTGGTTGCATATATTTTAGATAACTGTTAGGACATTTTCGCACGCCACAGTAAAAGCAATATGTATGTGTACCCTTACAAATTCCACGTTCTGCTGATTAGAGTTCAAGGAATTCGATTACTAGTAACTTCAACTTGGTTGATACAGAAATCTTACCACTGAACGCTGTGCTGTTTCACTGGATTCTGCAGCACTGTCTAGCAGGCCGTCCTGCCGATCCTGTGTGCCGATAGAGTTTTGATGCCAAGCTGGGCCTGGGCTGCATAAGCATTATGAAAATTAATAAACAGCTTGCTTAAGTCGGTAGTCAAACATCACGGTAGAAAACACATCCGGAGTCGAATTTCTTTTCTCACTGAAATATTTCCTGCCTAAGTTTGCATATTGTAAATATCAACCATTCGAAACACAGGCCAGGTGCCACTTCGGTCACTGCGAGGGAAGGGTAAGAAAGCTAAGGAGGTAAACTGAGCACTGAAGCGATAATTGAAACTATTTTGAGACTTTACCTGTCAAGCCTTGATGCTTGGTCCTGGAGGATCCCATCTGTTTCACTAATCTCCGGGTCATTAGTCTGATCTTCCTAAAAAACAGACAGATTTTCCATAATCCATGTGAATACCATAGTGATGCGACAAAGAGCCAAGTTGACAAACAATGAGAAAGACTGTGCACCCCAAGACTTCAGACTAGTGTCGCTTCAACACCTGTTGTTAACCTAACATATGAGTGTAGTAATTACAAAAAAAGAAAAACGCAAAAAATAAAGTAGAAGAGCAGAGCCCACGCTGGCAGGCGGAAATGACGAGGATCTCTCATGCCGATGAGGCGGTGACCGGTGGAACCTGGGGCGGGAAAAGCACCGGAATGAGACCCGTCTGACACGAGTGACACTTCGAGCCGCACTGATTTACTAATGGTCAACAGCGTGGGGCTGCGCACCCTGGGGGGCGGCCAGCCTGAGCGCACGGGCGCCAGTGGTTGGTTTGTGGCACCATTTATGTCGTGTAGAGCACTTTAACAAAAAAGTTAAATACTACAGTGAGCACATTGTTGTTGTTTTTTTTTTTTTTAAATAACCATGAAGAGCTTTCAGCTAAGTTAAAATAACAACAGCCCGTTGTGCCCCTCAGAAGTGTCCACGCCTCACTGACTTGGGTCGGACAAATCCTAATGTTGCATTTGACACTTGTTGATGCAAGAGCCTTACCACGGAAGGTTGTCTCTCTTCTCTGAATTCAACGGCTGTACATAAGAGCTGCAGGCCCTCATGCCCACCTCGGCTGCTGCTGCCACTTTGTTTCTCCTTGTGCTTGGGATTCCAGTCAAAGACGAAGCAGGAGCCCCCAGACTCGATGCTTGTCTGCTTGCTACTCTGTGATGCCATCTGCAAACAATATTAGATTGATGCGAGTCACAAACAGAACCTTCTGTAGCTATTCATGCAGTGCCCGTGCAACCAGGATCATAAGCTGGACGATCGCCTAACCCGGTAGCACGGTGCTTCCCCATTAAAAACATCAAATATTGCGCGGTGCCCCGACCCCCAGCGGATTTTTGCAATGACACAAGCAATTTTGATTCCGGTGTACAAACAATAATCCAAAAATTGGTGTTCAAATTTCAATTGCGGTTAATATTGCCGCGCGCGCAGCTGCCAAGTAGGCAGCGCGGCCGTAGCCTAACGGTTATCGTGTTTGCTTCCCACGCGATGAGCCAGGGTTCGATTCCTGGGAGAGAAGTGTCTTATATTTATTCTTTCTACTTTCTCGCAAGGTCGAGAACTTTCTCGTTTCACCGAGTTAAGAATGTTCTACGCCCCGAACGTTCTAGGCCGGATGTTCTAGAAACCCACGCCGATACAAAAGGTTCTCCGCGTGGCGAGCCGGGACGAGTTTCGCCCCAGCGTTCGACTCTGCTCTTTCGCCGACTTCGACGCCCGCGACGCTCTTCTGTTATCTTTTGTTTCCTTCTTTATTTTTTTGGGCACAAGTTCGCCAGATTAAACGTTTAGTTTACTCAGTTATTCGCCGCCTCATCACTTGTCATTCGTGACATTTTGGTGGAGGTGCTGGGTATGCCGCGACGGCGCGAGTCTTCTCAGGGTCGGGGCGGACGCCTTCGTTACTAACCACGTGGCCTAGAAACTTCAGTTTGTCATAGGCGAACCGGCACTTTGACGCCTTGAGGGTGAGCCCGGCGGTCTGTATGGCTTGGAGAACAGCTCGGAGTCGTCGCAAGTGCTCGTCGAAGTCAGTTGAAAACACTACGACGTCGTCAAGGTAGACCAGACAGCTCTGCCACTTCAGCCCTGCCAGTACGGTGTCCATGACACGCTGGAACGTTGCTGGCGCCGTACATAGTCCGAAGGGCATCACTTTGAACTCGTACAGTCCGTCCGGCGTGACGAAGGCTGTCTTTACTCGGTCCCGTTCGTCGACTTCGATCTGCCAGTAGCCGCTCTTCAGGTCCATCGATGAGAAATATCGAGAGTGGCGCAACCGGTCTAGAGTGTCGTCGATACGGGGAAGCGGGTAGACGTCTTTCTTCGTCACCGCGTTCAGCTGCCGGTAGTCCACGCAGAACCTAAGCGTTCCGTCCTTCTTCTTAACCAGCACGACTGGAGAGGCCCACGGACTATTTGAAGGTTGGATTATGTCGTCTCTCAGCATCTCTTGAACTTGCTCCTGGATTACCTCCCTTTCTTTAACGGAGACTCTGTACGGCGATCGATGCACAGGGCGCGCGTCGTCCTCGGCAACGATGCGGTGCTTCGCAACGGCGGTTTGGCGTACCTTCGACGACGTCGCAAAGCAGTCGTGGTATTCGGCGAGGAGGTTAAGCAGCTGCCGTCGTTTCGGGCCCGGAAGCTTAGGGTCAATGTCGAGCCGCGCTGGCGACGTACTGCCTTGCTGAGGTGCTGAGGTTTCGTCATTAATCGTGGCGATTTCGGCGGCGTTTCGAAGTTCCTCGACGTGGCCCACGGCTGCACCTTTCGTGAGGTGTTGCGTTTCATTTCGGAAGTTCGTCACGAGGACCACACTCCGCCCATCCTGAAGTTCAGCTACTCCTCTTGCGACGCCTATTCCTCTTCCTAAAAGCAATTGAAGGTTGCCTTCCAGGACAACCTCGCCGCAGGTAGCTGAATCGGCCACGACGGGTACGACAACACTTGATCGCGGCGGCAGGTTCACGTGGGCGGCGGCGACTCGGACGGCGGCTGACGCTGTTTGGGGTTTCTCTGAAGGTGGAACAGGCTTCCGCAGCGTCAATCTGTTCTCACCCAGGTCAATGACGGCGCCGTATTCACACAGAAAGTCCATGCCAAGAATGACATCTCTGGAACAGTCTTGTAGAACGACGAACTTTACCGGACACGTCTCGCCGTGAATCTCGACGCGAGCAGTGCACCTTCCGACGGGCGTGATGAGATGTCCTCCTGCGGTTCGTATTTGGGGTCCATCCCACGGCGTCATGACTTTGCGAAGGCGGCGAGAGAGCCTCCCACTCAAAACGGAGTAGTCTGCTCCGGTGTCGACGAGTGCCGTCGCGTCTTGGCCGTCGATGATAACGTTGAGGTTATTCGAAACTCGTGCAGAAACGCCGTTTCGGGGCGTTGCGGCGTTAGAGTGGGAGCGCTCAGACGATCTTGGAGGATCTTGGCATCGTTCGTCTTCGGCAACACCACCTCCCGGCATTCCCAGCGCCGAAAGACAAGAAGGCCGTGCGAAGATTCCTCGGACTTTGTGCCTACTATCGACGCTTCGTTCGGGATTTCGCAAGGATTTCCGCACCGCTCACAAACCTCACGAAGGACGCCGAGAAGTTCGAATGGGCCGAGGAGCAGCAGCAGGCATTCAACGAGTTGAAGCGAAGACTCCAGACACCTCCTGTCCTTGGACACTTTGATCAGGATGCGGAAACCGAGATTCACACGGACGCTAGTAATGCAGGACTTGGAGCGGTACTGGTTCAAGTACAAGAAGGAACCGAGCGAGTCATCGCCTACGCAAGTCGGACATTGTCCACGGCGGAGAGAAATTACTCCACGACTGAGAAAGAATGCCTTGCCGTCGTCTGGGCAATCACGAAACTTCGTCCATACTTATACGGGAGCCCGTTCCGTGTAGTCACGGACCACCACTCGCTCTGCTGGCTTGCGAACCTCAAGGACCCGTCAGGACGCCTCGCTCGATGGAGTCTCCGACTACAAGAGTTCAACATGACCGTGGTCTACAAATCAGGCCACAAGCACAGCGACGCCGACTGCCTGTCCAGAGCTCCCGTCGAAACACCTTCCGGCAGCAGCGACGACGATGACGACGAGTGTTTCCTGGGCGCAGTGAACACCGACGACATGGCCCGACGTCAACGAGACGATCCTGAGCTGCGCGCACTAATAGAGCACCTGGAAGGGCGCGGAAGTGCCATACCACGTGTTTTTTTCACGCGCCCTACCGACCTTTGCCATTCGACAAGGTGTGCTCTACAAAGATAACTTCGGGAACAACAACTCGCCGTGGCTGCTGGTAATCCCCACCAACCTTCGGGAGGAGATCTTCCAAGCCTGCCACGACGACCCAACGTCTGGACACCTTGGTTACAGCCGGACACTGGCCCGTATCCGTGAAAAGTATTACTGGCCCAAGCTCCCCAAGACCGTCCACGATCATGCCACGAGTGCCAGCGACGCAAGAAGCCTCCGATGAGGCCGGCCGGACTTCTGCAGTCAATTCCTCCGCCAACAGCACCTTTCCAGCAGATCGGAATGGATCTACTTGGCCCTTTTCCGCCGTCGACGTCGGGAAATCGCTGGATCATCGTCGCCACAGATTATCTCACGCGGTACGCCGAAACGAAAGCCCTTCCTTCCGGGACTGCTGTGGAAGTTGCGAAGTTTTTCATTGAATCCATCGTCCTCCGGCACGGCGCTCCCGAAGTCCTGATCTCAGACCGTGGATCCTCGTTCATGGCCCAGCTGACTCAAGAAGTCCTTCGTCTGAGCCACACCAGCCATCGTCGCACCACGGCGTACCACCCGCAGACCAACGGGCTGACGGAAAGACACAACAAGACCATCGCCGACATGATCTCCGTGTACGTCGACGTGGAGAACAAGACATGGGACGAGGTGTTGCCGTACGTCACTTTTGCCTACAACACGGCCGTGCAAGAGACCACCGGGGTTACACCCTTTCAACTGGTTTATGGTCGCAAAGTGACGACAATGCTGGACGCGATGTTACCCCACGTACCGGCCGTCGACGGAAGCGACGATGCCCAGGTGGTTGCCCAACGGGCAGAAGAAGTCCGTCAGCTCGCCAGACTCCGGATTCAAGCCCAGCAACGTATCGACACTGGCCGCTACAACCTTCGTCGTCGGGACGTCCACTTCCAGCCCGGAGACAGGGTGTGGGTGTGGACACCGATCCGCCGCCGTGGTCTCAGCGAAAAACTCTTGAAACGCTACTTCGGACCCTACAGAGTACTTCGTCGACTCGGGGATCTGAACTACGAGGTGATGCCCGACGGTACACGGACTTCATCACGGCGCCCACCGCGACCTGAAGTCGTCCACGTCGTGCGCCTGAAGCCGTACTACGCTCGATAGGACTGCGGACCTTATGTGTTCCGAATGACGCTTTAGTTTGCCGTTCTTCTTATCTGCTTTGTTTCGTTTTGTGTTGCATCGGGGCGATGCACGTTTTTGAAGGGGGGGGGGGGGGGGGTTATGCCGCGCGCGCAGCTGCCAAGTAGGCAGCGCGGCCGTAGCCTAACGGTTATCGTGTTTGCTTCCCACGCGATGAGCCAGGGTTCGATTCCTGGGAGAGAAGTGTCTTTTATTTACTCTTTCTACTTTCTCGCAAGTTCGAGAACTTTCTCGTTTCACCGAGTTAAGAATGTTCTACGCCCCGAACGTTCTAGGCCGGATGTTCTAGAAACCTACGCCGATACAAAAGGCTCTCCGCGTGGCGAGCCGGGACCAGTTTCGCCCCAGCTTTCGACTATGCTCTTTCGCCGACTTCGACGCCCGCGACGCTCTACTGTTATCTTTTGTTTCCTTCTTTATTTTTTTGGGCACAAGTTCGCCCGATTAAACGTTTAGTTTACTCAGTTATTCGCCGCCTCATCACTTGTCATTCGTGACAATATGGTCAAGAGTGAATCAGTCGGGCAAGAAACCGTTGGCACAAAATAATGCATGCAACGAGGAATGACTGTTTATATTGACAAGAGCAAGCTTTTTGTTTTAGCAGTTTCTCATAACGAGGGCAGAGTTTAGACACCGCAATTCTTAGTTCCGGTTCGATGCGGAGCAGTGACCAGTACTTTGTTTTCGTTCATGCCGTCGCAGAGAAGCCAAGTTCATATTTCTTTTTAGTTCTCGAGGCGCTTCACGACCTCCAGCTGAATCTGTCGCGACTCACAGTCTGAGAAACACTGCATAGCATAATAACAGTTAGCTTTAAGTGCAGATGTTGTCCCCGCAGGGGGCACCTGGGAAAGCAGGTGTTTGGAGAGTGGCGTCTCCACGGACCCCGAGCCACGCAGGGGGCGCCTGCACCTTAGGTGCTAGGTGCTTGGTGAGTAGCGTCACCACGGACTCCAGCCTCGTGGGCCTCTATACCCACACGCAGGGGCACATACTTTAGTAGGTGCTTGGTGAGTGGCGTCACTACGAACCCCGAGTCATGTGGGTTCGCCCACCCACGTCTGGCTGTGCGTGGCTTAACCCGTGTCCGGGGAAAAGGGGACCCTGGTGGTTGAGCTGAGCCCGGGGTATGTTTGGACCCTTCGGGGCCCCCCGGGCGAGGCAATACACCGCTTCGGCCCCTGCTTCTCGTAGACGGGTGTCCTGGCTTGGCCCGACCAGGATGATTCAGTCAGTCGCCTCTTCTACCCTCTTCTTCCTTCTTTCACTTTTCCTCCCACCTCTTTCTCTTTTCTTCTACACTCTCTTCCTTCTTTTTTCCCCTTCTTAGGCGGCAAGGGCCAACCTTGAGTGGAAACAGGCCCTGTCCCCGCTACCACACTAGGGTATAGTGCCCGGGCAGCATGGTAGAGTACTTGTGTCAGCCAAGCCTTTCTTGCTATGGCACATTACCAACCCCCTTGTTGGGCTCCGTGGTGGGCGGTGCACCCGGGCACTGAAATTTCTTCCCATCTGCATGGGTACCAAAACTAAACTATCTGATCGGGCCCTGAAAAGGACCCGCACCGAAGCACTACCAACATTTCTCTCGTCGGACAATATAAATGATCATTTTATAAGATTTTTTGTTCTCCACTCTGAAGATGCATCGAAACCACATTCAAAAATGTCTCCGTTCCTTGTTGCCAAAGTGCTTCAAGGCACGCTAGGAGCAAAGTATAACGCCAAAAAGCTTTTCTCGTGCGACCTTCTTGTGGAGGTTTATGAGAAATACCAAGCTACGGCTTTAATGAATTTTCAGACGATCCAAAATCTGAAAGTGACAGTGTCAGCTAATCGAACACTGAACACCATCCGCGGCGTGGTCGCGGAAGACGATTTGATCGACAGTACCGAGGAAGAAATGGTAGAAGGTCTGCAATCCCAAGGAGTTGTTGCTGCAAAGCGCATCACAATCCGGCGAGATGGTGATGAACGACCCACAAAACATGTCGTTCTGACCTTCGAGAGGCACACTTTGCCGCAGTCTATTAAGGCAGGCTACATTAATTTAAAGGTGCGACCTTACGTCCCAAATCCACTCCGCTGCTTTCGGTGCCAGCGGTATGGTCACGGATCGCGCACTTGCCGCGGTCGTGAGACATGCGCTAGGTGTGGTGGCAGGGACCATACCGCTGATGGCTGCAAAGCTGAAAACAAATGTGCCAATTGCAGTGGCAACCATCCTGCCTACTCTAGATCATGTGAGCGCTTCAAAAAGGAAAAAGAAATTCTTGCACTCAAGGTTAAAAAGAACATAACCTACCAAGATGCAAAGCGTCGCCTCTCCGCTTTCCAGAGGGGCTCTTTTGCTGAGGGGGTGTCCAGTAGGGGACCTGCACCGTCCAAGGTATCAGTGGCAACTCAGGTGCCTCTTGGGAACCATGGGAAACCACTCCAGTCCTCTACGCCCAGGTTGAAGCTCTCTCTCCCTGGGCATTCCCTTTCGGCTGCCAAGGGAGCCGAGGCCCCCAGTTGTTCCAAAGACCCGGGTGCCACCGAGGCAATGGAGGTGACTCCATTGCCCACACCTTGCAGGTCGTCCTCGGAAGAGAACGAGCGAGCTTCTCGTTCGTCCTCTCAGAAGAGGACTTCCTCACCCAAGAAGCCTTCAGCTTCAGGGGGGAGCACACCAGCTCACTCTCAGTGTCAGAACAGGCAGGCAATACCTGTCCGTGGTTCAAGGACTTCCTCTGGTGAGCAGCGGCATTCCCGCCAAAACTCGCTGGAGAGGTCCTCCTCATCCAAAGTGCAGCATCGGGCTGCCCCTTCAGGATCTCAGGGGCAGGACCAGAGGGACTCGGGCAATGTCACGCCCAGTATCTCCCCTGCCTCTTCAGTGGGGGGCGGTCGTGGACGGGGCTGTCCACCCCGTTCTGCGGACCTACCCAAACCTCCAGGAAAAGCCTCGTCCGAAGAGGTAGAGGCGATGGACGAGGGTACTGATCCGCCTACTCCTGCGTCTGACCATGAAGACATGGAATGGCAAACCCCAAACCGTAAATCTAAAGGGAAGAAACCTGTGACTGCTCCCAAATAGATTAGATCAATTTACCTCTTTAATCGCGGGCATTAATTTTTTTTTTCTTCCTCCCTTTTTATTTATTTATTCGCGTACTTTTTACCTAAATGAGAAACTTGCATTTTATGCAATGGAACTGTCGAGGTCTTTTACCCAACATCGATGATGTTAATTATTTTATGGATGAGCTTCGGCCTATTGCCCTCTCTTTAGAAGAATCTCATCGTCAAACACATCATACCCAAATTTTGCGACGTCACCAAGTGTTCCGCAAAGATCGCCTGAACTCCTGTTCTGGTGGCGTAGCAGTGGTCGTGCAGAGTGGGGTTGCCGGCTCGGAGGTTCCTCTCTGCACACCGCTCGAAGCTGTAGCGGTACGTCTTCTTTTAGACCGCCTCATAACAATTGTGTCCATTTATTTTCCACCAAGCGTTCCACTGCAACTTCACGAATTCCAAGGGCTTGTAGGGCAGCTTCCTCAACTCTTCTTAATTTAAGGAGATTTTAATGCCCATCACCCCATGTGGGGCAGTACTCGCCTCGACTCTCGAGGCCGAGTAATTGAGCGGTTTTTATTATCATCTAACTTGTGTATTTTTTAACGGGAGAGAACCTACTTTTTTTAGTTCTGCTCACAACTCATTTACATCTATTGACCTTTCTATTACTTCACCTTCATTACTTCCAGGCTTTTCATGGAAGGTTTTTAATAATCCTTTTGGGAGCGATCACTTACCTATTGTTTTAGAGAGTACTGTCTCTCTTCCGACTCTTTTAACACGAATGCCCCGATGGAACCTAGAGAAGGCAGATTGGTCCATTGTTCAATTAGAGGCACTGATTGATTCTTCTATAATCTCAAACTTGAACCCAGATGAAGCAACACTGTATGTCACAGAGGTTATATAAGCGCTGCCACATGGAGTATTCCTCAAACGGCTGGTCGTCTTCCTAAGAGATGCAAGCCATGGAGGAATGATGACTGTAAAACAACACGAAAGTTCCAGAACAAAGCTTGGTGCATCTGTCGCAGGTACCCAACTTTTAGGAACTTGCTTGAGTTTAAGAAAAAAAGAGCAAAAGCTCGCTGGACAAGACGCCAGGCAAAAGGAAGCTCCTGGAGAAAGTATTTGACGTCCGTGAGTAGTTTTGCATCTACGAAAGAAGCGTGGGATCGGCTTAGAAAGGTTAGGGGTGACTACTTACCCTTTAGAATTCCCCCCTTCCCTGCATCATCTTCAACGTCTCTGAAAGATCAAGCGAATGTTCTTGGGAAGCATCTTCAGGACGTTTCTAGTTTACACAACTGCAGTGAAGCCTTTAAAAAGTTCAGTTCAACAGCAGAGAAACAGCCAATCGTTCTGTCTGGTGCTCGTGACGCTCCGTACAACAGGCCTTTTACACTCTCTGAGCTCGAAGTGGCTCTCAGTGTAAAGAAGCAGTCTGCTCCTGGACCAGACAATATTTATTATGAGATGCTAAGGAACCTGTCACCTGATTCTCTAGGCAGTTTGTTGACCTTTTATAACTCATTGTGGCGCACTGCTCTGCATTCCCCGAGATTTGGAAAAGAGCTCATGTAATCGCTCTTCTGAAGCCTGGCAAAGATTCTTCTCAACCAACCAGCTACCGACCCATTGCGCTGACAAGCTGCTTGGGAAAAACCTATGAAAGAATGATTAACCGACGTCTCCTTCATTTCTTGGAGACTGAGAATGTGTTTGATATTAATCAGTGCGGTTTTCGAGCTGGTCGTTCCACCCTAGACCACTTAGTCCGCCTTGAAACCTCTATTCGTGAGGCATTCGTACACCGCCAGGTTTGTCTCTCTGTGTTCTTTGATCTGCAAAAGGCGTACGATACGACGTGGCGCTATGGGATCCTGCGGGATCTGTATGCTTACGGTGTTCGGGGTCGCATGTTGCGATGTATACCAAGCTTCTTAACGGGACGTACTTTCCAAGTCCGTCTGGGCTCCACCTTATCCGATGTGTTTTCTCAAGAAAGTGGTGTCCCTCAGGGAGGGGTGCTTAGTGGCACACTTTTTGCAGTTAAAATCAATAGCCTGGCTAAGGTGATACCACCGACAGTATCTTATTCTTTGTATGTGGATGATGTGCAAATTTCAGTTTCTTCTTGCAATCTGCATAGTTGCGAACGTCAACTGCAACTGACAATCAACAGGATGAGCAAGTGGGCAGCCGAAAATGGGTTTCGTTTCTCTCCCGACAAAAACGTATGCGTTCCTTTTTCGCTGCGTTGAGGGTTGTCACCGGATCATACCTTGCATTTGAATAACCTTCCCATCACTGTAAAGGAGGCGCATAAGTTTCTAGGCGTGATATTCGACAAAAAGCTCACATTCGTACCCCACTTGAAAGAACTAAAACAAAAATGCCTATGATCTTCCAATATTCTTAAGGTGCTGTCGCACACAACTTAGGGGTCTGACAGACGATGCCTGCTGCAAATTTATAACTCTCTAGTGCGGTCCCGGTTGGATTACGGTGCACCGGTATATGCGTCGGCACGACCATCTGCTTTGAAGATGCTAGACCCAATCCACCACCTGGGGCTGTGTCTAGCCACAGGGGCTTTTCGCACGTCGCCAGTGCTGAGTCTTTATGCTGAAACGCATCAGATGTCCCTTGAGCGACGCAGACAATATCTTATTCTCTGCTATGCCTAGAAAGTTTATAGTGATCCGCGCCATCCTTCATTCTCCGCTCTGCAGACCTCTGCATCATTGCGCCTTTTTGAGAATAAGCCCAGTATTGTTCGACGCTTAAGCCTTCGGGCTGAGAGCATGGCAAGGTCGCTGCACCTTTCTTTTGATAGGCCTCCTTTGTTGAGAAGGCCTTTAGGGTTCCTCCTTGGGACTTTTTGCCAATCTTTTGTGATTGGTCATTGTCAAAGTACACCAAAAAGGTTGTTCCTCCTCTTGTTCTCTTGCGGGAGTTTGCAGAGCTAGAGCAGAGTGACTATCTCCACTTTTACACTGATGGCTCGAAAACATCGACTTGCGTAGGCTGTGCAGTTTGTTCCCTTGCTTTCAGTGAAGTTACGCAACTCAACCCTCTAGCAACTAATTTTACTGCTGAATTGTATGGTATCCTGATGGTTGTTGAATATATTTTAGAAAACAATATTAACAAAGCAGTTCTGTTTGTTGATTCCCAAAGTGCTCGCTTAGCTATTTCATTATTACCAGACAGCAAGAACGCTCTTGGGCAACAGGTTCGTTTTCAGATAAACAAAGCTTTCCATCTAGGACAACCTATAAAATTCTGCTGGGTGCCCAGTCATGCGGGCATTCCTGGTAATGAGAATGCAGACCACCTTGCACTTTCGGCAAAAAAACTACACGGAAACGTCTTTTGGCCTTCCACACCAAGACTTCAAGCCAGCCTTAAACAAGTCAATTATTAAGTTATGGCAACTGGATTGGTACTGTTCCGTTTCTCCGGGAGAATCGACGAAACCGGAGACCGACGTTTATTTGGCAGCGGTTATTGTTCGGCAGCCGGAACCAAAAAAGCTCAAAGCTTGCCGGCGATGCCGCTTATATCGGCAGCAAGCACCAGAGGTACACCCCCCTGACTCAGCAGTTCTGCTGCGGCCGCGACAGCGATAAGCAATAACATCGCATCGTAACAGTACACACAGATCGATAACAAACTTCACATTATTAAGCCCAACTTAGAAGCATGGGAGAGTTCTTCCCATAAGGACCGCCGTTTGAAAGTCATTTTGTACCGCTTGAGAATTGGTCATTCTCGATTGACTCACCTGCACTTGCTCTGTGGTGAAGATGTAAAGCTCTGTGAAAAGTGTGGGAAAATGTTAGCTGTCCTTCACATCCTTTGCAATTGTAGATTTTTTTATCATCAACGTCGAAAATATTTTCCTGAACTTTTCAGAAACCACCTCCCATTTCATCCTTATTGTTTGCTTGGCGACAGACCTTTGGTACCATTTGCTCGAGTTTTAAGTTTACTACATGCGATTGGCTTTTTGCACCAGATATAGATAGATAAGTTGAGACGAAACTGCTAGGCTCCTTAAATTAACTTTCTTGGCGCAATATGGCCATAGTTGCTCTTGCGCCATTAAACCCTAATCATCATCATCGTACAGATGTTGTTGACTTTGAAATCAATGTAATAAATATCTGCAATTCAAATATTCAAAAATTGTAACTTTTTCGGAGAAATATACAAGGATGTCAAATTAACTACTGAAGGTCAATGATACAATAACCACTGAAGTTATAATTAAAGCTGGTCGAAACTTCACCTGTCAAACCTTGACGCTTGGTCCTGCGGAATGACAGAAGCCCTCATGCACACTGCTGAAAAGAGTGTGGGGAGGTACGCAGGATGGGCTGCGATGTTCCTGTTGGCATTATTGACAAAATGCTCTGAACAGATCCTGGAGCTGCTGTTTGGTACCCATCCTGAGCCATCTGGGCTGCAAGAGTAATCCAAATACATAGTCACATTAATTTTTAATTGCAGGTTAACACTCGTGAAGGACTCAAATACGGCACAAGGAGTATCTTTTTGTAACTCTTGTTTTCATAAACTTAGTAGAAAAAAAAAAAACTTCTGATGAACACAGACAAAATTGACACAAAAGCCACTTTTTCTTCGCGAACAAATTCCGTAGGGCCATTTTAACCAATTTGCTGTCGATTAAAGACATCGCGAAGTGACAAAATACCGATCATCTATCAGAATTCTGCGTCAAGGCGGCAAAGAACCGAAAAAACAGGAGCTTCTCGGTTCGAATATGTTGCGAATTTCCTTCACCCCGCTCTGTTTGCGGCAGAAGTCTTCCTCGGGTTGACTCAGTTTTTCTGAGTTATATATTTTTTGCACCGGTGAATTCGGAGAGCAGTCTACAAGAATAGCAACCCGTATACTTGGTACGACCGCAGAGCTCTTCACCAAAACCTAATTTTAAGCGTCAAGCGACAGCGTACTCAAACACAGCATTATTTTGGCTTGTTGGAACACACCATTGAACGGTTATACTCACTTTACACGCCTGACAGCCGAGATCCATTTCTTACGCCGTTCCTTATCCCACGGTTGCGAAGGAAACCGGTGCAGTTTCACGTTTCCGAGTCCCTCGTTGTTATGGCAGTTCTTCACACAACAGTACCGGTACGTCTTCCGTTTCGCCTTGGTACGGCGATTTTCGTCGTCGGAAGGTTCATTATCGGCGTGCTTACTTTTCACTGGTGCCATGAAACTTGGTACGCAGACTTAACACGAGCGAAGGACCGTGGCAGAGGTAGAACGCGCCCAACGTAGCCCAACGTAAACAACGCGTACGTACGACGATACAAAGGGCGAAGCTGACGAGGCAGACTTCCCATCGCTTCCGAAGTTGGGCGATAGATGGCGCGCCCGCGAGCGAGTGGAACTCAGGCGGAGGACGTCATCAGCCACAGGAACCATTGGCGGAGGCAGCACTCAAGGTTCCGGCAAACTATCTTATACAAACACAGCTTAAAGGCAACTTGTAACCTCCCCAAGCAGAACAGTCTGAACAGCACCGCAAACAAAGACCCAACGACCCACCAACCGTCGCGCAAGATCCGTTTTTTTTTTTTGTTTTGTTTTTTTGGTTCCCGGAACTGCCACCGACGCCGACTCAATACTGGCGCTTCGAGCGGGAGCGAGGGCCGCGCTGATTGGCCCGTGCGCTCCCTGTCCTGGCACGTGGAACAGCTCTCCCTTTTAAGGCATCCGCACTACGCGCGGGGACACTGCATCATCTCCGGTCCCGGGGCAATGGCGCATTCCTAGGCGCCTGACTCACCTGCGGGTGCGGCCTTTTTCCCGCGCTTTTCCAACATTACGTGGGCCTCGGGCACTTGCGCTGGAAGCGGCTTCTCGGTGCAAGCGAGGATAGATAAAGGCCGCGGTAAAAAGTTCAAGTGGCAACGATCGGCTGGAAGAGGAATATGTACTTCTACGAGGCGATTGCCTCACTAAATTCTTGACCTGTCAAAAACTATTGTTGACAGCTAGGTACAACTGTATATGCGTCGAAATGAAGCTCTTATTTTCTCTTATAATCTGTTATGCGACATCTGCATAGAAGAAATGTACTGTAAAAGCCAGACATTTTCTCTGCTAGCTGTGGCATGTTCATTTTAGAAACACATCTTTGCCAATGGAATTTGTAAAAACGTTTTTGTCAAATAGTCGTTTTTTTCATTGCGAGCCGTTTGGGGTATAAAAGCACAATTCGTTCATGTAGAAAAAATGTGATTAATGTGGTTTTCCCGCTTGGGAGTTAAATTAGAAAGAGTGAAACGAACACAATCCAAATGAAAAAGGCCAATTGCATCAATTCGAATGGTTAATTATTTTAAATTTTGGCATACTACTAGCTTTACCAGTACATCGAGCACTTTCTCCAGTTCCGCTGGTATGACTTGTTTAGATACCGTGAGACCAGTTTCATTGCCAGTTGTAAATATTTGACTGCCAGCTAGAACAGTTTGACTGCCAGTTCAAACTGTTTTGGCGGACAGCTTGAACATTATGACACCAGTGTGGCCAGTTTAAGCTACCAGTTTTGCCTGGTTAACTACCAGTTTGAACTGTACAATTGACAGTTCAGCCAACTCAGCTGCCACCTTGGCCAGTTCCTTCTCCAAGTTCGACCAATTTCGACAGTTTGATTTCCAATTTGCCCGGTACAATTCCACTACAACCAGTTAATTTTGTGTTTGGCCTGTTCATATGCAAACGGTTTTCAAATCGTTTTTTTTTTTCAATGGGGAAAACGTGTTATTTTCATGTCTCTAGCTAAAACAGACTTCTTGCACTGCAACGTCGCTTTCTAGTGAGAGGGCTCGTGCCACAACGCACCAAAAATATGTTAAGAGAACGCTCATAGGATTAAGAAAAAGTAAAAAAAAGTTAAACGAACTATAGAGTAACAGTGGCTTTCGGCGTGCATTTTGGGTCCAATGAAATACGAGCTTGAGTCAAGGAACATTGCATAGGGGCAATTTCCTACCATTCCTTGGCTCACCCTATCTTCGATTTGGCATTTGGCAACATGCCCGAACACTGGCTGTTGCTTGTATTGAGTGGACCAGGGAATTCCTATGAACCACCATGGAACCTCAAAGCTTGGCAGAGGCATTGCTACCTTGGTCATCTCTGACCGAGGAAAATCAATAGACAACCAGGGTACATCAAATACTGCCAGCGGCCTGTTTACCCTGGCCATCTATGACCAAGGGAATTGATTGGTCAGCCAGGGAAGACGTTCCCTGATAGTTCCTTGGCTTTCTGGGGCAAGGAAAGACTGTGAAACGCCAGGCTGGCATACTGACATAAATGGCTGGCCAGTCGTGGCCAAGCTACCACAACTAAGTGCCAATCCTGGCCCCAGCTAAACCAAGCAAGTGTGCTACCTGGGTAGACTTACAATCACCGTTCTTTACCCTTTTCGGTATGCTATTTAGTACAGCAAAATTCAACATAGTTATTGTGACTTAGGCAAGTGAAAAACATGTCAATAACCAAGATTCAAATATACCCGCGATTTGTAGGGCCGTGACGTCAGGGGAAGAAAGGTTTTCAAGTCGAGCGGGCTGTAAACAAATTAACTATGCCGATCATTCGTTTCTTGCTGCTGCACGGGTGTTGGAGCGAGCTTCAAAATCCTTCATTTCGCAAAATGAAACTATATTTAGTGAGTGGGGAACATATTGAAAACCCCGGGGAGGAACAAAATAATAAATTCAATAACTACGCGAAAAATATATTCTAGCCGTGTATTTGGATTTTCTTTCTGCTGTGTTTGTTGGTGTGTTTACCATATATACGGGCGAATCGGAGACCATGAACAAAACGCCCGATTACCCATCTAAGCAATACCTACCTCCAAACGTTTTCACGAGTTATGTTTTCCCGCTTCCTTGAGAATATGCTTCCACCAACTAACCATAATGTGTTCGCTGGGTAAATGACATTCCCAGACCTAGAGTTCGAGTGACGTGTTAGTCGATAAACGTTGCTGTACTCTAAGACTGCTTAGTTTCTTTTCGGATGGCCCATCTGCCTTCGTCGGAAGAGACGCATGCTCAGGTTAGAATAAAAACACGGCCCTTCAAACGGTGTTGTACAGGTTACTCCACAAAATTAACGAAATATCGTTGCTCGTTATTTGGCCTTACAAGTAACTAGGTGCGTTACTCGTTCATTTTCTAAAAATAAGTAAATATGTTACTCGTTACTGAAAAAGTTTCTAGGTAGAAGTAACTCGTTATTAGTAACGTAACCTACATCTCTGGTTTTATGTTGACAACTTCTGTTGTGAACAAGTGCTGTGAGTTATGTTCCAAGGAGTCCCATTTTAACTTTATTTTCGATAGATACGTCCACTTGTACAAAAAATAAACGGGATTCTTGAATAAAATATTAGTCGCGTTGAGAATAAATTGCATTTGCAACATCGAGCATAACTGCTACTGGGGAAGGAAGGCGCTTAGCGCACTTCCATTAACAATCTGATAGCAAGTGAAAAGTTGTGCCTTCTCCTGGGCTCTCCTTCAATTCTTGAGATTCGATGAAACCGTTTCTTCAAATCACCCTATTTTACCAAAATACAGAGGACCAGGATTCCCAAAAGGCCGCGAATGTAAAGTGGTTCCTTCGAACAGTTCTTCCTCTAAAAAGACGCTTCAATCATTTTCGAACAAGTGGGACTGTTTTGTATATGTTACCTAGAGGTAACGTGCGAATTCACACAATTCCGTTCCTCAAAGTATTCTCTCAAGCATATTGGTTGAAACCAAAACAAAAAAAAAAGATACGTCAAAAAGAAAGTGATATTCGGACACTGATCTATAAACCGCTTTGTGGTCACTTCAAAGGCACTTCCTTGAGCATTGCTCTCTCAAGATTTGAGTCTGGGTGGTAGCCACAACTAAAATAAATTATACAAAATATGATCGGGGACACGTATTACTTACGCCGCGATTGAAAGAAAGCACTCAACTCAGAACGTCTGAACACTGCCGATAAGAACCGAATCCCGTGGGGCCTCTTACTATTTACGAGATTCGATCGTATATCTTGTTCCCTTGAATCATGCTGGACTGTCCACCCACGTGTTTTATATCGCTCAAGATCCCGACAACGTAGTTCGGTTGTCGTCAAATGGGAAGGGCGATGTCGCCGGTCGTGGCCAACGGGGCACCAGAATTGGACGCCAGGTTTACTTCCATGCCATCGTGTGTCCGGGAACCGGACTGAAATTTGTCAGAGAAAATGGCGCCTGCTCGTGGCACAGCTGCCGCCACCGCAGGGATGGGAGGGCAGTGAACGGTTCGGTCTACGTGTCTCCTGTATTCGGATGGCCAAGTCTTGGGAGGACGAACTGAATATTGAAGGAAGCCCGTGCCAAGAGACCTTTGCCCTCGCACGACGACCACGGTCGAGAAGCTATTCAATTTGGAAGGGCCTCCGTGCGCGCGACCTACCATGGTCTGCTGGGGCGCCTTTGAATTATACATGCCATAGATGGAACCCCTTTCCCTCAGCCGACTTCCCCTTCTTTCCAGACGAGCGCTGATTCATTGGCTGCTCTCCCCCCCTCCCCTCCCCCCCCCCCCCCACCCTGGGTCGACCTCCTTTCTGGTCATCGGAGAGCGTCGCTGTAGAAGACGCTGTTCCTGAAGAGACATTTCTTCTTTCGAAAGAGAAAAACAAAACGAGAACACGTTTGAGCACACGGTGGAAGTATCCGAGCGGAGGTCGAACTTAAATGGACAATTTTGAGATCGGAGCCAATCTGCTCTTCCGATGCCACGAGAAAAATGAGGGTCCATTTGGGTTGAAAGTGGATCCTAGTTGCGTATTAATGCTACTTTGCCCTTTCTTGTTCGAACTTTAGTTTGCGGACGTTTAAAGTTCTCCGACATCGTGTCGCATTTTCTTAGTTTGTTTCGACCGAGAGCCCGCATCAAATATGAATGGTGGTTCGCGTTCCTCTGATCGCGTGGAAACCTGGGGGTGGCACGCTTCTTTCTTTTTTGTGTGCGTTTATTCGTTAATGGCATCGAACGAGCCTTGTTTCGCAAAACTGAGTGAGAGCTTGATGGTTGCTAAAAAAACGCTGAGGGAGGGGGAGGGACGAGAAACGTTGTGTCCTAAAACATGCTGTCTCTTGCATAATGCACAGATGAGCGTCTTTGAGCAAATGACTCTAGCATTGCCTCGCATTTCTATAAATTCCGCTATGTTGGTCGTACTTTCGATTCCAATCAGAGGAAATGATGAAATGTATTTAGAGGTCGAAGTCTTTTCACATCACTCGTCAGACATACAGGATGCCAGGGAAGGGACCGTGGTCAATCCTTGATGGAACGTTTTTTTGAACCCATTGAAGACTCCTCAAATTTGAAAATCGTAATGCATTATCAGTATTTGCATATCTGCCCTCCCTAAAATGTATTCCTGTATTTGTATTTCCAACGACTTTTTGCCTCTTTTTAAAATATATTTCCGATGAGGATAACGATGCATTTTTACAGATACATCTGAGTATCAGTATTTTAGCTACTATTTTCATCTGTCCCCGTATTTGTATTTCCAAATACATTTTTGAGTATTTCTGCCCAACCCTGCAACACATGTCGCTGTGAAGTGCCTTTTTTACGTTTAGGAATTAGAGGAATGGAATGGAACGATTCAGCCATTCCAGGAGTGGGAATGGGCCCAGTGTCCCCATTCCCAGGAGTTGAAAGGAATTGAATTATCGACAACTCTAATTCCCCGGAATGGAATTAGAATGGAATGGGTGTGCCCATTCCGCAACACTGGTCTGCACATCCGTCTGTTACCTGAGCTGCCGAGGAAATTGTTTTTACAGTCTTATGGCTTTGGGTGAATTAGCACATTCCACTTGGACCTTTTGGAAATTTGCGAAAGCTCCTTCCGCATTCTTTATTTTTTTCTTTTCCAATTTATTTGTGTTGGGAGTTTGCACTGGTATGTAGTGTATGTATTCATCTCCTTTATTCCTTGGTTTTGTGCGCTATATTTCAAGATGTTCAATCAGAATGAACTCACCACCTTACTGCATGGGAAGGCTGTTGTTAATTCTAGAGTGTCTGTAAAACAATCTACCTGACATCTTTGCCTCACGCCCCAGTTACTGAAGCTCACATTCTCCGAGCACAGCCTTTCTGATTTCTCTCATCCTCTTATTTATTTTCTTTTGTGTTCAATAGTTCGAGTTGCCATTGTGCACCAGTCTGCGTCCTACGTGTTCCTGTCCTTTTGTCCTTGTCTTTTTGTGCACTTTTTTTCAAGTAGATCCATGATATTTTTTATCATATATTCTAATCTGTGTTTTCGTCTTTATACTTACTGCAGCTTTTTCCAATTAGACGTTGGCATTCACTTTCGCCATCCTGATGTGAGTGACCTGAGACGACACAGAATGTCAGTCTTCTCTCCTGAAGTCCTGGCTTCATGGAAGACTGCCAAGACTGTTCATGGTAAGGTGCTCTATATATTGAGCAATATAATAGCAACTTATTGCTGCTAGGATTGTTTTTAACACAGACAGTATTTATGGGCTGGCCTTTAGCAGTTCTGATGCCACTCACGTGGAATGAAAGCCTGTAGGGGAATTGCGCATTTCATTCGTAAGCGGAATTATGAGTTTACAACAGTAGTGCGTTGCGTTGCCTTGCGTCGGGGGATCGGTGGCCGACTGGGCTAGCGCACACCAACTCGGAGCACATGGAGCGAAAGCTTGCGCTGCAGAACGAAAGGATCCTGGGTTCAATCTCCACCCCTGCCCATTTTGATCTGGATGAGCATCGTACCGGCGTGCGATCATGTTTCACTACTGCGTGGTGCAGGTTGAAGACCCCAGGCTAGCAGTCATACTGCACTGGCTAAATTGCTCATCTACAGCGAGCAACTCATCACAACTTTGAAATGGCTGACCAACTACACGCTGTATAAATATCCACAGAACCCCAACAGAAGTGCGTCACTACTAGCATCCAGTATTGCTGTGTGTGTTGTATTTGTATTTTGTATTTGTTTATTTAGTGTTCCCAATAATGGCTGAAGCCTTCCCATTGGTGCGCTTGTTAGTAGCAACACACCAACACGAACGAACGGCGAGAGTGGTGAACAGTGCCACTCTTGCCGCTCGCCAACGCGCCGATTGGTTTTCGGAGAACTTTGCAGTATTGGTCTCTGTGGTATTTGGTCATATATCGCACAAGGACACAACCAGGGCGCTGTACCTACAATTCAACACTTGCAAGACTTGCGTGAATACACCCTGTAGGTGCTTGCACTTTCAGAGTCATTTTAATGTTGCAGAAATGATAGAATGGATGCTTGGGCGAGTTGGTGAACCGTATTCTACGGTGACAGCGCAGAGAAACAATCGCACTCCAGATACTCGGGAAGACAAGCACACGCGCTGAACTTAAAACTTTCGTGTATTCGACTACTTTGTTCTTCTCTTCAACGTCTGGATTGACTTTATAGAACGTGATAAGGAGAAGAAATAGCACAAAATACAAGAAAAAAGCGAAGAACAGCACAAAAAAAAAGAAACGAAAACAAAAAAAAAACTAAAATAGGAAGCCTTTACAAGTCATCCCTCTCCCTCACTGCTATCCTTAAGATAGAAATTGGTGCTTTTTGGTCGACAGCACTATAGAAGGACTACTTACACACTTGTTCTTCATATGCTCTATTCTTTGCGCTTCCATTATTTCTCTTGTCAATGTGTCTCGACTCTTACCTATTACGGAACAAGTTTCAAAATGTGCTACACAACCACAGTCCGGACAGTGGGTTCCCAAATGACCAGCGGCGACTCAGTGGGTGTTATAAAAATGCTCCTTTAAATAATGATTTAAACACCTGCCAGTCTGGTCTACATAAGTGGTGTGGTAAGGAGCATGTAGGCCAGACTGGCGGGTGTTTGAATGATTGTTTAAGGGAGCATTTTTATAATACCCATCGAGTTGTCGCTGGACATTTGGGAATCTACTGTCCGGATTGTGGTTGTGTAGCACATTTTGAAACTTGTTCCGTAATAGATAGGGTTTGAGACACACTGACAAGAGAAATAATGAAAGCGCAAAGAATAGAGCATCTGAAGGACAAGTGTGCAAGTAGTCCTTCTATAGCGCTGTCGACCAAAGAGCTCCAATTTCTATCTAAACGATAGCGGTGAGGGAGAGGGATGAATTGTAAGGGTTTTCTTTTTCATTTTTTACTTTTTTCTTTTGTCTTTTCCTTCTCTCCTCTTGTCTTTCGTTTTTTTTCTTGTATTTTGTGCTATTTCTTCTGCTTATCACGATCTGGAATGTCAACCTGGACGTTGAAGAGAGAATGAAGTAGTCGAATAAACAAGTGTTATAAGTTCAGCGCGTGTGCTTGTCTTTTTGAGTATCTGGTGTGTGATTGTTTCCCTGCACTGTCTCCGTAGATTATGCAAAAATGAATAATGACATTGGCATATTTGTCGTGCCAAAGCCTGTCACACTTGTTCCGAACTCTGATCTCCACGAGATCACAATACCATTGTTTATGTTCTAGTGGCACGGCAGAGTCTATACTTGTTTTGCTCCAGTCTTTGTAAGGGGGACGCTGTAATTCGATTCTACTCAATTATGGTGTACTAGATAGCACTATATTTGCAGAGCTAGTCTTCGGTTTTTGTAGTTCCATCGAAATATATTTAAGCTTTTAAGTTACTTGTTATTTAGCATGTAAATTTACAAGCTTATCTAGATTGAAAACAGCAAATATCTTGCCAGCACTCATGGTACGTGTTTGAAGTATATTGCGTTAACATAATTGACCCAACCTTTGATTTTTATTTGTCAGTGCCTCAAGCGAATTTTGCATACTGGGATTGCTTTTGTTTGGTTGTTTACATGATCTACAGCACATTTTTCACCTTTCTACTGAGTGCAGCCCTCGCCGAACAGAAGCTAGCATCGACTAGGCCAAGGTTCCAGTCCATGGCAGTCTGCAAAGGTTGTTGATGGTAAGCTGCCTTATATATACAACTGTGTAAGAGCAGCTTGTCCTGGGTGACAATTTAAAATGCATTTTTATGTTTTAGAAAGTGAAATTTGCATGGGCATACTTGCAATGTGAAACCTTACCAAGCCTGTTCTGAACTTTTATCCTCTTGAGATTTCAATACAGCCGTTTGTGCTGCACACACACTGGCTACTTCGGCCAGGTAGAGACTTGATACATATGAAGGTAGACAGGTGAGTATCAACTGCTCAGTGCTGTCCATGGTGACGTTCTCTCCTTATCAGACGACTTACCACACTTGGTTCGCAAGGCATTTGAAAAGGAGAGCAAGTCAGCTGCTGCATGATGCTCCCAGTACTGGGCAGTCGATGATTGCTTGTTCACCTTCGTATAGATCACGACTGTACTTCAAGCTTGGCAAGTGTGACACCTATCTGATTCAGCCTAGCAGTGGTGTGCTGAGCGGTATGTGTAGAGCTAGTTGACTTGTGTACAGACAGTGGATGTGCAGTATAAAACAGACCCAATTGGGATCTTTAATGCAACCTTCTGTAGTCCCATTGATAATATGATTATGATTACACAACGTTTTATGGCGCAAAGAAAAAAATAACGCGATGTAATCGGTTTCCTAGACTGCCTGTGCGACCTTCAAGCTTGTCTTTTTACGTTCTGCGCAGTGAAATGCCCTCTATAAGCAATATTTAGGGAATCCT
The DNA here is from genome assembly GCA_013358835.2 of Ixodes persulcatus. Lineage (NCBI taxonomy): Eukaryota > Metazoa > Arthropoda > Arachnida > Ixodida > Ixodidae > Ixodes > Ixodes persulcatus. The sequence continues at coordinate 278,223 of JABSTQ010009790.1, read as the reverse complement.
TGAGCTATATGCTGAAAGGAGTGAAAGCAGCAGTCCCGGCCGCATTCTCCCCTCTTCTGTATACTGTGCAAATGCAGACGGACGCGCACTTCGGATGCTTTAAGCCTAAGGGCCCCTCATAAAGCACACGGCTTAATAAGCATCAATTATTGTGAAGTGTTCGCGGATTTGGCTTTTAAATGTCATGCACATAGGAAGCACAATGGTGGTGTAAAGTACGCCGAAATCGTAATGGTGCACTTTAAGTAGGGTGACCAGACGTCCCGTTTTGGCCGGGACAGTCCCGTTTTTGAGGTCCGCTTCTGCCGTCCCGTCTTTTTGCACCAATGAAGAACCATGTCCCGTTTTTTGTCCCAATAAAGAACCATGTGAGTTAAAGCGAACCGCAACTATGTCTACTCGTTACAAGTATATTTTACAAAAATTACCGTAGGTACTTGCAAAAATTTACCAAGAGAGTAAGATTTAGAACTGTTCTTGCCCACAAACACTCATTCTCTCGCGAAGACGCGAGTGTAGAAATATTTCTTGAGCTACCGGATATAGCACTCATGTGTGATTCAACTTCACATATATATGTGGGAAGACTTTTACAACCGAGTCTTGCCGGATAAAGTCCTGCTTAGGAAACTTCGGTTGTCGGCAAAATACTCCCACACCAACAATGGACCCGAAGCAGGGCCTTCCAAATGAGTGCATGCAACTGAACCGTGAGTGTGACTGTTCCCTAGGCCCTGAGGCATTAGTGCAATATGGTAACGTTTTGAAATAAGAGCAGTTCTTTCATTAATTTTTTTCGACCAATCTATATCTTTAGTACCCCTTCTTCCACTGGCTGGGATGTCCCGTTTTCTACCTTGAGGAATAGGGTCACCCTAACTTTAAGGTTATATTATACAGGGTATGTTCAGCGAAATGCGGGCCAAATCGTTAAATTATTACAAAGCAATGTTGCTAATAATGTGTATGTGGGCTGATTCTTGTGTTTATTTTTTTCTTGCAATTACAGCATACACGGAGGGTATCTCCAAGGAGGAGGAGTGGATCTCCGCCCCTGCCCGTTTCGATCTGGATGAGCATCGTACCGGCGTGCGGTTGTGTATCACTACTGCGAGGTGCGCGTTAAAGACCTCAGGCTAGCGGTTGTACCGCGCTGACTAAATTACTCATCTACAGCTGAGACAACAGACGCCCACTGAGGCAAACTAACTTCCGACTGTATAAACATACACACAATTTTTTTCTTTTTTTGAGAAGGAGTGGGATTATGCTGAGAGGCTAGTGGGTTTTTCTATGGGTACGAAGCTGTCCGAAGTAAGGTCAGAATGGAAAAAGCACCACCAAGTTCCGCCTGGTCCCAAACAGCCACAATAATGAACACGGAATTCAGAAAAATAGTAATACGAAGGACTTACGCAGGCAGCCACACTTTTTGAGTTCGCATTGACATTTGATTATGATCACAAATATTCCTGCTTTGCTCAAGGTCGCCTAGTTTACACACCATATTGGTGATCTTTAGCGCAGCAGGAATATTTTTTTATCAGAATTAAACGTCATTGTTAACGTAACAAATGTGGCTGTCTGTCTAAGTCCTTCGTGTTTTTATTCTTTTTACTTCTGTGTTCATTATTTCATTTTTTTTTCTCATGATTTAGTCCTTTGTGTTTTTGTTTCTTATGTGTTCATTATGTTATTTTTAACTTTTATGAGGTTTTAGTTAAATATATGATGCCCTCGTCATTTTCTAGTCCGGGAAACAGTGGTGACCTCGTCGTGTTCAAGGAGCAGTAATGACCTTTTCATCTTTTATTGCTTCCGGCGAACAACGGTGTCTGTGTGCGTGTGTGTGTGCGGCGTGTTAATCACACGGGATGATTTGGCGACCAAACGGAAAGACAAGGCCAGCGAGGAGCGACTGGGGGACTTTGAACATCACACGGTGCAAGGAAGGACTTCAACGACGAGGCTAGCAAGCAAGCCCTTGTCAAAACTGCTGTGCTCGACCTGAGAGTTGAATCAGAACTGTGACTCTGTGAGTAGGAATCAACGACTTCGGAACTTTCGTATAGTTTACAGCTTAATTGTTGCCTTCCGTTTGTCTTATTTTAATAGGTGTGTTTGTGCTATTACATTTTAGTCTATTTTAATGGTTGTCCGTGCTATATTACAGTTTTGTTTCTTATCATTTTTTCTTGAACGGGGGAAGTACTTGTTTAGAGTTTTGGCGCTTTTATGTATAAAACTTTTTTTGCAAACCATATTCTCGGTCTGCTCCCTCGACAACCAATCCCGCCAAAGGGCTGTGACTTTCCGACGTTGAATGATATGTTACAATGTTTCCTAACTAGCAATCGCCTGCATTCTATCTTTGTAGCATACATATTTGTCAAAATGACAAATTCCGATCCAGGCCAATAAAGATTAGTCAGTGGCCTATTTTGTAGATATATCTACGTAAACACACGTTTGGCAGTGTGGGATAGCAGTAAAATGTATATTTTGTGGATATTCATAGAAATGCAATATATGATCCTATGTCTGGACCTGGAAAGTATGGTACCTGCCCCACGGCAATAATTTTCATGTGAAACTAGAAGGAGCATCACTTGAAAATTGCTTTATATGGGGTGGGTACCCTATTTGCCAGGCCCAAACACGGGATCATATAAAGCAGTCTATATATGCTATATAAGGAATTGGGCAGATATGGGTATATAAGAAATTGGGCAGATATGACTATATCCATCCAGATACGGCCTGATTATGCATATCGTGCCATATCTGCCCAATTAGTTATATATTCATATCTGTATTTTTTAATATAAGTCCATTTATGACATTTTCGTAAGGGAGCTGGGACGTTTTTCAGCGGGAAGAAATCGGCCAATAATGGTGAAGCTTTCCCGATTCAAGGAAAAAGATCGGATCTTAATGTCCGGTCCGTTGCTTAAGTGGACACCTTTTGCCGTAGGGGAAGACTTTTCTTTGGATGTTCGTATTGCTAGAAGAAAACTTCTCCATTTTGCTAAAGGAAAAAATATGCCTTACAAGCTGACGTTTAATCAGCTAAAAATGGATGACAGGATATTTGTTAACAATCCCCTATCAGACAGTGTAGAACAACTGACAGCATAACAGCGAACGAAACAAAAATCTAAGCCCTCCTGTCCTAATCGGGTCTTATCAAGAATCTCGGATAAAACGTCCAATGTTTCATTTTTATTCACTAACATCCGCAGTGTAATCCCTAAACATGATTTACTATCATCATATTTGTACGATAACGATACCGATGTTGTAATCCTAACAGAGACTTGGCTTAAAGCTGGTACACTTGATAAAGAAATATTTGACACTTGCGCTGACTTCAACATTTATCGCCGTGACAGATGTATCAGGAGGGGAGGCGGTATCTTGATAGCTGTCAGAAAAGTCATTCCCTCGTGCATAATAAAAATTGATAAAGACATCGAGATGCTCTGGATCTGTCTTCATACTTCATTCAAGAAAACCATAATTGGCGTCTGTTATCGACCGCCCAACAGTGACTCATCATTCTGCGATTCGTTTCAGGATAACTTAAAGGGGAACTCCGGCGATTTTTTGAGCAACCCCAACTAACTATATTTTCGAAATCGCCGTCCTTTACTCTTTCCGGTATGCTATTCAGTATCGCGAAATTCAGAATAGTTATTGTGAAATCGACAAATGAAAATGACGCCAAAACGAAGATTCGAATATACCCGCGCTTTTCATTGCCGTGACGTCACGGGTGGGCCTGCTTGCGGTTGGAGCGGGCAGTCTAAAATTGAACTATGCCGATCATTTGTATCGTGCTGCTGCGCAGGAGCTGGAGCGACTTTCCAAAGCATTCATTTGACATCATATAACTGTTTGTAATCAGTTGGGAACCAAGTCTACAGCCCAAAGAGTGAACCCCTGCCCACCCATGACGTCACTTTTTCAATGTTGCCAGTAGAGCTTTTCACTTTGAAAAACAGGATGAGGACCAAAATTGTAAATTCTGTAACTTCGCGAAAAAAAGTTATTTTTGTCCAAATATTTGGGTTACTATTTCAGCGATGTTTGTTGGTGTTTTTAGCAAGTTTTCAGGCAAATCGGGGACTATGAAGGAAACGGCGGAGTACCCCTTTAAACCTGATTCATTGCGACTATCCGAAAGCCGACGTATTTGTATTTGGTGACTTTAACTTTCCATCCATTGACTGGTCGACACTATCATCCCAAGATAATACCGAAACAAATTTCGTGGATATATGCCTAACTTTAAACCTCGTACAAGTCGTATCCGCCAGCACGCGCGTCAACAACATTCTCTACTTGGTACTAGCATCAGCACCAGACGTAATCACTTCCTTGACCTGCTGCATCGGTTTCAGTGATCATAAAATTGTGGATCTGAAATTAAACTTATCTGCCTCCCAAAAGCTGCATACTATTAAGCTAATAAGAGATTACAGCAAGGCTGACTATGACTCAATTAATAAAAGAATCCTGCATTTTTGTTCTTCATTCACTGCCGACTTTCACACTCGCACAGTAGAAAATAATTGGAATATGTTTAAAAATAAATTATCTGCGCTCATTGACGCTCATATTCCCCTTGTTTCAATCCGTTTCGGCGTCAGTCAGCCCTGGTTTAATAACGTTCTAAAACCGCTTCTTAATAAAAAGAAAAGACTACTCCAAAAGGCAAAACAACCCAGTTCTGATGCATTGTGGTCGAGGTACTCTACCTGCGAAAAAAATATATTACCTGTCTATAAAACTAAAAAAAAGTACTTCAATTGCGACTTACCTGCTCTACTTAAAAACAATCCAAATAAGTTCTGGAAAAATGTATCGCCAACCGAGTCTCATGATAAGATATCCCTTATTAGCGATTCTGGCCAACTCGTACCCGACGCGAGCTGCCCAACAGTCATTAATACTTTCTTTACGTCTGTTTTTACAACCGAGGACCTAAGTAATATTCCGTTTGTGCCAGAGCTAGACTGCCGTTTTATGAAACCCATTTCAATATCGCCTGCAGGAATTCTAAAACTCATCAATCACCTTAAAATCTCAACATCCGCGGGCACCGACATGATTACCTCTAAAATATTATGTAACACTGCTGAGGTATCATCAAATATACTTTGCTTACTTTTTGAACAATCATTATATACCGGATCCATTCCTTCTGACTGGAAGATCGGGAAGATCGTTCTAGTTTTTAAAAGTGGCAATAAAAACTCACCAAATAATTACCGACCCATCTCATTAACAAGTGTTGTCTCAAAGCTATTGGAACATGTTATTTTCTACGAATGTGATGTCCCATCTTGACCAAAACAACTTTTTTTACAAACACCAGTACAAATTTCGTAAGGGATTCTCATGCGACAACCAACTCCTTGAATTCACTCACGACATACATATTAACATGGACCTAAACACCCAGACCGACGCCATTTTCTTTGATTTCTCTAAAGCGTTCGACCGCGTGCCGCACTGCCGTCTAATATCTAAACTCTCCTCACTTCGCATTGACGACTTAACTCTTTCCTGGATCCGAAACTTTCTCTCCTCAAGACAGCAGTTCACCACAACAGGTGATTTTTACTCGGAGCTTTCCGATGTAACCTCCGGGGTGCCGCAAGGTACTGTCCTTGGCCCTCTTCTATTTCTATTATACATTAAGGATCTTCCGCAGTCGCTAACATCCTGTGTACGTCTTTTTGCCGACGATTGTGTACTGTACAGAAAGATCAACAATTCTGACGACCACTTACATCTCCAAACTGATATTGATCGGGTAGTTACCTGGTGCCACAAATGGCAAATGACCCTTAACACAGCAAAATGTAAACTTGTTTCTTTCACCCGTAAACGCACAAATTCAGACTTCACATATTTACTCAACAATTCGCCCATCATCGCTGCTTCTGCTTATCAGTACCTCGGTGTCGAACTAACTTCTAATCTTGCTTGAGTTTCCCACATTAACACGATAACCGCTAAAGCACCCCGTACCCTCGGTTACTTGAAATGCAATCTTAAATCTGCGCCCTCTACACCTCCGCAAATTATCCTATGAAACCTATGTTCAGCCCGAAATTAGAGTACGCCTGCGCTATCTGGGCCCCTCACCAAACCTACCTTATTAATCAAATCGAATCCATTCAAAACCGAGCATGCCCGCTTCATTTCTTCATCATATTCGCGTTTCGACAGCGTGTGCACTAATAAAGCAAAATTATTCTATCTGTCTATTGGAAACTCGACGTAACATTTCTCTCCTATGCTTAATTCACCGATTATGCCACAGCCCCGGTGGGACTTGGTTCTTGCATCTGGAACACCTGAACAAGGAATCACGTAATTTTAACATTAAGAGTTTTAAGCGCATCTTTGGGACATCATTGTCATTCAATAATTCTTCCCTGCCATGTGCCATCAAGCTCTGGAATGATCTTCCCGAGGCCGTTGTTTCAGTTTCCGACCCAGCACTTTTTCGTTCAGAATTAACCGCATATATTTTAGCTAATTAAAAATGTGTAACGCTGTTATTTTCTTGTGAACTGGGCACCAGGGTTGGGCAGTATCGCGATACAAATGTATTCCGATAGTATTTCAGAAATACATTTCGTATCTGTATTTCTGTATCGCGATACATTTTTTCACCAGTATCTGTATTCCTGTATCGAAATACATTTTGGATGTTTCTTTGTATCGCGATACAATCAGAGTAAAATGTATTTCGTTACATTTCTTGAGAAATACTCCCCCCCCCCCCCCCCCCGAAAAAACAAAAATCCGAGCAAAGTTTTTTTGTTTTTTTTTTTACTTTTGAGGGCATTAGGGTTAAGGAGATGCTGGGGCATTGTTACCATGCTGACCAGGTTCCTTCCGATTCTCCAGACTATTTTTCTATGCGTCCTCTTCTCTCTTCTGAGAAGTGTTGCGTAGTCGGTGACTCGAACCCGATGGCGTGCCAGGAGTGGAGTCAGAGCATCTTCTGCCGCAAGTCCTTAGGTAGAGATTTCTTGAGTCATTGTTTCCTTGCAGTCAATGCCCGCTGCTAACCGTCTCTCAGTTCCTTAGCGTACACAGTACACCCAGCTGGCAAAGCTGAGTCACAGTCCGTTGCAGCACGAGCCTGGCGGTGGTTGACTTGAAATAGTAGGATGACTCACGCAGTGAAGTTGAACATATATTCGAATGCGTCTGCGGCTGCGCCCGTAATATTGCACGGCTCAAGGGTAAGTCATCAGCCGACGTGAACGTGACCCGCTGCTCTGGTGATCCGAAACCCAGGAAGGAGGCCAGACATGGCCTCGCTGTGCCGACCCAGACTTCGTATACCTGCGACTCGTCTCGAGCGCGCTGTTTCTCGGAGAGCTCGCACCTGTGCCGGCAATATCAGGTCGCAATCCACGAAGTCTCTGTTTGGATGATGCTAGGGAAACTTGAGGACTGCAATCCATGCGTCGGTGGCAAAGGGTCGGCAAGAAGGGCCTTCACAACAGATATGCCTCCGTATCGTTGCTTCAACCATAACATAAGATATGTGTTCCAGGATGCTTCAGGTGGTCCACTATTCGTGAATATTCCAAATGACACTGCCTGCAGCCTTGCACGATCTTCAACGAGGTAAACTACAACGAGAGTAGGTATTGTCCTTTCATACAGCAGCGTGGTAAAGCTTCATGTTCAAGGCCACACCTACAGATAAAGAATACCAGTTCATTCCACCGTGATGTCATGTGATCAATGTTGACAGGGGCGTCCTTTTTGGACAGGGGCGTGGTGGCGTTTTGATGGGATTTAAATGGCAGAATTTATTTAGAGGTTGAAGTATTTTTGCATCCCTCGTCAGACAGACAGGATGTCAGGGAAGGGACCGTGGTCAGTCCTCTGATGGAACGGTTTTTTTTTTTTTTTTTTTTTTAGCCCATTGAAGACTTTTCGTCGTCCGAAAACACTACCTTCAAGGCAAAGTGCCAAGCCTACGGGAAAGTAATTTCGGAATCAAAAACTTCCACTTCCAACTTCAAGCTTCATCTCATTTGGCTTCTCAAACAAATTTGAAAAATGTATTGCAGTATCAGTATTTCTGTATTTGTATTTCTGCCCTCCCTAAAATGTATTCCTGTATTTGTATTTCCAAATAATTTTTTCCTCTATTTAAAATGTATCTCCGATACGTATCGCGATACACTTTTACAGATATATTTCAGTATCAGTATTTTAGCTATTTTAATGTATTCCAGTATTTGCATTTACAAATACATTTTTGAGTATTTCTGCCCAACCCTGCTGGGCACTGTATCTTTATTTTGCATTACTCGAGATGTTAACGGATGTGTGTATTATTATTTTTATGTCATTATGTGCTTTATGTTACCCAGCTGTGCAAGTGTTTGGTTATTTTGATGCGCGCAGATGTGTATTGTTGTTTGTATGGAGTCGGCGTGCTCACTGCCATTTCTTATTCGTATTAATCAATCTGTATAGTGCCCCCTCATGTAATGCCGACAGGCCTTTGAGGTACTTTGGATAAATAAATAAATAAGTATATGGCCGTCTTCTTTTTGAATACGACTTGGCCGGTGACTGCCATCATTTGTCGCATAAACATGGAGAGACGGAGAAATTATTACTCGTACTTGATACATTATTTCAGTTGTCTCTTGGAATAGCCCCCATCTCTTAATTCAACATCCTGATCAAAGCAAATGTAGATCATTGGGCTAATTAACTAAAATTTAAATATTATATTTTTTTTATTAAGTTCGAAGAATCATGTTTTCAATGCAGTGTTGAAATGCAGTACACAGGTGCTGAAAGTTGCCAACAAGCTATTGCTTGATTGGAGTGTTCAGTGCCAGTGTAATATATTTTACATTTTGGCGGGGAAATAGTTAAGTTTAATTTTGTGCAAGTATTGCAATAAATTTTTGAAACACAAAAAATATTACTGGCGTTAACAAGACTAATTGCAACAGCAGAGGACATATCTTGGGTCATGCTTTGTCACCCGTATTAGAGAAATTTAATATTGTTTTAATTTTCTAACCTGGAGCGTTTTTGCCATAAAAAGTAAATGTCGGGAGCGATAAGGACCCACGGACCATGACTTTGTTATCAAAGCAGACAACTAAAATGAAACTGTCTTTGTTGATACAATGCGACCGCTTGAAAACATCACGTTGCCCAGGTCAGAAAGTTAAACAGTCGTGTTGAAAGTTTTAGTCGATCGTTCAGTCACTTCCGCAACTCTATAAGCAATCCGTTATGCGTATGGCCTCCGCTATATATACCGTAGCGGAGTCGTGTTTTCATGTTTTATACAACGTTTGGAACCCTTCCAGAATATAGCGTTACGAGAGCTAACGCAATGCAACTATTTCGAACACTAAAGCTAAAATAAAAGTTTGTACAGCAATTGTTAGTATTCTCCTATTCATGTCGCTATCTGAATAGAACATTATTTATTTCGAGTAAGCTTATGTTCATCCTTGCTTCTTTTAAAAGTACGTCCAGTAGATTTGCTACGAGAAGACTTGAGATCCACGTTGTTGACGCCGGGTCGGCTTGGTCGTGTGCTACAGCCGGGCCGCACTCGCTTCACGACAGGAGAGAAACAGCGCGATAATGCGCTAAGTCGGCCGCATAAAATAAAACAAAAGTGCGACGCAATTATTCGTTAACTTTGCTTATTATTTGATATGTAGCACACAGTAGCAGAAGATGCCGCACAATCTAAAAAAGCGGCGGTGAACCGTCAACTGTGGTGAATCATCCACTCCTTCAAGACCGCGGATCCGGTCTCCCTCCCCCCCTTCGCCCCGCAACCAGAATGGAATGTCTGTACTACTCTTTCTTCCAAGTGGACTCTTCCCGAATGAATAGTTGACCTTGTTTCCCGGATCCGTTGCTTCGTTCCTTCGCCGAATCGTCTTTTCAGTGTCATTTCTTGTGCGGGGCTATGGTTTTTGAAAAAGAAAAAAAAAGAAAACGCGTGTTCCCGCAAGCCGGTCGTGGTCCCAATGTTGAGGGACTACAGCGTGTGTCCGACGCAGTCGCTCGCCGCAACGCAGTGCTCCTTCCTATCGACTGGATATGCTGTTTTGTTTTACACAGAACTGAAATAAACGCCGCACGGATTACCTTTCGCTGTATAGTACGTACGCTTTATTTCAAGAGTATATGTTTCTGGGAAGGCCACGGGGCTAGGAACGTATAGACGTGTCTATTCGATTAGAGCAGCGATCTTAGCAACTACGTGATCAAGCAAAAAAAAAAATCCACGATTATGACGACTATTTCTTGTGCGCCCTACTTGTTACTAAAGTTAAAGCAAATAGGCAGGCGAGCTGGTTAAGGATAGATATAGTTTCGTGTCTGTTCGTCCTTTTTTTCTTCCCTCGCTACAGGGTCACTATGTCTACTTGTCGTGTAGCAAGTAACGCGACGAAAGCGGCCGTACTTGCCATGCCAGCGATAAGTCGCCACCTGTACTTATCGTAGCTGCAAGATTTCATCCACAATTAATAAGCGCGATCTCAAAGCGGGCACATACGGCGTGATTCTCGCGAGACACACGCCGCGCTACGCGCCTCGCTTTTTTTTTTTTTTTGTTAAACTAGTGTACCTTCGCTAGCCCCCGCAGCTCCGCTTTTTCTCTCCTAGCACCGCGCATGGGCAGTAGTGGGACTGCTCTAGGTGACGATAACCAAGCCCTCAAGTTGCCGTCACCGCCATTGAACATGTTCGCGGCGGCAGCGGTTGTTCGACCGCCGCTGCCACCGCGAACATGGGGAAGGAATTTTCGTCCCTTTTTCATGCGCCACCAGGTTGCGCTGCATCTAAATAGGTGGAATGGAGGAACGGGTGCGATGTACTCCCTTCCGTAGGCGACAGGGAGGAACATGGCTTTTTCCTCCATTTCTCCTCCCTTTTTTTTAGAGTGAACGGTGGGGTAACAAAACGGGTTGTGTGATGAAGACTCCTCCTGGGAAGCAAAGGCCGTTAAAAAGTATCATTCCAAACGCGACGCAGAACCAAGCTTTCCGAAAACGAGGAAGAGAAATTCGGCATACCTAAAAGCTCGAACACGTTAATGCCAGCAAAGAAGTCCAAGTGATAGCCAACGCTCTTTTGACAAGCCCCCGAAATACGATCAATTGTTTTTGCTACATGTCTGCACACTTGATGAACAATGTAATATCGTACCGCAGTATACTGTAACCAAGGGCATGCGCAAGAGACTTCCTCACTGAAGAGGACAGAAACGCTTTCTGGTTGGAAAGCAAACAGCTAACGCTTCGCAATTTGCCACAAACGTGAGAAAAATGTGAATTCCATGACATATCTGAATCAAACACAATTCAAGCAGCGTGATTTATGTAACAAAAGTGGTACGTTCAGGGCCACCTTCTTTAATGGATTCTGAAACAATCCAGTTTTGTTTTCGATGCAATAGCTGAAATCGAATTTTTATCAAAGCAATCTATTATCTGCAAAGTATCATGCCCCAGTAAATGTACGGCGCTCTCATACTTAAGATGGTGAGATACTTGTAACGTGTCGTCCTCATATTGAAAAATACTGCAACCAGACATTGCTGCTGAAATATCATTGACGTACAGATTAAAAAGCAGAGGTAACGAAGCGAATGCCTGTAGAACACCGGCTTTTATTAATACGCGTGAACTTTTGAAAGTGCCAACGGATACGATTTGGGATCGACTGGAAAGAAACCTTTGAAGAATATCCAAAAGAAGTCCCACGGAAGCCGAAATTGTATAGTTTGCAAGGAATCAACTTTTGACTAAGAAAGTAAAGTGCTTTTGCCACGTTAAAAAAAACAAAAAAAAAACACAGGCAAATCGATTGTTCTCAAAAGTATCATAAATAAGATATGTCAAATTTTGAAGAAAGGGCTGGGTGCCTCTGCCAGGAACAAAACCATACTGGCTGCGCAACAGAACACCAGAGGTATCAATGTATCAACTCATCACGGTGAATAGGCGTTTTCTCTAACACCTCAGAATAACATGGCAAGATGGAGAAAGGACGATAGCACTCGTAGCTATCTGGCGTGCCTCTCTTAAAAAGTGGTTTAACAAGTGCAGCTTTTATGTTAAATAAAATCATACCAGACAGTAAAAACCCGTTTATCATGGCGAGGAGAACCTCTTCGACAGCGTCAAAATTTCGAACTAGATCGCCAACACAGACGTTATCAACACCGGGCGTCTTATTTCGCTTGATACCGAACAAAATAGTTCGTAATGCATAGATGTCAAGAGGAGGTAACAAAGCAGAAGGAGATGCTTTGTAATTGAAGCTTGTAGTAGCAGACGTAATACTATTTTCCCTGGCGACTCGGGATAACGCCTTAAAAAGCTTTCTTAAAATGATTGACGGTTGACTGCAAGTCGGTGTCAAAATTCCTTTGAAAGTACTCAGTATTTGGTCACCGAGCTGACCGGCCCCTGATGAAGTTGATTAACTTCCACGTATCTTGCGGATTTGCCCTGTCCTCAAAGAATTTCTTCTGAAAGTAGCGCCGTTCAGCCGACTGAATAATTGCATTTACGCGGTTTCTTGCGCACCTAAATTCAGCCCTTAACTCCAAGTTCTTAGGTGCTCGACGAGACCGCAGCGACAACGTGTCCGTATTGAACCAGGGTTTATCCGGTCTTTTCCTAAAATGACTTCCTTTTTTGCAGCAACGTTAAAAGACTGTCCAAGTTTAACAAAGGCCGGATATAAGGTTTTGCCTTTCCGAGAGGGATGGAAAATATCCCAGTCAAAAGCGGCCACCAGTTCCCTACAATCCAATCACGTCCCTGATAGTTACATGGGCGCAGTTGCTCCTGTTAGTGTTCTGTGTCTCGCCCTTATGTTGCAAATGACATCCAATAAAGTAATGATTAGAAAACTTTTGTTTAATGACCGCCGATTTTATCAGACAGACAGCGTCTCTAATATTTACATGATCAATTAACTGCCAGTGATCCAGACAATAATTCCTCCCTTGTTTGGGACGCTAATTTTATTTTCGATTCCATACTCCGACAAGAGTGTAAGATAATTGCAGACAATGGGCTTGCTAGATTTTAGTGTATTAATATTCATATCGCCGACTAAGCAGAGTTGTCCATCAGACCGCAGTTGTTCTAGAAATACTTCTAGTTCTGCTAAAACAAAGTGAAACATTTTCCTAAAGAGGCGTGTGCATTGCCAATAGGAATAAACAGAAATCGGGATGTAATTTTTTACTGCTAAGGCTTCCGCATGCTGGAAAGATACACTCGAGTTCGCTGTGAGCCCTTTATTTTTATTAATAATATGGATTGCGATGACCCCCCTCTACTACTATCGCGCGTGCGAAAAATGCCCTGTAGCCATCTAACGTGCACTGATTAGACTGAAAAGAACAGATTCCGATCTGGATCTGACGGTTTCAAACAGTTTACAGATATTTCAAAACTAGGTGCAATGTTTTCGCAAGCCTCTAATATTTCTCATGAATCAACGCTAAAGAGTTATCATATATAGGGCCCAAACCCAATTGAACGAACTACAATCTGGGATAGAAAAGCAAAGTCACATGCCTCACACAAGCCTATCTAGATCGCGCACTACCCTTACACAACTCTAAAAAAGGGTATCACCTTACACCCGTTTGTCCCATATAATGCACCCCAAGACTTCAGTTCGACATACAGCGCACTATAGTCGAACAGACGGCCCCAAATTTAACGAGGTGCTTGATAACGGTGCGATATACCTTATTAAATAACTCAAGTACGTATCAAAAACCGCATAAAGAAAACACTATAGGTTTGGCACTCGGGTCGAAGGAAAACCCGATTATATTTTTGTGGTGAGTAACACGTGCATTAGCTATTTTAGTAAGTTGTACCACACGGCTATCAAGGCTCTCGTGAAAGGTAGAACCGTCAGATCGACGTCAGTGCGCTGTACGTCGAACTGAATTGTTGGGGTGTCTTATATGGGACAAAGGGTGTAAGTATACACCCTTTTTTCAGAGTGCATCTGGCTGGTCATCCCTCGACTTTCTCTAAAATATTTTAGCATTTTTTTCAGCCATACAAAGTAAAACCCGCGCATTTTACCCTTCGATCTAGCCATCCGAAATAGCTCCCTGTTCGCCGCGGTAAATTTGTCATTCAAGAACAAATTCAGCTGGTTATTTGATTGGCTCAATATCTTCAGCTTTGCGCGCGCCGCCATCCAGACACGTTTAGGCTACGTGAAGCGAAATTAATGAGGATTGTTGAAGAAGAGTCCTGCTTCCTCTGCAGGCAATGAATTACTAATGACTGGAGCGGAGGAAGACTGAGCTTCACGGAAAGATCTTTTATAATGCTTATCAAATCTACGTCGTGGGTGCCCTGTTGTAAAATCTTGAAGACGGAAAGGTGATAGAAAAAGCCTCATACAAGCGTAACCGTAATGTGGGACATCCAATACCACCGAAAAGGCGGCTCCAACATAGTGGATCAAGGCAGAACGGCACAGGCGGACAGAACCATACAAGTTTGTCGAATTATGGAACATCCTATATCAGCGTAGTGGATCATGTCGGAACCAAGTAGGCGCACGGAACCAGACAAGCGGACGGAACCATACAAGCATAACGTAATATGGGACATCCTATTCCAGCGAAAGGGCGATACCAACATGGTGGAGCCATATAGCTCCACCATGCTGGTGTCGCCTTTTCACTGTTATGCAAGGCCATTTTTTTAACCTTTACATATTTGTTTAAAAAGGTCGTGAAAGCTACACTTATGTGGTTTGAGCAGGTGAGTTATACGGCCAGAAATACGTACTATAGGGGCATAATCGTAACGATCAGTCGGGTAATAAATACAATTGGTTAATTAAATTTTTGATGAAAACGAGAAAAAATGGTTTCAATTAGAAACGTGCTGAGAGTCATTGAAAACCACTAAATCAACTCTTTTAAGAAGGATATAACGCAGGAGTAGCATTTTACGCGTTCTGAAAAACGCTTCATTTGGATCCGTTTCAAGGTTCCGGTTTCTTATCGGTCCTGTTCCCCAGGGGCTTAAACGCACAACGCAAGTGCGCCTTGCTTCCTTCCAACCTACAAGGGAGGCGAGGGGTGGCTTCGCACTAGAGCCACCTGGGCAGCAGGATAGCAGGCGCAAAGATGCGCTCTGATAAGAAACCGAAGTCTGGAAACCCGTCCAAATTAAACTTTTTTTTAGAACGCCGTAAAATGCTGCTTTTGTCTTATATCTTCACTAAAAGTGTTGATTTTGTGTTTTTTGATGATGCTTAGCAAGTATCTAATTGGAACCATGGGTCTATTTTCACTAATTAAAAATTTAAGGAACATATCATACATAAAGGGAAGCTAAAGCGGTTTTGTATTTGAAGAAACAAATTTAAAGCTTCTTCATTTGACCTCCAGAAACTCAAATATCAAAATTATTTCATAACTCGGTGAATCGAGTCTGCATAGAATCATTTTGAAAGTACCGCTGAAGGCACTCTTCCCCGGAAAGTGACGTCACCAAATGAGCTTTCGAAATCTCCGCTCACGCACCTTCAGCGCCTATCAAAGCTATGCACGCACAGGCTATTTTAGAAAAGGGAGAAAAAGACGTCGCTACTGGTGCCAGTGCGAAAGAATATACCTAGAAAGCTTGCGATTGGACGCGCGGCCCTCAAGCAACACACGCTTGGCTGCCAAAAGATCCTCTTACGAGGTCACTACTGGTCGGATGTTTTTTGTGTTTTCTCATGTTTAGTTATATCTTTGGGGAAAACGAACGTGATAATCAGATTCATGGATAAAAACTACGCTACAATCAACCTCCATCTAGTTTTCTGAAAGAAGTCTTGCACTTCCCTTTAATACGGCGACTCATCATTACAATTAGCCCTTTATACCATGCTCCCCTGGCCATATAACTCACGTGCACAGACCACGTAAGTGTAGCTTTTACGGCTCTTTGAAAAAAAAATCTGTAAAGCATACACAAAGCACCCTGTAGAATGTCCCCTAGTACGATATGATTGTATGGTTCCTTCCCCGCTTGCATCGTTCAGGAGAGACTCCCGGGCATCTAGCGTTCCATCGGAATGCTGGATGTCAGCGAGTCTCTGCATCAGCGACTGGTTTGAAACAAGCGTGATGTTTGCACACCAATAAGCTCTCGTCCAAGGTCCTCGAGGAGCACTAATAGCAGTGGCGAAATGTAGTGACGTGGTCATTTTGGTAGCAAGTATTTATTTCTATAAGAATGCACGCAGCAAAGCTTAACTTTGTTCAAAAGATGATAACTGTAAATGCAATACTGAACAAGGGTGTCTCTTGAGCTGTCAGACCAAACTCCCACTCTTTCCGCTCAGGAGTTCCTAACTTGTGTGTAGAGGATCAGCACAACCCCAACTTGTGCTGCGAGCGCACCTTTGACAAAAAGAAGAACAAAATTGAATAAACATGAGATGAAAAATGAAAGACGTTTACAATTCTCTGTAATGCGAAATTAGAGCGCAGCTCTTGAGGAGGAACAGGGGAGGGTAGGGAAGGGAGGGTATGCCCCTCCTCCTTCTCCTCTCCTCCTCTTCTGCTGCCTTCCATTTAGCAGGAAAACTCGTTAAATTTAGCAGGACATTTTTCTCCCTAAATTTAGCGGGGAAACCGATGTCACGTGACCTCAACACCAATTCAGTTTTCCCGCTAAATGCAGCGGAGAAAATGACGTCTCGTGATTTTGTGTCACATCAACCATAAACCAATTCAGCGTTTCCACTAGATTTAGCGTAAAAATTAATGTCACATGACCTCAACTTTAATTTAGCTTCCTGCAAAGTTTAGCGGGGCAGTTATGCCGTTGGCAACGCCGCGAAGCGCGCACCTCAGAGCAACGCTTTAAAAAACTAAATGCCTCACATGAAATAAAGTGAAAATAAGAGATAAGACAAAAAAAAAAGAAAATTTAAGATCCCGCTTTAATATCATTCCTTTTGTCCGTTCCCAAATATTTTGATTTCAAAAAATGTTCATCTCTTTATTCATACAAAGAGAACCTCTCCCAGTTTCAGCATACATGCAATAAATCAGTGCAGATTAAGCCTTGCAAACCATAATGCACATGCAAATGAATGTTTGCCACATAGTCATGCATGAGTCGGTGGCTCATATCTCTAAATACATTTGTAGTGAGGAACGTCCTTGAGTAAAACTTTTAGACTTTTAATTTGACTGTTTAAGCATCCATAAGGAAGGCTGTATGCCACTGATTTCTTGTGACATATCAGAAATGGCGCAGCACTGTCATCCTTGCATATCTAACAAAAGTTGGCATTTTGTTTAGCATGGCTTGTGGTATTCTGATGCCCATGCAGCCCTCTTGAACAAAATTTCCTCTATAGAGCTTTTTCTTGGTTCTTAACTCACATGACAGATTCGGTACCTTGAATTCTCACTTGGCATCAACACTTCTATATATTGATGTAATAGTGAAATTCAAGATGTATGGGCTTGAGTACGGCTCAACAAGCACAGATGTGAAGAAAAGTACTGTGGAGAACTCAAATGTCAAAATATATATTATTAGGTAGAATGCGGATCCAATGATGGATATCAAAGGTCATGAGTACAGTTAGCACATCCAATGTGAAGAATATATGTTAGACGCACATTCAAAGAAACTTGTTGCATTTATATTCATGCAAATTACTTACGAGAACCAAGCGCTGCAGTCTCGGGAGGGAGTTCGGTGAATGAGTCTACCGAAAATGAGTGTAGACGGAAAAAGCAGTTTGATCTCTTACAATGAGCATTACATAAGCAAGGGACATGTCGTTATTACTGTTACAGTGCCGACTGTTTCTTATAGATTTAAACAAACGGTCAGCCGCGTCATTCGGTGAGTTCCCTCCGTACATTACAGGGTTGGGCTCTCTCGAATGCTTTGCGAGAAAGTTCATGAACTGGAAATACCTAGCGTAGTTCTAGAAAAACTATTTCCAGAATCTTATCTCAACATCGTAAAGAATATGAAAAGTTTGCTAGAGACAAGGTTATCGCAGGAGTTTAATAAAGGAATAGTTGGTTTTGCAAAACCATCTTGCCGAACTAAACGTATAAAGTTCCCCTAAGTAGAGCTAGTCAATCCGGATGATTGTGCCCATTGCATAGCCAGTGGTGGTCCAGCCATCTTAGGTTTTGGAGAAATTTTGGAGCACGAAATATCCAATTTTTTAGCAATTTGAATTACATAAACTCCCCTTTTGGAGCGGGGAAAACCTCGTTGTGGGGCGCCATGCTATCAGGAAAACTAAACATTTTGGAGCAACACGAACAATTAGCACTTCTGTACTGTTCGTTTTTTATTGGTAGTACCAGTGCCCATTCACTAACTAAGATAATTCAGCATATTAAAAACCGCAGGTTAGCAGTAGTACTGCCCTGTCAAAGTGCGCTTCCACAGGCTTTCGACGGTATCGCGCTATTTAAGCGGCACGGCGACACGTTATCTTTTCGCCGCTCTTTGCCCTCTGCTTTGTCATGACTGCTCCGGGCCCGAGTAGCTTCGGCGCTTAATCATGGCAACGTTCGAGATGACAAATTATTTTCGCCGAGGCCACCGACAAGTGCACGGAAGGCCGCAAGTTTGACATCTCGGAACGGATGGTGCGCCAGTGGCGGCTGCGGCGATCCGAGACTAACAACTGTGGCGGCAAACAACAAGGTTTCCACGAACCAGAGTCGGGACGATTTCGAGTGGCAAAACTTGCGGCGTGCGGTCGCGAAAGAACGCAATAATAATTTACTTATATATTTATTTTCATTTTCCTGGTACGCGGTGTGGGGGAGTCGACCTACATTCGAGTCAATTTACAATCGTGTAACTACGTTTCCTCACTCGTTGTGGTAATCATCGGCCGTGATTCTGACCCAGGAATATTGGGCTCTATACCAATCCCCGCCTTTTACAAACTGGTGAGCATATTAGAAATGCTCTGTCGTGTTATCACTAGCAGTAAAGCTACAGGCTAAATTTATCTACACTGTGAACCACGGTCGATGTAACCTAAGTCAGACTGACCTCTCACTGTGTAAACCTTTAACGCAACTTGGTTTGTTTCACTTCGATCGTAGTAAATATCCTCAAGGCGTCCAAGCATCCGGAACTATAGCGCTTTATTAAACTGGTTTATAAGCTCCATTCTCAGTTCACATGCAGTGCGACAGTATGACAACCAATACTATAGAGTCTCTGACTTACTACGCGCATGCAGAAAAAAAAAATCACGTTTGCTCATCTTCGGGAGGACTTAGCAGTGTAGATGCAGAAATGAGCAGCCACAACACCGGATACCAGAAGGGATGCAACAAAACAATAATGTCACTGAGTCGGAAGCCTGGATTCGATTGTGATAGCTATTTTTCACCGGGTTCCCAGTCGAATACGCATTTCTTCCAAAAAAAAAAAAAGGATTCGTTCACGGACCAACAAGCTATTCTTGGCGCTGTGTGCCGTGGTTTGACACAATTTGGCGCAATTTACGTATTTAGGCGCAGCAAGGCGCAGGCAAAGGGGAATTAATCAAAAGGACGCAATTGGCGCAGCTGGACCACCCCTGCCATTGCATGGCCTAAAAGTTTAATTTGCGACCTACAATATTTACAGGCTCAACTTACTCTGAATAAGTGAAAAACTTGACATTAAAGAATGGTCTCATCATGACTGTCTGCAAACACCCACATAATAATTTCCGTGAACTTATGTACTTCAAGAAGCGCGCTTGTTACCTCCTTATTCGCAGCAAACACGAAGAATGCGGTGCTACCAGTGAAGTTCGCCGCGTAGGGGCACGAAGGAGGCATGTGTTACATCCCAGAGGGTGCACCTGTTTTGCACTGCCAAAGCCTGGGCGCTGCGATTGGCTGTGGAAAGGCGCAAACGAGTGCGCTAACTGGTCTCCTCGTATGACACGTGATTATTCGCGCATGCGTGGGAGAGCGCCTGCCCGGGCGACAGGGGAGCGCCCGCGCCTTCCCCGCCGACGCGCCCGGTCATGACGGCATAACGGTGTTTCTTCTCGAACGTTCGACGGAGGCGTCCCGGGGCAGGAACGTTCTTTATTGTTCTGTTCGGCTCGGTTTCTTCCTACGAGGTCACCGAGAGCGCTGCATTGACTTCAGTCGAAGATCCAAGTCGTGTGCACCGTATGCAGGTAAGGAAATGTTCTGCGCGGTCGGCAGTTGGCGTCGGTTATGACCGCCCGGGAAGGCGACCCCCGTCTTCCTTAGACAAAGGGTTGGCGGACATGTTGGCACGTTTGAAGGCGTCGAGCGTTCGATAAAATTAGTGTGTGGCGCGAACGCAGACACGGTTTAGACCATCGAAGTTCATAAAGAGCAAGAACAGGAATGACTGTCGCTTGCACTAGCGCACATTTAGAAGGTTGACATACTCTAACCAGTGGCGTAGCCAGCAGCTTTTCCCGGTGTATGTGTGTGCGGGTGGACGAAGGGGGAGAGCGGCGGTTCGGCGAGACGGGCGGCAAGACGCCGTTTGAATCGGGTGTCGCCTACGTTTAAGGCGTGAGGGGGTAGGAGGTTTTCTCTTTTTGGGGCCGTTGGTGTGTCGCGTTGGACGTTAAATTGAGGATCTGATGAAATATTTGAAAATCTCATAAGCTGGTTGTTTTTTGTTTTATTTTGTTTTTTCCCCGCAGAGCAGTAGTCGATCAGGCATTCATTGGCGGCACCGGCCAACCGGCGCGATTTATTCTCAACGTCGGTGATATTTGTAAAAATCAGTGTTAAACACTGATTTTTAATATCAACGTTTTTTTTTTTTAATTTTTTATTTAACGAGGTTTAATAAATAGTTTGGTAAAATGTCACGTTACCTTGAAATACCGAATATAAATGTCTGAGCTAATTATTCGTGCGCTTCGCAAACATTGATAGTATTATATTACGGAATAAGGTCATGAAGTTGTTACAGGCAGCGGGCTATCAATTATATTGTCTTGGCATTTTCTTTGCGTGTGATCAGGCATTTCTAAAACTCTGATCATTCAGTAGGCGAGTTAGATATAACTCAAGTTTGCATTATTTGAAGTTGATTGAATATATTTCTTTCGTCCTGCGGCAACGTTGTAGGGTGATTTCGTCGAGGGTACTGGATGCCTGCTACCTTGGACTCATCTCGTGACAGTTCTTAACACTGCTTACTGCAGGTAAGCGGAGTCCGATATTTTATTTGATTTCTTGTTCCAGTTGGTGCACTTGAATTGGGGCTCTTGATTTTATGTTGATTTTGTGTGTGTGCTGTTCGTTCATTTCCGAGAGAAAATTGAGGGTATACTTCGAGTAAATGAATTAGAGCAAGACACACAGGGCGCTTGAGTGTGTCTTTTTTGGTGTTTTTTTGTGTGTGTTTTCGTCCTTGTGTGCTGTTCTTCTCATGTCTAAATAAGACATACATTCAATTTTAATCTGGAAAACTATTTCGGCAAGAATATTTACATATTTGCCGAAGTTCGACATTCGGCAGTTAGAAATTATTCGTGCGCTTCGCAAACATTAATAGTAGTATATTGCTAAATAAGGTCATTAAGTTATTGCCGGCAGAGAGACTAGCAAGTATATCGTCTTGGCATTTTTTTTTTTCTGCGTGTGAGCAGGCATTTTTAAAAGCTGATCATGCAATAGGCGAGTCAGATGGCTACGTTTGCATTATTTGAAGTTGATTGAATATATTTCTTTCCTACTGCGTCAACGTTGTAGGGTGATTTCGTCGAGGGTACTGGATGCCTGCTACCTTGGACGCAACTGCAGGTAAGCGTAGTCAGATATATTATTTTGATGTTCTTGTTCGCATTTGGGCAATTGAAATGAGGTTCTTGATTTTTAAATTTTCTTTGTGTGTGTGGTGTTCGTTCATTTTCCAGAGAAAATTGAGGGTATACTTCGAGTAAAGAAATTAGAGTAAGACACACAAGGCGCTTTAGTGTGCCTTTTTCGGTGTGTTTTTTTTATGTGTTCTCGTCCTTGTGTGCTGTTCTTCTCATGTCTAAATAAAACAAATTCAATTTTCATCTGGCAGAGCACTTCGGCAAAAATATTTGCATATTTTTTGCGAAGTTCGGCAGTTAGGGTTGGCGGTCATAGGGATCTGCTGTGGTGCTGAGTAGCTAATGTGGTGTAGCGCTCTGTGGTGTATGTTCTTCCTCTGTCCTTGTCTTAAAGCGCAATCATGTTTTTTTCACGTACAATACCAACTCGCCCAACAATCAGCACTTGTATATACTAACCTGCTACAGTAGTTGTACCCCTTTGACTAAGATTTGTTAGTTACCTAAGTAAATCGGGGGACAAATTTAAACATGACCGGTGAATACAAAGTGCTTACTAATCTATGATTATCACCCGCCATGTGATAATTTTAGTCAGTGGTAGTTAGTCAACAGTTAAACTGGTCACGTCTGGTAAGTATGGTCGATGCTTTATAATGCTGGAATCAATGGCCCATCATATGCTCCAAATGCGTCTTAGAAAAATCTAATATTTCTTCACAGTTTCTTCAAATTGGGGATGATATGTTTCAACTTCATATCACATGATTTCCACATTTTTTTGGTTCCAGGCAGGCAGTGCAATCTACCCGGTGGCTGTCAGCTCAAGCCTAATTAATCCTGAGGCTCCCAGCTATGTGGCAGTGGAGGGAGGTCTCGAAGCCGCGTCGCCTGCTGAGGCAGTCCTGCAGTGGTTGCATTCTGCCTCTAGTTCATCTTTAGCTCCGACTAGAGCCCCGAAAGTGTTGTTCCAGATGAATTTATTGCGCTTAGTGGTTTCATCTTAGAACTTTTATAAGATGTCTAGTCATGCCATTGATTTTTATGCCATTTTGTTTGTGACAGCCACAATAAAACATTGTCATGTGATTCCAAAGTGATTCCATCAAGTGATGCATTTAACCTGTAATAAGGTGGTGACTGGACCAGTTGGTTGCTGTTATACATGATGGGTTTTGCAAAACCATCTTGCCGTACTAAACGTATAAAGTTCCCCTAAGTAGAGCTAGTCAATCCGGATGATTGTGCCCATTGCATAGCCAGTGGTGGTCCAGCCATCTTAGGTTTTGGAGAAATTTTGGAGCACGAAATATCCAATTTTTTAGCAATTTGAATTACATAAACTCCCCTTTTGGAGCGGGGAAAACCTCGTTGTGGGGCGCCATGCTATCAGGAAAACTAAACATTTTGGAGCAACACGAACAATTAGCACTTCTGTACTGTTCGTTTTTTATTGGTAGTACCAGTGCCCATTCCCTAACTAAGATAATTCAGCATATTAAAAACCGCAGGTTAGCAGTAGTACTGCCCTGTCAAAGTGCGCTTCCACAGGCTTTCGACGGTATCGCGCTATTTAAGCGGCACGGCGACACGTTATCTTTTCGCCGCTCTTTGCCCTCTGCTTTGTCATGACTGCTCCGGGCCCGAGTAGCTTCGGCGCTTAATTCATGGCAACGTTCGAGATGACAAATTATTTTTGCCGAGGCCACCGACAAGTGCACGGCAGGCCGCAAGTTTGACATCTCGGAACGGGTGGTGCGCCAGTGGCGGCTGCGGCGATCCGAGACTAACAACTGTGGCGGCAAACAACAAGGTTTCCACGAACCAGAGTCGGGACGATTTCGAGTGGCAAAACTTGCGGCGTGCGGTCGCGAAAGAACGCAATAATAATTTACTTATATATTTATTTTCATTTTCCTGGTACGCGGTGTGGGGGAGTCGACCTACATTCGAGTCAATTTACAATCGTGTAACTACGTTTCCTCACTCGTTGTGGTAATCATCGGCCGTGATTCTGACCCAGGAATATTGGGCTCTATACCAATCCCCGCCTTTTACAAACTGGTGAGCATATTAGAAATGCTCTGTCGTGTAATCACTAGCAGTAAAGCTACAGGCTAAATTTATCTACACCGTGAACCACGGTCGATGTAACCTAAGTCAGACTGACCTCTCACTGTGTAAACCTTTAACGCAACTTGGTTTGTTTCACTTCGATCGGAGTAAATATCCTCAAGGCGTCCGAGCGTCCGGAACTATAGCGCTTTATTAAACTGGTTTATAAGCTCCATTCTCAGTTCACATGCAGTGCGACAGTATGACAACCAATACTATGAAGTCTCTGACTTACTACGCGCATGCAGAAAAAAAAAATCACGTTTGCTCATCTTCGGGAGGACTTAGCAGTGCAGATGCAGAAATGAGCAGACACAACACCGGATACCAGAAGGGATGCAACAAAACAATAATGTCACTGAGTCGGAAGCCTGGATTCGATTGTGATGGCCATTTTTCACCGGGTTCCCAGTCGAAAACGCATTTCTTAAAAAAAAAAAAAGAATTCGTTCACGGACCAACCAGCTATTCTTGGCGCTGTTTGGCGTGGTTTGACACAATTTGGCGCAATTTACGTATTTAGGCGCAGCAAGGCGCAGGCAAAGGGGAATTAATCAAAAGGACGCAATTGGCGCAGCTGGACCACCCCTGCCATTGCATGGCCTAAAAGTTTAATTTGCGACCTACAATATTTACAGGCTCAACTTACTCTGAATAAGTGGAAAACTTGACATTAAAGAATGGTCTCATCATGACTGTCTGCAAACACCCACATAATAATTTCCGTGAACTTATGTACTTCAAGAAAATACTTGATGCAAGGTGTTTAAAACATTATAAAACTTTTTAACACCAATAGAAAGCCTGTATTGGGCCACAACTTAAGCAATTTTCACTTCATTATGAAGAGCAATTACACATCTGTGATCCTTGAATCTAGGCCTGCACTGAATTGTTTTCTTAAGTTGAACGTGCCATGCTCTGTTCACTATATTAATCTTTGCAGAGCTGACAATGTGCAAGTTCCTGTTTTTTTATATTTTAAATCTCCCGACTGCTGGGCGCGATAGGACATAAGATTGGTGACACCAACGTAACACAATGATGTTTTAAGAATTTGTTTGTGTATAGCATGAGCGAACCCATCTGAGGGAAGTTATTTTTGCGACAGCGTCGAACCTACATCCGCGGGCTTTAAGTTCACATGTTAATCATGTCTGCAGACTCTTTTTTGTAATTCGAACTCCATCCAACCCAAGATTTGAATATGTCTTTTTCATTTTAGGCTTAGTAGTGCTTTTGCTGTTTCATTTAGGGAATAGGTAAGAAGAATGCTTATTTCGAGTGGCATACCTAACACCTGGTGGCACGAAGACTCCCCTGTAGTGACGCTAATCAAAAGTCACTAGCAGGGAGATACTGCGATGCTCTTGTTGCTGGGATTACCTCCCCCATAGTCCTGGCTAGACCATAGAAGAAGTAAAAATCAAAAGCGCAAACACCAAGAAAAGAAGAGGGGACAGAACAGAGCGCTTACCCCAACTGAGTGTTTAATGCGTTTCCCAAGGAAGACATAAAAGAAGAAACTGGACATGCGAAGGTAGAAAGAGGAGGAAAATTAATTCTATAGATTATCGATGCATTAAATAAATTAAAATTAAATGTGACTTCAACCCCTTTACACTAGTGTAAAGGGGTGAAGTCATATTTAATTTAGATTGCTTTAATGCATCAATAATCTATAGCATTAATTTTCCTCCTTTTTCTACCTTCGGATGTCCAGTTTCTTCCTTTAGGTCTTCCTCGGGGAATTTCATTAAAAACTCAGTTGGAGTAAGCGCTCTGTCCTGTCCCCTCTTCTTTTCTTGGTGTTTGCGATTTTGATTTTTACTAATGTATAGCCAAGTAGCCCAACAGTTAGTTCTGACACAGAAGAAGATTGAGTCGAAGCTTGTGGCCACTAGGATCTCCAGATCTTGAGGCGCCCAGGTAGCTGAAAATAAAAACAAACCACACTCAAGTACTCGGCAGAGATAAATTACAATAAATAGCATATTCATTCGTGATCAGCACATAGATCCTTTTATTTTTATACTTTGCACTTATGCTTATAAAAACAAATCCGCTCCTTTTCTGCCACAGCCATAGTCTCCCACTGGGACAAGGCCATGCAAGCCTTGAAATGGTGGGCACCTAATTAAAAGGCAAATGAGTAAACGTGTTCGTTTAACCCTCCTTAGCCCCAACCTGACAGATTTGTCCAATATTCACATTCAACAGTAAATGCTATAAAAAAAACGACTACTGGAATGAAAAGATTTTCCTACCCTTATGCTCAACGAGTGTCGAGTGGGGATACAACTCCAGTCCATACACTCACTGAGCATGAGGGTATAGTGTGCCAGCAGAGGGCAGGTGTCTGCATAGAAATATTTTAGTTGGCGCACCAAGAGGCTAACCCATAAAAATGGGTACTACTCTGAGCAAAATGCCAAAAAAAAGCGCCAATCTCGACTTGGCACTAACAGTGGCACACAGTATCTATTTGACTGATTAAAGGGTACTCAATCAATAATTTTAACTACCTAATCAAACTAAATATTCTTCCCAACTTGCTTTTTAGGCAAATCTCTAAATTTACAAGAACTATTAAGACTGCTAAAAAATGCAATAGAAAAACCAACAATCGAATCTGCCTGCTTTCTCCAGTAGCACGACGTCTATGGCAGGCAGACCTGCAGAATGAGCGAGCAGTCTAAAAAACAGGGTATGTCCTGTATATATTTGTTTTTTTTTTCGTGCTGCAGAGCAAGTGCTGGAAGGAGGTTTCACGGCATCCACTTTTCACAACCCAATGTATTGCAATCAGCTGAGAACACGTTTGAGCAGTGAACTTGTTCTCGCCACTGGCATAACGTTTTAGTGTTGCCCCTGGAGACTCAAATAATTTTGTAAATAAAAACAAGGAAGACCAACCTTCATAAAACAAATCTGTAACTTTGGCAAAAAAAAGTTGTGCGATACGGTTGTACAGTGTCTATTCGTGTGCTTTACAATTTTGAGGCAACTCGGCGACAATGAAAAGAAAACGCCCGAGTACCATTAAGGGAAAGACAGAAAGGGTGCATACCTACAACAGAAATATTTAGAAGGACCACGGGCAGAAAACTCTGGTGAGGCTCTGAGAGTAACTCCCTGCAATGGGCCTGCGCAGACCACAGAAGAAGATCCGGTCAGAGCTCGCAGCCATAAGGTGCTTCTTACCATAAAGTTCCAGAAGCAGCTGCAATTGCAAGTAAAGTGCATTTCATTTCTCTGCAGAACGGAGAGTTTAATAGCTAGCATGCATTCATTAGGTGATACAGTCACGAATGTGCCTACTTTTGAATGCAGCACTATATCACCAAATTGTTAACCGTGCCGGGCAACTCTAAAAACCGGAAGCATTATTCCAAACTATCTCAGCTTAACGTTAACCACGGCGGAAGCTTCAAGCCATCCTTGCGACATACGTGCAGAAAGCAAGCCATGTGACCTTCTTGTTGGACTTCATGGTACGTCGAGCTTATAATCACGTGTCACGCTGTTTTTGCAGCAATGGCTTGTAGTTTCGAAAGTGGTTCAGCTTAAAGAGATACAAAGTATAGACAGTTGAGAGTGGGGCCCTACAGCTACATTGCGATGTAGGTACTTATATGCTACCACAGGGATGTTCGCTGCCTGTAACCACACGACCAGCTGGTGCCCAGCTATTGTTTGAGCTGAGTACATGACCTCGACAGTGCCGTTATTTTACAAGCCGTTTTACGAATATTAAAAATGACTGACTTACAGAGAGACTGCGTCTCAAAGACTAACGACTTGGGATACCTAACTGAATACTGATATACTAACTATATTCAAAACAATTATCTGGCAGGCATTATATTTTACAACAGGCTGGGTCGACTCCTCATTTAGTCGAAGGAGTCGATGCGTAATAGGACAATACAAACAAAAATATTTCTTAGAATTCCTTTCGCACCTCCCAAATGATGCTTTTTTGAAGGCAAGGTACACATTGTACTTGATTTAGAGAGTGCCTCAGCTGTACAAATGCATATGCACTAAGGGAACTCGCCAAGCCTATTCTTCTCAGCTCTGTCAAGGTTAAGCCGAGTTAGAGTATTTTTATTCTTTATTTATTTATTTGTGAATACTGTTCATCCAAAATACGGGACTTTAACAGGTGTGGGGTATAGAAGAACACTAAAAAATACAACATCAGGACTACAACACAGTACGCATTCAGCGACATGTACTTAAAATAAAGGAACTAAAATAGCACACAAATTCAACATATCATCTAGCACTGAACAAATGAACTCTCAGCACATGAAATCTACTACTTAGCAAAAATATTAGTACTACTATTTATCAGTCCAAACCACACATATTCAAAAGGGCGCTCTCGAATTCATCTAAATAGTCCAATGACACAATATTTTGTGGGAGATTATTCCAGTCTTTTACAGTTCTAGGGAAAAAAAGAAAAAAAAAAGAAGTACACGCTCACTGACAGAATGAGAAAGGCAGGAAGAAGTCTCAGTTGTTCCGCCACCAGCCTGCCTTGTACCTTCGATGACGTTTCAGCGTCTCATGAGCCTCGAGTGAGCACATCGGTTCAAAGCGGGGTGAAAAGTAGACGCGCATGCTGGAGGACGCCGAGTCATTCTTTTTTTTTTGTCATTGGCTATACTAAATATTTTTAGTACGACATATTTTTAAGTTACAAAAAGTATTGCAAATATGACGTCCACCCTTGACCAAAATAAAGAATTCTGATAAAGATAACAACAATGTATGCGTATTGCCATCCACCATTTTCCAAATAAGTGCTCCCGCTATTCGGAACATCTACACATGTGTTGCGTGAGTGGGTTGTTTTATGCCAGATGTTGTACCTGGCGGGGCAGGGGCCAAAAGAAGAAAACTAACAGATTTACCAGAGGCAATAGATACCTATAGCATAAAATCTAGGATAGCAGGAATTTTAGGTCAGTGATGTGCTTTAATTAAACACAGAAATGGTTGGTTTGTATGATAAACCAGCAGCCCCCATTTCCCATAAATGTAATCAAATGGGTGAAAACAATCGCTAGTATGAGTTGGTCAAGAGAACGCTCGCGGTTTATAAAAGCTTTGTACGATTTACATGCACCTCCTGCAGCGGTGCAGAAAAGTGTAGGGCGGTGTACTTCAGGTAAGCGATTTGGCGAGCGACGAGACAAGCGACAGCGACGAGGACCCGCTGTCGCTCAGTCAGCCGCGCGACGAGACACACCTTATGAAAGCGAAGGGAGCAAGCGACCAAGGCGAGGAGTGACGTTTTCTAGAAATCCAAAAACTGAGCGACGCAACCAGCGGCATTGACAGTGAGAAATCACCGTCGCACGTCACCGGCACTCGTAGCTTGTCGCTGTCGCTCGTCTCGTTGCTCGCTAAATTGCTTACATGCAGTTCAGAAAGGCACTCTAAGTGCTTACCACTCCATTGGAACCAGCCTCGCATCCAACCAAAACCACAATTCTCTTTCTTTTTTTTTACGCCGCCCGGGTACAAGTTAACATCGTACATCGTTTTCAAGCATGGCCCCTCGTTCATCGCTCGATTTACATTTTCGGTAAATGAAAAACCGTGATTAAGCACAATTATTCTAGCTCATAATTTTCACGAACACTTGGCATACAAGTTTACATTGAAGCGCACCTAACGTAATTTACAAGGAGAACGAAAAGGGGACGAGATTCGCTTACCGCTTCACGGAAAGACGCCTTCGGATCTAGGCCTAGCATTGAAGTCGTCAGCTATCGGACGATCGGACGAGGCCTCGAGGCCAGCCGTCCGCGCCACGCTGACTCAGGCTGACAACGCCTGGTTTAACTGTGAGAGACACCGCCGAGCTGAGAGCCAGAGTCGTTAAACATCTGTCCCGCAAAACGTAGAACGAGCCGTCGACCCGCTGCACCGCTGCGTCTCCGCGACGATGGAAGCCGCACTTTTTCACAGCCGGCAATGCCGGCTGCGAAAAAGCCACGATAAAGCGCCGAGTTGGCCAAGTACGAGCAGCGGACCGTTGGCCGCTGTCGACCGGTGATGAGGTATCCTCGGCTTTGTGTCACGATCGGTTTGTTGCCGTGCACGTTGGCTTTGCTATGCGGTACTACGGCTGGTGCGGCTGTCGAATACTTGTGGTACACATTATTTGAGTCAGTCACCCCAAGACGTCGCCGTGAAGGGGTGACCGATGAATTCGTGTCAGCTCAACGTCAGTCTATGTTCCGGTTCGACAGGTAAGGTATATGTAACGATACTGGTGATAAATGATAGACGTTTTGTTGGAAGATAACGGTCACCTTTCTACAGGTTGTCACAAACGAAAATTTACAGGGGTTTTTTTACCGCAAAAATAAACTAGGCATCGCCGAACGCTCATTCTCCATTCAAAGGTAGCTCTAGAGGTCACAACCAGATGCCAAAGTTTCAGCGCGATCCGATAACTTGATCAAAAGTTATAAGTGATTTACTGAAAATTTCAATGGGAAAATGAAGCCCATTTTTGCCCGTTTTCGGTTTCTGGTGCCATAGAGCGCCATGTATTCGAGAACTCCGTCGGCCGCCATTTTCACATTGAAATTTTCTGAAAATCACGCATAACTTTTGAATAAGGTATCGGATCGGGCTGAAACTCTGGCATCTGGTTGAGACCTCCAGCGCTACCTTTGGGCCGAGAATGAGCGTTCGGCGATGCCTAGTTTATTTTTGCGGTAAAACAAAAACGTGTAAATTTTCTTCTGTGACACCCTGTACATTATGATTTGGTGATACCGGTGGTCCTGTGGTTGGAAAGATGTCGATCGCCTACGTCATCGGACGCAAAATCATATCAGCCACACCGAATCATATGGGCAAGCAAACTGGCTGCCAGTAAAGTCAGACGCGGAGCCATAACGGTGTCGGTATCTCCAGTTATGCAGACCGCGAAACCAAACTAGTTGCATACATAACATCAAGAAATTAATGTGGTATCATACCAGAACTGTTCAAGCAGCAGGTATGTTTCTTTTACGTTTTTTTCAATAGGGCATGAAAGGAAGGCCATGCACCTCCAGATTGCTCCTGCGGCTACAGAAAATGTTTGCTAGAATTTATCATTTCAGATGTTCACATGACTCGTACGTAGACCTTGAAGTACTGAAATCATCACAGATATCTGGGGGCTATGTTCGACAAGAGTTTCGTTTCTCCTAAAAAGAAACGGAAGTGACGGAAGTGACGCTATCGCGTTTGATTTTTCAGAGGCTCAAATGACGAAAGAGGGAACTTCCGTCATTTGAACCTCTAACCAAACAACGCGATATCGTTTACTTCCGTCACTTCCAATTCTTTATTGGAGAAACGAAACATTTGTTGAACATAGACCCCCCCTCTGAACTTGCAACTAGACGGTGTTCGCACGACCTTGCGTTTTTGTTTAAATGTATACACTGTTACTTCGATATTAGCTCATTAGTCACAGCTGTGCACTATCATATACCTGGAAGAAATGTTCCAAATTACCGCACGTTTCACGTTGCCCCCCCCCCCCCCAACTTTATGTCACCATCGGGTCGCATTCAAAACTATTTAGAGCATGTAGACTCACCTGATATAAATATTTTCAATGAAGATTTGTGTCAATTTAAAAAGTGCTTGCGCCATGTATGTGGTTGATGTATATACGTAGTCGCTACTGAGTATTTTGTTCTATTTTGTAGTTTGAATTTTTTACCTTTCTTATTCTTTGTTTATTTGTGTTCGTGTTTTAATACTAACGAGTGCACCAGTGCTTAGGCTTCGGCTGTTACTTTGCAAAATAAATAAAAGTATTATTGTTATTATTATAATGCTGGGAGTCATTAAGTTCCAGCTTTAGGCGCTAAGTTTCCCGAGACTGTTTCACCTCCTGTCCCTTACCGCACCTACTTCTTTTGTAGGTCTTTGACAAATTCGTTGTTTGTGAAGGCCAAATGCAGCACTGATTCACACTTCGTGCTAAAAGAGTCAACGGTCGTCTGAAGTTCGCAAACCCTGTTGCGTAGCTCTGCGACCGTGGTGCATAGCTAGCAACT
The DNA here is from genome assembly GCA_013358835.2 of Ixodes persulcatus. NCBI lineage: Eukaryota > Metazoa > Arthropoda > Arachnida > Ixodida > Ixodidae > Ixodes > Ixodes persulcatus. The sequence goes on along the minus strand of JABSTQ010009790.1, from coordinate 246,118 downwards.
GATGCACTTTTGCTAAAAGTGACAATAGCGTCTTGACGCTAGAGTTTAGCAAGAGGAGCTCATTAACTGCGGCGCTAATCGTGGCCAGCTGGCGGTTAACATTAGTACCAGCAGCATCTGCCACACTAGCACTAGAAGCACTAGCGCCGGTGAAATGCGTCTGCCGGTTCCCGACAGCCTGAGTGGAGTTATCTACTAGAGTGATGTCGCCCGCTCCTGAGCCGGGTTGAAGCACAACGGTACGGCACGTTGTGCATTTCCAGCTTTCTTTTCTGGAACCGCCCATTCCAGAAAATGTGCTATCTGCGACCCCGGAGCAGGGCTTGCCGACGTGTTAACCATTTCGGCAGGTTACACATGCCAAGAACCTTCACTCATATGGTACAAAATGAGCACACTTAAAGGAATCAATATGAACGTTCAAAGGAACAATGCCTGGACACACACTAATGTCGGCAGAAATAAACGAGGGACACTGTACACTGTACACTGTGCAGTCAGCGGCAATAAAAAAAAACAAGATTCACGGAGCGACTTTTGTCTCACCTGTACGAAAGGCAGTGATTAGTGCCAGACAAATCTTTCGCCGCCGACTTGAATGGATGCGACGCTGGGGGAATCCCTATATAACCCGCGATGAAATGATGGCCAATAAGGTGAAGCCACACGGTTGTCATTGCTGTAGTCAGCCGCAGCGTCACGATCACCCGCCCGCTTGCCTCGTCACAGCTCAATACGTGAATAATGCTGTTCTCAATACGCCGACCATGATGATCATACCAGGTGCTTGAAGATGGTGGATGTGCTGTACACAACGCAGTGATAAGTGCCACACAGAGCTTTCTCCGCCGACTGCAATGAATGTGTTGCTGGGGAATCCTTATTTAACCCGCGATGAAAAATGGCAAATAAGGTGAAGCCTCACGGTTGTCCCTGCTGTGGTCAGCCGCAGCGTCACAATCACCCGCCCGCTTGCCTCGTAACAGCTCAGTACGCGAAGAATGCAGTTCTCAATACGCCGACCATGCTGATCATAGCAGGTGCTTGAAGATGGTAAATGTTCTGTACAACCCGCAGTGATTAGTGCAAGACAGAGTTTTCACCGCCGACTGCAAGGGATGCGACGCTGGGAGGATCGTTATACAACCGGTGATGAAATGATGGCCAATCAGGTGACGCCACCCGGCTGTCCCTGTTGTAGTAAGCCGCAGCGTCACGATCGCCCGCCCGCTTGCCTCGTCACAGCTCAGTACGTGAATAATGCTGTTCTCAATACGCCGACCATGATGATCATACCAGGTGCTTGAAGATGGTGGATGTGCTGTACAAAACGCAGTGATTAGGGCAAGACAGAGTTTTCACCGCCGACAACAAGGGATGCGACGCTGGGAGGATCCTTATACAACCCGTGATGAAATGATGGCCAACCAGGTGACGCCACCCGGCTGTCCCTGTTATAGTAAACCGCAGCGTCACGATCTCCCGCCCGCTTGCCTCGTCACAGCTCAATACGTGAATAATGCTGTTCTCAATACGCCGACCGTGATGATCATACCAGGTACTTGAAGATGCTGGATGTGCTGTACAAAACGCAGTGATTAGTGCAAGACAGAGTTTTCACCGCCGACTGCAAGGGATGCGACGCTGGGAGGATCCTTCTACAACCCGGGATGAAATGATGGCCAATCAGGTGACGCCACCCGGCTGTCCCTGTTGTAGTAAGCCGCAGCGTCACGATCGCCCACCCGCTTGCCTCCTCACAGCTCAATACGTGAATAATGCTGTTCTCAATACACCGATCATGATGATCATACCAGGTGCTTGAAGATAGTGGATGTGCTGTACAAAACGCAGTGATTAGTGCAAGACAGAGTTTTCACCGCCGACTGCAAGGGATGCGACGCTGGGAGGATCCTTATACAACCCGTGATGAAATGATGGCCAATCAGGTGACGCCACCCGGCTGTCCCTGTTGTAGTAAGCCGCAGCGTCACGATCGCCCGCCCGCTTGCCTCGTCAAAGCTCAATACGTGAATAATGCTGTTCTCAATACGCCGACCATGATGATCATACCAGGTGCTTGAAGATGGTGGATGTGCTCTACAAAACGCAGTGATTAGTGCAAGACAGAGTTTTCACCGCCGACTGCAAGGGATGCGACGCTGGGAGGAACCTTATACAACCCGGGATGAAATGATGGCCAATCAGGTGACGCCACCCGGCTGTCCCTGTTGTAGGAAGCCGCAGCGTCACGATCGGCCGCCCGCTTGCCTCGTCACAGCTCAATACGTGAATAATGTTGTTCTCAATACGCCGACCATGATGATCATAGCAGGTGCTTGAAGATGGTAAATGTTCTATACAACCCGCAGTGATTAGTGCAAGACAGAGTTTTCACCGCCGACTGCAAGGGATGCGACGCTGGGAGGATCCTTATACAACCCGTGATGAAATGTTGGCCAATCACGTGACGCCACCCGGCTGCAGCTGTTGTAGTAAGCCGCAGCGTCACGATCGCCCGCGCGCTTGCCTCGTCACAGCTCAATACATGAAGAATCCAGTTCTCGGTACGCCGATCATGATGATCATACCAGCTGCTTGAAGATGGTGGATGTGCTGTAAAAAACGCAGTGATAAGTGCCAGACGGAGCTTTTGCCGACGACTGCAAGGAATGCGACGCTTCGGGGAACCGGAACTCGTAGCCGGTTGCCGGAGGGCCGCGTTCCAGCGAGTCGCAGGTCGCATGTCGCCCGTTGGTTGCGCGTTTTAGACCCCTACACTCTTAGAAAAAAGGGTATGGATAGTCCTCCCTTAAAGGAGGAACGGTCTTGTAACCTATGTTCCTACAGAAAGGGAGAAACCTTCGTCCCTGAAGCAGGGGAGCAACTAGTTCCTCCGTCGCCTGCATCTCATTATGGCGGCCCTGAATCGAGCAAATCGAGCTCAATAAGGCTCAACGAGGACGCTACGTCTCTTGTACGGGACAAAAGGAGCAGCAAATAAAAGCGTAACACGAGCTTTCCGCGAACTGTCTTTATTTCCGAAGCCAGGTTCCCCCCCGCAGGTACAGAAACTTGCGTTTCGAAAGCAGCTGCTTAGTCTTCTCGTCCCCAGCACTGCGATGTTAAACGGAGACAACCGAGAACCAGTTACTTCGCGCACTTCACGTCTTACCTTTGCTGTTCCTCGAGTCACGATTCTTTCGCCAACCGCACATCACGGAGGAATGGCAAACCAATCTGCGAAACCAAAAGCCGCTCTCAAAAAAACTAACTCGAAGCCGCTGTTTACCGCGTAGCGTGAAAGAAGGTTAAATCGCTTTCCACCAGATGGCAGGGTCAAACAAAGTAATTGCAACCAGCATAGCTAGGCGGCGCTAGGTACCGCCCAAATCATGTTCTACAAAAAAATTTATTTTTACTTTGCTCAGGCTATCCTTCCGCTTTCGGATCCACTACTACACACACATTACGCATACTACAAGTATAAGGTGAACATACAGTAACATACACACACATGGCACATACAAATGTCAACACAGCGGCACACTAACCCGAACACTACACCCGAGCTCTGCGTTTCCGGCTTTTATAAAGGTCGTTTTGAACGTACGGAATTTTTCGGTGACTCCTTAAGCAATACAAAATATTCCCAGCATGTTGATCCTTTCCCAGCAATGTAATACCACTGAGAATATTTGGAATGGCTCAGGGGATGAATCTCTTATTAAGAAGTAAACGCTCGATCATGCCGTAATGATTTAAAAGCCAATAAATCACGCCGCTCCAATGCGGCTCGAAGCCATGAGTTTGTTTCCCCGCACGGCACGTCGTAGCCGGTATTTCTATTGTAGTTTGTTTTGCTATTTGTGCTGTTCGCGCACGGCTTCAATTGCCGTCTTGAATTAATCTCTGCAGAGCGGATATTCACTCAATTGGAAGTGATGCTTCACGGGCAGAGAAGTCGCTTTTCGATCAACTTGAATGCAGTCAAAGCCGCGATTTGCGGCAGGTGTTAAGTGTACGGAGCTACACCGTGGCGAGCTCGAAAACTTCTAGCGCTTATCCCAGCGCGCGACTTGGAGGGCAGGTTCTGCAGGAACTGTAGTATCTTTAACCAGCAAAATAAAGGGTAGCTTTTTTTCTTTTTCGATTTTACCTACTATTCTTGTTTAATGCTGAAATTCCACACTGTACATATATATACGTGCTTTCAGTCATAATTTCGTACTTTTCAGTCCTTTCCACAGAGCGCAATCGCTCTCGGGGAGGAGACAACCGACAGTCACATTGGCCACAGTACGATAGGAGCTTACTGTTCAGACCAGCGTTCCAACATGACTATCCGCACGTCGACCGATTGCACCTAATCCCTCAAGTGGTCTAAACTCTTTAATGTAAAGCGGAATGTCAACCTGCGACACCCCGCCCCCTCCGATCACGGCTCGGCCAGCGGCATCAATGCCCGACAGTTTACGTCATCTCATCTTGTTGTTACACCACTGATACGCGAACACACGGTCACATCGGCGATAATTCCAGTCTTCTGTTCACAACGTACAACACTGCCATCACGATGTTGCTGCTATGTTGCTGACACGCAGAAATACAAAGCCACGTTGATTGCCGGTTGGCACTCGGCATCGGAAAACAGAACCAAACTCAGCACAGAAGGCACCCAGGCAGCCAGCAGCAAAACCTGCCGGTCTTGGACGCAGTTCCTGCGATTTCCATAACGTCGAAAACGTCGACACAGATCCGCGTGGTTCCGCTACTGTAGTTCCGCGTGGGCTGGCGTGCGGTGGGCAGGGTGGGTTCCGCAATCCGGAGACGGCGGAGACGGCGACAACGGCGATCTTACCCAGTGTGCGTAGCTCTGCTGGCACTGCTCCGGAACTTCGCTGTTTTTAGCGGCTTCGTTTGCTCGTTTGCTAAAATTAGTGATAAAAACATCAATGCAACCGTAATGTTCTGCACGTTTGGACTAGAAGACGGAATTAACGGTGGCCTTCGTTGCCGCTGAAGCTCAATCAACTCAACAACTTTTCTTAAAAAACGTGTGCGACGTGCTCGAAAAACGAAATCGAAAGAATATAAGTCAGGAGGGCGAAATCTTTCTCCCGTCTGCCTGGAGAAGGAGAAAAACGTTTTGTTCCTCCCTTTTTCTCGTGTCCGCTTGGGGTCGCGCCAGTAGAAGGGAGGAAGACGCGCCGTTGCTACCTTTTTCCTCCATTTTTTCTTAGAGTGTAAGCTATTGTGTTCTTGAACCGTCTAGAATGTTCTACTTACATAGAGAAAGGCAAAAGGACATGCAGTGCTGGGAATTGAACCCGAGCCACCTGTGTTTGAGCCCAGCCCGCTGTACTGCAGACTAGGGTACGTACCCAGGTAGCACCAAGTTCTGAGCCGAAATTTGGCTTTTGTCTGGGAGTTTAGGGCATTAAAAGGCCCGAAAAAGCCAAAGTAGAGCCAAACCTGACTTTCCTTGGCAAGAGTCTGGGTATTTTGGCCCTAATTCGCCAAACAAGTGCCAAATTTAGGCTTCACTGCCTGGTAGTTCGGCTGTCATCTGGCATATTTGGGCCTAAATCGCCTAACAAATGCCAGAGTTAGGCTTACTGCCCGGTAGTTCGGCTGATATTTGGCATTTTTGGGCCAAAATATCCAAACAAATGCCAAAGTTAGGCTTCACTTTTGGATAGTTCGGCTGTCATCTGGCAGCTTTGGGCCAAAATCGCCACAGATGTGCCAGAGTTAGGCTTAGTGGCTTGTAGTTTCGGCTGACATCTGGCATCTTAGGGCCGAAATCGCCAAACAAGTGCCAAAGTTAGGCTTCACTTTTCTATAGTTCGGCAGTCATCAGGCACCTTTGGACCAAAATTGCCACAGATGTGCCAGAGTTAGGCTTACTTCCTTGTAGTTCGGCTGAGATCTGGCATTTTTGGGGCAAAATCGCCAAACAAGTGCCAAAGTTAGGCTTCATTTTCTGATAGTTCGGCTCTCATCTGGCATCTTTGGGCCAAAACCAGAGAAAAGCCAAACTTTGGCACGTCCCAAATACCGAAATTTGGCGTTGCTCTGGCAGTTATAGCTGAAGTATGGCACCAACTTTGGCGCTCCTCTGGCGGACCAGAGAAACGCCAAACCTTGGCATGCCCCGAATTCCCAGATTAGGATTTACTATGGAAGTTATGGCTTAAGTATGGCACCAACTTTGGCACTCCTCTGGCGTACCAGAGAAGAGCCAAACTTTGGCATGCCCTAGGATCGCCCAACTAAGGCTATAGATAAGCACCGTACTTTGGCGCTGATGAGTGCCATGGTGCAAAAACCTAAGTGCGCCAAAGTTGGGCCCTTATGTTTGCCAGACCTTTGCCCAAGTTGGGCATTCCTCTGGCGTGCTACCTGGGTAAGTGCGCGTAAATATAGTCCTTTGCCTTAGCTCCGTTGACAGCTTACAGATTGCACCATTGTGAGTTACCATGTCATAGGGCTAACGCAATGGTCCAGTCTCGCTCAGTGGGAGAAGCACGCGATTACCACTGCTCCCATTCTAGCCCACCATGTCGTTGCTTCCTTAGCTTCGTTTTGTGAGAGCTGGGGAGTGTCTCGGATTTGCCGCTAAACCCAGGAATTTCGGATTTGTATAAGTCTTGGGTAAGTTGCATTCAAAAAGTAATTAGTTACAGTTACACATAGTTTGTCAAAAATGTATTGAAGGTAAAGTTCATTTTACTTTAAAATGAATGTAACGCGTTGCATTTACAGATAATTTGTAGTAGTAACTTAATTACTTTGAAGATATATTTGTTTGTTATACTATGAGTACATTGATGACAACACACGATGACTACGATTCTGAACTCTCAAAAAACTCTCTTTTTTACTTTTTGCAATATATATATGAGTGGGCATGGAAGATATTCAGCGATGAAGTGCCTCATGTTTTGTATCATACCGCAGTTCAGTAAGCGGAAACCTTGCTAATGTTTTAGATCAAATTATATCTGCTCTACTGTGTTTTTACGCCCTCAAGCTTGTATTGAGTCTTTTAGAGTTATGTTGCTTTTATTATCTGAGTATGCAGAAAAAAAGAACAGGCCCTATGGGCAACCAGAAAGTGGATCAATTCCTTTAGCTGGAACAGACAGTGGCGAAACTCCAGAGTAGCCTTGCTCTACACTGTTAAAAAAGTGCCGTTATATAACAGAACCGTACTGCGCAAACTCTTGATGCCAGACATTATATGTAACCCTCCGTAATACCACCAAAGCCGTAACTGACAGTTTACATTATCATTCCTGTACATCAAGCATACAGCAATAGAACTGCAGTACGCAAGTACAGGACTAAAGCCGCAAACTAGGCTTGAGGTATCGAAGCCGTCAAGCGTTCAGACGGTATTGAAGGCGTAAGGGAAGGGTACGGTTTCGGTCCCGTATTTTCATACTGCACTTCCATTGCTGTATGGTAACGGTAACAGTTCAGTTACCGTACCCTTCCCTTACGCCTTCAATACCGTCTGAACGCTTGACGGCTTGGATAGCTCAAGTCTAGTTTGCGGCTCTAGTCCCGTTCTTGCGTATTGCGCTTCTATCGCTGTGCGCTCGCTGTACGATAACAATAATGTGAACTCTCGGCTACGGCTTTGGTGGTATTACGGAGGGTTACCGATAGTGTCCGGCATCATGAGTTAGCGCAGTACAGTTCCGTAACATAACAAAACGTCCCTAGTAATAAGTGTAGTGTGTCTGAAAAAAGGGACAAGACAAAACGGAGGCAATTTTGAAATCAAACTATATTGTAAAAGAACATAATTATAAACAAACCTTCATGGCGTCCGATCATCAGATGAGCTGGAAATAAAACAAATTCATATTTAGATGATTGAAGAGCCTACGGGAGGAGTACAACCACTTGCATGAACCGCAGAGGCGCACGCATACGAGGTCACAAAAACCTGTTCACAGAGCGATGCCACTAAGCTACTGGTAGCAGCGAGCAAAAGCACAAGAACAAAGGAAGGAACTCACAAGACGAGCGCTGAACTTCAACTAAATGTTTAATGAAAAGGAAACACCGAAGTCTTGTGCCTTCCTCCCTTTGTCCTCGTGGTTTTTGCCTGCTGCTACCAGTTGTAGTCATGAACCAACTCGCCTGTGCATCGCCACATTGAGCCACTCAGCACCATGACAAATCAAGGTTACTGCCCTCGACCCATGTGAATGCATTGTCGTGCCCCTATTTGTTTTTTTGCTACAAGACCATTCTGCAAACTTTTTGATGCCACATCGTACACGTGCCAAATCAGATATGTACTCAGACTTCCCTTTTTTCTCAAAAGCAACAATATCTGTCGGCGGCTTTGATTGCTCTTGCACGAGCTCCTTTCGATTTCCCGGCCTCCTGTCATGACCCATCATGTTATTTGATCCCAACTCGGTATCTGAAATAAATATCAAATTGGCCCATGAAGTATTTGGTCAGAAACCAGACAACTTAAAAAAAAAAACATTGCAGTGAGGGATTTGGGATCAGTACGTACTGATATTTTACATGCACAACTAATGTCAAATGCCAAGCTTTACCACCCAAATCACACATGTACACAGTTCAAAAGTGCAAGCGTGTTGAAGGTTCCAAAAGTAAAGATTAAGCCATACCAAACCGGGCAAAACCCACATTTAGACCAGCAGACTCTGCACTGTGCACTTAAAAAAAAAAAAAAAAAAGATGAGAAGGTAAAAATAATGCACACCTAGATTTTGAGGAAAACAAAACAATGAGGGGACAACAAGAAAAAAATTTGTATTAATGTGGCATTTTTCTGCAAGAGGAGAGAATCTGGCACTCAAGGCTTCTTTCACTCAGATGCGATGAGGACACAGAACTCTGAATATTTCAGAAGTTAGAAGCCCCATGTGGCACATCTTAAGGGGTAGGATTCATATAATGTAACTTTTAGACCTACTAAAACACTGAAAACTTGTTGATTTAAGGAGATATTGAACAGACAGCAATGTAATTGATTCGAGTCATTTGGGAGAACCTTTGGAAGCAAACAAAAGTCAATTTTGTAGCAGAGATATAAAAAGAACAACTACGTACTTCACACCTATTTCTTTCATTACAAACAAAGGATTAAAAATTGTGTGTTGTCCTATACAGCCACAAAGCAATTCCTCCCCTGCATTTCTACTCTTAAGTAACCACTCATTTGCATACTTCGTATGGCAGACAGTTAAATGACCTAAAATACTCAACTAGCTGTTAAAGTTTGCTTGAAAACACCAGACATGGCAAAGGGAATGTTGTAATAGAATCATTTTTTGTTTAGGAAGCCACATTTTGGCAGCCACCATCGAGACAATGTCCGATTGATAACACGTATGAAGATGAGTAAAAGGTATTCAAGCATAAAATCAAACTTAAACCACATGCTACTCAGAAATGCACAAGTAAAGCTTTATACAAACTTCAATTTTTTTTTTAAGTTCAAAAGGTTGTAAAAAGGTTGTATATCAGTCAAACTTAGTCATTAATTAGAGAATATCTGCACATATTGCTTCTAGACAATTTTAGAATGATACACAATAGTGTGGTGCAATAAATAAGCTGTCTTAAATAAACAATTAGCTGAATATATTAAACATATTTTGAGGCTCCGATTTGTTTCCAGCCAAAAATAATTTAATTATTATTTATACTGCTTATGACTCTGCCTTCTAACTGACGGCCAGATAGAGGTAATAAGTAAATGACACATTCAGTAATGATAAAATTGGAGGAATAGATATATTGACATATTTATTTGTGATTTATGGGATAGGGTCAAACATAATCACATTGTAACATTAGGTGAAATATTTTAAATTTAATTATTATGCCACATATAACACCCTTCAGAGTAACTGAAGATTGTGTTGGTAAAATTCAGACCCCAGACAGAATAAAACACACTCGGGACGACAAACATTTCTTTCAACTAACAACATGAATGAGCTTAAAAGCACTCCCTGCAATTCAGACTGCCAAGAAAATTGAGAAAGGGAGACAGGAAGAGGGAAAGGAAAAGTATAAAGATAAAATTGTAACCAAGGGAATAAGATAAAAAGGGAGGTAACATCATGAGTTAAAGGAAATAAGATAAAAAGTGAAGTAACACCATGAGTCACAATTTTACCTTTACACTTTCCTTTCTCTCTTCCTGCCTCCCTTTCTCTCAATTTCCTTGGCAGTCTGAACTGCAGGGAGTGCTTTTAAGCTCATTCATGTCGTTATTAGTTGAAAGAAATGTTTTTCGTCCTTCGTCCCGAATGTGTTTTATTTTTTCTGTGGTCCGTGAATATAACACCCTATTGCGGTGTAACGATGGACCTCTGAAAATAAGCTTGGAAATGTGGGCAGTCAGTGACAAATTAAAGGGCAACTCCACTCAATTTAGAAAATTTCGTGATAGTGGATTATCTTACTTTGAAAAGCACTCATAAAGAACTCTGCATCGTTTGTTTCACGAAAAGTAGAATATTGTTCATGCAACCTAGCTTATAACTCAAGTAGCAAACTGAAACCGAAATTTCGGCAAAGGGCAAGCAGTGACGTCAGTTGCAATCACTCATGTCCATGGCGGATGAAAAGGGTTACGTGATTTACCCCACTCACTCGGCCAACTCTAGGTAGTGTTGTCTGAACCGACTGGACATGTGTTGGCGTTGAAAAAGGAAAAACCCGGTGTATGCAACAGACGTCAACGTGACGTCACATCCGAGGGAAGTGCACTGTTGGCTAGCCTGCACATTGCTCGCTAAGATTAGCAGATTAGCGCTTGTCAAACTTTGAAGGCCAAATTTAATATACAGAAATATTTTAGTTGTAGCCATTCTAGATAATTTTAAAGAAAACTCCCTTACTTTCTCAGTCAAAATTCAGCAGAGTTGCCCTTTAATACCTTTCGTGAGGCTTAAAATTATGAAGGAAATAAACCATACCTCTGAACGAACTCAAGTGTAGTTCCCACAACTTTGACATACTGGATGTTTAGACAATAATAATGGGGAAAAAGGAGCTCCACAGCTTGTAGAAAGGCCAGATCTTCCACCATCTGCTCATGGTCCACAAACAGCTGGCAGCTGCATCCGAAAAGTGAGCGACCTAGGAAACAAAAATTTGAAAGGGATTAATGTAATTAATGCGGAGAAAATGCATTAGTATTGGATGTATCGACCTATCTGGTCAAGTTACCAGAGAGGTCACTGGACCGACACCACTACACCGGCTTTTTCTCGAAATAGGGTTTTTAACGCTTACGCAATAAAATGAAGAAAAAATACCATCGTCATATTTATATCTGGAAACGTCTATAGAGGTATTACCAGCGGAAACACCGAACAGGCAGGCACACTGATATAGGATTGTGACGCACATCTGAGACTGATATGCATCACAATCGCAGATAAGGCGACCCTTATCTGCCAAGCCAAATAAGGGTCACCTTTGCAGTCGTACTAAATAGTGTTGAGTAACCATATCCAGTTATGGCGTTGAGTTATGCAAAGCAATACTGAAGGCTTGAACGCAACAAACAAATTGTATATGAGTGTGGAGAATATTACACTTTTTGTCGAGTTTGTGAACAAAATCAGTTGCGTGGAAGTGGGATGCCCACGTGCAATGCCAGTCGGCAGTTTCGTTTAACGGGGCACTGACACATCAAAATCATGTTTCTTTTTATTACCCGAAACGAATGAAAACGATGCCAAACATTACCCTCGAAATTCGAAACTTGGAAATTCAGTATTTGTGAATTAAAAAAAAACAATTTCCAAATGCCGAATTTCAACTTCCCGCGCGATCCGCGCCAGTGCAGCGAGTCAAATTTTGCGGTCTTCTGCGACTCGACTTTCTTTCGGACCTCCGCTCCACGCTATGAAGCAAAGCGCCGTTGCCACGGCGACCCCAAGCGAGGAGGAGGTGAGCCTGCGGGATAGAAGGGCGCCGGCGCGGAAAAAAAACGGTTTCTTCCCCGACTCGCCGACGAGCGCCGCCAAGTTTTCCGAGGGAGGGTACAAATCCAGGAAGCAACATCACACCTAACTCTGATTTTTGGTATTTCAAAAAAGAGTAGCCGTAGTGCGTTCGCAATTGTGTTAAAAAACATGTTTTACGATTGCCGTTATTAAATGTTATAGGAATGTCGCCTACAAAGCTTCAAAATTTCCTGATTTTTGACGTCACCGATCAAAAGAAGCGAGGAGGTGAGCGGCGGGAAATATAAACGCCAAAAATAAAAAGGCGCGCGCGCGGGAAAATTGTTTTTCGCGATGCGGTTTTTTTTTTGCGTGTCTATGACTACAACTTGCATCGTTTTAGACAATAAAAAAAATACGACCTTGGGGGTCTCAGTGCCCCTTTAAATTACTATTGTCAAAGATTAAATGACTGGAGACTGCATGTGACCACGCATTCTACAAAAAAAAAAACGGGGCTGTTGCGGTTTCGCAAGACACAGAATGCAGGCCCGAACAATCAAATGCCTCACAGGCTGTTTGGGCAGTATGCCGTTCTGTGGCACCTGCACTAACAAACCCAAATAAAAACTTTTTTTGTTTTTCTTGCTGGCTCAGCAACCATGACTGCCGAAGTATGGTATAATACCAGGACATGTGCTTTGCATTGGTGGTTGGCAAGGCAGCCGAAACAAAACGAAGTGCTCGTCCATCTAGCTCTCGTCAAAATCGACACATCACACTATGGTTACACCACTACAGTATTTCAGCCTCTGGTTACACCACTACAATATTCCAGCCTCTGTAGTTACACACTCGGAGCTACAATAGAGTCACTAGGAGTCATCTGCACTGACATCGAAAGCAGCACCGTTTAAACCTAAACAAACACACCAAATGGTGCTTGGTGATCACACATTTCCTGCTAGAATAAGTTTAATTATTCTGAGACTATATACTTTTCAATTTTTTTTAATATTTTTTTGTGTTTTGGAGCAGGATAGTGCAACAGAAGTAGATTGGCACAGCACTTTCACCCCTTCTCCAAGTTCCACAAGTATTTGGTGTCCATGAACAATGCTAATCAAAAGTGAACCTCACCTATAGCTTAAAGGGCACACAGGCATTTACGTTACAAATAAATTTATGACAACTACAATTACATCACCCATCTTTTACAAAAACCTTATAACTTAGCTCATTTGCAGTTCTTACGCCCTCAACTTTAAAATGCTTTTGGCCCATCAGGGAATGTTGATTAGATAAATGACAGTCACATTGGAAAGCTGCCAACACTACGACAATTTGCAAACAAAACATATACTAGGAAAGTATTCAAACTTTGTTTTTAAAATATTATTCTATGTGATGTGAACACTCCATAAGTTAGAATGATATCTGCTAACGAATCAAGCTTGGTTAGGAATGTGAAATTCGCAAGGTATTGATTGTTGTTCCAGAATGCAGCACAAATTAAAAAAGAAAGCCCCTTCAAAAAGACAGAGCATGCAAGGAAAAAACATGTGAAGCTCACCCAGTGCAACAATTACAGGAGAAGCAGGCAAACTGTTACAGAACTCTGTGATTTCTGGTGTCACCTAAAATCAGAAAACATGTGTGGTTACTTGAGAAATGCACAAAATGCTACGGTAGCTACCATACATCTATGGGTATATATTTATTCCCAGTGAATGTAGAACTGTGGGACACGAGCAAGGCGACGTGAGTTGGATCGCAAAGAATGATGCCCGAAGAACTCATCGTGGCTGGCACTGATCGAAGCAGAGTTTCAGTTGAGGCTGCTCAAAGAAAGCGCCGTCAACGCTAGGGCTCGAGCTTAAAGCGCGAAACACATGTACGACGAAACCGTCCGATCCGACGTCTGATCGCTCCTCCGACTCGCCGCAAACGATTATCCGAGACACATGCTACCGACCGAGTTTGCGACGCGTCGTTCCGACGGTTCCGATCGGCTTCGCCCAGTTTCGTGACCAGTGCGCGTTGCTTGACTGCCTACGATCGCCCGTCTACTTTTCTTGGCAATGCAGTGGAAGGTACAGGCACGCGTTCCCTCTCCCATTTTGAGCGCTGAATAAAGCTCTGCGCGGGCTCTCTTCCTCTCCACGGAAATGCCAAAAAAAAAAAGGAAGAGGAACTCGCAACCGGATTTTTGCTCCTGAATAGCCCGCTCCCCTAAACGTGACGTCCTCGTGACGTTCCCGCTACCTGCGTCGTCATTGGCTGTGGTCATCCGACCACCGCAACCACCTCTAGAGTCTAGACAGTTGGTCGCATGCCGCAACGCCGTTCCGACGTTGCGACACAACCAAACAAGCCGCGTCCGACCGTCGTACTGCCTGATCGGACTTCGGATCGGACGGTTTCGTCGTACATGTGACGCTCGCGCGCCCGAGCCTTGGCAATGCTTTCTTTGAGCAGTATCAACTGAGACGCTACTTCTAGCAAGCCTGCCCAGGCATCTAGTTTGTTCTCCTTTCTACCGCAATAAGACATATGACTTAACTCCAACTATGAGGCAACGCCTTTCTTATTTTTCCACTAGTGGCAGTCACTCATTACGGTGCAGTTATCAAATCATTAATTGCCCGCTTTCATTTTTTTTTCACACACGACGCGCTTGCATGCACCATGCTGCGCTGAGACTGCTTCTTCTCTGAACACATAGCTTCGCCGCGGCGGATCATTAAGGCTGGAACACATTTGCAAGAAACCAAACCGAATAAAGAACGGAAATCCGAGGGTGTAAAAATTGTTGCACGCAAATTTTGGAAGACAAGTCACACGAGGAAACTGATCTTGCGAGAAAGGCAACGTCCTCCGCAGTAAAATAAACGCAGACAACACCAAACGCGCATTTTTTTAAATATATATTTATATATAACGTTGTGTTTCGGACTTGACAGAACCATCGGAGAACAAGAGACTGGCTGTATCAGCGTTGGCTCTCGAAGCAACCGAGGCCTTCGAGCACCGGTACAAACACTGCGATTATACCAAATAAAATCGTCCACATAAGCAAAGTGTGGAACCCAGTGTACGTATGCCAGCGGTCACGACATATTTATACAGTCACACGCTTGTATCGTTCTTATTCACGAAGTTCCTATTAGATTCATTCGTTCTTACATGCATGGAGTCAGCCGCAATCAGCGCTCGATGTTTAGTTGGGATGTGCACCGACACGAGCATCGGCCGACGTACAAGAGCAAACTCACCGCGATCTTGCTTTGCCCGAGTTTAGCAACACAGCGAACAGCTCACATAGTTTTCAGTCTCCGCAGTGCTCCGTTCACCACATACACGACAAAGATCGGCGATAATCGCAGCCTTGAAAGCGGACATCGGATGCTCCACCGCCGAACTTGTGTAGTGCACTGCACCTTAGCTTGCCATCAGATTTTTTTGAAATGGAACTGCCTCAACAACAAAGGCAGTTGGACTATGTAGAAGAGCTCAAGCAAATTTTTATCAATTTGCGACCGGTGCCTACACGGCAAGGAACTTCAGTCTCCCTACGTGACCCAGGACCTCCAAGACGCTACTCATGTTTTCGTGCGACAGTCACAGAAGAAGCCACTGCGCCCACATTACATCGGACCTTTTCCAGTCGTCGAAAAGAGAAGCGACACGTTTGTCTTGCGTGTCAATGGCAAGAACGACACCGTTGCTTTGGAAAGACTAAAGCCGGCACATATTGAGCAAGCGCATGTGCAGGAAATAGCGCTACGTGACATCGACCACACGACAGAGAAAAGCCAACTTCGTTGGCACCCGGATGTTCGTGTGTTTTGATCGTTCGTCCTACCTCCTCTCTAAGGGGGGGCATATCTGTAGGGACTGGACGCACCGACGAGCGAGTCCACTCTCGGCACTGGGAAAAGAGAGAAAGACGCGTGCGCTAGCTATACGCTCACGCGCTGAAATAGAACGTTGCTTTGGAACGTCCGTCTCCTGCCTGTTTCTTTCACCACAACATGATCCCTTAGCGAGGGATCATGTTGAAAGCACGTGAGGTTTCGATTATGGTCGTACAAAAAGTTGAAAGAAACGAATGCGGGGCTCGAACTCTGTTTTAATCGCAGGGAATCTGGCCGCTCTGACGGCAGATTCGCGGCCCTCAGCGCCTGGCGTCCGGATTTCGTCGCTTGTTCTGCAAGTCGTATCTTCCACAATAAGTTTGCGTGACCATGATCGAAACATCACGTACACCTTATTTTTAGTTCCCGAAAGTTACTCCGACGCGCTTATTAATTTTGTTTCTTGTGACCACCGCCGTGGCTTCTGGTTTGCCACATCCAAATTTATGAAGACGCCCTATTACGCGCCCAGCCCGCTACTGGGCATTGGCGCCTCCTCACTTGACTCCTTTACTTCCCGATGAATGGGAAACCTCTCTCTATATACGGCTCTGCTTTTCTGCACGGAAAGCGATTTTCTATTCGGCTTCTTATGCTGGTGATGACTTCATCCATAGCTAAATAGAGTGCTACCTTAACAGTGGCATGTAGTATATACAACAATTTAAATTGATCATTGAGACGAGTTGCATTGCTGAGCAACGACACAGTAATGTCTCGTTAATACTGGACACCCCCTTTCACCGAAAAATCCTCCAAATGTCAGTTGCCTATATATTTGTGTTGCCACGAGAAACGTTTGTTGTTTAGCTAGTAACCTAGCTAAACCACAAACTAGGTTACTAGAGCTACGATAGTAGCGCTAGTAACCTCCAGGCATTTTTTCTTGAGCTGTGCCTCCAGGTTTCTCCAATCCCCTCCGCCCCATCGACGCCACCCACTCCTCCACTCCTCCACACCCCATTGACTCACTGACCCATTCACTTTGCGATTTCAGGTCGCCCACAGAGTTTGAGGAATGACTGGCTGCGGCCGGTCAAGTGTCGATTTCCCCTTTACATTTAGTGGGAAGACTGAATTTGTGTGTATGCTCCGTTTCACATTACGTCCGAGCGTAGCGGATGCTTCGAACCATCGGAGCCAATCCAAGGCCCTGTGAGTGTCAAGTGACCTTGGAGAAGGGGCACATCAACGCGCGGAAAGCGTATCACGGGCTACGTAAACAGAGGGTGATTGGCCAGGATAGCTTTTAGCGTCCGCTGCGTCCGGACGGAAGGTGAAACAGAGTATAGTTCCCGTGTTATCAAGGCATGAGACGTAGTTTTCCTCATTATATTAAGCGGAAAACTTCGCGGCCGGTCAAGTGTCCAGTCTCCCGCTAAATTTAGCGGGTAAACTGAATTTATGTGTAGGTCACGTGACGTCATTTTTTAAATAAATTTAGCTGGGAGACTGATTAGTGGTATACGCCACGTGACATGAAATCATGTGATATCATTTTCCTCGGTATAAATTTAGTGGGGAAATTGAATGGGCATTGAAATCAGGAGACGTCATTTTTTCCGCTAGATTTAGAAGGAAAGCTGAATCTCTGCGTAGATTACTTGACACGAAGCCATGTGACGTCATTTTCCACCCAAAAGTTAGCGGCGAAACTAAATTGGTGTTGTGGTTGCGCGACGTCAACTTTCCCGCTAAATCTAAAGGAGCAACTAAATTTGCGTGTAGGTTACGTGACCATGTCGCAGGACGTCACTTTTCGCTCTACATTATAGGGGTGTGCGAATAGCGCCGGTGGCTGAAGCGTATGTGACTGAAGCGCCGGCGGCTGAGCAAGGAGAGCTTCAGCCACGATCGCTTCAGCAAAGGGTATTTCAGCAATGGGCCTTTCGCGACATTTAGTGCGCAAACTTGAGCGTGGTTGGGCTTAGAGCCACTAAATGAACTACGATTGGAGTATCGGCGCTCTGTTTAGCGATATTGTTGTGTGCACCGCCATCTTGGTGCTTGTGCAGAGCAGACTCAACTGCCGATCGCCAGGATTCAAAACTTCGATTTCCTCAATATTATATTTGGTGTCAGGAAGCTCATGTAATATTTATTTGCTCTTTCGAGAACTGTTTAAAAATTTATGGAGGACGGAAAAGAATTTCCTGTGATTTCATATATACCTTCAGATAACTAGGAACCATAGGTTTAAGCCACAAGGGGTGTAAGGTGGTCTGAATTGCCGGCGGCTGAAGCGCGCGTGGCTCAAGCGCCCTTGGCTGAGCGCCAGTCGCGTAAGCTCTTAAGCGCCGGTCGTGTATGCTCCGGTCGCGTAAGCTGCGATCGCGTAAGCTCGTAAACGCCGATAGCAGCAGCTGAAGTGACCTGAAGCCCTTGGCGTCGTCTTCAACTTCGTCCTACAGGTCGTCCTTGATATTTTCCTAGAGGTCGTCCTCGACGTCGTCCTAGACGTCGTTTTAGACAGCGTTCTTAAGGTCGTCCTAGATGTCGTTGTTGACGTCGTCCTAAAGGCCTCCCTTGACGTCGTCCTCGACGTCGACCTGAACGCCGTCCTTGAAGTCGTCCCAAACGTCGTTCGAGACGCCTGTCCTTGACGTCGTCTTCGACGTCGTCCCAGACACCTTGCTTGACGTCGTCCTCCTTGTGTATACGGCATATTACACCCATTTCATCACCGTACCTAGTCCTATCCCTAATCGTTTTCACAAAGCTGCAGCAATTTGTAATTACCGAACGCACTGCATTATATTTCAAATGTGTACCGAACTTTCTTCGTTCACTGTTCTCGCCTGATACATGACACATCATACATACTGGGGTCCCAGGATAGCAATCGTACTCCTCTGAATAAATATTTTCCCTATGAAATTAATACTCATTCGTCATCTATTTCAATCGAGAAAAACTAACGTTTTGTTCACTTTGTCAAAACTACATATATATATATATATATATATATATATATATATATATATATATATATATATATATATATATATATATATATATATATATTGATATACGAGGGGCGTTCATAAAGTTCGTATTATTGTATTATTGTAGGAATAGAGATTTAGAATTCAAACTCGAGTAGGACTTGAGACATTTTCTACATGTTCGCCACCAAAAGTTACCCACATTTTCCAGCGATGCACCACATGCCGGAGGCCATTGTTATAGAACTCCCCGTCTTGAGTGTTCAGGAATCGCTCCACTTTAGAAATGACTTGGTCGCCGTCCTTGAAATGCTTTCCTCTTATTTGGCCACACTAGAAGCGTCTGTGCCATTTAACCAAAAGTGTCGTAAATTGGGACGTTGTCCCCGAACAACGCTCCCAGATCGGAATGAATATCCTTGGTATTGCTTCCCTTCAAATGAAAAACAACGGATCACTGCATGTGCTAGGCACCGAAGAGCGGTGTCATTTTTGTAGCGTCTCCCTAGCGGCGTTCCGAGCTACTATAGCATGCGATGTTTATACTGTGCGGAAACTAGAGGGACGCGCGCTCATGTTGATGCCTGTTTTGTTCCGTTTCCTTTATTTTTTGTGGCGATAATACGAACTTTATGAACGACCCTCGTATATATATATATATATATATATATATATATATATATATTTTTTTTTTTTTTTTTGAAAGACAGGTATGGGCAGGTGCATCAGTAAATGTCGTAGTCTCCCGAAGACAGCTCGTACTAGAAGGCAGGGCAGTTTGACCCGCCACACGCACGCCAGTTTTTTTTTTTCTTTTTTTCTTGAGTGTGGGGACGCATGAGTCACTCACTTTAGAGAGAGCTTTACAAGAATGGGACTGCCGCGGGGTCTCTTTTGCTCTAAAGACTGAAAGAAACTCACGGCTGAAAGAAACCCAGACAAAGTAAAGCAAAGCAGATTTCCCATTGAAAAACGATGAAAACAACAAGAAGTACCTGATGCACTTTTTTGACGACACTGATTGCCTTCGTTTGGCGTTCATTGAAGAGGCGAACCTGTCATAAACGTAGCTTCAGGACGAGAAAGTAAAATATAATTGAAAATGAAGAAAAATACAAAACGAAAAGGAAAATCTCAAAAATGTTGTAGCGTTGCATCCTCAAGAGCGTCCTGTGGACCAGTTGCTTGAAGAGAGATATCTGCCAACCTATTTCTGTAGGCCTAAAGTTTGAGAAACGAGGCTATTCGACGCATATAATTCATTGCAGCTCTTGAAGATGGGAAGAAAGGTGGCCAAAGAATGTCTTTCGGATGGTCTCCCGCTTTTCTAAAGTAGTAAACGCATGTTCGAGCAGTCTAGATGACCCACGCTAGAATCTATTCACGATGCTAGTATGAACGGACGACTTTTCCTTTCTGTCGTATCTCTTCGTATTTTGAGGTTAATTGAATCTCAATAACTTGTCACGATGCGACGAATTACGTATCAGCGCCGCTCGGTCAAAAGCAAGTTACCGCCTGCCACTCCACTCCGCCGTACATAGGCGAAGGCGAGATTGATCAGTTTTCTGTACAGGTAGTGTTGGCGCTAGTAGTCGCGTACTCTCAGGGCGATTCCGGGGACGCACGCTGCTGAGGAGCAACGGTGAGATACCACGGACGAAACTAACCAGCGCCGATGATATGGAACCTACCAACTAGTTCCGGTGATAGACTGCAAGGGCCACAAAGCACGCCTACACCCATGGTTGTCCGTATTCCCTTTTCCCAACTACATCGCTAACAACAACAACCGGCAGCTGACAATAATTAGTTGTCATCATGAAGGTCGGAAGCTTCTGGAGGTGGAAGCTTCTGGAACCAGAGGCCCCTGGCTTCGGCAGGGGTAATGCCGGGGGAGACTCCCGGTTTGGAGAGACACGCGCCCAACGAGGACCAAAACCAGAATACGCTATTGGACGGAAACGACAGCTGATTTGGAGCCAATAGTGAATTGGCTGGGTTTTGGTCCCTTTTGGGGGCGTTTTCACCGACCGTGTCCTCTGCTTCCGTTTACACTTGGAATTTTCTCGTTTGGCTGGCTTATGCCGGTGTGTCGCCTCCTTTTGTTTCTACCTCCATGGCAGTCATCGCCTGGTAGTGCCGCGGTGGTCCTGCGGGCTATTAGGCGCGTCTCGCCGTTTGCGGCGACTCTCGGAGGCCGCACCTCTGCGTTTCAGATCGAGCGGCCCTGTACGTAGGATAAAGATGATTAAGCACTAGGAACTTCAGTGTTGAACACGAAGCCCCGACCAATGCTGGCGAGCGCTTACATAAGAAAATTGAATAAGGAAGAGTGCGCATATCTATTTCATACTTATATCCTTTTTAAATGTATCGTTTTACATTGAGTGTTCACATTTAGGAGACGGATTCAGCCGAAGGATGCGGCGTGTCGTTAATACATAAAACATGCTGAAAGAACACGAAATATGTTATTTATATTTATACTTTATTGTAGCGCAGACGCAAGCAGCATATTACTTGGTTAGCATCGTGTGTCACGAATCATGTTTATAAAATCTCGCGAAGTTTAAGCAAGTGCAGGTAGTACAAATTGAACAACATTTTAACCATTTAAACAGCCAATCAAAATTATTGTAGGCATAAGAAAAACATTTCCAAAACTAGACGTGTTCCAAATACATATCTGCGTCTCTGTTATTAAGACGCAAGCTATATTTTATAGATGTGCAGTATATTGACAGATAATTTAAGCGGCTAGTTGAATGGCACAAATCGCTCGTTTTCTCATTCTCTTGCATTCTCCGTCTTGTCAGCGCTCTGGTTGCCGTGGGAGGTTTTTCTCTCGGGTAAGCAAATTCATCTGTAACTATGTACAACCTAGCTGCCACATTGTTTCCCAGCTTTTATGTTTATATTAGTGCAACGCCGCGGAATTAGGTCAGTATAGGTACCGTTAAGAAGATCAACGACGCTGTTGCCGTGTTGCATCTATTTTTTTTTATGAAACGCTTTACAGCGAAGTCGTTTTTGGCTAGGGTTTCGTGAATTTTTCAGGTGCATCAACACAACTTCTACGCTCACAACGCCGCACGCGCCACACGTGCCCGCCTTTCCTGTAAGAAGATTCAAAGTAAATAATCAAAATAAAGTATCGAGAAACGCACGTGCAAGATGCCAATTGTCTTAGGCTTTTGCTTTAGAACAGTTACTGCTGCACACGCCGGAACGTGCGGCGTGTGGGGCACTATGCCCTGCATTCTTTTTGATGGTTGGGTAATTTAAAAATAGTTATATGTAGACGATTAGTTATCAATGGGCACAATTTTCACGATCAGTAGACTCTCAGGTAGATAATGAAGGTTTCTCAGAGATTTGCAGCTGTGCGACCCGCATCGGCCATGTCTACGCTCGCACCGCCCTCTCTTTCTTGTCGTTCCAAGCCCCCCCGCTTGCGTGTCTAGTACCCTTCCCTCCCGCTCTCCTGGCGTGGCGGTCCCGTCGCGCGTGTCTACTTCCCGCCGTGGGGCGGTCCCGTGGCGCGTGTCTAGGTTTCTCCGGGTCCTCGTGGCACGCGAAATAATGACCACCGATAAAAACAACAAATGTGTTCGTACCTTTGTTCAAAGTTCTGTGTCACGTCTTTGTCGTGTGCTAAACAGCTTCGCTGGTCAGCCACCTTCACATAGTGGAACAACTTATAATTTTTGTATTTGTTTTAGTGCTCTAGTGTTCGCCTGTGTGGAGAACGGCGTCGACGACAGCAGCTGTAGAAGTGCAATAAATGTATTTATTTCATGACTGAAACCAAGCAAAGAGAGGCGGCGTTGCCGGAGCGCGCTCTCTTGTAGTCTCTTATCATGAGATGGAGAGCGTGCGGCAGGAACCGGAAGCTAGAAACGAGGAAAACAGGGGGCGCGTCACGCGGCCTTTGCGCGCGCGAAGTACAACAAATGCATACGTGTGTGTAAAAAAAAATCAGGTCAAAATTTTGTATGCACTTTATTGATTGCACTCATTGACAAGGACGTATCATTCCTTCTTTGCTCTTGCGTAAAAATGCACGTTCTTGTAGGTATTCCTGAAACGTTGTAAAGTTCTTAGTTTTTTTCTTAATTTTTGCATGACTACGATGGCAGAACGGGTGAGTTCATTGCTTCACCGAAAGTTTCGATTAAATTTACTAAAGTTAGCGCCCATTGTTGTGTACTTTTTTATTAGTTTTGTTCCTACTTGTTTGCTCTCTTAATGCATTTGTATTTATACAGGATTTCGCCTAATGCACATCTATCCAAAATCAATCGATATTAGATTTCATATATTCATCAATGTCGGAAATCATTGCCTTCGTTATCAACATAGTTTGTCTAGCGTCATATCATGCTGACGGGGACAAAATGAATGAGTCGTTCGTTTAGACAGGAAGAATTTGGTCTGACAGAGTATGCCGAAATCGCTACTCACTGTTGATGAGAAATAAAGTCAGTACAGTACAACTGCTAGCCTGGAATGTTTAACGGGCATCACGCAGTACTAATGCACGACCGTACGGTGGTATGATGCCTCTCAAAGTTGAAACAGGCAGGGGTGGGCATTGAACCGCTGACAAGGACGGTTTCTCTGCAAAGACTTTGGTATGATATCACATCCGCCATTCAGCAGGAGTGTGTACCCTTCGCTTCCTCCCAACGGCGATCCTCCCATGCCGCTTGGATTATAAAGGAGCAAATTCGAACTGCTCGTGAAAAGAGGGCGCTTTGCAAGCGTGCTGCCCGAATGTAGTGTGTGGACTCACTCTCCCGTGTCAAGGAGCTGCAGAGTTCCCTGAAGGCTGACCTTTACGCAGCCGAGACAGCATTTTCCAGTACCATCGCCCTACGGGCGCGGGAAAAGCCCAAACTATTCTGGTCGTATGTCAGTCAGCTTCAAGCTACCCAACAGGAACCGTCTTTTATATCCGACTGCTAGCTCGTCACCTCACCCGTGAAGATTGCCAGCATGTTGTGCCACCAGTTCGCATTGGTATTTTTACCTGCCCCCAACTCCTATGTAAGTATGGGCCTCAATACAAAACCATTTTAGCCACCAAGTCCCACCATCATCTCGTCTTTCTCTACCACTCCTTCAGACCTAGAGCACACCCTACACCGCATTAGATCATCCCTGTCAGGTGGCACAGAAGAGACCCCTCCAACCATACTCAAAATGATTTAGCCCTGTGTTCTGCCATTCCTCCTTGCTAACTATCAATCTCTTGTGGAGAGCTTTGCACTCCTGGAAAGCTGACGGCGGGCCCTGGTCCCTCCGGTTTCCAAGGGTAAAAGCAAGTCCTCAAGCGCCATTTCTAAATATCGCCCAGTGTCTTTACTTCCTTCCTTTGTCAAAAACTAGAGCGGATTATCAACTGAGCACCTACTCCACCACCTCCATTGTCTCTAGCTGCTTCCGACTTGACAGCATGGGTTCCGGCGCCTCGCTCCTGCGAGAATATCCTGCTTTCCATCTGTCATTCTTTTAGTGAGACAACATTAACAGTAAGTATCCCACAGATGGTGATTATCTAATCTGTAGCAATGCTTTTAGCACACACATTATTGTATCTTCAAGAAGATCGCTGACTGTGGGGTAGGTGGTGATCTTCTGCACTGAATCGCTTCGTTTCTCATAGATAGCAGTTACTGATTTAACAACTCCTCCAT
Organism: Ixodes persulcatus; assembly: GCA_013358835.2. Lineage (NCBI taxonomy): Eukaryota > Metazoa > Arthropoda > Arachnida > Ixodida > Ixodidae > Ixodes > Ixodes persulcatus. The sequence goes on along the minus strand of JABSTQ010009790.1, from coordinate 221,588 downwards.
GTAGGCTACCTTCCACCTATTTTCGGGCATGCCAAAAGGTTCGGTTCTCAGCCCCAATTTATTCAACGTATATGTTCGCGGCATTCGCCATTCGTATCAGGTCCTCACTGTCGTATAACGAACACGAAGTCTGGCAGCATTGGACGCCAGACATGACACAGTAGGATGGCTGGGCCACTCGCGATTGTCCCAGATGCGCGTGACTTGGGGAAAGGCTTTGGGTTCTATAAAGGACTCTCGGGTGTTGGTTTGCGGCTCCGGGCTTTGACCTTTCTCCCGCCTCGGAACACGGCATTGTGGCAGCGGTTGGATTATGAACGATCCTCCATCGTCTACGAGGACCTGAGAAGCCGCACCAAACTCTACAGTTCGACCGAACGGCCAGGGAAGAAGATTCGAGCCGCTGCTAGATCTACGCCATGACTAGCAACGCAGACGGTTCGGGGGCTTCAAGCTCCCAGGCAAGCGGAGGACCTTCCTTCTTCAACCCTTTCGCGGTCGAGCTACCGGAGAAGCTGGATTTATGGAATCCGAACCACTGGAAGCGATGGATCACCCGGTAGGACCGCTACCGGATCATCTCGGGGCTTCATCTCACTGACGCTTCGACTCAGGTGAACACCTTCATCTACGCGATGGGCAGAGAGGCAGAGGATGTCCTTTCTTCGCTCGAGATGACACAAGATGAGCTGAATGACTACGACATAGTCAAGGTGAAGTTCGACGCGCACTTCATTTCGCAGGTGAACATCATCTTAGAGAGAGCGAAGTTCAATTGTAGAAAGCAAGAGCTGGACGAGCCAGTGGAGGTCTTCATGACGGCATTCACAGATTGGCGGATACCTTTGACTACGGCCCTTTACGGGACGAGCTCATACGGGATTTCATCGTCGTCGGATTCCTGGACAGGAAACTAAACGAGAAACTCCAGCTCGATGCTAAACTTACACTGCAGCGCGCGACTACGGCAGCTCGATCATCAGAGACGGTGAAGCGTAAACAGACAGCTACGCAGCACAAAGACACACTGCGACGTTCTTGAAGAACTGAGAAGACAGCCGAAAACAAAAAGCGAGAACAAGGACTTTCGACGTCCGAACACGTTGCCCCTCCAAGCCGTGTCTAATAATTCGCCATGGACGTGCCGATGGTGTGGCAGTTCACGGAAACACGCCAAGCCTCAATGTGCCGCAAAAGCAAGTACAACGCCTGCAAGAAGCTGGGCCACTTTGAGAGCGTCTGTTTTTCCAAACACGCTCGAGAAAATCTCAGACCACAAGAGCACAGACAGGAACTGAACGAAGTCTTCCTCGGCGAGCTGGTACGCTCAAGCAACGGGGAAGTTTGGTACATTACAGCTAATGTAAACAACCAGGACATCACATTCAAGGTGGAAACGGGGACGGACGTCAAAGCTGTCCCTCCCGGCATTTGCGACGCGACAAATTTGGCAACATTGCAGACAACAGGGACTGATCTTTATGGAGCAGGCCACACTCCACTGAACACGCTAGAGAAGTTCACGGCGACGGTAACCTGGAATGGGCGAACAACTAGAGAAATCATCTATGTTTCCAACCAGCTAAAACACCCTCTGCTTTGGCGGTCTGCAATTCAAGCCCTTCAGGTGCTACCCAGCTTGAATGGAGTCAAAGCCGTAAGCAAGCCGGAGTATGACCACCTCCGTAAAAAGTACCCCTTGCTTTTCCAAGGGCTGGGGAAAATGAACGTGGAGTACAAGATCGCGCTTCACCCAGACTCGAGACCATTCGCAATCACATACCCGAGACGGGTACCCCTACCTCTCCTACCCAGCGTTCAACGGGAATTTCAACTTATGCAAGACAAGGACGTTATTCAAGGAGTCGACCATGCCACAGCATGGTGCGCACCCATGGTGGTGGCCAAAAAGCAAGACAGTTCTCTTCGTATCTGCGTGGACTACACCCAGCTAAACCCGCAACTGGTGCGGGAGCGGATCATTATGCCAACCGTGGAAGAGAGCTTGGCAAGTCTCGCCGGAGCTACGGTATTCAACAAACTAGATGCCAATGCCGGCTACTGGCAAGCACCACTAGCCCCAGAGCCGAAGGAACTGACAACTTTTATCACACCAGTGAGACGATTTCAATTCAAAAGACTCCCGTTTGGCCTTTCTTCAGCGCCCGAAGTCTTTCAGTGGGAGATGTTGAAGATCCTAGAGGGAATCCCAGGTCAAGTATGTCATATAGATGACATCTTAGTTTTCAATCATGACAAAAGGGAATACGACAAAAATCTCGAGTTGGTACTCTGCCACCTCCACTACTCCGGAGTGACCCTGAACACCTCAGAGTGCGAGTTCGCCAAGAAGAGTGTCAGGTTTCTGGGCCACCTTTTGCTTCAGACCCCAGGAAAACCGAAGCGATCATCCAGATGTCGGCACTTGGAAGCTTGGCAGAGCTGCGATCATTCTTGGGGATGGTGAACCATCTTGGAAAGTTTCTTCCCAACATAGCTGAGAAAACTAAGCCACTTCGAGATCTGCTACACAAGGATGCTAGATGGCTCTGGAGCGAGCCTCAGGAAGAAGCATTCCTTAACATCAAAGATCTCCTATGCAAGACTTCTGTGCTCACGTTCTATAAACTGGAAGCACAACTTACATTTCGGCGGTTGCGTCTTCGTATGGACTGGGGGCGGTTCTGCTACAAGAGGAAAACGGCAAAAGACGCCCAGTGGCATACGCTTCGAGAGCCATGACTCCAACGGAGCAGAGATACGCCCAAGTTGAAACGGAGGCTTTGGCCATCGTATGCGCCTGTGAACATTTCTGGACCCACTTGGTAGGACAGGGATTCCACATCAAAACAGACCACAAGCCTCTGGTGCCATTGTTCTCAACAAAACGTCTTGACGAAATGACACGAAGGCTACAGCGTCTGAGGATGCGCATGTTTGAGTATGACTTTGTGATTTCCCACGTACCGGGCAAAGAGATGTTCACCGCAGATGACTTGTCCAGGAAACCCCCACACTCTCAGAGAAAAGGGCATATTCTTAACCCCTTGTCCCATATACGACACTCCAAAACTTCAGCTCGACGAAAAGCGCGCTGACGCCGAACCGCCGCTCCCAACTTTCGCAGGCGGCTTGATAGCCGAGTGATACAACTTTGGATATAACTAATCTGCGTGTTAGTGACTATGAAAAAGTAATCGGGGTTTTCTTGGTATAACCGCAAAACCTCAGTGTTTCTTTTCTGTAGTCTTTGATACGTACTTTAGTTGTTTAATGGGGTATATCTCACCGTCCTCAAGCACCTCGTAAAAATTGAGGCCTATGTTCAACGTCAGCGCACTGTAAGTCGAATTGAAGTTTTGGGGTGTCGTATATGGGACAAGGGGTATAAGAATATACCCTTTTTTTCTGAGAGCGTACCGACAACAGGCCACTCTACGGACTCAAAGAAAACCGAAGAGATTAGTGAAACGTTGGTTCACGAGTATGAAATGCTAACAGTGGAGCTCCTTCCAGCCTCTAACTCATTTTTGTCCAGGCTGAAGGCAGAGCTTTTCAAAGACCCAACCACATCAAGCGTTATGGAATACTGCGAAAAAACAATGGCCGGCAACGAACAAACTTCCTCCGAACTTAAGCAAATTCGCGAGTCTCGCCGCAGACCTTTCAGTTGTGCAAGGATTACTAATGCGTAACGACCGGCTGGTAATCCCGCCTAGTCTGCAAGGAGCGATTACACTGCGGCCATCAGGGTGTTGTCTGTTGTCGGGCAAGAGCCAGAGACTCCGTCTGGTGGCCTGGCAAAGCACAAAAATACGTGACTATGGGAGTCGCTGTCCTACCTGTCAGCAATATAGACGACCAGATACAGAACCCCTTCTACAGACTCCACTACCCGATGGTCCCTGGCAGGAAATTGAAACGGACCTTTCCAAGTTCAGGGGGAAGAAGTATATAGTCATCGTCCACTACTACTCGAAGTTCCTCGAGCTTGAAGAAATACCTCGAACAACCACAGGGGACATTATCAAGGTTTTCAGCCAGAACTTCGCAAGACGCGGTTGCCCGGAAATCATCCGCTCCGACAACGGTCCTATTTTGGCTCGACCGAGTTCGGGTGATTCGCCAGAGAGTGGGAAGCCGAACTGGTTACTTCAAGCCCGTATTATCCCCAGAGTAACGGAGAAGCGGAGAGAGCGGTGCAGACTGCGAAGAACCTGCTCAAGAAAACCTCGAATTCAGCACAAGCTCTTCTGGCTCACCGAACCACTCCTGGGCCCGAAGGATTTTCCCCTGCCGAACTTTTGATGGGGCGGGAGTTACGCTCCGTTCTTTCAACGGCGCCCAGTACCACTTTCTGGCAACACTCCAGGAGGTATCGGCAACGATACAGGAAGCGGAAGACAAGAGAGGCGTGTAACTATAATAGGCGCCACCGTACAAGAAATGGAAGGGAGCAACACCCATACGCAGCAGTGTGGATTCACGCGGGAGCGGCCTCGCAAGAAGTTGTGCGAGACCAAGCCGGACCCCCTCGGTCTTACCTTGTAGAAACCGACCAAGGAACAATACGACGCACACGGCACCATCTCCAGCCCGCGATTCCCGACAGCAACAGCCAGGTGGCCAGTCAACGGGAGAACGATCCACAAGCAACCATAACACAAAATGGGAGAACATCCCGACCACCGGAACGCTATGGACAATGAAGCTGAAAGGGGAGGTGTCGTATAAAGAATACGAAGTCTGGCGGCATGCGACGCCAGACATTACACAGTTGGCAGGCTGGGCCACGCTGCGAGTGTCCGAGATGCGCGTGACTTAGAGATAGGCTTTGGGTTCTATAAAGGACTCTTTGGTGTTGGTTTGCGGATCCGGGCTTTGACCCTTCTCTGGCCTCGGAACACGACACTCACCACGCAATACGCAGATGACACAACCCTAGCCATCTGCATCCGCGTATCCACCGACCATGCAACCATGGAGGCAGATTTTCGCAGTGTATTACGGTGGTCCTCAATGAGTTCTTAGTATTGTCTCCAACAAGTGCGCTCCAATGCGTTTTAGTTCGGCCAAGCAAATAATGCCCCGAACTACACACTTGGTCAATTTCTTCTGCCTCTTGTACATACACTTGATATACTGGGCGCGTCTCTAACATCAAATCTCGACTTCGGTCGTCATGTGCCGAGAATTGTAGTCAAGGCTCTCCGCACCCAGGTTTTGCGTCTCGGTTTTCGCTGCGTGTCGGACGGTATATTTTGAAAACAATATACTCTGCTAAGGATCTTCCGCGCCTCCAATGTTCCTTCACTATCTAGTGCCCTAATCAGCCACACCAAAGCGCGAACATGGGGGGTGTTCAGTGCCGTGCAACGCGGATGTCGGTACGCCGGAATCCACCCTAAGACTAGTATTCTCGCCTGCAGTATCTCGGTTGGCATCGGGTCAGTCATCGTCGTGTGTGGCACGAATCCGCCTAGTAGCCGCTGCCATTTGGCCCCTATGGCTGTATCGTGCCGTGCCTTGGTTACGCGGACCTCGAATTGCAGAGGTTCCTTCGTGCTATGTCTCTACAACAGGAGGCCTGCATCCTACCATCAGCTGTGTGCCATTACCTCTTTTTCTCTGTACGTACGCGCCTGACTTTGCCTCCAACCACTGACAACCTTAGCGGTTTCACCAGAAGTTTTTCGCATGCTCTTCTGCACCCCATAGTCACATGGTTGCTTCCACTTGTACATTTATTCCATTTCATTTCTAACCTAATCTTCGTACTTTCTTTTTTCTTCATTTACTTGTATGTGCTTCCTTGTTTGTTCAGTAGGTTGGCTAGTAAACGCTCCTGCATAAAGGTTATTTACCAATCTGCTTGCCGCGCACACCTCCTGCGTTCCCCACTTTTTGTGCAATTAAAAGATTTATTGACTGACTAGGAGCAGTGTTAGGAATTTAAATAGGTAACGGAAGCGGGGAAAGTGGGGCGATGCCTGCTTTTTTTCTTTATTTCTTTGGCTGGTTTGCCGCGTAGGGGGAAGAAATAAAGGCGTGGTGCCTCTATATATATATATAGTGAATGGTTCGGGGGGTGAACGGAAAATCAGGGACGCTCTGCACAAGTTTTGTTTTGCCACGATAACTTTTTTAAACGGTACGCCCAAGACATACACAATGGGTTCGAATAAGCAAGTCGAAAAGAGGGTTAGGTACGAACCGTGCACTTCGAACATCAAGATACAAGGAAAACATATGGCAAAGGAAGGGAGAGCGAGAGAGAAGTTGAACGATGGTGTCTGAACGGCGATTACGACTCCTTAGAGATCGAAACACAGACGTCGTTCTCCAGGAATCCAGGAGTGCCGAGCGGGGCAATGAAGCGACGACATCCCTTTTGATGGTGCGGTCGGGTCGCTGTCGCTCCCCGGGGCGCCGTATGTCTCGCTTTGGCCCTCCGGAACCTGTGACGTGACGAGCGCAGGGTTGGACCCACAGAGTTCGCTGGGACGGCTGCTCCCTCCCTCGGTTCCCTGGCCGACTTTAGTTGCGCCTGTTTACGAGCTTCCGGGGAAATGGGCTGCTGGTTTCCGCCGACGCGGGCGCGGCCAATGTTCGGGCGCGGAGAGATCTAGGAGAAAATGAGTATGCTTTGTCTTTCTCTCCGGCGGGGGACCTCTGCTTTTTTGGGGCGGGATGTTTGTGGATGAGAGGAGCTGCAACCAATAGCTCGTGCAAGGGTCCCATATGTGCTTCCTCGTTGATATCAACACACTGGCTCCAGCGCGGGCCGGTAGTTGTTGCTCCAGAGACTGAGAGTGGCGTCGCGGTTTGTTCTTTTACAGCGAAGCGGTTTATTGCTAAGGTTCTGTGAATTTTTCGTGTGCAGTGACTAGAGTCTCTACGCTCGTACCGCTGCACTTTTTGCACGCGCACACCTTCCCCATATAAAATATCCGAAATAAATAACCAAAATAAAGCGTTGACAAACGAGCGTGCAGGATCCCATTTGTTTTAGGCTTTTGCTTTAAAACAGTTACTGCTGCAGACTGCGGCGCCGCATGTACGCGCCTTTCCCGTATAAAACATTCGAAGTGAACAACCAAAATAAAGCATTTACGACAGCGCGTGCAAGATGCCATTGGTTTTAGGCGTTTGCTTTAGAACAATTACTGCTGCAGGCACCGGCATGTGCGGCGCGTAGAACACCTCTCCCTGCATTCTCCTTGATGCGCGGGTAATTTAGCAACAGGTCTATTCAGTAGATTATTTATCAATAGCACACTTTTCAAGATCAGTAGACTCTCAGGAAGATAATAAAGGTTTCTCAAAGATGTGTCGCTGTGCCATGTCAACGCTCACACCGCCCTCTCTTTGTCTTCGTTCCAAGCCCGCTTGTGTGCCTAGTTTCCTTTCCTTATGCTCTCCCGGGGTGGCGGTCCCGTCGCGCGTATCTACTTTCCGCCGGGTGGTGGTCCCGTAGCGCGTGCCTAGTTTCCTTCGGCTCCTCGGGGAGGGTGTGTATCGCGTGCTAAAAAGCTTCTCTGGACATCCAACTTCACAAAACAAAACGGTAATGATTTTTTTTTTATTTATTTAATTCGAACTCACCTGACACATTCTGATCATTACAGAAAGATACCCATGCATGCTCGGAAGGATAAGCTGCTCGTACCGCCCTTTTTCTTTTCATCACGCTCATGCGTGGGATCTACTTGTCCTCACACGAACCTACGCTTTTCCTCTCTTGTCGTGGGAATCGGTGACTGAGCGTGTTAGCGCACCGCAGCTCGTAGCACGTTGAGCGAAAGCTAGCGCTGCAGGATCAAGCGTCCTGGGTTCAATTTTCTCCCTTTTCCGTTTCGATTTAGATGAGCCTCGTGCCAGCGTGTGGTCGTGTATCACTAATTCGTCACGCACGTCAAAGATCATAACCTAGTGTGCGTACTATACTGGCTAAATATATAATCTACAGCTTAAACCAGTGTCGTCGAGTTTGTTCGTTTTTTTTTTTTGTGTGTGTGCCTAGTTTCCTTTCCTTATGCACTCCCGGGGTGGCGGTCCCGTCGTGTCCTTATGCGCTCCCGGGGTGGCGGTCCCCTCACATCCATTGAGGACTAGGCCCTCACTGGATGTGCCGCAGTCTTCGCAATGCCTCGAAAGAAGAACGGGCGGTAAAAAGAGGAGATAGCGGAACAGAAGCTGCAAAGTGCTGATTATGTTCGTGCTGGACATGCCAAAGAGACGCTCGAAGAGAGACAGCAGTTCTCGGCTAATGATAGGAACGCAAGTAGGGCTTGTTCTGGTTCGACGCGAGGTCGTGTGAAAAATCGAGATACAAGAATCAACGCGAAGCACAGCACCAATTTGCAGGAGTCGGAATTCGACAGCATTTTTATTGGGAAGCATTTTTATTTAATGAAATTTTGAAAAAGTTGACGCCTAGTTATCATGCTAGAGGGTTTGTCGCCATTCAATCAGCGGAATATAGCCTTCATGGAATACGAGCACCGCTATTGCAATTTGACATCGTGTGCCTCAAAGCACCGCAGATACACATCCCAGTATATTTTCCAGAGATTTTAGACAGTTGTTTACGTAATAATACAAATTCCATCATTAAAATACACCGATTTTGTTCTTAATAATATTCTCCACGTGGTTATACACACTCTAAAAAAAGGGTGCCACCTTACACCCTTTCGGCCCGTATATTGCACCCCAGAATTGTGGTTCGACGTACAGCGCACTATAGTGGAACAGACGGCCCCAAATGTTAAGAGGGGCTTGATAAAGGTGCGATGTAACTTACTAAATAGCTAAAGTAAGTATCAAAGACCACAGAAAGAATACACCAAGATTTTGCTGGAGGGACAAAGAAACCCTAATTATTAGTTTCCAGTCAGTAATACGTACATTAGCTATTTTAATAAGTTGTACTACTCGGCTATCAAGCTTCTCGTGAAAGGTAGTACCGTCAGATCGACGTCAGAGCACTCTACGACGAACTGAAGTTTTGGGGTGTTCTATATATGACAAAGGGTATAAGAATACACTCTTTTTTTTAGAGTGCACTAAGCAGGGTATAGTCAACATTACAACAAAATGTTTAACAGGAGGCACTTTCGATCAGCCTGAGGGTCGATGTTTCAATTGAGTTATTCGTGCCTAGTTGCGAAGTAGAGTCAAAACACCAAAACAATCAGTAGAACCCCTAGAACAGAAAAAGAAAGGTATAAACTTTTCCGCATTATTCATATTAAAACATATTAAAATAGTGAAGTCTGCTTTATTCAAATATGAGGATGTTGCAAGGAAAATCTCAGTATTGTCAATTAGCGGTTTTCTTGGGTGTCTATCGGTACAAATCGTCCATTTTGAGGGCGGCAAGAGTTTTAGCAGTTTTCAAATCAGGCTTGTTTTGTTTGCTTTTTTTTGCTGATCTAAAATATTCTAGGGTTTACAATGATCAAGCATAAATATTGACTCTATTTCTGTGTTAAGTTATTCATGGCTTTGTCGTCTTTGATTACTCCAAGCAGAATTGCTGTCAGTGAAATTAACGCTTTAGTGGCAACCCTTGCTACATTCCTTACACTGCGTCGTGAGTTAATATATGAATTTTTATTCCTAGTATGCCAGATAAACTTAGTCCACTAGGCAATGCACAAGCAGTGAAAAACCAAAGGGTGTATGAGACTCTGAACTTCGAGAAACAGGTTACTTCAAGTTTAAAACGACGTTAAACGAGTTAAGCACCTCTCTGGAAAACCCTTTTTTTTTTTCCGAACCTTTGAATCGGGTAACTGAGGCTTTCGAAGCGCCACCAAATAGTACACTAAAGAGCAGAATGATGGAGGTTTATGTCGGTAGGTATCGCACAGAAACACTCCTCGTAGCAGCTAGAAGCTTTAGTATAATACGATGAACATTGTTTTGTGCAAGGAAGCAGCCTGATTTAAAACATTCGGGTCCCTTTTAAAAATAACTTTATTTGCTGTATTCTTTTAGACTAATTATAGCAGTAACTTGTGCGTAATTTGTTTTTCTTTGCTCCCGACCCCTGCGGTTTGTACCGTTTTTTTTTTGGTGTTTCTGTTATGGGTTAGAATTTTAGAGTTGAAAACGTTCATCGCTTTGCCTTCTTTGCTTCCACTTTCATCTTTCTACAGTGCTCTACTTACGAAACCTATTCGCCCATTGGCAAAATACATATAGATCGACTGTTGCCGGAGGTTGACCGAAAGTTATTGAATGTGGAACTTCATTCTTGATCCGTGGACGATATACCTCTGCCGAAAACAATTGCCATCAATATATGAACAAGACGCATTCAACTATTAATATGCATCAAATATCTGGTGCTTGACAAACAAAAGTCCAAAATAACGCGATAAAGAGATCAAGATGCACTCAACATACAGAGGAATTATCAACACTAGATGATATCAAAGATTTCTTAAATCACGTGTTGATGCCCATTTTATGACGGATCGCCAGAGCTTTGTTAGGCGTCAGCGTCCGATTAAGAGCGAGGTGGCAGCATTCTTTATTTTAACAAGGAAGGCAAACAATGTGTTGAGACGTTGCCTGTGGCGAAATAGCGAGGAGCACGACGGTATCTACTGGGCTGTCCCCTTCTCTTCTCCGACACATCTATACTCAGGATGTTGGAGGCTACCGTGCTGTCAGCACAAGTTAAGATTAGCAAGGGTTTGCTAGCGTTTGCTGGCATTTTTATATGCACACTGCACCATACAGTAAGTGCGATAACAACATCGACAATTTTTTACGTATTTTTCAAAACTAACAATGATGAAGACGAAATCCTGCCACCTAGAGAGTGCTCAAGGTGAGAAAAATCAACCACGCGAAAAGTTTTCGTTAGGGAATTGGAAAGTTGAAACACAAAAGAACCTCGCTTATGGCCCCAAGGTATTGAACAGGAGGCACATCAGTTGGTTGCTAGTCAGCGTGGCTTGTGGCCAAAATGGGCAACTTTGGGAAGGCCTAACCACCAAAGGATTGGACACTCGGACGTTCGAGCTGAAAATTGGGTTCAATGGTAGCAGCCGCAGGCAATCTCCGAGTTGCAAAAAGCCAGGTATAAGATGGCGCCACCCGTTCAAACAAACTTCATTGCCCAAGAAGTGTGACCATGTTTGTAGTTACAGCGTCGCGCACATTGTTTACCAAGGATCGTACGTTTAATTTAGGTGTGTTACATATCATTCGTGTTTAATTGGTAAGACGTGGACATCCTAGAAACAAAAATGGAAACCTGCATATTAATAGACCCCGAAGGTGGGCGCCGTGACATCTCAAAAATTAATTTTCGCAATATATTTTTTTTTAAAGCGATTACTTAAAGGGCTACACTTTGCAGAGATTTTGTCCTCGTCCGTTGCCGTCGCCGCGCGCGGGGTAAAAAGAACAATTATTTTTCTCTCTCTAATTGTTTGAAGAGAGGGAATCCGGGACTTCCCGTCCACCGTGCCCCACGCAGCGAGCGAAAAGGCGAGTCCTGGGGGGAATGAACGTGCCGTCTGCTCGAAATGCTTGTTTTCAAACATTACTCGCGTTATGCGAAATCCTACTTCGGCAGTATCTAGTTGCTACCCGTAATGTTGGATGGTTTCATAACGAAGGCTATGAGACATAACATGTCGCACATTCATCCTTAGGTACGTGTCGGCACCAGTCCACCCGCATTGCGCGACAGTGCTGCAGCTATCGCTTTCGTTTCTTCGCACATTGTTGGTCAAACATACGACTTTTGAATTAACCTTTTAGGCCTCTTACGTAGTCTACACGCCTCCCATATCATATACATCTACACTCAATTTTATTATTTTTATTTTAGATGCGGAGCATCTCTTGCTCGGGTCTATGTCCCGCGGTGTCGGCGTTGTAGTCGGCACTCGAACTACGCACGCGCAACTCTCCTCCTTCCCTCTCTCCAACAGCTGCGCGTTACTCTCTCCGCTCTCTCTCTCTACCAGCTGCGTGCACTGCGCGTGCGTTCGCTTCTCCTCACACCACGCGCGCACGCGCAACTCTCCTCCTCTAGTCTCCTCTCCTTCAAGGGTGAAAAAAAAATAAACGGCGAGCGGCGAGCGTTCCAAGTTTCTCTGCCGCGAGCCGCGACGAAGGCTCGCGGGTAACGCTAGGGCAGTCGGTGGCGCCATCTCTCGACGTCAGCACGCAACTGACTCTTTCCTCGGAACCAGCACGATGCTCCGCATCACCCCATGGTTCCCCTCGGGAAGATGGTGTATTTTTTTTTTCATAATGTTTTATCTATTTAGAAAGACTATCAGTTTTTCTTGGACCCGGTATGAATTAGAATGTACCTCTATGGAATGAGTTAGCGTGACACATATACACTTAAGTGAATTCACTCAAGGTGACGTCATTAATACTGAATAAGATCGCTAAATTGTTTTGTGACAGACGTTTAACAACAATTCCATGTTCCGCACCATATGCCAGTTGACACATCAGTCAACCATCTTCGTTCAGATATCCGTTTTCTTTTATGCTGGATTACTTTTGCTTGTAATCTTCCTCGAAAGAGTGCTATAATTAGCAAATGGCCTTGCGTTTGTATTGATGCAATTTGTGAAGTTTTATGGGTAAAAATATCGGTGTAGTAGAGCCTGGTAGAATAGACAACTTGGCAAATGCTTTAAAGACATAAACAACTGACTTTGAAGATAATATTTAACCCGTTTTACACATCGGCCCTTAGTCCGTGTGTTTCCTTTTTTTTTGGAATTAGAATTGTCAGGATACTTTTCTAGCTTGTCAGGATACCTTTCTAGCAAAACACCTGTTCGTCCACTGCTTGACATACAAGCTAGACGAAACGTGACACTGATTTTATGCATTTCCACGCTTCTGTGATATTCCTCTAGTACAATTCTAATTCTTAAATCGCTCCGGAGCGTAACTCATTGGAGCGCATCGTTCTGGTGAGCGCGCGCAGGAACGACGTTCGTACATTGACGAACCGCACAATTTCGTGCGCGGGTGAACCATCGAGGACCCCTCAGCGGCAGAGCTCAATGAACAGCTGATTAGAGAGGGGACCGTGCAGTTTCCATCTGCTTCCGTGCGAGTCTCGTTCGCACGGAAGCACGGCAGAAGCCGGAACGTGCTCGGATATATTTCTCTGATTGAACACTAATTCCGCTTTCACTTCCGTCCTAGCTATGTGCCGTTCGCTCCTTGTTGATATGTTGGAGACGCGCATGATGCGGGTATCGGAAAGTGGAAGCCGATGCGTGTTGGTGAGCAACAGTGGCGAGGGAGGGCGTTGCTCAAGCATTCAGGTGGAAGGGAGGAAAGGAAGGGGAGGGGGGTGACGTCATGAATGCTCGTATACATGGTTGCGGCGCTGATTCACGGTTTCCTAAATGCTTTCGGATAAAGTGGGGTGCCGATTAAGATGACTGAAATGATGTAACATTTTAAACCGAGTCTCTTTTGACGAAAATCCGAAACTAAGCATTTTCGTGCACAAGACTGTGGAGTAGCGAGTGCTCGAAATCACACATTTTGTTCATCATTCATATCGACAAAATAAAAAAAAATAGGATAGAGGGCAAGGTTGTGATACGTTTTGAATTGGTTATAAAAATAAAATACAACTATAATATTAAAAATATGAGGATTTTTCTATCTGTTTTAAATATCAAACCATCAAATCGAAACAATATGATAAATTGTTTTCTGAGTTCGAACATTTGCTTCTACTTTGCGGTTTTACTTCAATACGGCAAAGCTCTCCTTCGATAGTAGCGATGATTAATGAGGAAATAAATAATTCAAAACCAAAAACTTTTGCGTCTGGGTTTCGCCTTTTTTGTGTTTATTATTTCCGGATGTTTAGCTATCTACAAACACGCTCGTGTTTATGATAACGGCGGAATTATTATTTAGTAAAAAGCCTTCCACACATATTTTACACGATGATTCATAAATGCCAAAGAGGGCTACTCGGCGACAGAACACAGTGATAGCGATAAACAAAAGCGACGCAACTAAAGGACACACATCAAGGGAACAGCGTGTCCGAGGCATGAAACCCTTGTTCTGTTTCTACATTTATGAAACATACCTTTCGAAAGAAACTCAATCCCACATACAAATAAATATGTGGTACGTATGATATTGGAGATTATTTTATTTTTCTGGAAGTTTCTTTTTAGATAGCAAACGTTTGATGGAATGGATGTTTAAAATCCTGGCTTACTCGCAACCGTATTCCAAGGATATACAAAGAAATGCAATAGGTTGTTTGTTCGGCATTTGTCATTGAGGACTAACACATCGATGAGAGTGCAGGTTTGTATATAGGTAAACTACGCTGCCAACTCTTCATTTTGATGGCAGGGGATTCGCAGCCAAGCTGACAGTGCACTAAACGTTTCGCCTATATTTCAGAAGGACGCCGGCAGTCTAGGAACGAACAGTGCTGTCACCAGTCAGGACATCGCCAATGTCATTGTGGTCACAATTACCGATATTATCACCACGCCAGAAGCAAATGCCATTAAGAGAAAAAAACAAAACATCCTAACTACCGTAGAATTTACATCCAAACTGCGAGTGAACCAAGCGTTTCGCCCATACGTGACAGGTGTGTACTCTTGAAACATTATAGTTCCTTTTCGTAACTTCTTTTGGCTGCAAATGACACTACTCTGTACAGTTGGATGTCAATGTCACGACGTACGGAATTCGAATTTAAAGATTTTGATGTGTTTAAAAAGAAAAGTCTACAATTTACCTCTTAAACGGCTGAACATTTCTGGTTCTGGAGTGTTCAATTATTTTAATATTTTCGCCGCTGCCACTGCTTTCTACTTGCTACTTCCGTCTGCCGGCGACGTGGAGTTGAACCCAGGCGCCATTACCAATAGTGAAAAAAAGAGATGTTGGAAGCTGCTCCTGATGGCTTCATTGTAATAGCAAACTTCACTCCGAAGCATAGGGAAAACTGAAGCAGTCTAGAACTAATTAGTAGCCGTATTGCCGAGTTGGGCACTAGCATTTCTAGAAGGCAAGATTGCTGAAATAGGGTAAGTATACGAAAGTCTGGCTAACGTTACCACAGCAGTCAGCTTTGTGGAGCACGCGTCTACAAGTGCGCATGGTTAAATATCCGATTTCAGGCACACTTTAGACGATGTGAACTTTCAAAAGCGAAGAAACGCTTTGATTTTTTGTGACTTACCCGAATGCGATAATAAAACCTGGAGGGAAACAAAACAACACGCGTCTAATTTTATCAGAGTAAACCGTACATCTAATCTCGGTGCAAAAGAAAAGGCACTCCGAGTCGGACCAGAGCTTCTTGTTTAAAGCCGTCTAATTATTGTAAAATCCCACAGTCCCAAAACAAAGATAATGATTTTCGGACTGATTTCAAGCTAAGCAAACACGTTTCACCGAGGGTGTGGGTTTCAGACGTCTTTTCTCCGGAAGTGCGTTTTGAGAGACAAAAGCTTTTATAATTTGCTATATAATTTAAAGCACAGACCGTTATATACTGAGGTTTACTTTAAAAATTACATCTCGGAAGCAAAAAAATATGTCAACGACTGTGCTGCTGCATGTGTCGTACCCCTTTAATAAGCAAGTGACAAAGTTTTTTTTTTTTTTTTGTGAACATTAGTAGCCTCTTTTTAAAACAAGATCAATTTGAATACATACCCTCCTCGTGCAACCTCGACAATATAATTAGACCTGCAACTTGGCTGATACCGCGCTGAAAATGTGAAGCTAACATTAAACAAAAGTTATAATGCATATCGGAAAGACCGTCTTAACGCAAGTTGTGGTGAGTTCTTTGCTGCTGGAACAAATTAGCATGCACATTAATTCAACATAGCACTATTCTTGAAATAATCTGGATAATCCTTTCTCTTGACTACCACAAGTTATTAATCGCTGCTCTTTATCCTCCGCTTTTCATCCACCTTCAACAACTTCAATGATGTCGTGTATTGGTGTTTAACTCATTTGATACCAGATCACCAAAATGAGGGCTTAATATTAGCGGGATATTTTAATTATCCGGGAATAGACAAGGGTGACGCTAGCTCAATAACCAAAGTGTGCAAATCCAGGTTATTGCTGGAACTTTCTTGCCTTATCAAAGTGTGTTGGGCTACACGAAATAATAAGCATTTCTAACCTAGGTGACTGTCATAGGTTCGTGGTGATGTCGTGTCTTAAATAATGAGAACGAGACCGTTTGCTTTGAGAATTGTTTAAACAAAAAAGATAGACAGAAAAATATTTACAGCAATGGTATTAGTAAAGGTTCTACAAAAAATATTTACAACCGCGGTATCAGTAGACGTTACAGAACCGGCTTCCACAGATCTTAATGTCAATAGAAAAAAAAATTATGTCATACGTTGGGCCTTTGAGTCTTTTGTCGTTGCGACGATGGAGATGGCTGAGCGGGCGGAGTCTTGGGTTCCGGGTCTTCAGAAGTCCGGACGAACCCAGCGAGGGCGGTGGGCAGGCTGACCAGTCCCTGAGTTCCCGGCCTTGTGGGACCAGGACGCACTCAGCGGGAGCGGTGGCCAGGCAAGCGCATTTTTGAGTTCCCGGCCTAGTCGAATCGGGACGAACTCTGCGGTAACGGTGGCCAGGCAAGCAGAGTCTTAAATTCCCGGCCTAGTCGAACCAGGACGAACTCAGCGGTCAGCCAGCTCCTCGGACCGCTCGTCTTCTTCTCCCTTTTTTTCCGTTCTTCCCCGCTCGTGCTTTTTCTTCGGCCGTCGAGGGTATATCTCATGACACGCCGAGCCGTGTCATGGCGAAAACATCTGTAGCCCGGTGATGTTTCTCGGCCGCGCGCATCACAGAGACGCAGTGTTAAATCTATATATCCGGAGTATGCAAAGACATCAAACTTTCTTGACTACATGGTGATCATGCCATTATTCGCGTTCAGACAGCCTCACGCTCAGGCAAAAACAAGTAATAAGAAAGCAATATAGGACTACTCTCGGGCAGATATCGAAGCCATGAATATGTCGTCAGATTTGAATTTATAGTAGGTAACAGATGAAGAGTAAAGTGGAAGTTACTTCATAATCTTTCCACTTTTGCAGAGCGAACACTGGAGAGGAGGCGAGCTCATCTCCTTCGTTCGTTCTGCTAGAGTTAGAAGAGATGGGAGGAGCTTCCCCTGAAGTCACCCCTGAAGCCACCAACAATAGAATATTTAAAACCTAGTTCTCAAGCTCATTCAGTTGAGAGGAACTGGACAATACTGAAACAAACCATTAACAAATTGGTGTCATTAAACATTCCCAAATTAACTAACATATCAATGTCATTATCTCCATGGTTCACAAATTCCAATAAAACGAATGTTAAGCAAGAAGGAGAGGATATTTGAAAAATCAAAATGAACGAAATGTGTCGCTGATTAGTTATAGCATACAATTTTTTTCGTAGAAGATTAAGCTAAATATCAGGCAAACAAACATTGATTCAATTAAGAAAATTTATCACTGTTTCTAAAAAAATATGCTCGTAAATTTTGGAAAATTTACAACTCTAGTGAAATTATAAAAAAAAAAAAAAAAACAAGTTGGGGATCCAATCCACGCTGTGAAGGTGGTTGGCCGGCGAAGCTGTGGTACTTTCTGCAGTGATTGACCACTGCACTATACCAAATGATTGACGAAAGAAAAGTTAATACACTGTACCAAAACATTTTATATACAGGGTCTTTCACGCAAAATAAAAAACAATTCCTAAAATTAATGTACTCGAAATAAAAAATAAATCTCGTATAAACAATATCTGGGTGGCGGATGTTTGAAAATGAGCGATACTTACCAATTAGTTCGATAATTAACTAAAAATGACTAATTAACTTTTTAAGAGGGGGCACACCTCGATCAGAGCCCCTTAGAGAATACATGAGGTTTTTTGGCATCCTCGAAAAATTGTCACATAATAAAGGCCGCCAGATCTTTTCGCGAATTGCGGCTTTAAAGACATTGAGGCATTATCGAGACATTAAATGGAAGAAAAGTTTTATTATAAATTTAACTTTTTTTTTTAAATAATGAAAATGGTCAAAATCGACTAATTCGGCACTCTTGGGTTTGGAGCGAATTTACAAAATGATCTAAAAGCAAACAGAAGAAGTATTTCATTGCCTGTCTTCTAAATTTATTACGGACTCGAAGAATATCAAAATTACTCATGTAAGTCCATCGGTTCCGTAACTACAGCGAATTAAAAAAAAACAGGGTGTCGGTGCTTGTTTTCATTGTTTTGAAGGTATCTCTCTCTGCCGTGAGGTGGCGCTCGTTGTCCACGAAATCGTCCGTTCGGCGACCGCACAGTGAAGGTGTTCTTCCGCGTCTGTATCCTGTTTCGTTCTGCACGCCGGGGCGTCAGTGTGCGAGTCTCACTTTCCTGGTTCTTTGGTGGATAGGTCTCCCTGTGGTGTTGGTTCAACTCAGCTGCGCTTCGCGTTTTGTGCGTCCGAATTTGTGTCGCTCGGAAGTGTTGCGTTCGCCTTCGGTGTCATGGGTCCAAAGTAGAGCACTGCACGGGCCGGAATTTCTAGGCCGGGCCCGGTAGAGACGATGGCCCGGGCCCGGCCCGAGCCCGACAGAATTTTTAAGCACAAACCCGATCACGTCAAAAAAATTAAATATGAGTTTGAGCCCGGCTCGAGCCCGACAGATTATAGACATGAGCCCGAAAATGTTTGCAGGCTTCAATCTAAAAGCTGTCTAAGCTGAAGCTTGCGCTCTCCCCCCGTGCTGCCAGAGTACATACGTTTTCTTTTATTCACTTAACAGCTTTCCAAGTGCAAGACGTATTTTTGTTATATATTTTGAAGGCCGCCGTGGTGACTTTGCACTTCGCTTGTTTGTTTTCATTGACCCTAAGAGATCAATGAGCACACTTTTTGTTAGCAACAATTTAGAATTTGCGGCGCACGACTGCCCGGGCCGGCCCGGGCCGGCACAAAAAATGTTTTGTTCAAGCCCGAACCCCGCCCGGGCCCGAGAAAATTCGTGCTACCCGGCCCGAGCCCAGACCGCGGGCCGAGCCAGGCTCGGTCCTTTCGGCTGGCCCGGGCCCGTGCAGTGCTCTAGTCGAAAGCAAGCTCCCTATGGCAAGCGAAAGCTTCTGAATTCCCACATTGAGAATACTCGTAAGTGACCGTCTGTGGTAGCTTCGCACGCCGAGGTTTCTAGTGAGATTGAGCCATCGTGTTCCAATAACTATTGTTAAAGTTATCGTTCAATAAAGCCCTAAAAATATAAGAATGTAGTTGGATGAATGTAGACATCAAGATCTAATCACAAATGCGTTTTGACTTCGTTTAGTTCACGTGCATATAAAAGTGTCGCAATAAATGAGTTATTTGTGCCTAAATGTTTAAAAAGTTTGTTATTCGACATAGACCGTGTGAAGAAGGATGGGTTCAT
This sequence comes from Ixodes persulcatus, assembly GCA_013358835.2. NCBI lineage: Eukaryota > Metazoa > Arthropoda > Arachnida > Ixodida > Ixodidae > Ixodes > Ixodes persulcatus. The sequence goes on along the minus strand of JABSTQ010009790.1, from coordinate 202,107 downwards.
ATCTTTCTTCATGAGCGCAAATACACTTGACGCGATAAATATCGACGCTTTCGTCGCCCCAGTGGTGAGCAGGTGATTTCTTGCTCGAAAAAAAATAATGCCATTTCAGAAACCAAGTTCTATGACATATGCTTTTCCAATGTCTGGCTACTATTTCAGAATTCTTTCAGTCCAAACGAGTATACTTCTGTTTGTTTTTGCTAGCTTCGGAGGAGGTCACAGAGCCTATCGTTTTATCTTCCTCCAGGACAGACGTACAGAGTTATACCGCAATACGCATCTGTGGAACAAACAGCTATCGCTCTCCTGTTGGCGGTACAGTAGCAGACGACACAACGTAGCACAGTAGTCGAGGGCACGGCTTCTTGCCCTCGCCCACGCAGCCGCTCGGTGAGCGAGGCCGTGGGCGTGCAGCCGCAGCCCGTAGCGCGACCGTTCATACTAGGGAAACGGTCTTAAAGAACCGAGAAATGGTATCTTGTAATCTATAATAATCACACGTCGTTAGCCTATTCTACTTGCTAAGCCAAATATAAATATTTGCAGCTTGTGAGAATATGTTTGCGTGACGATTTACCGTTTGCACTCCTGACGGATGTTACCGAATCATTTATGTTCGTGGCTCGCAACTATCGGTACCGCCTCGGAATGACTTCATCATATTTTTTTTTTTCGTTTTTGCTTGCAGGACATCGTAAAAATCACAAACACGCGAGAGAAAAAAATCTTATTGAGTACGCGTGACTTAGAGCTTCGCAGCTCTAAAGATGCAGGATAAATGTCGTCCAGCTTGGGAATAAACTAATTCCTTTTGTTGGAAGTATGACTAGCCGCGTATGCTGGCAGCACGTATTCTGTTTGTTTCCGTTTCACCGTAACTTGGCAAACTTCAAAGGTCAGAGCTACTGTGAGGGAATCACAGTCGCGGAGCAAAGAACGTGACAGCTATTTTTAGAAACAGTACCCACCACCGTACGTCGTCACGTGCCTTGCTCCAACACTCTGATTGGCTCACGGGAGCTTTAGCTTTCTCCGTTTGCCAAGTTACGGCGAAACGACGTCTTATTTCCTTGCGTTTGTTCGCAGTGCAGGCAGGCGAAACGATTGAAAGGCCATCGGATTGGGACACGTATTGTTGCTTACGTGCCCACGAGATTGCGTCTATTTTCTGACTTAGTTGCGTCTTTCTGTTTGACGATTGCTAGGATACACAGCCATTCCAATGACACGTTTACTAAAAAAAAGAAAAAGAACGAACGTGAGGAATTAAAAAAGAATCTGAACATGGGGTGGGGGGGGGGGGGGGGGGCGCCTGGCCTGTCTGTCATACAAGTATTTCTGGGGCCGCCCCAGTGGGGGACCTTGGAACAGTTTCTTTCCACTTTAAATTTCCCTGCAGTTCAAAACAACCAGTACACAACGCATAAAAATAGCCCTTCTTGAACGTTACACCGCTAGGAAAGTACCACCTCAGAGAACACACATACCACCTTTCCGTTTCGTGTATGTTTTGAACTAATCTTATTCACTATGCGAGCAGAAATCGATGCAAGTACTGAAAGCAATTACGCAATTTCGACGTTTTTGTAATTTGGTAAATTAATTAACTGTATATATATATATATATATTTATATATATACATTTTTAATAAAGTAAAGACATCATAACGAAATAGGAACTTCCGTGGCGAAACATGCAGTGCGAAGTGAAGACAAATACTTTTTTTATTAATGTCCACAAAAAAGAGGCTATGTAGCATCGATCGTACCGTTTCCTATCGCACATTATGTGATGTCCTCTAACGCAAAAGTACCGACGTAGGAGCGCTGTGAAGGCGACATGAAAAATAAATAAATAATAATTTTGAAGTCTTGTGTTCCGTCTAGTGAATGAACATGTGGAGTAGCATGTTTATTTTAGAAGCATTGTGTGTCATCGCTGCGCAGTACGTGCTAAAATAAGATATTATTTGACCACAGTCTCAACAGTTTCCGTCTACGTGTGCTACGAATACAGCAACTCTGTTCGTAGAAGAAGTCATGAGAAAATGGCGTGCGCTTGATGATACGATAGTGATTATGAAATAAAACGTTTAATCAAGCAATACTTGCGACCTGTTCGGTCGCCTGGGACTCCGACAACTAATATCGTTCTCTGGAAAGTCCATTTTAATATTTACACGTTTTGTGGAGTTCATCGAGCGAATAAGAATGTTCCAAGACGAGCTAAACCTACACAAGTTCCCGAATCCAACACAGCGCTTTTGGATTTCAGCACTCTAGATAGTTCGGCGAACAGCGTATACTTGTGTGCAGATATTCGTCTAACAGTTTTGCAACGTTGGAAAGCATCAGAATGACTCAGATTTACTGCGGAGTTGATACTCGGGGAAGATAAAGCGGAGACCTTGGTGCTTGGGAGAAAACGACCGTTGCATTTGAGACAGGGGAACTGCCGCGGAACAAACGTGCTACAATCGCATACACTTCCAAGGTCATCGCTTGAGCGTCCGCGGGCGTCCAAAAACCTCTTTTTTTTAAGGGGGGGGGGGGGGGGAGGGCGGGGGGTGTAGGCGCTGATTGTCTTCCTCCTTTGTGGCTTTTGACAGAAGCACAACGAGACTAGCAGAACATGAGCGGGATTCATTTCTCTCGATGGATGCGTTCTGCCTATGTATGCGAACATTTCTTTTTTTCCTTTTAGTAGTTGGTTTTTCTTGCCTTAACTCGAGCCCAGTGAATGCGTGGTCGTTGTATGCCCACAATTTTTTTTTTAGTTTATGTTTGTCTTGCGCTGATAAACTATCAAGGTAAACTAAAAAAAGAAAAAAAAATGTGCCTTGAAAAAAAAAAAAAAACAAATTTGTTGTTTTTGGGGTCAGAAGCGTTTTCAAAGCCCGGAGCACCTCGCCTTCGTTCACGCGACATGTCGCTGGCTTTCGCGTAGCACCCCTCGATTCTGAAGGTCACCGTGTTTTTCCGGGAAGACGGCGATTTTAGGTGCGCGCAGTGTTACCAAAAGTGCAGGATTGAGAGCGTAACCCAAGCACTTCAAGAGAAGGGGAAGGGGAGCACTCTTCTTATCGGGACTCTCTTTTATGTGTCTCCACGTCGCGATTGTCCTACAAAATCAACTTTCATTTATTTCTTGCACGTGGCTTCCAAGTAATATGCGCAACTAGTGAGATAGGGTCTAGTTATAGCTGATGAACACGATGCATATTTCTAACTCACAATAGTTTTGCGAAATCAAGGTTTCGCTCAAATGAATAACTCGCACGTACAGTTCGACGCGCAATACCTTTCACGTATATACTCGCGAGAGATGGCCCCAACACGGCATGGTTGGAGGTGTTCCAGACCCAACATCTAAATTTTGCTCCCTTACCTGTTACTATTTCGCGCACATTTTGCGCCATATCGAAATGAAAGTGCATGACGAAAGTGACGCTCGTTTTCCGCTCGATAGAAATTTCACGCCAGCTCATTGTCTTCGCTGGTACCTTGAGCGTTTCTCAGTGATCCGGAACGTTCAACAAGAAAAAAAAAAAAAAAACGTACGATGGCATCCTTCGTACACTTATTACTTCTATAGCACCGAGCCGCCTCGTATCCTTTTGTTTTTCTTTCATGGTACTAATTTCTTTCTCCGGATTACGGCTGTTACAACGCTAAGTCCGTGTGCCGTCTCGAATTTCAACTTAGGCTAAGAGCAGGGATGAACCACTTTAAATCAGGAAAACATAATTAAGACTGTAGCAAAGTAGATCTATTTTATCGATCGGAAATACGATTTGACACATTCCGTCCGAACACATACTGTGCACAGCGAGCGAGTCAGCGTGCAAAACACCCTCACACAATGCTACCATAACAACTAAGCGATTTTGCATAGCACCGAGTACGGAAAAGAGAAAACAGCTATTAATTCACATAAACGAAGCACATTTATTTAAAGCCTGGACACTCCCTAGGTTCAGTCTACCTAAGGTTATCAATAGACTCGACCATGTCATTTCTCGAAACAGATAAAGACGTTAGCAAAAATGATTAGACTGAATGAGTAAATCTAACGCACGTATTTTACCAACCTACGGTCGCGCGCCTTCATTACCATTTCCAGTTGTCACTGCGCACCTTGGACACACTTTGGGAGCAACACATTTTTACATTGCCGCCAGAGCTCTTCTTTGAGCGTGTAGTGCTGACCAAAATAAAATGTTAACCTGACTCTCAATCGCTCGCCGCAAAGTGCGATTTCAAAGAGGCTGCACTGTACGTCCCTTGAGATAAAAACCCAGGCTTTAGAAACGACCGTCGTAAAAAGGGGACCGACATTTTTATTCCTACCTCCGAACAGAAGCGAGCGCCACCCACTTCATCACACAGCGCACAGGCCGGACTCGGCCACCGCGCGTATTATCACTGACGCCCAATGCAATGCACACTGAGCTGACTGACCAGAGACATACCAAGCGCGCGCGAGAGAGGGAGAAACTTCCTCCGCCGGAGAAGAGCGTCACACGACACGTTTCGGGGATCTATTTCACGCAGCGGATAACGCGGGCCTTTTCACACTTCGATACTTGCGCCATCTAGAAGTCGCGCGTTCAACCACGTGACGAGCCGCGCGACATCTCCTGTCTGAAACGGACGAATAAATCGAGGTACCGCGCCCTCTTAAATAGTGAAAATATACATATCGCCGCGCGCATAGCCGCGAAGATACGCTTCTCTGTTCATCTAGAAGATTGGCATACACTCTTACCTCGAGCGTAAACGATAAGGAGGACAAAAGGGCATTGTCTAGTCTGTCTAGTCCTAGCTAGCTCTTTCCCGAACATTCTATGTCGAAAATTCGAGATGAGGAGCACAGTAGATACAGAGCCGAGCACCGCATTACCGATTCACTCACTGATTCTCCCTCACAATAGCCAGCTGTTGCGCCTATGTACCGTCCCTGGCTGCTACCACCGCCGATTCTTGCTGCTGCTTTTTCGACGTCTGTTCTTCTCCTTTTCGTTTCTAGCACTAAGTTCGTCCCCATAAATCGTTAGTTCATTCCGTTTTCTCCTGCCTTTTCGTTTGTCATTCATGACATTTCTGGTGGAGTTCCGTGGTAAAGCAGTCCATCAAACGTACCCCTCTGAGGCCTCGCACCGCTTGCCCAGTCCCCAGCTCAAGAAGACCGTCCATGGAAACAACAGAGACCCGAGGAAAATGCCATGTTCAAGGTTTTCCCCCAGATGTTGGGCTACAGCCGGAGAGGAGACACCAGTCGGCTAAGCCGACGATGAGCCACCAATGCCCCTCCCCCATCGTCTACCTGCCCGTCACCCCTTGTACACTGTATTAGATACAAAATATAATTCGGAGACACCTCACGGCAATTTCGCAGACATAGCAAAGTTTGAAAAAAGCGCAGTTTAGAAATACAATATAATAAAATATTTTTTTCTTTCTATGAAAAAACCACCAGGGCGCATGAAGGACGGCCGGGGTCATCATGGGCTTCTTTAACCAATGCTGATTACAGCAACCTTATCTTTATTTATGATCCACTAAAAATGCACATCGACGGCAAGCGTCTTTCCGATCACGACGATACCAACATCTCCCAAGTGAAGTGCCAATCTCTGAAGAAATCTGACTTTAAGTGACTGCGGAGGCGCGGCCACCCGCCCGCGAGGAGCTGGGACGCCCCGCTTGAGCATGGTCTGCTAGACGGCCGTTGGGGCCTTGACGACAATTATAACTAGCAAAACACGGGAAACAAATTCTTACACCCCATGTCACGCAATACTCCCAATATCTTCAGTTTGAAGTACAGCGCACTCACGTTATACCGACGGTACCAAATTTCACGAGCGGCTTGATATCCGAGTTGTAAAACTCCTTAACCTTGCTAATGTACGTGTGTCTGACTGTCAAAAAAGTGATTGTAGTTTATTTAGCAACTGCAAAACCTGAGTGTTTTTTTTTGTAGTCTTTGATACGTAATTTACCAGCTTAATATGTTATAACCCACCGTCATCAAGCCTCTCATAAAAGTTGGGGCCGTTAGTTCGAAGTCAATAGGCTGTATGTCGAACTTAAATTATGGGGTGTCTTATATGTGACAAGAGGTGTATTAGCTAAACTATTTTTAGAGCGCACGGCGGGCTCTAACCGGTGAAACACCTCCAGCCATGAAAATGTCGCAGGGAAAAAAAATGGCCAGCGCTCAGTAAGCCATGTGGAACACCGTAATACGCCACAAGGACGGGAAACTTCCAGTAGTACCCGTTTCGGAAAAATATCAGCACAAAGAAAAACCAAGACAAGGTCCAAAACTCATGACGGAGAGGCAAGCCAGTTGGGAATCTGCACTCTTACCGAGAGGAGACTTCAAAATATTTATGCGGCCGAGACACGATCTCGACTTTAAACAACAGTGGAGATGGCACCACTTCGTGAGCGCTCGAAATACCCAAATCGACTGTAATAAAAAAGAATTGTGATGTAACTAAACTACAAGCAGAACCTGACAGTGATCTACACCGACAAGGAAGCGGAGGCCCGGAGGATTGCAAATATTTACCAAATCGTTTTTTGCGGAAAGAGCTACCCCACCTACACCTATCTGGCAGCGCCAGACAATTCAAATCGAGGAGTGATCCACAGCGTTGCGAAGGACTCCACGCCGAAAGAGCTCCTTCAAGACCTAGAGGTCGAAGATGGCACACATGTCATTGCAGCACACAGTCTAGAGCAATCCGAGTGAGCGCTAATCACCCTCACAAGAAAGAAGCTCCCGAGATACGTAATTCACAAGGCAGAAAGGACCAGACGCTTCGTCTACCGCCCGCAGCGACAAACGCGCACTCAATGCCCAAATGAAGGTCACCGGGCAGGCCAATGTCCCACTCCCGAACGCTAATGTCTGTTTGACGTGCCCGCAACAAGACCCCCAAATCGGTCGCGACTGTGAGACGAAGTGCCAGATGTATCTGCGACCGCTCCCAACATTTGACAAGAGCTGACACCCAGCGTTTCGCGAGTAGACCACGTGGCAGTTATTGCCGACAACCCCGGCAGTCCCGTAGCATGGCCCGCGAAGAAGGTAGACGTAGATCCAGGTCCGGATCCAGGTCCAGATCCAGGTCCGGAGCAGGGTCCGGATCTTGATCGCATTCCCAGATTTAGAAAGCGAGGCCTGGCTCCAGATCGAGGTCCCGATCACAGTCCAAGAGCAGAGCAGCACAGAGCTGCAGTAGAGAGTGGAAGCAAGGGGAAGCCTAGCACCAGCAGGGGAGATGGGCAGCCAAGCTATGCGGGTCTCTTCCCCCTACTCCTGCCCCCCCCCCCCCTTATACCCCCCCCCCCCCCCCCAACCCCTTCGGGTACAAAATCGAAAACACACTCCAACATTAGACAAGCTAAAAGCGTCGAGCCTTCTGATTTTTCGAAGGCTTTTAAAGCACGTAAAGCTGATGTGGCCAATCTAACACGCTTTTTTGGACAGACAATTCAGGGAGTCACACCTACCGCCAACCATTCTCAGACGACAGGTCCAGAAGAGCAACTCTTCTCATGCAGGACACAAAGAAGTACACAAAGTAATAGAAGAACAACAGAAGACGATAGAAGAAAAACACATACTGATAAAAGAGTTGATAATTGAGATTGCGTCCCTACATCAAGAGACGCATGACACCAGGAAGAGCACGAGAAGAGACAACAGAACAAAATTGTACTCTGTACATATCCCCCACGTTGCAAAAGAAGCACGCACCTCGGACGCCTCTGTACCGGCAAAACGCGGCCCCATCAAATTAATCACACTCGACAGCAGACACATGAAAGGAGCTCCTGTATACCAGGGCGCAACACTCCAAACGAGCGAAGATGGCGGGTCAACAAAGCAACAGCGAGCTCGTCGTCTGGCAATGAAAATATCAAACCTTTAGAAATAAGAGGGTGGCCCTTCTACAAGACACTGCCAGTATTCAATTACCCCTACATGTCATAGTACTTCAGAAATTAGGAGAGAACCCTCCCACCCTCACGAGCTATCAGAACATAATGTATTCAAGAATCGATCAGAAGATAGCCACCCTAATAGCTAAACACAACACTGTAAAGCAATACGAGCTCGAGGTCGCGACCACTGAACACGGAATGATGCAAGTCGTACAGGCAAAACACCACACCCCTAGATTCTACATAATGAGCCTTTTCAGTCCATCGAGCGATAGGACAGATACTTTCGAGTGACTATTCACAGAAGCAGTCAAACTCTCTGATCAACGCTTGCTTATAGTGGCCAACTTTAATGCCACCCAGTTTGGAAATAAAGCTAAGCGGCGGTTAAAGGCATGAAACTCTACAAAGCAGTTTGTAATATATAATTAACTACGCAGGCAAACTTTAATCACCCGACGCGCATGGAAAAGTGCGTAGCCGTCGATACCACACCCGACCTAGCTTTCATAAAATCGGCGCAGGCAAAGGGGGCAAACGGCGAACACACAATGCGATGCGATCACTCCATCGTGTAAATCAAAGTTATGATTACCCGCACTGAAATATGTTTCTGGAAACACGCGATGGTAGACTAGGATTAGTTTAGGAACAAAGGGTTTTTGTAAACGTCGTCAGACGAAGTGAACCTTGCGAACTGAATGGAGCGGCTGAGTGCAGACGCGAGCAAGTGTACTCGATAGGTTAGTCTCACGGACGATAAACCCGAAGTCGACAAGCGGCTACCCCAGCTCTAGGAGGCGAGGCGCAGTCTCATCAGGAGCTGGAAGCGGCAGAAGCTCAATCGCAAAATCGTACACAAAATTGCAGAAGTCTTGGCGCGGGCCCTGGAGCACACCACATTTTAGCAAAATCAAATAGGGACCAAATCTGCATCATACATCAGGGCTCCCTGGGTACGGCTCAGGCGTGGTCGTTTATAAGACATCTATTATGACCCTCAAAATGTAAACAGCAGACGAGACACACACTCAGGAAACTCTTGCTCGACTTCCAAGGTACGAATGCGGATTTATTACAAAAGTTGAAGCAGAGGTACACTAGCACGCCAGTAAACACGGCCTTCCCGGAGTACGAGGAACACTGAAACCCGGAGTTAGACGGCCCTATCACTTATACGGACCTAGATCGTGAGCGGACCTAGATCTAAAACAAAAATGAAAGCCGTTTACAACTCCCTGTAACGCCGAATTATAGCGCAGCTCTTGAGGAGGGGGGGAAGGCGCGGAGGGGAGTCACGTGACCTCGGGGGGGGGGGGGGTTCACGTGACCAGGGGGTGACTTGACCTGGGGCCCACGTGACCTGGGGGTCACGTGACCTCAGAGGGAGGTCACGTAGCCTGGGGGTCACGTGACCTCGGGGGGTCACGTGGTCTAGGCGGTCACGTGACCTGGGGGTCACGTGAACTTGGGGGGGGGGGGTGACGTTACCTTGATGGGTCACGTGACCTTGCGGTTACGCCGACGCCGACGCCGACGGCGACCCCGACGGCGACGCCGACGCCGCTCAAGCCGGAAACGGGCGCCTAAGAGCTGCGCTCTAAAATGAGCGCCAGGGGGAGGCGACATAGAGAACCGTCTTACAAAATGTAGACTCGAAATCGCATGAAACACTAACACGTTACATGATCAAACTTTTGGAAACGGGCAGCATACTGGTGAACTAAAAACATGACGAAATCACACTTTGCTCGAAAACCGTCAAAACGCCCAGCCTGAATAAATCCAGACCAATATTATTAACGTCGTGAAAAGGGCAATCTCAAGGAGCATGTAGTCATTAAAAGGCTATAACTGTTCCTTGAGGAGACGGGCGCCTTTGCCGATACCATGGCTGGTTTCAGGCCGAATTCATCTACACAAGATGTATTTCTGAACATCAGGGAAGCCATTCTGGACGTCGTGTCGAGGACCACGATACAAGCGGTTCTGGCCCTAGAAATAAAGCGCGCTCTTGACTCTGTAAATTATATACTGATATAACGAAACTTAGGATCCAAGAATTGCGGAGAACGAAGGTACGCCTACGTCATTATTTTTTTTTTGTCTTCAACCCTGGACGGCCACTGTAGGAACAGAAGGGGTCAGGTCGGAGCTCGTAGACATGCGTGACAAGGTTACGCCGAAGGGCTCGGTCCTTTCCCCACGTTATTGAACGTAGCAATGAATAAACTTTGTAAAAGACTTAACAACATACCTCCCATTAACACAGCTTTTACCCAGAAGAGTTAACTCTATGGATGGTTACGGGATCGGATAGGGATAAGCAGGACGCGCTTCAAGATGTGATTGATGTTATTAAACCTTACCTGAGGGAAGAAAATCTAACATGTGCGCCAGAAAAAATCAAAACTAATACTTATCTCAACAAAGAAGCGCGACGCTCAAGAAGAGATCGAGTTGCACTTCAAAGACAGAACCTTGGTAAAGATAGTACCGCAACTGAAAATACTACGACTCTACCTGAAAGAAAACGGGAGAGCGAACTAAACTCTCAAACTTGCCCAAGACTCCACAACACATAATATGCATATGATGAATCGAGTCACGAGAAGGGAACATGAATTTAAAAAGGACGACATAACGCATATCGTAAAGGCGCTCATCATCAGTAGAATAATGTACGCCACACCATAACGGCGACTAACCCAGGGCAACTGACAACAGGTAGACAGGATAATCAGTAAGGCGTACAGAGCAGCTCTCGGGCTCCTTCTGCACACGACAAACGAAATACTTTTCGCACAAGGCCTACACAACAATTTCACGGAACACATAGATGCACATCTCGCGATTAAAAAAGGAGAGACTTACGCTAACAAGAACGAGGCGCGCCGTCCTAGGCTCGTTAAGGATGCGTCTACCAGAGTCCAGTAGATACACAGAACGCCTACCAGAACCCATTGTGGACAAGCCTGTAATAGCCGCCATAAGCAAGATTATAAATCTGGAACTTTATAAAGGAAAAAAGAGAAGCGCGAGCTTCCACCATCAGACATACCCTAAACAGACGCGAAAAAACGTACTACACCGACGCGGGAATATATCCAAAAAGAAAGGCAGCCGTGGCAGCTGTCGTAAATCACCACCTGAAAACAGTCGTCATGAATTCGGTCAACGTGCCCGATCCGACGATTTCGGAGAAGGTGTCAACATCCCTAGCTATAAAACACACGAAGGAAATAAATCAACAGCGAAACAATCATACGATATCCGACATCTCTGGCAGCCATTCGAAGGCTTACGACATTCGAAGGCGTATCTGCGGAGGCCACAAGGTTACTAGCCCACCATATAGAGGGACAGGAAAAAGGCGTTAGGGTGATTAGGGATACCGGGTAACTAAACACTAGAAACAGGCAAGGCACATGTATTAGCTCGTGCAGGAACTTACCGCGCGCCAGTTACTGAGGAGGCCGACGGATACACCCAGTTCCAAACCAATATTCCGAGATATTGCCCTACTTGCGCGAACGACACTACCCTCTTCACGCAATACCCTTGCAAGAGACGAACGAGTCAGTTAGAGGCAGTTACAAACAAACACATTCCACAACGTAACGACACTACATGCATTTTATCCGACTAGATATCCCGGCGAAGGTCCGCACTGTGGAGACTATCCGTCTTTATATCATGTCACATGGGATGGCACAACAATCCCTTCCTCCTCAAACTCGACACCCCTACCCCAAAGACTTGGAAAGCCATGCTGCTCAGCTGAACCGCCAAAGGCCTGCGCCAGTTGATCGATAGGGTGAGGCAAGCAGCTGAAGTCACAAGAGCCCTGGACTGAGGGCCCCAGCCCAGGGAAACTCGAGAGAACCTTTCGCAAATAAAGTTTATTCTATCCCTGTCTCCATTCGATTTCAGTAAACCAGAATTATTGATAATGTGCTGGAAAACTTATTTGTCAAATTATTTCTTTTTACTTCCAGAAAGAATTTTTTCAAATAAACTAGATTTTTCCGTGATTAGAGATTTACGACATTTCCAATATTCTGCTGCTGACATCAATGAATTAGGTCACCATAACTGCCAAAGTAACGGTATATCTCTTCACCAGTTGAGAAGTCAGTTGATTTCAAAAAGTTCCCGGATGAGGTGCGGTTTCCCAATTTTGAAATGACGAGCGATCGTCAGAAAATAGCTGAACCATGCCCAATTTGAGGCATGTTTTTCTCCAAGATGACTTATTTTAGTGGAATTGCACATAGACCCATCTTATAGTCCCGGGAACTAAAGTTTCAATTTTGCCAAAAGTTGAAAACTTACTCCGTTTTAAAATATTCCGAGACGAGGCGCGTTTGCATAAGTTTGAAATGATAAACGAATGCATAAAAAGAGCCATGCCATGCCCGCCTCGAGACACGTTTTCTCACATATGGCTCAATTTAGAGAATTTTTCATATTATCAGAATACGCCCAAGGACCTCAAACTTTATATTCCACCCTTAGAGATTTCGTGTTTGTTCTCATAATTTCCTCGTGATTCGCAGTTTCTCGAAATTCAAAATATGAACGAATACGTAAAATCTGACGAACTGTCCCTACTTGGTGGTCGGTTTGCTCCAAAAAGACTCACTTTAAGGTATTTTCCATGGTACTAGGCTGGACACAAGGGCATTAAGGTTTATATTGCGCCCTAAGTCCGGGACAGGGCTGTTCTCAAAAGATTTCCTGGTGAGGCAAATGGTGAACAAATTTCAAATTATAAACGAAAGCGTAAAAGCGGCCGAAGCGTTGCTATTTTAAGACCGGTTTCATCAAAAATATATAATATTAAGTTATCCGCTATAATATCATGATGTACTCGAGGCCCTTTTATTGTATACTACGTTCGTAGTTGGGAACTGCGTTGTTCTTCAAAAGTTTCTTGTAGTCGCGTGCAGTAAAATTTGAAATGATAATTTATATGGGTGATTTCATCTCAACTCAGGCACAAATTTTGGGTCAAATTTTTGAATTTTTTTAAAAGAATATTTGTTATTGGGAAATTACTATCATAAAAGAAAACACAAACGGTAAGTTAGTCGAATTTTTTGTTCTCAAGTTATGGACCCTTCAAGCGGCCAAGGTGGAAACTGTCGTTTTTCCAGCTTATCGGGCGTGCGATATTTGACTCCATCCCTTTTCCTTCCTTTTTACGCTATATCAATATAACTTTTTGGCACACTCTCGACATATGCTATTTTTATGCTAATGAAGCGTCTAGGTCATAACGGTCTTAATGTATTTTTTTTATTTGTCAAACCGACTCTCTGCGACGATATTTGACAAAGTTCATAAGCTGTGCTGTCTGACCTAATGAACATATTTTTATAATCGGTACATCACCGTAAAGCTCCAATTAAGCTCTTTCTATTGTGTATAATTTCAATATTGTGCAATAAATACATATTGCGCCACATGTTCCTGAAAGCGGAAATTTCGAAAAACTAGCAAGTTTGAAGTTGATTTTCTAGAAAACCCCACTTTTTATTTCTTTTATTTTTTATTCAGAGTTAGGTAATATAGTAGTCTATCAGGAACTACCAAAATAAATTGTAATATTTTGTTTGTATGGCCGCTATTAAGACTCGAATCTCGTGCAATGTGCGTTTTGAACGGGACTTGGCACAGGCGCTCTACTGAGCAGAATTTTGGCCTAAGTAAGGTTTTCTATTTATCGTTAGCAGTTACCTCAATATCCAACCAAAAACATTAATAAAATTTAGAGTAGTGTACTTAAAAAAAGTTACTACGAAGTCCGTATCCACAAGTGCGGGCACAGCGCTTACTTCCTCCCAATACGGGGGAATGCAGATCCTTAGAGACTTCGTCTGGGGCCTTTTGCTTTCAGCTTTAAGTTTGAAATACCGAACTTGATATGTAAGTGACATATTTTCCTATGTCAAACAGATATGCAGTGCATATACATATGTATGATTTTGTATGTCACGCTTAGGAAGTGCAGTTTATTTTGTGCACACACGGACTCTTTCGTAAAAGCACAGCTTATAAAAAAATACAATTATAATGTTATGACCTAGACTTTTAATTAGCTTAAAAAAGCATATGTCGAGAGTGTTCCCAAAAAGTTATATTGATGGAGCGTAAAAAGTAAGGAAAAGGGGTGGAGTCAGATATGGCACCCCGAATAAGCTGGAAAAACGAGTTTCATCCTTGGCCGCTTCAACGGCTCATAACTTGAGAACAAAAATCCGACGAACCTGCCGTTTGCGTCTTCTTTTATTATAGGAATTGCCCGATAACATGTATTTTTTTTCAAAAACAAAATTAAGAATTCGAACCCAAATTCGTGCCTCAGTTGAGATGAAATCACCCATATGTAAAAATGGCTCATACGTATTCACAGTGGAATTGTAAAAAAAAACAAGCAGTCAAGAGCGTATATTATATTAGTTCGGCATCCGTATGCTCAAACTGGCAGATATCTTTGAATAAAAGCTATCTGGATTTAGAGGGGCATGTCTAGCCTATCGCGCGAGTCTGGCGTCCATGTGTTGTTTTTGTCGTTCGCTCGTGTTTGTTCGTACATTTGGCATATCTGTCGGGTAACCAATACAGCATAATAGTTTCTTTTGATAATTGAAGTCAATTCGGTGGAAGGTTAGCTTTTTTTCGTATAGTGTTGAAATCATGCAAGATATTTTTGTGATGCAGGTTCGTATATGGCTTTTTCAAGCATGGAACTGTTTTATTGCTCATTTATTTTTCTTGTGTTACTCCATAATGCATGGAAACAGTTTAATGCGTTTATATATCTCGCCATCGATTGTATTAATAAAATACTTACTGGGGTACACGAGCGGTACGTTTCTCTTTTCCAAAGTATACAAAAACTGTTTCAGCATTATTAAAATGTGCACATAAGTAACGTGTCAATAGAATTAGTTCAGGAGTCTGTCGAGAAATATAAAGTCGTGGAGCCTGGCTACTCTTTAATAACTGTTTTAAGAATCAATATTCTTCATGGTGTGTTTAGTAGGTTGGCTTAGGGGTGAAAATAAGATATCACGGGATTACAAATTTATTGTGCTTTGCACTTTATTTTTAATTGTGTCCGAATGTTTTGTATAATAAGACTCAACACTCCATGAACTCATATGCGCATTATATATCGCTTTTTTGACAGTCACTGCGAATACAAAAAGGGCATACATATACCTATTATTTGTGTTACTGGATAAAAATTGTACCTTTATACTGATTGGAGTAGTTCTCCCATTTCTCTCTAAAAATTGAAAGACAGAGCATGCCCTGAACATCTTGCGCTATGAAGATTTGTTAATATATATTTCAACGCTATGCTTGGGTTCAGGCTTTTAATACCACCAATCAGATCAGAGGACTAAAATGAAGTTGAAATAGATTTATTCCCCATAAATATTAATTATTTTTACATGCCTAAAGCTATTACTGTTTTGTGACAACTTGTGAAAAGACCATATACTTTAAAAGTTCAAAAATCAAGAATTGCTGTAGATTCCTTTATTGGGCAAAACAACAAATAGTACATTGAAAACATACCATTCGAAAATCAGTCAGTGCGAAATAAAGATAATATCTGCAATAGTTTGAAATAATATGGCGTTTTATTTAGTAAAACAGCGTTATGGCTTCACGTATGAGGCTTCATCTTTCTCTAGTTACTGCATTTTTTATACGCGACAATCAAAATATCGCGTTCGACGTAAATTACGCTGTACACTGTACATTATAAAACCAAAACCAAGTCGCTCGTTTCGTCATTCCAATTGCACATTTTAGTGAGGCACACAAGATAATGCACAAGACCACAGAACGGCAAGCGCGTATCTACCTTTTTTTATGAAAATATAAGCCGCTTACAGACGTTATTTCAGAATACCAATGTCAGAGGAAGCGGACGTACAAACACGGAAACGCATACTGCAATCGCTTGGTCACGGGGCATTCCGCTGCATCTGATTTTGTTGAGCCTTTAACGACACACGTGATAAGCATAACAAAAATCGTGATGTTGCCCTTTTGGCGCTGCCTAATGGACCATCGTTCCCTAACGTCAGCTGCACTCTGCGCACGCTCTCGGGCAAAGAGCGTCGTCAGACAATAAATAGCAAGCGATGAATTGGACCGACGAGCACGCAGCTTCCATCGCCCGGTCACCTTAGCGGAGAACAATGTAGACCAAGGAAAAGCAAGAAGATGCTTTATCGACGCAATACCCTTGATCATTATTCGATCAAAACATCAATATAAGCGAACACTCTGTTTTGATGTTCTCCTGAAACTATTCACTAGACACAAATGATTTTTTCATGAAGTGCATATTTTACTTAGCACCAAATAATTACAGACACATTTTAAAACTACACGACTCATGATAGATGTATTAATTGACACCCCGGTGAAACCGTGTTTTATATTATATTACACTTTTCATTTACGAAAAACTTAATTTTGCGGTGTTTCGAAAAAATAAGTTTAACAGAATTTTTTGAACTCAAATTGACTGATGTATATATTCACTAAATCTTCGAAATCAGCTATTTTGAACACATACAAATCATAGTGGTACAAATATTACGTCGTAAGTTCTAACATAATATATAAAACGTCTCTACATGGCTTCCTAGCATCCATCTATTACGCATTATTCAATACATGGTGATATACATTACGGTTCAAATCAAAGTCTGCTATAAATATAGTCGGGAAAGGTCTTTTTCTGGTTGAAAAAAAAAATCTATTTCGGCGAAATCTGCGAAAATGCTCTTAAAACAAATAATGGTTCTCAAAATTTTGATTTTGATTTATTTTTGCGTACGCTTTAGTCTAAATCTAGCGAAGCAAAAATGATATTCTATTTTACCTTACAGAAAGACCAGCGAGAACATTATGCTTACTGCTTTTCAAACATAACTGCATTCAGTATTAAGTACTTTAACAAAAAACAACAACAAAATAAACTGTATTCTACCAAGTCAGTTAAGTGACAATACAATTCATTATAGTAATTTGTGCGCAGGTCGCGAGGAACGAACAGGGAAATAAAAGGAAAACAAAGTTTATAAATCTGCCTATGATTTTTTTTTATTAGAGGCGGGATGAAACTATAGGGCAGAAGTATACAATGCTGTTAGAGATTCGCACTTTCTCGTCATTTTTGTAGCCATTTTTTTTAATCGTTCAGAAGTTTATATTGAGCTACCTCCCCTGAATTGATTTTAAAATCAAGACGGCCACTGAATACTTCGACAAAAAAACCTAAACAACCTTTGTGGGTGACAAAAAAATGTGGGGTAATACCCCGTAAAAAAACCAGCAGCGTCATTGGTCATATAAATATATATCCAATCGGTGCATACTGATTGAGGGTTTCGTATTGCTCGGTTATATCTCTAGAGCTCAAGAAGCCTCAATTCAGTAAACAAAAATCAACCGACTTGCTCACTAATTAGTCGGCAGATGGCTCAGCCAAAGCGACACGCACGTCTTCTGAATTATGTCACTCAGTGCCTCATTGCACTCTAGTCTGCTTTTAATAACACCTGAGGTGTACCGCAATGAAAATCACTCAAACCTGGACCCTCTATAAAAAAGCGGAACAACCACCTTAAAAAAGCGAAATAAAATACAGTAAAACGTTGACATCCGATAGACAACGTGCTTACCATAGAAACCCACAACCTTTCAAGCATCGGGTCATGCAGCGGCACTGTGCAAGGGTCAAAAAAACAGTCCAGAATTACTTCCTCCGGCTAGAATTGCCACCGCTTCCCTTTTGCGAGAGTCATGTCGATTATCCATTAGCATCTCAGATGTCCAGCAAGATACAAACGAACTTTTCGCACTGCAGAATCTTGGCAGTTTCTTCTTCGGAACTCGTCGCACAGCAGAAGCAGAACAATTGCATCAAGCCCCGCTAGCGTGAAAAACCTTTTCGTTCAGTATGTCCTATACCATACTCAGCACTGTATTTTTTCTGCATTTGCAGCCACTACGCGGTCCCCAGCGCAAAAAGATCGATATAGGCTGGGCCGCGATCTCTGGCCCTTTGGCACTGTTTATACATTTAAATAGTTTTTACTAAGACTAATGCTAAGTGTTGTGGTTTAACGCCCGACCTGAAAGGGTGGTTCAGAAACAAGAAAATCGTTAAAAATATGAAAGCAATGTGTTCAGATGCCCCGCGTTAATGTTGGGCGTTGAAGGGGTAAAGCGAGATTACTCGCTATCTCACGGAGCTACAAATAATTGATTTAACATTAATTAAACGGCCTCGCTTTTTCCACGCTCTATTCAGCGTAAAAGGTGGAGAGTATGCAAGGCGCAATTTAATTACGATATTGCTGTACATTTTACTTACACGGCGAGTTGTGTTTATCTATCTTCTCAATGTTTTGGCGAGCATTTGTTTTCATTCTTACTACTTTATTTGGTGCTTTACATCGCTTTCTAATCACCCAATGTGATGAGGCATAGAGGGGTAACATTTTTGTTTCAGTTTTTTTCTTCGGATAGAGATGTGGCCCCGTTTCAGTGTACAATCAATTTTACGGTGTGCAGTGCGGCCGTTATTTTGCATAGTGATATTATTCTACCACTCTCGATTTATAAGAAGCTTTCGAGATTTTGTTTAAGCAAACACCACCTTCCTAACCATGCTGATGCTGACTTAATGTACAAAGAAATTCGAAGTAACTTTAACGTAGTTACACAAACATAAAGTTCGGGGACTAAGAACGAAGCTCTGCGAAAATTACTGATTTAGGGGTTTTCGATGACGCTCAGCAAGATTTTAATTGGAATCATACGTATCTTCTCGCTAATTAGAATGTTATTTAGTCATTTTAGTTAATTAGTGAATTCATTTGTAAGTATCGCTTACTTTCTGACGTCCGCCACCACGAATAACACGGTCCCGAGAAAATTATCGTATTACCTCGAATAGACTAATTTTAGAATATTTGTCACTCTTACGTGGAACACCACTATATACTCAAACACATACACACACACACACACACACGCACACATACACATACATATATATACAGGGTGTTTTTTTTTAAGCTTAACAGATTTGTTTAAAAAAAGCCGTGAAAGTTACACTTATGCGGTTTGAGCAGGTCAGTTATACGGCCAGGGGGACATAGTATAGGGGGCTAATCGTAACGATCAATCGGCTAGTTAATTAAAATTCGTTAATTAACTTTTTAATTAATAAAAATAGGCACATGGTTCCAAATAGAAACTTGCAGAGCGTCATCAAAAACCACTAAATCGGTAATTTTCAGAAAGACTTTGAGCGCGTGAGAAGCGTACTAGTGCACTAAAGTTACCACTCGTGGAGCAGGTACAAGGCTGGGGCTAGATAAGAGACGGAAAAATTGCTCGGGCGCCTTACCGCAACCGCTAGCCTTGTGCCTGCTCCATGAGTGGTAACTTTAGTGCACTAGTATGCTTCTCACGCGCTCAAAGTCTTTCTGAAAATTACTGATTTAGTGGTTTTCGATGACGCTCTGCAAGTTTCTAATTGGAACAATGTGCCTATTTTCACTATTTGAAAAGTTAATTAACGAATTTTAATTAATTAGCCGACTTATCGCAAAGGTTAGCCACCGACATAATGTCCCCCTGGCCGTATAACTCACATCTACAAGCGGCAGGCATGAGTGTAACGTTCACGGTTTTTTTTTAAACAAATCTGTTAAGCTTAAAAAAAAACACCCTGTATATATAATTAGGTGAAGTAGGGTAAATATAAAACTGTGGACCGGGAAAAGTAAATAAGTCAAAGATGTGTACTGTCGAAGTTAGAAATACGAAGTGTATTGAGCCGTTTCGAGCGGGGACCGCTCTTCATCAGGTAGCGAGTGTACATTATATATATATATATATATACAGGATGTTTTTTTTTTTTAACTGCACCAAATGTTTAAATAAAGGGGGGAAAAGGTTAATGAACGCGGTTATCACTGCGTGTTTATATGGCTTGGCGGATATTAGATGGGAATATAACCATCACTATTTTCAAACTAATTAACCAAAATCCCTTAATTAACTTTTTAATTACTGTAATTAGGATATATGTTTATATTACGAGCTTTGAGGCAGTCATATGCCAAGACTGTTCCATTTTGTAGAATTCACGTAATGTGCCCGTGTTCCAAGATATCTGCCCACGACTGTTTTACTTAATCCGACTTATTATCCACTCAATTCGGCAAACCCACGAAAGTTGCCACTATAGCCGAACTTTGCTACATTAGCGGGATAAAAGTGCAAATTTCGTGGACGAATATCGCGGTACACAAGTTGGTTGCGCGAATTCTACAAAATGGAACAGTCTTGGCATATGACTGCCTCAAAGTTTGTAATATAAACATGTGTCCTAATTACAGTAATTAAAAAGTTAATTAACGGATTTAGGTTAATTAGTCTGATAATAGCGATGGTTATATTCCCATCTAATGTCCGCCGAGCCATATAAACACGCAGTGAAAACCGCATTCATAAAACTTTTCCCCCCTTTACTTAAAAATTTGGTGCAGTTAAAAAAAAAAAAAAACACCCTGTATATATATATATATATATACCTGGGAAGAAAAAAACCCTTGTTGAAAACAGCAACAACGGACGACTTATTCTTATTCGATATATTCGGAAGAATAAATCGTCCGTTGTTGCTGTTTTCACCAAGGTTCTTTTTATTCCCAGATATACCCACACCTTCGGTCTCCAGTCACCATGCCCGTTGTGTATATATATATATTTATATACAGAGAGAGAGAGATATATACCCCGCTCTTGGTCCAGTGTTTCGCCGAGCTCTCTTCCTCTTTCCCTTCCCCCAACATTAACGCCATGAATTCAATATTCACTCTCTCGCTCCTTCGTTCACTATATATATATATATATATATATATATATATATATATATATACATATAGATGCAGGGTGACGGTTGAAAACGAACCAGGAGGATTTTATTCGACGTTTCGACCTGAGGCAGGTCTTCGTCAGGAATAGGGTTACAAGAAAAATGTGGTTCTATTTATACAGTTTTTAGAGGGGAGAGAGTTCGCATACAAAGAAAGTGCGTAGGGAGAACAGATAAGGGTACACCACCCAGAATCTCACACAAAAGGAGGGTTGAACTCTAAGTCGAGGGAAACCGCACACAAAGATCGCAAAAAAAAAAAGGGCGAGGACGAAAGTAGGTGACTTACCAAATGACACACTTCGAAAAAAAAAAAGGGCTGCGCACAGAGAACACAAAGTAAGGGACGAAATCTAAGGCGGGGGAAGCCGCACACGGAGGTCGCCGAATACATAGATGACACATCAAAAGTGGTAGGAAATACAGGATGTACGGGAATTAACTAAACAACACAACAAAGGAACGAAAACGCACTGTCCAGTTCTAGCTCCAAACTCAGTACCGCAAAATTCTAGGTCCAAATGGTTTATTATTTATGGTCGTTATCATACTATTTATTCGATAGCGCCTCAATCGATGCAAGTGTTCCTGGGCTTCTATTTATTCCTTCCTTTATTGTGTTAAATCAGTATATAAGATATGACTCGCGTTGTTCGCGTTCCCGATTTGATTTGACTCCCGACTCTAAAAGTGTAACAGATAATAATGTCTAACTAGCTTACCCGCGGATAAGCTAGTTAGACATGAACTGCATAAATCAACGTTGCAGGTGTACCTGAGCGCAGGAATCGCCCCTAAGGGCATGTCTCTCTCTCTACCTCCCGCAATTACAAACCTAGAAAAAAATGACCAGTTAGAATGGCAAAGCGTCCTACTAGAGGCTTCACTCAGACTGGTAAAAATTGCAATTAACCACAGTGATAAACAGGTAAAAAAATTGACCGCCTCAATCTCCGCCACTTTACGCTCAAACACCACATTATCGCAATGAGAAGCTGACGCATTAGCTGATTTTAAGAGAAAGAAACGCACGGAACTTGAAACTAGTAAGCTACGTAAACTTAAACGAGACAAGGTCCCAAACTCCGGTTTAGCTCTTCCTTCGATGCCAAGTCAAAATAGTGCCAATACTGAGCCATCCACCTCTATGAGAACTACCCCACAAGGCGACATCCTTGATACCGAGAAGCTAGACGACACAGCCATCGTAAACCTGTCGGGCGTCTCCATAACCGCGGACGAAGAGAGGCTACTATCAAAGGGTCTGAATTTCTGCCCGGCAACCGGTCATTTCGACGAATTTCAAATCCTTCAAGACCTGGACAACTTTGCCAGATGTCTACGGCTACGCGAATACTTTCTCGATAAACCACCCGTACCCCAGAAACCGCATTCGCGACCTACGAGTGATTGGACGCCTCGCACTCAGCGCGACAATTGTCTTGACTTGTATATAGCCGCCATACAACGGGATATTTTGCGGAATTATCGCAGTCACGGGAAAAAGAGGAACAACTTAACGAGATCTGAGAAAGAATCCCTAAAATCACTAGCCGCTAGGAGTGATATTATAATAAAACCCGCAGATAAAGGTGGGGCAATCGTCATTCTAAAAAAAGATGACTACATCCGAGAAGGCCACCGCCAACTAACCGATCGAAAGTTCTACGAGCCTCTTACGGGCGACGCTACGGCAGAACACACGCGGGTCGCAATATTGGCATTAAAGGATCTTCTAGAAGAAGGGAAAATAACTACTAATGAATACAATACAATAAAGCCAACTCATCCTTCATTCGGTCGCTTCTACATGCTCCCAATAGACCAGAAGGTACCCCAAGCACCTTTCGGCAGCTGCGGTGATTGGCAACTCGCAGACAAGGTACCTTTTCCAGCACTTTGACGCGTACGCGAGATCTTCCCCCGCGTTTATCACCATCCGTGGCGCAACGACCTTCGACATCGAAAAAGAGCTGTCGAACGTCCCTCGTTCGATAACCACTCTGATCTTCCACGTCGGGACCAGCGAACTCGAACGTTTCGGCTGCGAGGAAACTCTGCGACGACTCCGACGCCTCGTGAACATGACGCTGCAGGCACGACCGGAGCTCCAGAAGTTGGTAGTCTCCCTCGTGCTGCCACGGAGCACAAACCGTCGCTTGGACCAGCCGAACGACACCTTCGTGCACTGGTTCAACCATGAAGCACGGCAGTTCAACGACACCGTCAAAAGCTACTGTCGGAAGCCAGGTAACGTTTCCTACCTGGACCATGACTTTACATCCCTACCCCCTCGGCGGTTCCTGGCTGCGGATGGCCTTCACCCAAGTTTCTCCGGAGTGGCCCTACTCGCGCAAAATCTGAAGGGGCTACTCCAGCGAGGGGAAGCCCCAACACCACCTGGATGGTCCTCGGAGATCCCTGCCGCCACTAACCCGATCCAAGAAGCCCGCACGATCCCCCGGATGCATCCGCATAGTGATGCTCGTATGGGCGCCGTTCCATGGAGGCCGGCATCTCGCCCAGTGATTTCTGCTAACGTCGCGCGGAGCCCAGCAGCTGCTCTGTCCACCACCCCCACCGGTGACGTCAGCATCGACATCGAGGAGTACCCGACACCCGCCGAGAGCCTCACGTCCACGGAGCAGAGCACTCCCGTACCGCAGTCAAACTCCTACTACCTGCGGAACACCACAACCAGGCACCCCCATCCCAAGAAGTGACTTTTTTTTTAGGTGAGTCCAACCATCTGGCTTCAAGCTACAGTACCACTTTTCTTAAATTACGTAAACTCGCGGATAAGCTAGTTAGACATGAACTGCATAAATCAACGTTGCAGGTGTACCTGAGCGCAGGAATCGCCCCTAATGGCATGTCTCTCTCTCTACCTGCCGCAATTACAAACCTAGAAAAAAATGACCAGTTAGAATGGCAAAGCGTCCTACTAGAGGCTTCACTCAGACTGGTAAAAATTGCAATTAACCACAGTGATAAACAGGTAAAAAAATTGACCGCCTCAATCTCCGCCACTTTACGCTCAAACTCCACATTATCGCAACGAGAAGCTGACGCATTAGCTGATTTTAAGAGAAAGAAACGCACGGAACTTGAAACTAGTAAGCTACGTAAACTTAAACGAGACAAGGTCCCAAACTCCGGTTTAGCTCTTCCTTCGATGCCAAGTCAAAATAGTGCCAATACTGAGCCATCCACCTCTATGAGAACTACCCCACAAGGCGACATCCTTGATACCGAGAAGCTAGACGACACAGCCATCATAAACCTGTCGGGCGTCTCCATAACCGCGGACGAAGAGAGACTACTATCAAAGGGTCTGAATTTCTGTCCGGCAACCGGTCATTTTGACGAATTTCAAATCCTTCAAGACCTCGACAACTTTGCCAGATGTCTACGGCTACGTGAATACTTTCTCGATAAACCACCCGTACCCCAGAAACCGCATTCGCGACCCACGAGTGATTGGACGCCTCGCACTCAGCGCGACAATTGTCTTGACTTGTATATTGCCGCCATACAACGGGATATTTTGCGAGAATATCGCAGTCACGGGAGAAAGAGGAACAACTTAACGAGATCTGAGAAAGAATCCTTAAAATCACTAGCCGCTAGGAGTGATATTATAATAAAACCCGCAGATAAAGGTGGGGCAATCGTCATTCTAAACAAAGATGACTACATTCGAGAAGGCCACCGCCAACTAACTGATCGAAAGTTCTACGAGCCACTTACGGGCGACCCTACGGCAGAACACACGCGGGTCGCAATATTGGCATTAAAGGATCTTCTAGAACAAGGGAAAATAACCACTAATGAATACAATACAATAAAGCCAACTCATCCTTCATGTGGTCGCTTCTACATGCTCCCAAAAATTCATAAGGCCGGTAACCCAGGTCGACCAATCGTGTCAGGATCAGGTACGATAACTGAACCGATATCGGGATACTTAGACAGTTTAATCAGGCACATACCCTTAACTTTTGACTCTTATATCAAGGATACCACTCACTTCTTGAGAGAAATTTCTGACTTGCGTGTACCGGAGGGGTCGTATCTCGTCACCCTAGATGTATCATCTCTCTACACCAATATCCCACATGACGACGGAATAGCCTCTCTAAAAGAAATGTACGAACAACACAGACAGGTAGACACCCCTGATAGTCACGTCATTGCCACCCTCACGCACCTAGTCTTAGAACTGAACTCATTCGAATTCAACAAAGAATATTATAGGCAGGTTAACGGCACTGCGATGGGTACGAAGATGGCACCTAGTTATGCCAACATATTTATGGGTAAACTGGAGACCAAATTCCTCTCTGACTGTTCTTTACAACCACTGATCTACAAGAGGTTTATAGATGACATTTTTCTCATTTGGTCGCACACAGAAGAGAAGCTGCTAGAATTTATAAATCAGTACAATACTGTACATCCAACCATTCGCTTCACTCACGCTTATTCTCAGACCAGTATCAACTTCTTGGATACCACTGTAATATTAGAAGAAGGCAAGCTTACAACTAATCTTTATCGTAAGCCAACAGATCGGCAAAAATACCTTCACTATGAAAGCGACCATCCCCGTCATTGTAAGAATGGTATACCCTACAGCCAGGCCCACCGCTTCAAGCGTATATGCTCACGGCAAGAGGACTTCCAATCGAGCTCCCATCATCTAAAGAACGCACTGGAAAAACAAAAATATCCTCTGCGGGTCATTAACGACGCCGTTCAAAAAGCCGCCCAACTAAACCGCGCTGACCTCCTGGAGGACCGGCCTTCTCAGTGCAACGCGCAGCGCACGAATTTATGTCTAACCTATAGTATGAATTTCCCCAACGTAAATAATATTTTAAGGCGACATTACAACATTTTAGAACAGAGCGAACGCCTCAAACGTGCATTCCCATCAGCTCCCGGGGTAATTTACAGACGTTCACGCAACCTTAGGGACAGCCTAGTTAACTCCCGACTGCATTCGCGACCTACGAGTGATTGGACGCCTCGCACTCAGCGCGACAATTGTCTTGACTTGTATATAGCCGCCATACAACGGGATATTTTGCGGGAATATCGCAGTCACGGGAAAAAGAGGAACAACTTAACGAGATCTGAGAAAGAATCCCTAAAATCACTAGCCGCTAGGAGTGATATTATAATAAAACCCGCAGATAAAGGTGGGGCAATCGTCATTCTAAAAAAGATGACTACAACCGAGAAGGCCACCGCCAACTAACCGATCGAAAGTTCTACGAGCCACTTACGGGCGACCCTACGGCAGAACACACGCGGGTCGCAATATTGGCATTAAAGGATCTTCTAGAACAAGGGAAAATAACTACTAATGAATACAATACAATAAAGCCAACTCATCCTTCATGTGGTCGCTTCTACATGCTCCCAAAAATTCATAAAGCCGGTAACCCAGGTCGACCAATCGTGTCAGGATCAGGTACGATAACTGAACCGATATCGGGATACTTAGACAGTTTAATCAGGCACATACCCTTAACTTTGGACTCTTATATCAAGGATACCACCCACTTCTTGAGAGAAATTTCTGACTTGCGTGTACCGGAGGGGTCGTATCTCGTCACCCTAGATGTATCATCTCTCTACACCAATATCCCACATGACGACGGAATAGCCTCTCTAATTGAAATGTACGAACAACACAGACAGGTAGACACCCCTGATAGTCACGTCATTGCCACCCTCACGCACCTAGTCTTAGAACTGAACTCATTCGAATTCAACAAAGAATATTATAGGCAGGTTAACGGCACTGCGATGGGTACTAAGATGGCACCTAGTTATGCCAACATATTTATGGGTAAACTGGAGACCAAATTCCTCTCTGACTGTTCTTTACAACCACTGATCTACAAGAGGTTTATAGATGACATTTTTCTTATTTGGTCGCACACAGAAGAGAAGCTGCTAGAATTTATAAATGAGTACAATACTTTACATCCAACAATTCGCTTCACTCACGCTTATTCTCAGACCAGTATCAACTTCTTGGATACCACTGTAATATTAGAAAAAGGCAAGCTTACAACTAATCTTTATCGTAAGCCAACAGATCGGCAAAAATACCTTCACTATGAAAGCGACCATCCCCGTCATTGTAAGAATGGTATACCCTACAGCCAGGCCCACCGCTTCAAGCGTATATGCTCACGGCAAGAGGACTTCCAATCGAGCTCCCATCATCTAAAGAACGCACTGGAAAAACAAAAATATCCTCTGCGGGTCATTAACGACGCCGTTCAAAAAGCCGCCGAACTAAACCGCGCTGACCTCCTGGAGGACCGGCCTTCTCAGTGCAACGCGCAGCGCACGAATTTATGTCTAACCTATAGTATGAATTTCCCCAACGTAAATAATATTTTAAGGCGACATTACAACATTTTAGAACAAAGCGAACGCCTCAAACGTGCATTCCCATCAGCTCCCGGGGTAATTTACAGACGTTCACGCAACCTTAGGGACAGCCTAGTTAACTCCCGACTGAATTCGTCCCAACCAAATAACGGATGCCGACCGTGCATGAAAGCAGGATGCTTGGTCTGTAAACATATGCGAGAAACTAACACGGCCAATAGCACGCATTCCCAGTTCTCAATAAAAATCCGAGGGCAGCTTACCTGTGACTCTTCAAATGTAATCTATCTGATACAGTGTGAGGTGTGCAAAAAACAATATATAGGACAGACCGAGACAGCGTTTAGGCTACGTTTTAACAATCACAGATCACACGCAAAAAACCTGCCGAGCCTGCCAATTTCAAAACATCTCACCCTCAAGAACCACACATTCGATAAATTATCTGTTACACTTTTAGAGTCGGGATTCAAATCAAATCGGGAACGCGAACAACGCGAGTCATATCTTATATACCGATTTAACACAATAAAGGAAGGAATAAATATAAGCCCAGGAACACTTGCATCGATTGAGGCGCTATCGAATAAATAGTATGATAACGACCATAAATAATAAACCATTTGGACCTAGAATTTTGCGGTACTGAGTTTGGAGCTAGAACTGGACAGTGCGTTTTCGTTCCTTTGTTGTGTTGTTTAGTTAATTCCCGTACATCCTGTATTTCCTACCACATTTGATGTGTCATCTATGTATTCGGCGACCTCCGTGTGCGGCTTCCCCCGCCTTAGATTTCGTCCCTTACTTTGTGTTCTCTGTGCGCAGCCCTTTTTTTTTTTTTTTTCGAAGTGTGTCATTTGGTAAGTCACCTACTTTCGTCCTCGCCCTTTTTTTTTTTGCGATCTTTGTGTGCGGTTTCCCCCGACTTAGAGTTCAACCCTCCTTTTGTGTGAGATTCTGGGTGGTGTACCCTTATCTGTTCTCCCTACGCACTTTCTTTGTATGCGAACTCAATCCCCTGTAGAAACTGTATAAATAGAACCACATTTTTCTTGTAACCCTATTCCTGACGAAGACCTGCCTCAGGTCGAAACGTCGAATAAAATCCTCCTGGTTCGTTTCTACCGTCAACCTTGCATCTCTGTCTTCTACGCCTTCGGCCTCCAAGCCAACATGCCTCTATATATATCTATATCTATATATATATATATGTATATACAAACATATATACAGGGTATTGCACGTAACTCGAGCCAAGGTTTAAAAATATTTTGGTGCATTTTAGGAAGACGAATCGAAAAGAATAAGTTTGTTCATTGTGTAAAGCAAGTGAGGTTATTTTGTATTTTGCCGAATGAACGAGTTAATCAAGGTTAATAAATTAACTTTTGAAATATTCAGTTTAGACCAAAAGTTGAAATGACAAAGCTGTATAGCATCCTCCTCACAAATACCCAATTCAGTTGTTTTTATCAAGATGCCTTAACAGCTTTTTATATGGTCATCAAAGAAAGTTTGCAAAATATGAAAAAAAAAATCATGAGCTAATTCACTTTGTGAAGGTGGATGTTTTGCAAACGACACATACGTGACAAAATTTTGACAAAGGTACGAACACATTTATTGTCTTGATCAGTGGTCTCGTGAGGAAAGGTACGCACACACATGTTGATGAGAATCGCCGCCCCGAGACGGGATCGCCACCCGGCGGAAGGAAAGGAAACTAGGCACGAAAGCTCTTTGAACGACGACAAAGAGAGGGCGGTGCGCCTCGCTCCTCCTTGATGAGTTGCAGAATGCCAAGGCAAAAAAAAAACGCACCGTGATGGCCTTTCCCTGTCAAAGTTTAACAACGATAATATGTTGCCTTCCCTGAACGATGTATCACATATGGCTAGTAGTCTCATTGAAATAAGGGATTGTTCAGTAATTAACCTAAATGATACTCCTCTGACCTCTAGTAAGAGTTCAGTTTTATCTAGAGGCTTAAGTTTTGTACCCACGCCACGTGCCGCAAAAGAATTCGAACTTTTAAATGATCTACCGCAGGTTTCTCGCTAATTACACCTTCAAACGTATTTTAATCGAAATGCAGTATAATAGAAAAATGGGCTAGTTGGTATGGAAAGCGCCAAATAAACAAGGACGAAGAAGGGACAGAGACGAAGCGCACTCTCAACTGAAGGTTTATTGAAACAAACATTCGACTAATAATGCCGTCTATCTGGCTGCTGGCTCAGAAAGAGAAACTCCTTATCTGTCAAGTGCAGTGACGGCGCACTAGTACACATGCTCTCCCCTTGCTCTTTTATGCAAAACGCCTCATATATTTCTCGCGCTGTTTTGTTTGCGTATCTGCCAGAACTGTTGTTGTTTCCTTGAATTGAGTGACCCATTCCTGGTGCGGAACTCGGAGGCTGTCATAGATTTTTTGGCGAAGGGCCACCAGTCCTACGTCGGAGGCTTTTCTATTGTCGTGGAGGACCCTTTCTATTCCATCCCGCATGACAAGCTTTTCCAAACGGTAAAAAAGTGAATTGAAGAAAACGATGAAATAAGTTTTAAAAATTCGAGCGGAGTAAGTGTGGAGTCATTATTAGAGCTACTAGAATGCTACCTTAAAGGGTAACTGCAAAGAAAAAAAAAGTGTTTTTTTAAACAGCCTAATTGGGACAAGCATGTCGCAAAACAAATGTTCAGCGAAAAAAATAATTTTTGTTTTAGCAATATTGACGCCACAGGACGTAATTTAGTCGGAGTCAGAACCTCTCCACATTTGAAACTCCCTCTCTTTCGACCCCCGCGGAGGAGAAGTACGCCCCGCCCCTCACTCTCCTGACGCAGCGTCTCGACTTCCGGTCAGATCTGGCAACAACGCACGTTAAACCAGAAGCTGCGCTGGCTGCGCGGTCTGCGTCTGCGAGCTCATAGCGAAGACGTGACCGGAGAAGTGCCCCTGTGATGTTCGCGGAAGACGGAAAGTATCATTCGTAATCGTCGTGTGGGCTTTGAAAGCGAAGGGAGTCACAGGGTCCACGAGTGCGCAACCTCAACCGAAGGTCACGACAGCGCTGCGTTGACTTCGGCGATCTCGTTCTGTTTGGTGCAACAGCGATGCGACAAAGAACTGAAACGTTCGTGGTGTGCGTGGTGCGGTGCTTCGAAGTAGACAGACACCCACGCTCACACGGAGCGCAAATTGGTTATTGTGGTGTTGATGTTAACGGGTTCAGTCTCGTCGTCGTCAGCTGATTCAGTCAAACTGGTCCGGGAGGACGCAGCGACCCTTTTTAAAAGTAAATCTTCCTTCGTTCTGTTACAAAATGTGGAAGATTCTTGACGCATACCGTGAATAAAAAGCTGCGGGCATTTTCAAAAAAATTACGTCGTTTTAATTGAACAATGAACTCCGAATTGTCCTAAATCTGCCGTTTTTATGCTTTGTGTTGTTGGACTGCGTTTGCACAGCGACGTGTTGCGCTCATCGTGCGGTGTGAATAAATTTGGGCAAGATTTCGTACCTGCCCACAGATGCATGAACTGGGACCATTTTTTACGTAGTGAACACAGTGCTTTTTTTTATTTTGAGTGTCTAGTCGCGGACGTTCGATGCACCCAGTGCGAAGCTCGACGGCCTCCGGAGCGATATGACGAGAACGTAACTGGACACGTTTGTCGCTACGCGAACGCTTCACTGCCTCCAGCCAAATAGCATTCCTTTCGGGGCAACATGGCTGCTGGAAGGCTCGCTGTCGGGATCACTCATCTGACATCTCTGAAAAGTCGGCATTTGCACGCGCAAGCAAGCAAGCAAAAAAAATGCACGCTAAGCAAGCAAAGAGGAAAACGAAAGAACCGCGCTATGAAAGCCAAAACCCCGCGTCGCTTCCTATCACTAACACCTGCGACAGCTGCTAAACACACACTACTTCACTTCAAGAAGTCTCACTCAAGCACATGGGTCAGCACGAAACACTGATCACTTCGGCGAAACGACTAGTCGAGGTAGGCAAGACAGGCGGGAGCAGAGACTTCGGCGGCCATGAAAGAATGGCGAAGCTTTTGTTTGTTATGGTATGAATCCAAACGGAAGTGCCCGTTTTGTAAACCTTTTGTAAAGAATAGTAACTTTCCTCACATGGGTTATTCTTTAAACGTAAAAATATGCCGCTCAAAAGGAAATGGCAACGTATAACAAAGGTTTAACAACCAAGATCTAAGCTGTCAATCAAACTCTTAGCCAATGAGAACCTATTGGGATTGACGTCACGTAATCACAACTTCGTGGCGCGCGATTTAAAACGGACGAAATTGCCGCAAACTAAAATCAGTCTCACGCAATAAATATTTCTGTAAAAAGTTTTTTTTTCTCGCGGAAAAATTGTTTTTTGACATGCTTGTCCCAATTGGGCTATTTAAAAAAAAAACTTTTTTTTTTCTTTGCAGTTACCCTTTAAGTCAACCTTTGTGTCCTTTGGGGATGGTGTTTACGTTCAAAAGCGACGTTAATGTATCGGCTCCCGTGTTGCACCAGTGCTCTGCGATATAATTTTGGCTGAATGTGATAAGGGAATACGTAAGGATATTGAAAGATTGGGGGAATGCACAATCTGTAGGTATGTGAATGACTACTTGGTGCTTGCCCCGAAGTCAGTTATTGTTAGCGTGAACTTAATCAACGATGTGCTGGATTGTTATAACTTGAATTCACATGAAGTGACGTTTACCCACGAAACAAGTAAGAAGGGAAGGCTGCAGTTTTTGGATTTGAGCCTCAACCTGGTAGGTGACCTTGTTGGAAGTATGAGCCGCGAACTAAGAAAGGGGTTCTGACCTTCAATTTTGCGCGATCCAAACTCGTTAAAAGGGGAACAGCATCGTGCCTAATGAGAGCCTCGTTGGCAAAGTCATGCCACCATGTCGCGAATGAAAGCTTCCTCACGCAGGTGAATTGTCTAAAACGCGGAGGGTACCCCGATCGCTTCTTGGGGGAAGTACCGGATAACCTTGTTTCCAAGATGAAGAAAAAATATGACGCTCATATTCCTTCCAGGCAACTAAGAAGACCGGCGGTAATTCCTTACATTCATAATCTGTCTTATAATCTGAAAAAAGTGGCGGCTCATTTTGAAGTGCCAAGTGGTGTTTTCAGCGCCACACAAGCTTTCCCATGTGTTTTCAAAAATATGTTCAAAAATAAACAACGAAAAGGGAGAGGGTTCAATGTGCCAAAGAAACACGCAAAGCAATACGTGGATTGTGCAACGTCGTTGGTATATAACATACCAATGAGTTGCGGGAAATCGTATGTGGGGCAAACGGGGCGTTGCATAAATAAGAGAGCAAGAGAACATGCCTGGTCAGTGAAAACGTCCCCGTGGGGCAATCTCGCGGTGCACTGCGATAGGTGCCCATGTGGCCCAGAATTGGAAAAAAAAACAGTTCTGGGCAGGTACGCAAACAAAACAGCGCGAGAAATACATGAGGCATTCTGCATAAGAGAGCAAGGGGAGTGCCCGTGTATTAGTGCGCCGTCGCTGCACTTCACATATAAGGAGTTTTTTTTTTTTTCCTTTCTGAGCCAGCAGCCAGATAGACTGTATTAATAGTCCCATTCCCCCCCCCCCCCCCTCAATGTTCGTTTCAATAAACCTTCAGTTGGGAGTGCGCTTCGTCTCTGTCCCCTTCTTCGTTCTTGTTTATTCGGCGCTTTCCATTCATTCATTTAATCGAAAAGAAGGATGCAATGTAATAAGCGAGGCAGGCGAAGCTTGCTTTCGACGAGTTGTGCCTTTCTTCTGCGGCACTGCGCTTCCGTAAAACTTTACACGTGTTCCCATCAGCAAGTATCCGGCTTACACAGGGTTTAAAAAAAAAAACCTTTTGGGCGAATGACGACAAACGAGTAGAAAACATGTCTTCAGCACGCTGCGGCCAGCCTCCGCAAGCTCTAAAAACGCGATTTTTCGACATGCAAGATTGCCGTCTGGTGGCCGCACTCACGGAGCGGGAATGCGCGATCCAACAATTGTCATAGATATCAGTGAGTTTATTTGTAAAAAAAGTTATTGTCTATGGCAGTTTGTTTCGAGGTAGGCCACTAATCTCCTCTAGAGGGCTGGATGGCGCATTGAGCAAACAGGTACGAAGCCACCGGAAGTAAGCGGCTTGTCCCGGAAGTGAGCGCTTGACAGACTTTCCCACTCTTACGAGTTGTGGTCCAAACAGAGTCCAAGGCGCTTGATTTGCTTTTGTTATATCAAGAGAGCCTGCTTGTTGTGCAGTAACAGTTCATGCAGGCCCGAGAAGTCTTCTTGGAAGCCATTTGATATGTGAGAATTTCGAGATTCTAGTTGATTAAGTGTACATGCACCAAGTTCAAATGCCTCATTCTCAAGATGGATTACTAAAAGGTATTATTAAAACCCACGTAGAAATGCAAGAAAGCGTGAACCAAAGTATTTACTAAATGCACTACAAAACCCAGCAAACACTCGACTTCTGGGACAAGCATCGAACTTCCGATGGCTTCACTCGCGCCCGACTCGGAGTGAGGTAAAGCGCCTTCCAGGCCCCTATATTAGAGATGAGTGAGGTAGGCCTACCGCGCGAACAACCGCCGTGCGTGCATAACATACCACGGGATGGCACCACCGACGTCTTTAGATGCTAGAGAGCCTCAAGTAAGAGCGCGTTCAACTTAAACCATGGAGAGCGTTTGCAATTTAATGGCGGTGTTAGAGATGGCAGATTATACAGTTTTCAGCGTGTAAAAAATGCCTATCCTATCGGAAAAAAAAAATGGTTTCTATAAAAAAGTCTTATTTTATTCTTCGCGTATAATCTTCACGCATCTGTTTATAACCGGATTTACGTTGAAAAACCACCCGTAGCCCCGTAGACCAACAGCAAAATTTTGCAATTTAATGGCGCCCATAAACACATGCCTTGATCTAGCAGTTGAACACACTCTTACTTGAGGCTCTCAATGAGATGCTGGCTGGAAGCAGATGACGACATGCCACCTGCTTTGGCCGCTATGATTTATTAAATACTTTCAGCAGATACGATGTATTACCGCTTGATAATAAATAGGACTGAGATACACAAACCACTTCCGTCCCACGGTGAGCTTCCATAGACAAAAACAATTTTGTTCTTTCATGAAATTGAGGAACCCCGAGCTACTCGCTTATACTTGCCTACGTAAAGTCGACTATTAAAATATGTGCTCAAGCAAAAAGTGGCCACTTTCCGAGAAGATTGTCCAACCATTAGTTTCCCTTTTTAAGTAGCTTCTCATTTGTCTGGAACGATTATTGATGCCTTGCGTGGGAGGAAGAGCGGTGTCAATCATTGTTCCGGTGGCACCGATTACTTGAGGAACACTCGTATGAAT
Source organism: Ixodes persulcatus (assembly GCA_013358835.2). Taxonomy (NCBI): domain Eukaryota; kingdom Metazoa; phylum Arthropoda; class Arachnida; order Ixodida; family Ixodidae; genus Ixodes; species Ixodes persulcatus. The sequence continues at coordinate 167,341 of JABSTQ010009790.1, read as the reverse complement.
CTTCCTCCCATTATTTTCATTTTAGGGAAAAATGCTTGTTGTGACACCTGGCATGTGTCGTTTATTCACTATGTTAAAATAGCTTTATTGCTTTGCAGTTGTTGAAGATTGGATTGATTTAGTAATTGCATCGAGATTTAAAGGCAATGAGGTCCTTGCCAAAGTTCTGTGTTTGTGCTTTTTATCCCCTTTTATTACAACACTTCCAACATCCATCTTTTTGCTGCGAATAATTTTGTGTTTTAATTGCAGTTATAATAGATTTTTGGCACTTTGAGGAACTGCGGGAGTTTCTATAGTACATGCATCGCTTTTTACAATGTGATAAACCGGAAACGCCTGCTCCAAAAGCTGAAATGTGGGGGACACGCTACCACAGCCGTGATGAAGCACTCACGCATCTTTTTGCTGCAGATTATACTTCTGAGTATCGCCAGCAATGACGGGGCCCATATGCTGGGCGAACCACAGGACGCCACAGAATTGATCGTTCCCGAGCCAACCACGGGAAAACAGTGGCTCCCGTGACCCATCTTTGTGGATTTCACGTTGGGAGCATTAGGAGCCTGCCAACACTGGTCTTCAGCTACGATGCCTCTACAAAAGCCGCTATCCCACGCCAGTCATTCGAGGCACGCTACCACAGCAATGATGGAGTGCTCGGACATATTTCTGCTGCAGGTTCGTTATTTGAATACTTCAGCTTGCCGTCCTTCAGGCAACTACTGTCTGCTAGTGGTATCCTGTCCCAGTACTTAATTGTGCCGTTTTTATTGCGTGTGCTCTTGGTTTCAGGACGTCATGTCCTTAAGTTTGCAGAGTGAAATAAATTAAACGAAATGTGTGCCACAAAAGCCATGTTTTTGCTACAATAACTGCTACAAGCAGTTCTTTTGTAAGTTTCACCACTGATGATTTCATTTTGTCCGTTAATGCATGGAAACATTGGCCACTTGTGCATTCTTAAATTTGAAACATTCTCAGATAATGATAAGGTTTTAAGTTCAACTGGCATCATTGTTTACTTTTAGAATGCAACACACATCTTCAATGTTGTACTCGAAGAGTTTCCCGCAGCACCCATCTGCATCACACTGGGCAAGCCTTTGTGCGTCTTTTGGCATGCAGGATACAGCACTACTTTATTTCAATTGTAGGCTACTCTATTAGCCAAGATTTGAACTTGGAGTGTGGTTCGGTACAAGGAAAATAGTTTTTCTCTATATGTTCACAAATCTGGCTCCCTCCATTTTCAATTGTATACAAGTGGCTCAGATAAGAAAGATTGTAAATAATTTGAGTTTCCAAACAAAAAAACAAAAAAATACGGAAGTGACACCTTATTTCTAAGTTCACAATTCACCATTTGCATCTCTGGTTTATTTCTGTGGTAAGTACTACACAACAGGCGATCACCCTGTGCCACCTACCTTAAGTGAATGCTGAGGATGCTTGCTTTTGTTTCTTGGTTGAGGGTAATCAAGATCCTTTTTTAACAAAAAATGGACCGGATGAGGAAGCAGCTGTTGTTGTCACGAGCCAAAATTTCACCAGCTTCCACATATCCTTGTGATTCTATCCTCATAGCCTGCAGTTATCTGATCTTATTGAACTCTGCCATGCAACCGCATTTGGTAACTGTTCTGCCAAATGTTCACACGACACCGAGGGCTGTCTTTGATATAGGGCTTTGCTTGACCTGCATAGGATATGCAAAAGCGGATCATATATTGTTCCCACCACACAATGCACCTGGAGGTGTCTCCTCTTCTAACTTTTTTTCGCTCTCCTTCTCTGGTCAATACACACCTGGCCACCTACCCCACATATCCATGTGGGGTAGCTGGTGCCATATGATTTAAGTTGTCTTCTAAGTTGTCTTCTATGTTTTGTGTTTTATTTTTAATTCCTGGTAGCAAACCTCTACTGAGAGTGATCCTTTTGTTTGCCGAGTCACTTCTATCCGTACCTGTTTTTTTATGTTTCCTTTGTGACGTATCAACAAGCCAAACTACACTTTTAGTCACCATGGATTCTTATCCTAATTATATTGACGAGTAGGATCACTAGTGGCTCTTTTTCGTTGTTAGAGCACCATACAAATCCACACTATGTTTCATGGGAGTTACTTCAGCTCAAGTTCAAGTTCATTATCAAGGGCATTCTCGTGGAATGCATTATATGGGGGGAAACAAGAATTTGTAGCGGCAATAACAACATACTAAATAGATTATGCATTAATTTCACGCACACATAAACAATTGTTTATGTGTACGTGTAAAACAAAAAACAGCTGTAGAAATTAATTTTATCGTTCACCTGGTTCTAGACTTTTCAGGAATGGGAAAAATGAAATTAAAGTCACTGAAGCCCAGTACATGTTACTATAAAACTGCAAATTTGTTTATCAAAGAACGCATTAGATTCACACAAAAATTTTAATTAGTTGCGGGACCCTCGAATGCACCTATTCAGCGAGCCAGCCATGTTTGTAGGCGTCGGTGACGACATCTGCCTTGTCCCTTTAGTGTCCCTAGATAGTCCCAAGCGGCTAGTTGGTGCCACTCGTTGATCTCTTGTATGCACTTCCATTCCAGGCTTGTATCAGAAGGCACCCAGGCGTCCTTCGCCCCAACGTGCTCCTTTATCCCACTTTTCCCTCCCAAGTTTTGGGCAGTTGGAATATCTGGCACAGCTTGCTCCTTCGAATTCAACGGCACTTTTGGAGGGAGACGGCAGAGGAAGAAACAGGTACAGATCCTGAGTAACGGACATTCGTGGCGTGGCGAACGCGGGTAGATAACAACGAAAGAGAAAGTGTTCAACGTCTCAATCAGAGTAACGTGGTTTATGGACGAGCTGCCGTCGCCACAGTAGGAGTTGTGTCAAGGTATCATGGTCACCAGATAAAAACGACGAACATTTAAAAAATAATTTTGTAATTATTGGAGTTTTAAATATACTGAAATGTTTCGTGTATGTCCAATAACCTATGGTGCTTTCATGTAACAAATACTCTAACTTGCCTAATTTCTGTGTCTATGTCCCTTTCAAATAATTTCATTTGGGTTTGCAGCTTTGTTGAATCACACTGGCACCTGCAGCGCACTTACGTGTAACTCATTGTTGCAGATATCGGGAGGTTTAGTTTGTCATCGCATTCTATTCAGAACCTCACCACATTCCACATTTTTTTTGTTTTCTAGGTTCTGTAGTTGTTCATATGGACTTGATTGCTCTGGAAGTTATGATGATTGTCTTCCACATGAAAGCTGGACGTGACCCACTAATTAATTCTCAAGAATGAAGTTATGCACGTGTTTTACTCCCTACTGGATCTTGTGTGCACTTCCTCGAAATTTCTTACTAACACGGTGTTCAAGCAACTGTTTATCTCTGGGAGGTGCACTTTCTTAAATCACACTGGCACCTCCAGTGCGCTTACGTGTAACTCATAGTTTGCAGATATCGGGAGGTTTAGTTTGTCCTCGCACTCTATTCAAAACCTAACCACATTCCACATTTATTTTTGTTTTGTTTTCAAGGCTCTGTAGTTGTTCATATGGACTTGTTAGCTCTGGAAGTTATGAAGATTGCATTCCACATGAAAGCTGGACGTGACCCATTAATTAATTGTCAAGAATAAAGGTATGCACGTGTATTACTCCCTACTGCATCTTGTGGGCACTTCCTTGAAATTTCTCACTAACTCGGTGTTCAAGCACCTGCTTATCTCTGGGAGGTGCACTTGGCAGTAACATCTGAATGGAACTTGTGACAGAAGGCTTGAAGAAACTCATTGAATGCGGCAACTCTATCTTCGAAGAGATTTTTCAAACTTCCCTTGCTAAAATGGTTTCGTAGCATAAGTCACAAGCTGGTTTCACTGTCTAGCGTCGGCCAGAATTAAGCTGAGGTTCCTGCACTGCACTTATGTGCAGGGCTTAAAGTCTGGGGGGTCTCGGGCCCCCCACTGATTTTAACGGATGGTCTGAGACCCTCCTCCACAGCCCCAGCGATAGTGAAATCAAAATAATATCTTGCAATAAAATAGCTTGTTCTCAGGGATGTGACATTTGGGGAGTAGCGATTCGAGGGTTGCACGTACGGCGGGGACAGAGTCAGCAGTGGGTTTTATTTTATGTGCATCTAATACATTTCGTCAGAACCCCCCTTCCCCGCCCCCCGCCCTCCCCCCTTCTTGTAGGGACCCCCTCAACTTACGGGAGACTTCAAGCAATGCTTATGTGTAACTCATAGTTTGCAGCAATCGGGAGGTTTATTTGTCATCACATTCTGTTCAGAACCTAATCACATACCACATTTTTTGTTTTGTTTTCCAGGTTCTGTAGTTCTTTATATGAACTTGATTGCTCAGGAAGTTAGAGATTGCTTTCCACGTGAAAGGTGACGTGGCCCACTAATTATTTCAAGAATAAAGGTATGAACATGGTTTACTTCGTACTGTATCTTATGTGCACTTGTTTAAACTTTCTCAATAACATGGTGCTTAATTATCTCTAGGGTGGCACAGTTGGCAGAAACGTCTGAAATTAACTCGTGAAAACAGGCTTGCAGAAACACATTCGACGCGGCAATTCCGTCTTCAAAGGCATTTTTCGAACTTCCCTTGTTAAAATGGTTTCGTAACATAAGTCACAAGTTGGTTTCACTGCTTAGTGCCCGCCAGAGTTAAGATGAGGCTCCTGCAATGCGCTTACTTGGAACTCGTAGTTTGCAGAAATTGGGAGGTTTATTCTGTCATCGCATTCTGTTCATAACCTAATCACATTCCACATTTTTTTTCCAGGTTCTGTAGTTCTCCATGTGGACTTGATTGCTCTGGAAGTTAGATTACCTTCCACATGAAAGGTGGACATGGTACAGTAATTATTTCTCAAGAATAAAGGTATGAACATGCTTCACTTCGTACTGCATCTTACGTGGACTTGCTTGAAATTTCTTACTAAAACGTTGTCTTGTGCGAATAGTAGGTTTTGAGTTCGAAGCGAATAGAGGTATTGACCGAATGTTTTCGATTTGAATATTGATTAGTTTTTTAACGCTTTTTACTATCATTGCGTTATGCTTAGACGAAAAACCCAGCTAAACTCGTGAAGGTTGTTCCACTTGTTTGTTTATAAGCCAATTATATTATATCTATATTTATGAACTGTGACCTCAGAAGTTCTGATGTCTTGAGATGGCAAGTAAACGATGGATTTCACATAAAATGAATCCAATAGAGATGCCCAATTGAGTGAATTTACAAATCTTGCTATACAAATAATCTTTCTTTAATTTGAGTTAAAAAATGAAAGCCGTTTACAATTATCTGTAACGACGGATTAGAGCTCAGCTCTTGAGGAGGATGGAAGAGTACTGAGAGATAGGTGACTCCCTGAGGTCACGTGACCTCAGGGGGGGGGGTCACGTGACCTGAGGGGGGTTACCCTCGTGAGAGTAACCCTCGTGACCCTCATGAGGGTAACACCCATATCCTTCGTGACCCTTGTGAGGGTGACCCTCGTGAGAATAACCCTCGCGACCCTCGTGAGGGTAACCCTTCCGAGGGTAACTAACTCTCGCAACCCTCGTGAGGGTAACGCTCGTGACGCTGGTGAGGGTAACCCTCGTGAGAATAGCCCTCGTAACCCTCGTGAGAGTAACCCTCACAAGGGTAACCCTCGTGACGTCATTGTGGGAAACTTCCCATAATGCAACGCGCGATTACGCCGAAGCCGCTCAAGCTGGAAACGGGCGCCTAAGAGCGGCGCTCTAAAAAAATGAATCGCGCATGAGGAACGCAGGTTGTAAAGGCATCTCTGCCTAACACAGTATACTCTTGCATAACAGTCAGTTTCATTTTTAAACTTTTACTACGAAGCAGATATACACATTCACAAAGTTTCCATTTATTTTCAATTACAGCCGGCACACGTGCACCATCCCACGTTCAATGTACTATGCTTTTCTTCCAATCAAGCATTTGCGATATTTCTACTTTCCCGAGTGTTTATCGTGGCGGGTTATTCTGTTGAGTGCGCTTCTTACCGAGCACCGATGGAATGCAGAGAAGCAACAAACGCGGAGCTCGCTTCCGCGGGTATTGCTTCTCCACAGTGCAAGTGTGCTCGATAAGAAGCGCACTCAGCGGGAATAGCCCGCCGCAACCAACACTTCGAAAAACACTGAATCGTGCAGTTCTTCTCAAAGCGAATATAGAATAGTGTAATATTCGAAACTACTGTTCGAAATTCCGAATATTCGCAAAACCCTACTAACACGGGGTTTAATTATGTCTGGGAGGCACAGTTGGCAGTAACTTCTGAAATTAACTCGTGACAACAGGCTTCCAGTAACTCATTGGACGCGGCAATTCTGTCTTCAAAGGCATTTTTTCGAACTTCCCGTTGTTAAAATGGTTTCGTATCATAAGTCACAAGTTGGTTTCACTGTTTAGTGCCCGCCAGAATTCAGCTGAGGCTCCTTCAATGCGCTTACATGTAATTCATAGTTTGGGGAAATTGGGTGGTTTATTCTGTCATCACATTCTGTTCATAACCTAACTACATTCCTCATTTTTTGTTTTGCTTTCCAGGTTCTGTAATTCTTCACATGTACTCGATTGCTCAGGAAATTAGAGATTGTCTTCCACATGAAAGCTGGACATGGCCCACTAATTATTTCTTAAGAATAAAGGTATGAACATGATTTACTTAATACTGTATATTGTGTGCACTTCCTCAAAATTTCTAACACAGTGTTTAAGCAGCTGTTAATCTCTGGGATGCGCAGCTGGCATTAACTCCTGAAAGCAACTTGGGCCCACAGCGTAGTCACATTCCCTGGGCACTAGATATTTAATTTGAATTGTTCCCGCATCGAAAATTAGTTTACATGTTGTCTGTAACTTGCAGCGGCAGAACGCTGTAACTCTCAATCACTGAGCTGCACGTCATGCGTGACGACGGGAATAGTTCCGACATTAGAAATTAGCTGGCGTGTTTGCCCGTACCTTGCAGCAATGGCCATAGCCTGTTGAACTGCTAGCTGCAGTTATTTAACAAAACGGACATCTCAGTGAACAATAAATATTGCAGTAAAACGCTATATTGATTGTTCACTGAGACGTCCGTTTTGTTAAGTCACTGCAGCTAGCAGTTCAACAGGCTGTGGCCGTCGCTGCAAGGTGTGGACAACATGCCAGCTAATTTTGTATGTAGGAACGATTCCTGTCGTCGCCCATCACGTACAGCTCAGTGATTGAGATTTACGAGTTTTTGCCGTTGCAAGTTACGGACAGCACGCCAGCTAATTTTCGATGCCGGAACGATTTCCGTCGTTGCACATCACGTGCAGCTCAGTCATTAAGTGTTACGGTTTTCTGCCGTCGGAAGTTACGGACAACACGCCAGCTAATTTTTGATGCCGGAACAATTCCCGTATCAGTGGATCACGTGCATGAGAGTTACGGTTTTTTTTCATGATTCTACGGGTCAAGTTATGGGCAAAAACCGTAGGGCCTCATTACTGTCATGCACGTAAGACCTAGTTAATGCTGTGACCGTGATGCACGACAACACAAATTGTACCGGCAACAAAAATTAACTGGCAATTTCAGTAATTTGACGGGATTTTTTTTTTACAGTGTAGAACGGACGTTGTTCGGCATAGTTTATCAGTGACTCAACCGCTTTTTTCATTCATGAGCGAACGCTAATTACTGCGAACGCTAATAACTGTTCTTTTTAAGAAACGGAAAGTATAAGTTACTTTTTTATTTGTTCCGCAGCCTTCCAGTTTTGCACATATCACAACAACAACAAGAAAAAAAATCACATTGTCTACCCATAGCGTCAGAAAGGCTCCTTCCGCATTCCTCGCGCTTTCTGCGGGGTGTAGTAGCAGAGCTGAGAACAGCGCTCGATCCAAGCGCTTAATCTCGGCGAAGCGTGCGATAAGAAAACGAGCCGCCACGGCATTCGCGTTAGGGCGCTGATAGCACGGACCGGTCGACGATCCGGCGTTCACCTTTATATCGCCGGCGGGTGTACATCGAAAATTATGTGCAAGCTATAGGGATTGATATTTATGATTCGCTTGCTAAAGCAACCACACGGGTAATTTGTCTAAAGGGAACAACAGGTCCTTAAAAATTTGAAGTATAGGGAGGCCTAAATTATTCAACCTGCGTATAAGGGTGGTGGTGTTGTGATTATGAACAAGGCCGACTACATGCGGGAAGAAATTACCCAGCTTGAAAAGCCAAATTTTTATCTACGTCTACCTGACGATCCTACAAAGCGGTTTAGTACTATAATTAACAGAACAATCAAAGATCTGCGTAGTTCCAATAAAATTAACGGCGATCAATATAATTACATTAAGTCAAAAAACTTTCATACAGGTGTCTTTTATGTGCTCATCAAGGTTCACAAGCCCAACAATCCAGGGAAGGCCCATTATATGAGGCATAGACACACAAACTGAACGCATTTCAGGATTTGTAGACGACGGGATTAAACATATACCCCCCTGCTACAGTCTTACTTAAAGGACACCACACACTTTCTTAATCTTACCGACCATATGAACAGACCCAGCTTAATATCACAAGAGAGCATTCTAGTTACTATCAATGTGAGCTATTTGTACACTAACATCCCACATATGGAGGGACTGGCAGCCGGAAAGAATTCCTCTCTCTCTATCTTTGTCTCTCGCAGACAGTAGCTGTATTCTACGCTTATAGGAACAACTTTCAAACTGTAATAACATTTTGTTTGATAATGATCATTACTTGCAAATTCAAGGCGCGGCCATGGGGTCGAAAATATCTCCAAATTACGTTAATATTTTTATGGACAAGCTTGAAGAGACCTTTGTGTGCACTTACGCCAAGATTCCCGCCATAGTGTAACGAATGACATATGATGAGCCGACGAATAACTAAAGAAACTGAACGTTTAATAGGGCGAACTTGAGCCCAAAACAAAACAGAAGTAAGTTAGCGTCGCAGACGTCGATGTCGGCGAAAGAGCAGAATCGAGCGCTGGAGCAAAACTGCTAGCGGCTCGGCACACACGTGGCCTCTGGAACAATTGGCGCAGAGGGTTCGGCTCTTTAAACATTCGTACCTCGAACAAGCAACATGATCCTTGAATTTACCAGAACGCTAAATTGCAAGAATGATTAAAAGACCCGTTGCTCCCAGGAATAGAACCCTGGACCTTCGCGTAGGAGGCAGGCACAATAACCGTTAGGCCATGGCCGCGCTGCCTACTTGGCCAGCTGCGCGCGCGGTGTTAAGGTAGGAAGCTGGGCCTGTTGGTATGCAATACACATGATAATAGACCGCGCACAAATAGACAGGACAGATGAGGTAAGACACGCTTCTCTTTTCTGTCTATTTGTGCCCGGTCTTTCATCGTGTTTAATGCCGCCGTATATCTTCGTTATATTGACGATATATTTATCATTTAGAATGACACTGAAGATGCACTCCTCTGTTTTCTTAGTTACCTCAACGGTTGTCATCGTACTATTAAATTTACCTGCAATTACTAAGCATACTCTATAAACGTTTTTAACGTTAACTTTAAAAAGATGGGAAGCCATTTGGTAACGGAGTTGTGCAGAAGGCCTACAGACAAACGCCAGGTTCTACGCTATGATAGCTACCAACCAAAATGTCGAAAAAATAATATACCTTACGGCCAATTCCTTCGGTAACGTATAATTTGTTCTGAAGAATCGAAATTTAAAGAAAACGTAACATCTTTGAAAAACCACTCCGTTCAAAAGAAAATATCCCGCCTGTACTTTTGACAACGCCACAAGAAAGACATCCGCTCTGGAACGTAGCATACTCCTTGAATCCTCCCGACAGCTTCACTCCAACGAAACAAGGATGCCGTTGGTTATAAACTACTACTCTAACCTATCAAGGCTGAACTCTATATTGAAACGCCATTTTAACATCCTAAATGCCAACGATAAACTAAAAAATATATATTTCCCGAATCGCCATTTGCCACATTCCGTAAGCATCGGAATCTTGGGAAGGTGTTATGTCCCTCCTATATAAAAGAAACAGTTCATGTGGCGGTTGTGGTTCTTGCCACAACCCTCATTGCTAAATTTGCCCGTATGTTTGGACCGCTGATAAAAGTTCGAGCTACAATCAAATTTCTACGTACATAATAAACAGCATATCGACTGCAAAACCCCTGACGTGATATTGCCACGAGCGCAGCTAACTAAGTAGGCAGTGCGCTCGTGGCCTAACGGTTATCGCGCGTGCCTTCCACGCAGAAAGCCCAGGGTTCAATACCTGGCAGCGCCGCGTCTTTTATTTATTCTTCCAATTTAAATTTCTGGTAATTTCGAGAACCGTGTTGCTCGTTCTAGGTTAGAATGTTCTGCGCGCCGAATGTTCCAGGCCGAATGTTCCAGGCCGAATGTTCCAGAAGCCCACGCGTGCACAAAAGGGGCTCCGCGTAACCAACCGGACTCAGTCTCGCCCCAGCGTTCGACTCTGCGCTTACGCCGACTTCGACGCCCGCGACGCTCTATTGTTATCTTCTGTTTCCTTCTTTATTTTTTGGGCACAAGTTCACCCCATTAAACGTTTAGTTTCTTCAGTTATTCGCCGCCTCATCACTTGTCCTTCGTGACATTTTGGTGGAGGTGCGGGGTAGCGCATGTCCCTGCAGCGCACCCCTCCGAGGGCCCGCAGTGCAAGTCCGACGCCGAGCCCACGAAGAACCAAAGAAGGCACTACCGAGATCAGGTTCAGTCGTCGCACCCAAGGCCTACACCCGGAATTCGGACTTCTGCCGCCCAGGACAAAGCAGCCAACGAGGCCGACGATGGCCAACCAGTCGCCGACCCCCGCCGCTCCTGCCGTCGTCTACCTGCCCGCCGCTCCTCGTACGCCGAGTCGCTTCCACGGCGAGATCCACGAGGATGTCGAAGACTGGATCAAGCACTACGAGCGTGTGGCGCGCCACAACGGATGGACTGCGGAGCAGTGCCTTCAGAACCTCTACTTTTCGCTGGAGGGTACTGCGAGGCATTGGTTTGAGAATCACGAGGCTTCGCTTACGTTGTGGGACATCTGTGTGGCCGAGTTGCAGCGGACGTTCACCACCCTACACCGACGGGAGAAGGCAGAAGATCTCCTCCGAATTCGAACGCAGGGCCCAAACGAAAGCGTCACAAACTTCGTAGAAGATGTCCTCCGCCTGAGCGCCCGTGCCGACCCACGAGCCACAGACGACAAGAAGCTGCGGGTCCTCATGCGCGGGGTGAGAGATGACATCTTTGTAGGCCTCGTGCGCAACCCGCCGGGCACCGTCGAAGCCTTCGTCACCGAGGCGACAAACATTGAGCGCGCCCTCCAAGCGCGCGCTTCCCACTACCAGCGACATCCAAGTGTCGCTGCAACCGCGCTGCTTAGCGGCGAGAACGCTCCTCGTACAGACATCCGCGAAATTATCCGGGAGGTCGTCCGGGAGGAACTCCGCCAGTTGCTGCCAGCCGCAAGCCGTCCAGCGACACTCTCCATCGCCGAGGCTGTGCGCGAGGAAGTGCAACGGGCGGTCCAACCTGAAATTCCCATCAACTTGACGACGCCAGAAGAACCGACGTTGAGCTACGCCGCCATGGCCCGCCGAACTCCGCAAGCTCCCCGCCAAGCCATGGCGCCACCCCGAAGAGACGCCCTAACGCCGCACTACCCCCGACGACAGGAAGATCAGGCGCACGTCCACCCAGAGCAACCTGCGCCGAGGAAGACAGACGTCTGGAGGACGGCCGACCGACGCCCGCTGTGCTACCACTGCGGGGAAGCCGACCATGTGTACCGCCGATGCCCATACCGACGACTCCGGCTGCGCGGATTCAGCCCAAACGACCCGCGCCCCCGGTATGGTGAATGCCCTCGGGAGATCGACGAGTACCTGCGACGAACTCAGTCCCCCGAGCCTGCGCCCCGCCGTGAGTTCCGGTCGCCTTCGCCACGACGTCCAGCTTCGCCGATGCACCGGCCACGACGTGAAAGCCTGTCACCCCTCGCTCCACGCCGGGGAAACTAGGCGCGGCAACCCCTTGAGGTGGAGTTGCCGAAGACGACCGACGCCAAGATACTCCAAGATCGTCGGAGCACTCCCACTCTAACGCCGCAACGCCCCGAAACGACGTTTCTGCAAGAGTGTCAAATAACCTCAACGTAATCATCGACGGCCACGACGCAACAGCACTCGTCGACACCGGAGCAGACTACTCCGTTTTGAGTGGGAGACTCTCCCGCCGCCTTCGGAAAGTTACGACGTCGTGGGACGGACCGCAGATACGAACCGCCGGCGGACATCTCATCACACCTGTCGGCAGGTGCACTGCGCGCGTTGAGATCCACGGCGAAACCTGCCCTGTGAAGTTCGTCATTCTGCTAGACTGTTCGAGGGACGTCATTCTCGGAATGGACTTCTTGTGCGAATACGGCGCCATCATCGACCTTGCGGAGAATAAGCTGACGCTTCGGAAGCCTGTCCCATCGGCAGAAAATCCCAAAGCAACTTTAGCTACAGTCCGAGTCCTTGCCAGCCATGTAAACCTGCCGCCGCTCTCGAGTGTCTTTGTACCCGTCGGGACCGAAGAAGCCACCTGCGGTGTAGCACTGTTGGAAGGAAGCGTCCAACTTCTCGTTGGACGAGGGATTGGCATTGCGAGAGGCGTAATCGAGATCCAGGAAGGGTGTCCCGTAGCCCTTGTCACCAACTTCCGGCAAGAGTCGCAGCACCTTGTGGGGTATTGCTACCAACACAGGTACCGATAGAGTAACCAAAGGGTTGTCTCAACAGCGGCGATAGCTCAAAGGAGACGTCAAACCTAGTAGCGCGGTCCCCACATCTCCGCGGCAATATAGACGACGTTTAGGGCTACGTTACCGCGGGACGGTTCGATTAATTACCTCCGTCGGTGCCAATGATCGTCTACCTTGTCTCTCTCTCGAATATAGCGGAAGAGAAGACACACGTACCAGAGTAAGGAAAGAGTCCAAGAGCATTGATTAGAACACTCTTAAAATGAACTACCATGTCCCAATCCAAAATGCCCCCCCGCGCCGGCAAGGTAAGAAAAGGTCCTTACCTGCCAGTCGCGGGGTTCCGGAGAGCCAAGACCGGGGAAGCATCGGAGAAGTCGCCGACACACGTCCTATCTCTTTCGCGGTCACCCGGACAAGTCCCTTTCCCGAAAGCGGGAAAACAAGAGGCGAAACCTCCTCGCCTGTCAGCAGTGGTCCGCGTCCGAGCGGGGGAACGGAAATCGGTCCCCCCGGGAGAGAGTGAGAGGAGAGCCCCCCAAGTCAGGCGGCCCTCCGCCTCACGAACAGGTTGGAGCTCACGGCGAAGGAGGCCGAGTGTTCCGACCCGCGGCCGTTATCACAGCCATTGGGGAAGGGAGACCACAGGAATCTCCACAACCTTACAAAGGGTACAGCTGTGGGCTTCGTCGAGGAAATTCCGGACTCAGCCGCGATCGCCGTGATCTCAGAAGACGCTTCTCCGGCGCAGCACAAGAGAACCACGCCGTCAGAGCTCGACATCGACCCGTCCCTCCCAGCCCCACAACGACGGCAACTCAGTGACCTTCTCGCCGAGTTCAGTGAGTGCTTCTCCACGTCATCGAAGGTGCGCCAAACGACGGTTGCGAAACATCGAATAATCACTGATGACGACGCTCTCCCTGTGCATCGGCCACCGTACCGAGTCTCCGTGAAAGAAAGGGAAGTTATCCAGAAGCAAGTTCAGGAAATGCTTGATGACGACATTGTCCAGCCCTCAAACAGTCCGTGGGCTACTCCAGTAGTCCTAGTGAAGAAAAAAGACGGAACCCTGAGGTTCTGCGTGGACTACCGCCGGCTGAATGCAGTAACAAAGAAGGACGTCTATCCGCTGCCCCGCAGCGACGACACCCTGGACCGGCTGCGCCACGCCCGATACTTTTCGTCGATGGACTTGAAGAGTGGGTACTGGCAGATTGAGGTCGACGAACGAGATCGTGAGAAGACGGCCTTCGTCACACCGGACGGACTGTATGAATTTAAAGTGATGCCGTTCGGGCTGTGCACAGCGCCGGCAACCTTCCAGCGTGTTATGGACACCGTCCTTTCCGGCTTGAAATGGCAGAGCTGTCTCGTCTACCTCGACGACGTTGTCGTGTTCGCAACCGAATTCGACAAGCACCTCAGACGACTGCGAGCCGTGCTACGGGCCTTCAAATCTGCTGGGCTGACACTCAAGCCTTCGAAGTGCTGGTTCGCCTATGGAGAGCTGAAATTCTTGGGCCACGTCGTGAGTACTCAGGGTGTAAGCCCTGATCCTTCAAAGACGTCCGCTGTCGCCGAATTCCCCAAGCCATCGGACAAGAAGGCCGTCCGTAGATTCCTTGGGCTGTGCGCCTACTACAGACGTTTAGTGCGTGACTTTGCACAGATTTCTTCACCGCTGACGAATCTGACGAAGGACGACGTGCAGTTCCAGTGGGGAGGAGAGCAAGAACAAGCGTTCGACGAACTCAAGCGAAGGCTGTAGTCGCCCCCTATCCTCGGACATTTTGATCAGTCGGCGGAGGCAGAAATACACACGGACGCCAGCAATACCGGTCTCGGTGCGGTGCTCGTTCAGCGACAAGATGGGGCAGAGAGAGTAATTGCTTACGCAAGCCGGGCGCTGTCTAAGGCAGAACAAAATTATTCAACGACCGACGAAGAATGCCTTGCTGTCATCTGGGCGATAACCAAGTTCCGTCCGTACTCGTACGGTATCCCGTTCCGCGTGGTCACAGACCACCGCGCCCTCTGCTGGCTCGCAAACCTCAAGGATCCGTCAGGACGCCTTGCTCGCTGGAGTCTGCGACTGCAAGAATTCGACGTAACCATTGTGCACAAGTCTGGCCGCAAGCATAATGACGCCGACTGCTTTTCTAGGGCCCCAGTCGAATCTCCACCTGACAGCACCGACGACGACGATGACGCTCGTTTTCTCGGAGCAGTTACAGATACCGACATGGGAGCACTTCAACGAGACGACCCGGAGCTTCGCGCCGTGATCGACCACCTCGAAGGTCAAGGAAGTTCCGTTCCGCAAGTCCTGGCCCGAGACTTGTCAAGCTTCGTTCTGCGGGGAGGTGTGCTCTTCAAGAAGAACTTCGGAACCAGCAACCCTGCCTGGCTGCTGGTTGTGCCTGCCAGCCAGCGAGAAGAAATCTTTCAAGCATGCCACGACGACCCGACGGCTGGACACCTTGGCTACAGCAGGACGCTCGCCCGGATTCGTGACAAGTACTACTTGCCAAGACTCCCGAAAGCCGTCCATCTGTACACACGGTCGTACCATGAGTGCCAACGACGTAAGAAGCCTCCGACAAAGCCAGCAGGACTCATGCAGCCGATATCTGCCCCGACTACGCCCTTCCAGCAGGTCGGAGTGGATTTGCTCGGGCCGTTCCCAACATCGACACAAGGGAACCAGTGGATTATCGTCGCGACCGATTATCTTACACGATACGCCGAGACGAAAGCCCTTCCATCGGGAAGAGCGGTGGAAGTCGCCAAGTTTTTCGTCGAGTCCATTCTCCTTCGACACGGCGCACCTGAAGTGCTGATCACAGATCGAGGGTCATCTTTCCTGGCACAGCTGACTCAAGAGGTACTTCGGCTCAGTCACACCAGCCATCGACGAACCACCGCTTATCACCCGCAGACCAACGGGCTAACAGAGCGGCTCAATAAGACCATCGCCGACATGATCTCTATGTACGTCGACGTGGAGCATAAGACGTGGGACGAGGTGTTGCCGTACGTTACATTTGCGTACAACACAGCGGTACAAGAAACCACAGGAATGACGCCGTTCCAACTGGTACATGGCCGGACGGTTACCACAATGCTGGACGCCATGCTGCCTCACGTGCCAACCGACGATGGCAACGACGACGCTCAACTGATCTCTCAACGCGCAGAGGAAGCTCGTCAACTGGCAAGAATCAAGATTCAAAACCAACAGCAAGTTGACGCACGCCGGTATAACCTTCGTCGCAGGGACGTCCATTTCCAACCCGGGGGCCGGGTATGGGTGTGGACACCGATTCGGCGCCGCGGTCTCAGCGAGAAGCTTCTCAAGCGCTATTTCGGACCCTACAAAATCATCCGACGCCTCGGCGATCTGAACTACGAAGTTCTACCCGACGGAACGCGCCCATCTGCAAGATACCAGCCACGACCCGAGGTGGTGCACGTCGTCCGGCTCAAGCCGTATTACGAACGATAGAACTTTGGACTCTCGTCAAAGAGTGAACTGGGAACTGTGAAGTGTGGCTCGCGACTCTGCTATATTTTTGTTGTGTATTTGTGTTTTACCTTTGTGGTGCATTGGGACGATGCACTTTTTTTTAAAAGGGGGGAATAATGCCGCGAGCGCAGCTAAATAAGTAGGCAGTGCGCTCGTGGCCTAACGGTTATTGCGCGTGCCTTCCACGCAGAAAGCCCAGGGTTCGATACCTGGCAGCGCCGCGTCTTTTATTTATTCTTCCAATTTAGATTTCTGGTAATTTCGAGAACCGTGTTGCTCGTTCTAGGTTAGAATGTTCTGCGCGCCGAATGTTCCAGGCCGAATGTTCCAGAAGCCCACGCGTGCACAAAAGGGGCTCCGCGTAACCAACCGGACTCAGTCTCGCCCCAGCGTTCGACTCTGCGCTTACGCCGGCTTGGACGCCCGCGACGCTCTATTGTTATCTTCTGTTTCCTTCTTTATTTTTTGGGCACAAGTTCGCCCCATTAAACGTTTAGTTTCTTCAGTTATTCGCCGTCTCATCACTTGTCCTTCGTGACAATATATATTATTAACGGAATGCTGTGTAACACGCAATACGTGGGAGAAACTAAACATTCTATGAAAGAGCGATTTTATGGCCATAAGTCTTTATGCCATAGGATTTTATGCCATAAGACACACAGCACGACATCCATACACACCTAAAAATGATGATCGTAGAAAGCAGTTTTGAAAATGATATTACGCGCAAAAATAAAGAGTCCTTCTATATATCTAAACTTAAACCCCTAACCCCGATTGGTATAAACATTTAAAAAAAAAAAGCCTCTATAGGTTGTTGTAGATTGTTAGTTTTTTGTACAGCACAGAAAAACCTTCTTCCCCGTCGCAAAGGAGAGCGGGGGAGAGAGAAAGCTCTTTGAGGGGAAAGCTACAAACATTGAGATAGAGGGACGTCACCCGCTAACTTCCCTCTTTTTTTTTTGTAGGGGGGGGGGGGGGAGGGGGGAGGTCAAGCTTGGAGGAGTTTTGGTTCAGTTGAGCATTCTGTTGAGCATTCTGTTGAGCAGTGCCACCCACGTGTGGCATTTCTGGTGTCCGTTTACTCACACTTCGGGCTTATTTACGATCTTCGTTTTCTTGGGCGTTATTCTGGCAGGGGCTCACTCGACGTGACCCCTGTGTGTTTTTATTCTATTCTATTTTTTATTTTTTTTTAATTTTGAGCTCTAACTTTAACGCGACGGAGGTCGTTGCCTGTGATATATTCTTTTGGTTTCGCTAACAAGTGTCGTGACCGTGTTCACGTTGGTACTACTGCTTTTTGTTTTTTTTCTGTTTTTGTATGTGTGTTTTGTTAGAATGTAGTTTTTTCATGTTCAAGTGATTTTCCTTGTACTAATATATACATATCTCTATATATTTCTTCTTTTGCTTTTTCCAACGGTCCTTCTCTGTTTTGCCACCTACAAACACTTTGCAACTGTATTTTCTGCACACTTGAGGAAGGGAAGTCTCTTCCCGAAACGTCGTGCAATAAAGCCTCTACTGCTGTTCAAACCTTTTTCTAGGTTTACAACTTCCTTGGTGAAGACTTGCTCATTAATACATCTAAGATAATTTTTTCGCTAAATTTAGTGGAAAAATGGTTGCTTTAAATTTTGTGGGGTGATTTTTTTGGTAAACTTGGCGGGAAAATTTTCCCGCTAAAATAGGCGGGGAAATTCTTTTGCTCATATTAGCGGGAAAATGTTTCCGCTAAATTTGGTAGGGGAATTTGTTCGCTAAATTTGGCGAAAATATTTACCCACTAAATTTAGCGGAAAAATATCCCCGCTAAATTATGCATAGGAATTTTTTCACTAAATATGGCGTGGACATTTTTCAGCTAAAAGAAAGTTTTCATTGACGCACACAAAAAAATAACGGAACCCTAGACATAAACAGCTTCGCTGTAAAACGTGTAACTCTGGGAATGTGCTGCTTGTATAGCAGCGCTCTCAGCGGTGGCTTGAATAAACTAGGCTTGCATGCGGAACAGAGCACTGTTCACTGGGCGCTGTAAATGTATTTGTTTTAATAATTTGGGCACTTTCTATAAAGCCCCGAAAAACGAACCGTGTTAGAGTTTTTTATTTATTTATTTATTTATTTATTTATTTATTGAAATATTTTAAAGGTCCTTCTGGGAAGGACATTACATAAGGGGGGTTGGGGATAAGTACATCATATGTGAGACACACGAAAAATAATAAAATAAAAACATGCACAGCAGTGCAAACATACAAGAAATCGTAAATCAAGCAACAAAAAATAACATTTTGCATTGTAGTGCACAAGAAATCGTAAGTCATACAATACCTAAATTGCTGCTGATAAAAAAAAACAAAAAACGATCAGGGTTAATCTCGGTAACGATGCGCCCTGTTAGACACTTTCAACACACTGCTGTTTTGGGAAGGATGGAATACAAGAAAGAAGTGCGGCAGGTGAAACGATCAATCTTACATGAGTGATTAAGACGAGGTGTAATGAAATGTGACTGTGTTAGCGTGCCTTGGGTGAGAGATGGTGCATAGTAAATGCGATGAAAAAGGCATAAGCAAAAAAGCGTGCGTCTTAAGGCCAGTTCTGGAAGGTCGGCTTTCTGTTTTAATAAAGTGACGCTGGAATGTCGACAATACTCAGAAAAATAAAGTGCGCGACACGGTTTTAAAAGGCTTCTATTTCAGTGATCAAATATGCTTGGTGAGGATCCCAGATGCTCGATGCGTACTCAAGTTTCGGCCGAATCAATGAAAGGAATGCAGTTTTCTTTAACTGAGGAGGAGTACAACGAAGTGTATGTTTTAGGTAGCCCAAAGAACGAATGCGCGATGATAACAGTGACCGAATATGTACCTTCCAGGAGAGATGCGAGCCGACGTGAACACCTGAGTATTTATAAAAGGAAACAGACTCAACAACGTTAGAATCAATAAAATAGTTATGAGAAAAATGGTATCTTTCCTAACAAATGAGATGAGTGCATTTAGAAGGGTTAAGGTTCATGAGCAGAGTCGAGCATCACAATGATAGGTCAGTGAGGTCATGTTGTAGTTGCATGCTATCTTTTTCGTTAGAAATTTTTCTGTATACAACGCAGTCCGTCTGCAAAAATGCGGATGCGGGAGGAAATAAACGAAGGTAAATCATTAATATATATTAAGAGAAGCAGGGTTCCAAAGGCGTAGCCTTGAGGTACACCCGAAGACACAGGAATACAAGTTGAATTATGAGAGTTTACGACCGTGTACTGACTTCGGTCAGACAGCCAGTCTTTGATCCACAGGATGATGTCACTTTCCAATTTTAGATGGGTAAGTTTTGCAACAGACGCTTATGTGGGACCCGGTCGAACGCTTTGGCGAAATCAAAGAAAATAACGTCAGTTTGGGAAGCGAAGTCAATAGAAAGATGTATATCCTGAATGAATCCTGCGAGTTGAGTCTCGCAGGAATGACCCTTCCGGAACCCATGCTGGTAATTAAAAAGTAATTGATTTTCCTCTAAAAAGCGAATGATGTTCGAATGTAATATATGTTCAAACATTTTTGAGGCTATGCTTGTAATGGATATGGCCCAACAGTTTAAGGGGGAGCTGCGTTCACATGATTTGGATAACGGGATAATTTTACCGACCTTCCAGTCACTAGGAACTGAATAAGAAAGCAAAGATTGTGAAGAAATTGCGGACAATATGACACTGGAAATTGTTTTATTATTCATTGAAACCTTCGAATTAATTTCGTCTTCAGCACTCGAAGAGGAAACCTTCCAGTTATAAATTAGTTTTACAACACCAGATGAATTAATCGTTATACTTTCCATTTGATCATGTTCAAAAAACTTATAAAAAATAGACAGGGCCGTATTCTCACATAAAAATACTGCATAAAAGCAGAATTCAAAACACGAGCACTTTCGAGGTCAGATAGTGAATTTCCGGATATATCAATAAGATTTAATGCATCAGCCGATTTAGGATATATTACTGTCCAAATGTTTTGGGGGGTTTGTACGAAACATAATGGGGAGAGTGATTTGGTAGTAAGAATTCCTAGTTATTGCAACTTTTTGTTTATATTCTGTTTCGCACTCATGGTATCTAAGCCAGTCATAGGGACTGTAACGGTACCTGGCATGCCTAAATAGACTTTTTTTTTCTCTCTAGGAGCCTCAGGGCTGCATCATACAACGGAGATACATTTGAAATCTTAATGAAAATAACAGGAATATGCTTTTCAATCAGATATTTTACTTTATTTTTATATAGCTCCAAGTTTTGCTCAGCTGTGCGGCTTTCAAGGTTATGCAAGAAAACCTCTTCATAAAAAGGTGCTAATTCGCTGTTTATTTCATCGTAGGTAGCCCAAACATACCTTCTAATGAGTTTACGAAAGGTTTCCTTTCTTGTTACTGGCAGAATGATTTACGCAAACAGGACGTTGTGATCAGATAACCCTGGTAGGGTAGTTTCATCAAGCCTTGATGAAACTTTCACACTCAGCAATATTACCCTGACAGGAAGGATGAATTTAAGACCAATCTATAGAAGGCAGCAGCCAGGAAACCGTAATGACAAATCACCAAGTGTGTCAAGAAAAGCTGAAACAAAGCCCAATTTATAACCAGGAGGTCTGTAACAGACCCCAAACACAACAGTAGCATATAGTTTGTTTTTAAGGAAAACCATGCACTTTCTAAACACGTGTCAACGAAAATACGTGTACAAACTATACCTTTCCTGATAGCAAACATAACCCCGCCACCCCTGCGTTGTTGTCTACCCTGACGAAATATGGTGAAACATGACAAGCCCTCAAAAAGAATCGAGTCATCCCCTTCATCATTCAACCAGGTTTCCGTGAGAGCAACGACATCAGCAGAGCAAGATTCAATCGAAGATGAGATGTTGTCTCGATTTGATGATAGACTGCGAATGTTGGTATACAAAGCATTTAGATTTGTTTTAGCAGGATGCGAAGTGGACGCAGAAACATCAAGATTACGACACGGCATATTGACATATGCAGGGGAACAGGGAAAAACAGTCTGCGATAGAGAATAGTTGACATGTCATTCATCTACATCGGTGGCATTTACTAGTGGGACTGGAGATTCAAGGGCACTGTCCCAGACATATGCTGCGTGATTCACAAAACGTTTGTCAAAACGCAAGCGTACTTTTGTCCCCAGCCTTCACGACACTTTTAGAAACTTTAAGCAGATTTCTACGCTTGACTCGAACTGCTTCAGAGTAGTTGATGATAACACTAAATTCATTACCTTTTAGTTTAAATTCGCTTGACAGAACGCTTCCCATTTCTTTTTCATTCAAGAATTTGGCTATTATTGGCCTGTTCTTATTATTTGATAAACGGCCTAGTCGATGTGCTCTGGAGATGCTTTTCCACTTTTACACCAAGCTTCGATTCACTCAGTTCCATAATCAGCTTCTCGGAATCCAGCCAACTTTCACGTTCGCTGGTTTATTTTATTAACAAAAATTAGAATATTTCTACGTGACCGATTTTCTAATTCATCAACCTTCAATTGAAGAGGAGACAAAAGAATTTCCTGGTGCACCTTGTTCTCAAACTGGAAAGAGTTCGAACTAGTGGTAGGAGCTTTGTTATTCTCTAACAGTGATACTCGCTCTTCCAAAGATTTGATCATTGCTTCAGTCTGTTTCTGATTTGTTTCTAGTTTCTTAATACTCTTCAGCATTGTTGTTTGACCAGTTTCTACTAGATTTTACAACAGCAAGAACTGACGCGAGCTGCTCTTCCTGCAGTTTCTACATAGGTTCCGGATTAAATTAAATATCACCAGCAAAAAGCAGCATCGAACTCAGCCACAGCGACTCAAGAATGAAAAACAGCGTTCTGCCGAGGCTAGCACACCAATGATGAGTTAGTATGCACTTTCTGTCGAAGGGGCACGACACTTTAAAGAGAAGAAGGTTATTGGAACGAAAACATTTTGCATACTTTATGCAAATAACCTGCAGTATAAAGCCGACTGAGTAAGGCATTCCGTCCGTGTCGTGGCCCAGCGGCGAAGTGGAAGCAGGGTCCTTTTGTAGATGGTAATGCCACGGTGGAAGCGGAAGTGTCCCTTGGCGGTTCAATCAATAGAAGTACTCAAGATCAATCACCACGGGGATTGGCTGAGCATATGAAGGCGACGAGTCATCTCGCAGCAGAAGCAGTGTGAATTCGGCTGTCTCATACGACGAGGTGTAGACCGTTTGGCCGATGAAACTTGTTGAAGATAGTGCCAGGGAGGACAGCAGCTGCAGCATAAAGCCGTGTGGGTAAGGCATATCGTCCTTGTCGTGCCCCCTAAACCAATGAATTGGATGTTTCTGAGGACGCTCTACAACTTTGTCGTTGGAACGTTTGTTCTAAATGGAATATTTCAGTTCATTATTCATCCTAACTAATTAGTCAATTGGGCAAAATACAAAAAATAGCCTGACTCGCTCCCAGCAATGAACAAACGTATTCGGTTTTTTTCGTCTTCCTAAAATGCACCAAAATATTTTATCCTTGGCTCAATTAACGTCGAATATCATATATATATATATATATATATATATATATATATATATATATATATGTATATATGAGCTGAACGTAAGGGAGCAAGTGAGCTGGTGTATAATAAACATTTTAGTGAAAAACCCGAGACTGAGGTAAACAGACGACGACGAGGAGAAGAAGGAGAAAGTCTCAAATACAGCTAAACCTTTATTGAGGAAAGAACCCTTTATATGGGGTTAAAAAAAGAAGGAAGGAAAGGGAACCCTTCATCACATCACATCTCTCCACAAAAGACACGACAACACCTCTCTCCAGAAAATACACGACACCGGACCTCTAACAATGGGGTCAAACCAACAAAAGAACTGACAGCCCCAAAAATGACACATGATTGAAAAACAAAAACCTGGTAAAACTACAGATTTCACTGGAACTTTCACTGAGAAAGTCAGCTATAAGACTACACACACACACAAAAAAAAAGAAATAATGTTAACAATACCATTAGAGATTTAGAAATCGCTTCCATTCCGCATCTAAAGACAAAGAAGGTATGTTCACTGCATTCCCATGCAGTGAACCCGCGCCCCGTGGAGAGATAGTGCAACCAACCTCTGCTGCGCTGTGATCGCACGACGCAGCAGGGGCTGGTTTCACTATCTCTCCATGGGGCGCGGTGCCGCTGGGGCCGAGTTGCCCTCCGATAGCAAACCGAAACTTAAAAACCCGTCGAATTCGTGCGGTTTTTCAGAAAGTCGTAAAATGCTTCGCGTGCCTTCTATCGTTCTGCAATTTGTTGATTTAGTGTTTTTCGACGATGCTAAGCAGTTTTCTAATTGAAACCACGCCCTTAAACACAATATTAAAAAAAAATAATTACATAAAAATAGTTAACAACTTAATTATCCCGAACTTTAGTAATTTTCGTAAATAGGCCCCTGGTCCAGAACTAAAACGCCGCAAGCCCTTTTTCGTTGCGATGAGTAGTTTTCGCAGGAGCGATTTGGCCCGAGTTCTCTGAAACAGCCTGTATATACAGTCAATGTCAGGTCGAGTGGGGCCACAGTGACTTCCGGTATTTGACATCAATTTTCCCGCCACATTTATCGAGGAAACTTAGTTTGTGTATCGATCATGTGATGTCAAGTGTTTAGCTAAATTACGAGGGGAAACTTCATTGGTCTATAGATTTCTTGACATCAAATCATGTCTGATTACATTTCCCGCTATATTTAGCGGGGAAACTGAATTGTGTATAGACCATATGATGTAACTTTTCCGCTAAATTTAGCGCGGAAATCGATTTTGTCCAACTAATAATGTCAGGTCACGTGACGTGAAATTTCCCACTAAAGTTAGTGGGGAATTTGAATTCGTGTATAGGTAACGTGACATAAATTTCCCCCGCTAAATGTAGCGAGAAATGACGAACGGACGGATTGACGGACGTATCAAATTTTGGAATTGGGTGATATAGCCTAAAACAATTCGAGTGGCTTCAAAAACCGAACTTCTGTCGCATATCCCACAAACCTCGTTTTCAATTAGTAAATGAATACGGCGTTATATAAGGTAGCCCCAAGTTTCTTTTGTAGGGCCTTTAGAAAACAAACAGAAAAGCAAAAAAACTCAGATTTTAATCAACGTCACACAAAATAGCAAGGTTGCACGTAAGATTTTTTAGCCTTTATGCAGGACACTTTACATGACTTAAACATTATTAATAGTTTTCACGTTATGTAGCAGCTTACAAACGCATGGAAAATGCGGCGAGCTCCAAATGAAAGGAAGCCATATTTTAAATCTGATCATTCTTGCTGCCTACTGGTAATTGAAATATGCACGGAAACGAATCTTAGTTTTATGGGTGAGGTCATGAACTATCGGAAACAATATGAGCGTGAACGCGCCTCCGCGTGTCGCCGCTACCTGAGGCGCCGACCCGCGCCGCCGTCCTGAAGTTTTGCGCATGCGTGTAAAAATCCTGTCGCTGTTCTCGCTTTGACTGTTAACCCCCGTCTGTCGTCTGCTATCCGCGCGCTGGAGGCCGCTCGTGCTGTCGTCTGCTATGCGACTCCTGTGTGCGCTGGCGGCCGCTCGTGTTTCGTCTGCCGCACAACATTGCGTGCTCCGGCGGACACCCGCGCTTCCTACGCGAATTGTGTTTGCCCTGGACAGCTTCAATGGTGCTGATTTGCACGAAAGTCTTCAGTGAAACACAATGCTTTTATTCTTTGAACACGTGGCCCTAACACGTGAAAACATCTGTTATGCCGTCGGCCATGGGCTCGACAGGCTTATTAGTAGAGTGCTCATACTGTATCCTTTCTGGGCACAGGAAACTCAAAAACTGGAAACAGGAACGGAACGGAAACTCGTGAACACAGGGACAGCTGAACTATGTTGACCCGTTCGTCGTCAGGAACTCTAGCCATTTTTCACTCAACTGAATCTTTTCTGGGCTCCCCTAGTTGAGCCCTAAGCTTTGCAGATATTCTCTCTTGAATCTATTTGCATGTTATCGCTGTATCTAGACCCAATGAAAGCAGCCAGCTACTTAACACGTATCAAATGTGGGCACTGCGTTATCGCACAGGAAACTCCTGAATCATGTTAAGTCGTTTTTCTGAGTTGCGACGGAAATACACGAGTCGCATAGCAGACGGCAGCGCGAGCGGCCGCCCGCGTGTTCATAGCAGACGACAGACGGGGGTTAACAGTCAAAGCGAGAACAGTGACAGGATTTTTACACGCATGCGCAAAACTTCACAACGGCGCCGCAGGGCGGCGCCGCAGGTAGCGGCGACACCGGAGGCGCGTTCACGCTGATATTGTTTCCGATAGTACTAACCGCACTTCTAAAGTCATACAAAAATGCTTGCATAGGCACAACCTGACTGCATATTAATCTGTTAAGTCTAAATGTAAATACTCATTTAGGAACCTAGGGACGCAAACACTCCAGAGAAAAGTACAGCAGTTGAGAGGCCCCCAATTAGTACGCACCAATCAGATGGTTGATATTGACTAACGTTGTTTTTCCTGTGCAGCTAGCAATTATTATTTTATTATTCAATAAATATTGCTATCCTCGTTTCGGCGTTTGTAGCAGAAGGGTTAGTACATTTTACTGCACGAGTTACACTCAACTAGAATGAAATGTATTAGGGATGCGCATTAGTAAGATAGAAATGAAAGAACAAAAAACAAAAATTTAAGAGTAAACAATTTACGAAGAGCCTTCTAATGTTTTCAAAAACAAATCGACAAAAGACGAATTAACATGCAATTCAGAAAGCACTGTTCCACTCGGCTATTGTTCGTGAAAAAAAAATATTAAGTGTCACAGCGACAAACAAGGCTTGGCTGGCTTAGGAAGTTGCAGGTCTTTGGCGTTTGAAACGTGTACGTATTGATAAGGTAAGAAATATAATCTAAAATGAACCTTTGTATACATAACGGCGGAAATCATTAACGCTCCGTGGGAAGCCTGACTTATTAATGCTAAAACATTAGCTGTCCCATGGAGCGAGCCGACGTCATCAGCTCTGAAACCATGCAAAACGGCACCTTAATGAAACCACGCGCAAAGCTAGCCAACGGCACCTTTTACACTTCGGTCCCATTGGCTGGCGCGCCTCGACGAGGCTCCCATTGGCCGCTGCGCGTCAATTTGTGTAGTGTCATCCTGACTGTGTCATCACACTGTTGTGTTATCACTGATCACCGCGTTCGCTCGCCTCTTATTGGTTGTACGGCGCATGGAATGAACCAAAGGGTTCGTTCTGCTGGGAACTGCGTTGCTGTCTGTTCCTTCCTCGCGTCGCAAGGCACACGACAGTTTGAACGATCGCTCACCCGATGGCGCGGCGTGTCCGCGAGGCAGTGGTTCCACCGATCCACGCCCAAGGTAAGCGGGTTGTACGCCGCAGATTAAGGGAGCGAAGAGCGGCGTGCGTACTTCTCTCATTCACAACTCATAAAATGTGCTGAGGTGTACCTCGAGCCTTTGTATTATGGTTATTGGGGTGTCGATGAGCATAGCGCACTGCTGTGCAAACTTGGCGTAGCTCGGATTTGTGGTGGTGTTAAATACCTGGAAGAATAAATCTGAAAATTTGCCTTTCAGTTATATGTATAAAATGTTTGCCTCTCTGTATGAAGCCATGTAGATAGGAACTCCAGTTGCGGATTTTGTACAGTGAAGTGAAATATTGGTTCATATTTTAATTACTTCATTTGAATCGCAATGCATATTTCCGCTAACCGTTTTAATTTGTCAACATCAAAACAGTACTCGCTCGCTGGAGAAAAGGTCATCGGAACGTGAGAGTATGCATAACGATAACACTGATCCTTTATTACTAATTGAAGACTGCGAATGCGTAGACGAAGATTTAACAGTGCGAAGCGACAAGTTGCGCGGAGGAAGCTTAACAATTGCCACAACTGTCTAGCTTCCTCCTTGCAGCGCTGAAAGCAGGGTCTTGAAGTTAGGGCATTGAATTTTAGCATCACGGCCAATTTTTGCCGAAAAGTAAAAAAAAAAAAAAGGCGGATCTCCTCTGGTGTCTTGGCGAGACGAGTTTTGAGAGAAGCTTATGAAGGGCAGAGTGTCGTCCTATTTCCGATTATCCGGAGAAACGTACAACGTCAGCATGTCGGCTATCACCCGATTGAATCAACTCCGGTAAGCATTTTGTCTAAGGTTCGTAAGCAGTTGTCTTGTTTGACAATGTGTATAGTGCAGTTTTACCCAAGTGCCCTTGCACGCGTCCGAGGCATTCTAGGCACGACGTTCTGAGGCCAGTTTCACGAAGAGCTTCTTAGTTTACGACAACTTAGCTAAGAAGTTCGTAAGTATAGAAAATCGTAAGAGGGGGACAAATCGGTATTCACGAACGCGTTCTTAAGTGAGAGGAGGAAAGCGACGTTCTCTTACGGAAAAACTAGAACTTACCGGTGCTGTGTCTGTGGCGACGGCGTCTTCGGCAGCACGAACCACCAATCGGAGAGCTCGGCATGGCTCGGAGCGCTGAGCAGTTCGGAGCAGGTAATAACAAACCGTGACCAACAAACCCGGGCGGCCTTTCTGCCACCGATTATCTGGGGTTCGTGTCCGTGCAGTGATATATCGACGCTAACACAATGTAAACGCGCCCGAATGCCGAGGCCGGGATGCGTAACCGCCTCCGTTGACTGCTACTCGATGGCTACGAAGTCAACACAACTGTCATCGTGTAAAAGACGGCCCGTGTCAGCCGTTTGCAAAGCGACGTTGATGGAAACCAATTGCCTAGGCGTTTTTCGGGGCTTCGGAGATGCAAGAGCGAGCCTACGTTAAAAAAATACGGTTGAAC
Source organism: Ixodes persulcatus (assembly GCA_013358835.2). Lineage (NCBI taxonomy): Eukaryota > Metazoa > Arthropoda > Arachnida > Ixodida > Ixodidae > Ixodes > Ixodes persulcatus. The sequence goes on along the minus strand of JABSTQ010009790.1, from coordinate 139,054 downwards.
TACGAGAGTGTCAGCAAGAGCGACGTAAATTCCTGGTAACACTCGGAGCGGACGCGTGCGTTTCATCGAAGGGCTCGATTAGCGCTGTTGGACCACGAATTGGTAAGCGCTTCGGGACCGATATTTTACGATTGCTACTTGATACTAACGTGACACTCGGCAAAGAAAGTTTGGACCGGCATTGCGTAGCTCCCACGAACTGTTATAGCTCGACAGTGACGTACAGTCGTGTCAGAATAAAAATGGCATACTAATTACAAAGTGTACACACCGTGTTGAAAAGGTAGTCCATACTGCGTTTATTTGAGCTCTATATCACACAAAACAAGGAGATAGAATCAATGAGAGCCCCTTTTCGACGACAGCATTCGTCACCGCTGCCTCGGAAAACAAGGAGTTGACAAGGGGAAGAGACTGACCTCTTAATCTAAAATTGAGGTCAGCGATCAAACTATAATACGGGAAGGGTCCACAAGGGTCCCACGGGCATATTCCATTCAGCACGCCAGCCGCTCGTGGGCAGACGGTCTTGGCCAAGGACCGTCGGAGCAACGCTGCGCCGAGTCGGAGTGCCTGCTAGGCCTATATTCTGCCCGAGCTCGCTTGGTCGGGGTCGGTGGAATCGTGGCCGTTGGAGCTTTTCTCAGGTGTTTGTGGGTCCATCGTTCTTGTTCGTCGTGGTCTGTTTCAAGTACTTTTTACCTTTTCTTGCTGCTTGAAGTTGGAACGCCCGAGAAGACCACGTAAGAAAAATAAACGTTCGTTGGTCGTCGCTACCAAGGAACTGAGCAACGCTGTTGGCCATGCAGACTTGATCATAAAAAGTGCGTAAGACAGCTTCGGAGCTGTCGTATGATCCGGTCGTAACCTGCGCAAAACTTACGATAATTTCGTTTCGTGAATACGAATTTGTTCTTACGTTATATCTTACGCACATTTTTGGCATAAGATTGTTTCGTGAATCTGCACTCTAAGAAAAAAAGGGTGTAGTCGGGGGCATCAGGCGCACATGCACCCTTTTCCTGAAAGATGCACCCTCCGTTACCCAGCCAGTGTATTGCACATCGATAATGAGCATCCTCATCTACCTTAAAGGGGCCCTGCAATGACTATTTTACTGGTTTTTAATTTGCACCGAGCCTAAGCGCACTGAACGTAGTAACTTAATGAAACTTTTCTTTTAGCAAAATTCGCTTTATTTTAAAAGTTATAGGCAAATTAGAATTACAAAAACAAGCAAAAAATAACCTCCTTCATGACGTCGTAGGTCCTGGCTTGAGTGGCCGTGAACTAGAGGATGGGTAGTTAGCTAATCGAGCGCTCACGGCTGCCGCACTCCTTGTCGACGGCTCGAGAGGTCGCCACTAAAGCGTGTGTTGGATAGGCTGTATGAAGCGGGCGGCCAGGGCGGCTCGCATTGCATTTGCTGCGCGATTAAAGACTATTTCTGCATAACACTTCATTGGCCACACACGACAGCAAACACGGGGTAAAGATCACTACAGAACGGGAGCCACTTCGCGCTGCCATACCGCCAAATGGCCTTTCTACGCTCCGGGACCTTTCTACGCTCGCCATTCGTCGGCGCCTCATCCCACTAGCCCTTTCTAATATGCGCCGCTTTTTCCGCCGCTTGGTGGCAGGTATGTCGACGGGTCATTTCTTGTTTCCGTACTTTATAAACTGCATTTGTTTCTTTTCTGATCTAAAATACTGAACAAAAACTACTTTCATACATAATTGAAACGGTTCGCTACACTTATATTTTGTATCTCGACTAAAAAAAAAGCTTTTAGCGGCTCTGACCAGTAGTAAGCCCAGGACCAAAAACGTCACATTTTGCGCGCTTTCAGTACCGCGGGTCGCCCTCGTCGGTGGAGGAGGTTTCCACGTCGTCCAGTTAAAATATGACGCACTGATATTTAGTTACTCTCTCCGTGCCCGCTGGCTTGCCCGAACCCCAAGAGACGCGGAAACCGCAAAAATGGTAGACGCTTAAATATGATTGCAGGGCCCCTTTAAAACCTCTAAGTGTATCAGTGCACCGCCACGCTAGCCACGCGCCCCGATCAGCTTGTGCTTAGATTCCCCTCTGGGGGTTACTTTTTGGGTTGGGCAGTTTCTTAAGAAGTATGGAGCTATTCTGTTCACTCGTTATTGAGAGTAGAATGCACGCTCTGCTTGGATTTAGGCCAATTGGGTCTCCGGGTACGATCACGCGACTACAGTCTCCAAGCTATAGAAAAGGCAGAGCACGGCACCTGCCCGAAGGCCAAGGCCACGGAGAGCATCCGCTGCACTATTAACCTTGGGACGAACTTTCAATAGGATATAAGAAAGCTATTTTGAGCTGTCGATGAAACGTCGTTCGATGAATGAATGGCGACTGCCGGTGGAATTTTGTGAAAAAAATTCTGCCGGCTACTGGGAGAATAGACACTACCTAAGACTCACCCCCGGTTCTTGTTTGCTTAGTAATCTTCTCAGTTGTGTAACAGCTTCTTCGTACCTCTTCACATATCACGGATTGCTTGCAAGTTTGTACTGTTTACGAAATAGGCTGTCTAACCAACTTCTACGAGATTTGAACCAAAGCTGTGTGTCCGTTTACCTGCCTCTTTGCAATCACCGGGGCGCATACATTTTGTAAGGGTTCCGTTGATGTCTTAAATAGGTACATAAAGTTAGATATCAAGCGTGTGTCTAAAGTGGTGTGAACATGCACCTTTGAATCGGTGCATTTGTGTTCTCTTCGAATTCAGTGTGTGTAGAAAGAGGTGTAGCCGTACACCATTAAATGGGGTGCATCTTTCTTTCCTTCGAGTGATATTTTTGTAGAAAATGTGTACATGTGCACCACACCAACGGGTGCACACATATTCCCATATTTGGGGTGTACAGGTATTCCCCCAAAGAGTGTAGTATATGTGACAAGCACTTACACCCCCTCAGGGTTTACCCCATGACACCCTTTTTTTAGAGTGTGGCCCCTGTTTCCTGGATGCTCTCCCTTCGGATCGCCTTACGTTACCCTTGGCGTCCTTTCAGCCTTTCCTTTTTGTTTTGTATTTAATGTCTTTTTTCATCAATTACAATATATACATCTGCTTGTAGGTACTGTTGTCTTCTCCTACGTGCTGTATTTTGTTTATTATTTAGTGTTTTTGTGTATATTTCGTCGTTTGCGCAGCGCGTCTCTGCGGACATTACGCCGCTGCCGAGGTGAGTATCGTATTTCTGCGTTCATAGTTCGTGCCCGGTGTATAGTCCGCAGCGGCAAATTTGGTGTCAAAATAAACGTTTTTGCATACATATTCTTAAACCAGGTACACTAGCCCACACACCGTGCATAGTCCGCACCTGGTGCTTAGTCGTTACAAAAATCTTCTCATACTCGGTGCACCTTTACAAATTCCTGCTTTCTTATCTCACAAGAAGCTTCTATATACATAAACCGAACATTAACCTACTATTCCAGTCACAAAATCCGCCACGTCTCGTCATAATGAACGACCTTGAAAAACAGAATAGCTTATTGTCCCCACGCGTATAGAGTCTGCACAGTCTAGAATTTCGGCTTAAAGCATGTATAATCAGCGGACTATAGCCCGGCAAATACGGTAGTGGATTCTGTTGACCCTTAAGCTTGAAACTGCAGCCAAAGCTACAAGCGCGACCTTATGCGCGCTCCAGGCTTTGAGATGTGCACTTCTAGAGCGAGTTGTTGTTCTGCGCAAGAACGCATCAAAGTGTCGACCTCAAGCTCTCGTGCCTGTGGTAATAGCTGCAGTAGCAACTTAATGTTGAACGGAGTATACTGTTATTACGAAACTGTACCGTGGAATAAACTCCTCTATTTGACCCGCAGGCTGTCTCGAGACAGCTGCTTCCAATGTAATTGCCTATGTTATCAATGTAAACAGAGAATTGACGTAGCAATCGCGGCGAGAGAGCTGACTGTGCCTTCATCTGGTCGAACCCGCTCGCTCTGCTGAAACGTGAGCTTGGGACTCTCAAGCACCATTTGCATGCTTATGATGCAGGACGCCGCCTTGTCGTCGCGAATCCTTTGCCCTTTCAATGCCTACTAAGGCGTTTCAGCGCACCGCGTACCCTACGCGGTGCCTATCAAAGCCACCCGCGTAGCATCGCAAACTTTTCGACGCCAGTTGGCCGTCTAGGAGCGATGGCGGTTAATCGTCGCGACCTGAATGCCTGCATTTTATAAACCTCCGCGAAAATGAACCCCCGCGATGACAAACCGCCTGCACTCAAAGACGGAAGTTTGTGATCTTAAGCGGCCGGATGTTGAAATACGCTGCTTAGCGTAGGCCGAACCCTTAAAAGGCTTACGAGGGGTTCAAAAGGGCAAAAGGTTCGTGACGACAAAGCAGCGTCTTCAGTGTTTAGCAAGCGAACAGTGCTAGAGTGCCCCATTTCAGAATTTCAGCAGAGCAAGCGCCATTGGTCAGATCGAGGCGCAGTCGGCTTTTGAGTCGCAATTGCTACGTCGTAGCTCTGTCTACCCCGATTAAATGTCCACTCATACTCAAAACAAGTCTCTCGAGACTGCATGCGGGATAAATAGACCGGTTCATAGCGCGATACAGTGTCGTGAGAGCGGTAGTACTCACATTTCGCATCGGAGAAAACAGCGGTGTGATGTCCGTCGATGACCGCGTCGAAGAAGACGAAAAATACACAAAAATACTAAATACAAAAATTACAGAAAGCCGAATAAAATAAATATACTTTCAAAACTATAAAATACATTTGAAAAAAAAATTGAAGATAGAAATCTTAGCATTGCGAAGACGTGAACGCCGACGTAACGCGACCCGAAGCAGAGGAGCCAGGAGACAGAACGTCCCATCCGCAATTCCTTGGGCACGCGTTCGGGCACTTCAGTAAAACTGCAATAGTATATTGAACAGAAAACGCGATTTAAACGACCACTCAGGATATATGAGGGTGGCCAAAAAACTAACCAAAAAAAAAACATTTCGGAAAACATCTCATACAAACTGTTTGAACCCAAGTATGTTGTGGAAAAAGCATTGCATAGGCAAAGCCTTGGTCGATTTTCAAACTGGTCTATCCAAACAATTCAGTTCATGTGCACGCTCAATATAGTTATCCGTTGTGAACTTATACGGTCGTCTGACTTCTACGTGACTGACATGTGTGTGTGTCCTTTCTCGAGCTTTAGTATACAATGAAACCCTATTTATCGCGACACATTTTCTTCGTACTCTGCCCTAGTGTCTGTTAAATATTTGCACCCGACATACACTCATACCTAATAAAAATTACTGTACGCTGCCCACCTTTCGTGGTAATCACAAGTGGGGCAGCGATTGCATCTCGCACCGCAGTCGCGCTTACAACTGAAGTGACATAACACGTCCATATATGCACAGCAGTGATTGGACATAGAGTGACATTGCACGAAATGCAATGTGAATACAGTGCGGTCAAATGAGATTTTAAGATAACCAGAGTGCAGCTAATCTTAGAATCACCTCGTAAAGGAGTGTCAGTGGTTTGTTAGAGATTCCCCAATAACACCATGTTTGAGGATGACTTCTCCTAATGGAATCTGTGAAATATTGTCATGGATGGTGACCAAAAGTAAAATAATTAAACAAGAAGAAATAAACGTTTAATGTGGCGAACTTGTGCCCAAAACAAAAACCAGTCGAAAGGGTGTCACCCCGGTGGTCTCTTGCACGGCCGTATTGTAAGCAGATATGACGTACGGCAACGCCTCGTCCCATGGCTCGTGCTCCACGTCGACGTACATAAAGATCATGTCGGCGATGGTCTTGCTGAGTCTCTTCGTCAGCCCGTTGGTCTGCGGGTGGTACGCCGTGGTGCGCCGACGGCTGGTGTGGCTGAGACGAAGGATTTCTCGCGTCAGCTGGGCCATGAATGATGATCCACTATCAAAGATCAGAACTTCGACAGCGCCGTGCCGGAGGACGATGGACTCAATAAACAACTTGGCGACTTTTACAGCAGTCCCTGAAGGAAGGGCTTTCGTTTCGGCGTACCTTGTAAGATAGTCTGTGGCGACAATAATCCATCTGTTTCCTTGCGTCGACGGTGGGAAAGGACCAAGTCGATCCATTCCGATCTGCTGGAACGATGCGGTCGGGGGAGCGATCGGCTGCAGGAGACCTGCCTGCTTCGTCGGCGGTTTCTTCCGTCGCTGGCACTCGTGGCACAAATCATGTGTAGAGGAGAACGGTCTTCGGCAGCTTGGGCCAGTCATACCTTTCATAAATTCGGGCCAGAGTACGGCTGTAACCAAGGTGTCCGGACGTCAGGTCGTCGTGGCAGGCTTGAAAAATCTCCGCTCTAAGGTAGGTAGGGATTACCAGCAGCCATGGTAATCCCAACCCTATACTATCTCACAAGCCACGTAAACTTACCTTCGTGGTCGAGTGTTCACGTGCCCGTCGGGACCACCGAAGCTTTCTGCGGCGAAGTTTTTTTTTTGAGGAAATCCTCCAACTGCTCCTGGTAAGAGGAATAGGCGTCGCAGCTAAAGTTCAGGATGGGTGGACTGTGGTCTTCGTGACGAGCTTTTGAAATGAAACGCAAGACCTCCTGAAGGGTACAGCCATGGGCCACGTCGGGAACTCCGAAACTCCGCTGAAATTGCCGCGATTACTGACGAATCCTCGCCACCACAGCAAGGCAGAACGTCGCCAGCGCAGCTCGACATTGACCCTAAGCTTCCGGGCCCGAAACGACGGCAGCTGATTTGCCTCCTCGCCGAATACCGCGAGTGCTTTGCCACGTCGTCGAAGGTGCACCAAACCGCCGTTGCGAAGCACCGCATCGCTACCGAGGACGACGCGCGCGCTCTTCATCGATCGCCGTACAGTCTCCTTTAAAGAAAGGAAGCCGATCCAGGAGCAAGTACAAGAAATGCTGAACGACGACATAATTCACCCTTCAAGTAGTCCGTGGGCCTCTCCAGTCGTGCTGGTTAAGTAGAAGGTCGGAACGCTAAGGTTCTGCGTGGACTACCGGCAGCTGAACGCGGTAACGAAGAAAGACGTTTACGCAGCATCTCCACCAAAATGTCACGGGTGGTGACCAAAAGTACAATAATTAAACAGGAGGAAATGAACATTTAATGTGGCGAACTTGTGCCCAAGACGAAAAAGAATTAGAAGATAACAAACAACCGAGCGTCGCGAGCGTCGGAGTCGGCGTAACAGAAGGTTCGAACGCTGAGGCGAGACCGACTCCACTCGCCATGCGGAGTCTCTTATGTACCCTCGTGGGTTTCTGGAACATTTAGCGTACAACTTTCGGCGCGTAGAACATTCGGAACTCGATCAGGCGAGAATGTTCTCGAACTTACGTGAACATCAAGTTTAAAGAATAAATAAAAGGACACTCCGCTGGCTGGAATCGAAGCTACACCTTCCGCGTGACAGCCAAGCGCGCTAACCGTTCGGCCACGCACTTTGTGTTTTTCGTTATTGCCGGGTTTGGACAAAAACAGAACAAAGCACTGTAAATTGATAAAAACATTATGTTGGCCCTACAGCGGCCAACATGGCATGGTTTAAATGAACCGAAAAGCGTCACACTTTCCTGCACGGGTAGCCACTCAGGTACACAAGTTTGAGACTTCCACACCTCTACAATTCGCCGCATTTCGTAAAAGTATTGTGAATTTGTTTTGCGTCAATTTCTGCATGACGCACGGCCATGCGTGACTCCAAAATTCTATGAAGCCCCACAAAAAAAAACAAAAAAACGACATCAAACAGTACGTTATCGTCGTTTTCAACGGCTAAGTACCGAATGTCATGTGGGTGCAAAGGTAAATCCTTCTTCAACGTACGTTCGAGAATGTCCCCCCCCAAAAAAAAAAAAAAAATACCGTCCCAGCACTCTAGAAACAAGTGCTCTACCGTCTCTGGTTTCTTGCACAAAAAAACAATTGACCCCCCCTGCAAAAAACAAACCCTTGGGCCTTCTCCTCCAACCATGTCTTAACCGGCAGCACTCCGGTATGCAGTTTAAAGAAAAAAATATTTCACACACGAAGGCACTGCCATTCTCTTCACGTTTACCGAACTGCCGCTCTATTTGTTTACCAAACTGCCGCTCTATTTGCAGAAAAGTTTAATAGCTTTCACTGACTCGCTTATGCTGCCTTTATCTACACAAAAATGGCAATGTCGTCAGCATAAGACAATACACGCACTTCATTCGACAGTAGTTGAAACCAATGAATGCTTTGGCTATTAAGAATATACATACAAAAAGATTCAATAAAAATGTAGAAACGAAGGGAGTCAAAGGGCACCACTGGCGCACAGCACAATGGACTGGAATACGTTCACAAAAAGCTTTGTTTACTATACGTTTAGTAGTGCAGCCTTTATACGCCATACGCACGCCCTCAAAAATGACAGAGCCTACATTTACATGTTCCGGAACATTAAAAAGAATCTCGTGCGACACCTGGTCAAAAGCTTTTTCCAGGTCGATCTGGAGTATTGAGACCACACGAGACATACAATGACAGCATTCCAGCACACTCCTAGCGACATGTATATTTGACAGAATTGACCGCTCTTTTATTCCACACGTCTGGTGGGATTCAACCACATCGTGGATAACTGACTGTATTCGCCTGGCCAGGATTTTTATTACAATTTTGTAATCGAATGTTGTTAGGCAATTGGGGCGATAGGCCGATACTCTTCTCAATTTAATTCTATCGCCAGTTTTTGAGATAAAACCGTGTTAGAGCGAGAAAACGAGGTTGGCAGCATTGTTTGGTCGTACGCTTCATTAAATACCTGACTTATGAAATGGCTTGTCTCACGCTTAAACACCTTGTAGAAGGACGCCCTGAGGCCATCTGGGCCAGGCGATTTCCCCGCATTTAATTCGTTTATTGCCCTCTCAATCTCACCCACAATTATTGATTCTTCTAACCTTGAGACTACATCGTCATCGAAACGCGGTAAAAAGCACAAGAGTTCTTTTTTGAAATTATCTAAGTCTACAGGACGATAAGAAAACAAGTTTTTATACAAATCACAACAAGCGCGCTCTATCTCCGCGAGTTCACTCGTCACCACCCGGCTACTCTCAATTTCTGCTGTCTCATTGCGGGAAGCATACTTTTTTTCCATCCCGAGTGCTCTCTTTGTTGGCGCTTCGCCCAGCAACATTTTTCCTGCTGGCGCCCGTACTGGTGCACCCTGATACCGTTCTTTATCCAAGATTTCAAGCTGGGCTTTTACGGAGCAGTATCATCTTTGAATAGGCCGGGCGTACGGCTTTTCTCACCAATCAAAATTATAGGTGTGCTGCACAGACATTCCTCCCGTTTTCTTGTACTCTTCGGAATAGCGCTTCCTCGCTCCATTGCTATTATTTTAACTTTTTGTTTAAAAGAATCCCAATTTCAAGCATAAATATTTTCACCTTGTTTCATTAACTTTTCGATGCTATCTTTTACAACCTTTACAAAAGTTTTACCGTCCAAAAGTTTACGATTTAACTTCCACAGCTCCCAAAAAATCTTCTCTTTCCCTTGGTTTTACCGAGAATGAAAGAAACCAGACAATCATCAATAAATTAAACCGGCGTTACACAGTTGCTGGAGCTTGAAAATGAGTAAAGTGACAATTCAAAGCATCCCCCAAGACGTCACCAACGTCCTCCAACTAATACTCATTAACAATTTTATTCAAACTGCTTGTACTCGCGTCTCTGAAAGGCGTTCCACTGGATTTATCTCGCGCGGAAAACACTCAGTCGAAATCACCAAGGCATATCATCATACGGTCAGTGTCAAAATAAGAACGAATAAACTTGAAAAATACTTTCTGCTCTTCAGCGTTGTAATGCGCATAAACACAAATTATGCGCCACTCTAGGCACGAAAAAGAAAGGTCGCAGACAATCGACCGCACCTCATCACAGGTCGCAACTGCCTTCACCACGGCCCCTAAAATTTGCCGCACAAGCAAGACGTACCCTGCCGACGTCCCTACAGCTTGGCAAGCGCACACGTCGTAGCGTGCCCTGAAAGGCCTCACCATGCACTCGGTCTGATCCGCCTCCTCGACCTTGGTCTTCTGTAAGGCTACAACGTCCAGGTCGTGCTCAACGACGACGCGGTATACTTGTCTCTGCCATGGGCGGTTCGAGAGTCCACGCACGTTGAGGGTCGCCAGGCGTACAGGCCGTTCGATAGGGACCATGGGCTATTGGGACCAGACCGAGCGTGCGGGGCTTACCTTCGTCGTCGTTTTACAGGGTGGTGCACACGCACAGCAGTTCACTGAGTCAGTTTCACCAGGCCCCTAAGTGACAAGGACCTCAGCCGACCGTCCGCGCCTTTCCGGCCCTCCACCAACCACCAACTGTGCTCCATCTGGCGCAGCCGTCGGTCCCGAGAAGACTCCGTGTCGTCGACGAACAGGCGCTTTGCAGAGCACTCCACAACGTCCATCTCTGGTCCGGTGGGGTCTGCGTCAGGAGCCGGAGCCTTGCGTGCCTCGTCGTTTCCAGAAGGCGTCGGCGACTGGATCTCGTCCGCCGGTGGCGGAGGGAGGGGGGGCTCGGTCGACGGCCCAGCAGGAGGCGATGCGCTCATCAGCTCAGGGACGGTGCCAGGCGCGCCATCCTTCTTCGCCCGCTCGGTCGTTGGTTCCACGGGGGCTGCCACTTTCTCTGCCTCCTCTTCATCCATGAGCTGGTCCGTGTTGTCGTCCCCCGCACCTCGTCCTGCTGCTCGGGCGTACTATCGTGAGCAATATGAGAGGGAACAGCGGAGCGCGTGCCGAATAGCCTCGAACCCTACCCGTGGCGATACGCTGCGGCAGCTCTCGAAAAGAAGGTGGAGAGAGCGGTGCACTTTCGTCTGCTAACGGCACCCCCGCCATGCTGGCTTTCCTCTCGCGCGGCACCTCATAACGATGAACATTGCGAGGCGCTTTTATACGTCGTATCATTGATAGCTTTGCGAACTTGATACGGGTGCGAAAGCAACCGTATCTGGGAATGATTACAACGCTCCCCAATCACTCTCTTTTTTACTGGTTGTGCGTGAAAAATAGAACAAACAGATGATCCAAACGTCAATAGTTATCATTGTCGCCAACCGCATTTTTGATCACGGTGGTCTCAAGTGGTATCAAGACGTTATCGCCGTTAGTAGTCGGCGACGAACTATACCGCGTGAAAAGTAAGCTGCCAGTGGCGGGGGTGCCGGCAGCAGACCAAATCGCACCGCTCTCTTCACCTTCTTTCCAAGAGCTGCCGCAGCGTATCGCCACGGGTAGGGTTCCAGGCTATTTGGCACGCGCTCCGCTGTTCCCTCTTATATTGCTCACGATAGTACCTGCGGACGCAGTCAGCCCGCCCGTGGCCGTCGGCACGGCCCTCGCTGCACCAAGGGGCCCGGCATTCGCGTCGGATGTGGCCTATCCTATGGCACCTGAGGCACACAGGGGCCCGTCCAGGCACAACCACGAGCACCATGCCGCCGCCCAGCCGAAGCTGGTGCGGCAGACGCTCAAGGCTGACGCCCTCCCGCAAAACGAGACGCACGGTGCGGGTTGTCGACTCGACGCCGTCGAATCCTGGCACTTTCCACTTCTCGTACGCCACTTCCTTCTCCTCCCCGTATTCGTAGAAGGCCCGCTGGATGGTGTCGTTCGTGACGCCGAACGACACCCAGTGCAGCCTAATAATACGAATCTCCTGTCTGTACGTTTTGACCTCGACACACTTACGACTCTTTACTGCAAGCCGCCCCGACAGAAGCTTCTGCTAAGGCCGCGTAGGTCTTCAGGTTTAGCAACCAGACGTGAGACATCTGAAATGCCCCTATCTTGGCCACCTCCCCGAGGACACATGCTTCGCCCAGTGGTTGCCTGAAGTCCTCTATGCGGTACGGGCGACTAGCGATGTCACCGTGCAGCACGACAGTGTACTTAATCTATTCCCCTGATGGCAGTGCGGGCAAAATCATCCTGTAATCTTCATCTCCGGAAATAATCAATTCACCGCGGCCGACGAGGGCCGTTATCACCGCTCCTGCAGAGCACATGATTCTGCGTCTTTCCGCTTTCGCAGCCGGGAGAAGAATCCCATTCGGTCACGCACGAGCTCGCTCGTCGACGCGCGTGACAATATCGAGGGGCGTTTCTGTTAGGATAGGGTTTGTGACAGCTTAACAACTGGCATGATCAATTACGACAGCGACCCATCGGTTTCCGCCTGATGGAGAAGAAAAATGGCCGAGGTCAACTCCAAGTCGTTGAAAGGGGCAGTGTTGCGAGCACGGAGGCTGTCGTTGCCGCACTGGGCGTTGGTGTGGTTTTATGTCTCGCCAGCAAGAATGGTAGGATGATGCACACTTTTTCTCCAATCGGAACATATAAGGCCATAATTGTTATGCACTGCTTCGCTCTTCCGTAGGCCCGAAAAAGATCCAGGTCACCTGAAGATGATGCATGATGAAGTTAGTTCAAGACCATGCTACGGGAGGGGTTTCGGATAACGGGAAGCCAAGGGAGGGCATCACAGTGAACTTTGTGGTGATAGACGACATTGTCAGTCACTGAATGCATTGAATAACGTCCCAAAGTAGTTTGCTTGGTTTGCGGTGGCATTTGGTTAACGACTGTTCGCGAAACAGGTTTGCGGCGTTAATCTTGCTCTGTCGGTAAGACCCAGAGGTCGCCATTTTGGGTTCAACTCAGTCACTCACAGCGAGTTCAAAATTAGAAAAGAGACTTATAAACTCGCTCACCCTCACTTCACCACTGATCGGTGAGGGTACGTGAGTTGAGTGAGAGGCCTCAATAGTGAGTTTCGACGAGGTCTGTTGAGGCCAGAGGTAGAAATAAAAGGGAGCGCGGTAATATCAACGATCAAGTTGGATTTGTCCATATGACAACGCGACAAACAAAAGGCATCTTGCTTTAATTGCGCAGACTTCGAAACAATTTCAACATATGCGCCTGTAGACAAAAAGCCAAACGTCCGAGTGGTCCAACAGGGTCCTGTAACGGGGCTAACCATCAGACTGCGTGTTGATCATTAAACACTCGGAAAGAATGACCAAACAGGTGTGCTGCAGATTGGGCGATTTCCGTTGAAACAACGAGGCAATCTCTATTTCAATAGTTTATTTGTGTTCCGCCCGGGATAAGGTACGGCTAGCACACGTTACTTCTATCGAGTGGCTCGATTCACGTGGCGTAAAAACAGCGCATATGCCGTGGCCACTGTCGTTTGCACGTAATTTAGTCGGCGCAGAATCATCGAAATGTCCCAAAATCCCTTTAGGTGTAAGCACGGATTGAAGGTTCGTGAAAGAGCATTGTTTTATGGACTACCACTCTGAATAATAATCTTTTCTTTAAGGTAGATAAGTGGTAGGGTAATTGAGACGAACATTTTAATAAAGAAGCGAAAATAGGAGCAGAGTCTCACGAAACTGCGAAGGTCCATAGACGTCCATGGCTTGGGGATGTTGTGATCGGCTTTAATGTTTCCGAAATCTGGGTGTGTGCTACGTTCATCGACTAAGTCACTCTGGATCCGGATTTGTCGACCGGGGGACCAACATTTCGTTCACTTAAGCTGAAGATTTCCCGAACGAAAACCAGGAACAAGTTGAGCTAGCCGTTGAAGGTGTGACGTGAATGGGGAGAATATTATGATCATGTTGTCCAGATGGCTTAGCCGGTAGTCCACTGGAGGTCAGTAATGATACGGCCCATCATTCGCTCGAAAGTTGCCGGAACGTTAGACAGTCCAATTGGCATGACTGATTTCGTACATGCCATCTCGTATAACAAATATTTTTTTAGCTTCATTGACACTGAATTGTCCATATTCTGTGAGAAGATAAATTGAAGAGAATTATTCGGCAGCATGAAAACATTAAAAAGTTGTACATATTTTTACCTTATTCAGCAAGTGATAGTCAGCTTAGGAACGATCATGGTACTTCTTTATTTCTAATAATAAGAACCGGCAAGGACTAGGGCCACGAAGATGTCTGCATAATATATTTTGACGTGATTTTATCGGCTTCGGTGTGTATGATGTCACGTTCGCTTTCTGAAACGCTTGCGGACAGTGATGAACGTGTGACTTGTTACCAGTTATAATGCAGTGAGACACCCTCGATGTTTGGCTCACAGAACAATGACTTAACCAAAGATTAAGTCATTGTTCCTGCAGAAATTTGTTGGAATCCTGCAGAAATCTGCGGAACACAAGCGTGCCTCTATTGGTTCATAGTAGTGGTACAGATGGGCGATTTCTAGTTCAATCTCTCCTCGGACACAGTCAAATGTTGCTGCCTGACATGAAAGGAAGTCTCAACCCTAAATTTGATGGTGGGGGCAATCGGAGAATGCGGTGAACAATACTGCGAATGTTTGGTGACGGAAATGGTAAAGGTATTGCACATAACAGGGGAAAATGACGGCTTCATTGGATGCCTTAGTGACTTTTAGTTTGACAACGTATGCACCTTTTCCAAGCGGCGTCGAATGTCTTCACGATTCACACAATCTGCAGTACTTGTGTCCTCTAGTACGTCAATGTGAAGCCTTTGGACGTTAATGAGGAACTGGCATTTTGTTCTTTTAGACCTGTCTTCTAGAGGATTTGGTTTTGTGGATAACGATGCAGCTTCACCTCCTGAATCTGGAGGCTCGGGCTTCTCTTGGGCTTTTGGGAACGTGAACGCGACGTCCAGCGACGGGAATCAAGCGACAGGTACTGAGAGCGTGAGAAACTGCGGAAGGTTCGCGTAGGTATGAATCAGATGGTGGAGGACGAAGAGTGTAGACTGGTGTGTAGGATCAGTTGAATCGTCGTCCACGTAGTTAGGCGGAAATTAGACTTGTCCACCAGTTACTTTCTGAAAGAAGCGAGCAATACGACCAACATCTTGGCTGTGGAAGCAGATCTTTTGCGCGTTTTTCACGCTGCTCTGCTACAACGTGGACAATTTGGATCGCGGATAGAGGTAATTATGGACTCTAAATGTACAGGTAATTGTCGAGTGGTGTTAGAAATTGTAGTCATGTGGTCCCGAGAAGCCCTTTTTTGGCTTGTCGTATAACCCTTTGTACAATGAATATTTATACTTCTTGTTTCGTATCAGCCACAGAACGTGCAAAAGCAGGAGGAGGAGGAATGAACTTTTAATAAATGGAGCTTCAGGCGCTGATGGTTGGGCGCCCGCCCGGTGGGGGGCCTCCTCTAGTCCGGGAAGCCCTGGTCCGCGCTGGCTGCCCGGGCCCTCTCTACCAGGCTACGCTGGGCTGAGAGGTCGGAACTGGTCAGCTGGCCCACCCACTGCTCGTAGGTTGCGTGAGGGTTGGGGGCAAGGGATGGGGTTTGCTGACACTCCAGACCATGTGGTACAGGGTGCCAGGCTGGGAGCATAAGTTGCAGGTAGCAGGATAGAG
This sequence comes from Ixodes persulcatus, assembly GCA_013358835.2. Taxonomy (NCBI): domain Eukaryota; kingdom Metazoa; phylum Arthropoda; class Arachnida; order Ixodida; family Ixodidae; genus Ixodes; species Ixodes persulcatus. The sequence continues at coordinate 123,563 of JABSTQ010009790.1, read as the reverse complement.
GGTGGGGTACATAGCGTGCAGTAGAGTGCCGTGGGAATACGAGTTAGTTTGTAGCCGGCAAAATGCGGTCGCTTCGGCTCTTGATAGGTGGGGGTGCGGTGGCGGGAACTGTCGGCGTTCGTGGCGGTAATGAGCGAGGATGTCAGCGTATTTCTAAAGAGGAGTGGGTTTGAAAGTGCATGGGGTTTGCGTGTCGTTGCCCTCTTGAGAAACGGCCCGGTGTGTATGAGCGCGGGCAGCGGCGTGAGCCGCTTCGTTTCCCTCGAAGGACTCTTGTCCGGGCGTCCAGACGATATGGAGTTCCGGGAGCTGGCGCACGTTTTGTAGAACTTTGAGGGCCGCTGGTGATATGCGGCCTAGAAGGAAGTTGCGGCAAGCGGCTTGAGAGTCGGTCAGTACAGTGACATACCCGTCGCCAGTGGTGGCCGCCAAAGCAATGGCGAGCTCTTCTGCTGTCTCGATAGACGTAGTGAGGATTGCAGCTGTCGTCAGTTCTTTGCAATGGGCGTCGGTGACGCTCACGGCATGGGCTGGTTGTTGGGGGTACGGGGAAGCATCCGTGTAGCGAGTAAAAGAAGAATCCGGGGAGTGTTCTTATTGGATTTTGAGGGCTCGTATACGGGCTTCTCGGCGTGCCTTGTTGTAGATGGGGTGCATGTTTCTTGGGATAGGTGCGACTTTGATGGAATGTCAGATGGCGAGAGGGATGCGTTTCTTCTGCTCGCAATCTACAGGAGGCGTGTAGCCGAGCCGGCTGAGCGTAGCTCTGCCTGCCGGTGTGAGTTTGAGTCGGGTAAATTGTGAGACTCGATGGGCTTCTTGTATTTACGCCCATGTATTATGGACGCCAGCTGTAGGAGTTTTCGTGTGGCCGTCTTTGGGGGTAGTCCCAGGGCGGCCTTGTAGGCTTGGCGTATGGCAACGTTGAGTTTTTCCTTCTCCGCGGATTTCATATTTGTTCTCTGCACTCGCTGAACAATTTTCGCAATCTTATCTGCAGTACAAGTATCCGCACACGAAAATATTGCGGTCGTGTTTGCGTAGTAAAGCTATTCGGTTGGCCATGCAGCGACTCCTTTCCTCTTCAAAGTATTGACCTTCTTTACAACCTCGTCAAGCAAGGCCGGCTTCATTAAAATGTATTACCTCAAGATATGTTTGCTCAAAAGATCCTAAGTTACGCACATTATAAGAAGTCCTGGAATGGGTATGTCGGCACGGATTCGTAACTGGGAGAAAATCGCAGGAAAAATGAAAACTGCCGCTGTCCCGCACGTTCCCGATCAATGCGAGAGCAGGCTGTTGCTATGGCGATAGTGGCTTAGGCAACACAAACAGCCAATGGGTGAGTCTGGCATGTTTTCGAGCACAAGGGTTTGAACCCCATCAAACATAGGCGGCGGTTCTTCCAGCAACGCATATTTGATTATGGTGTCTCTGCAGTGAGATTATGAAACTACCCCGATTTAGACAAACCCGAATGTCCAGCTTACCCTGGTCGGGATATCTCTCATACCCGCTTTTGTTGACTTTTACGAACTAGGTCCATCTGAAGTCAACATAGCTGTCACCTTTGGTAAAGGGGACTGCCCGCACGGCTAGATTGCAAAACTGCTCACTCGGGAACAAATTTCTACGGCATTCTTTGTACTCCCGGTGTTCCCGAAAGTAGCCGACGTTCTTGTACAACAAAGGTGCCAGCAAGAGCCGCCTGGTCACGTTAGAAACGGTGTTTTTGACTGAAACGCTAGAACCGCAGTGTTGAACTACGTCTTGGTAACCGCTTCGGGACAAATCTTTTACATTCAAACCGCCTCTACAGAGTGCGAGGACACTGCACAATCGCAACTCAATGCTGACGTAACGTGCAGAAGGGGAAGAATTTGGCGCATAACTCGTTGATCTCAAGAGATGCTCTATCTCGACCCGTGTTGATGTTTTTACTGCTGCCGTCACGTGGGGAAAAAGGAGTATGCTCAAAAAATAGTGTAAGACGAAATAAAATTAAAAAAAAATAATTCTTACGCCATTTACTTGAGCGCTGTGTCGATCAAAACAGTAAATTGAATCAACGGGAGTGTCTCTGCAACGAAAATATCCTCCCCCGCCGCCGAAGAGGACAATAAGGTGACAAACGGGCCAACTTTAATATCAAGGTCGCGGTTGGGCTAATTGTACGGAAACCGTTCGCCCTAGAAAAGGGTGTCTCGCGCGCATCTCTTATTCAATAGGAAAGCTGTCGGGAGCAGACAGTCGTGGCCAGAGGGAGCGAGACAAAATGCCTTGCTAGGTTTAGCCCCCTAGACAAGCACCGCCACGACGTCCCAGAAAATTTTAACAAAATGAATTGCTGTCGTGATTAGTTGAGCACTTTAAAAATATTATATTTCGCTCTAATAGTTTTATTAAGTCCCAGGAAACTTGACTCCACTCTCGGCGAAGTGGCACAAAGCACTGCTCAACCCGTTGATTATCCGCGAGGCACTCGTCTGGCTCATGCTTCTGACGTTTGCTACCCCATACTGGAAGCTGCTGCTGGCATAAAAGCGAAACACCAGCAGCCCGTGCTGCGAGCGAGACCGAGCTGTTTGGCGTTGATGGGTTGGTACCAACACATCGCAGGTCTTTGCACGGTAGGCCTCGGCAAGCGGTAGTATTGTTCAAGGCGATGATCCGCGATCGTTTCCAGTCTCCGACGTGTGCGTAGCACACGTTGCTGTCGTAGGTTTTTTTCAGGTGTCACACTATTTTCCGAACACTAACTGGACGCAGGCAGCGTTTTTGAACGAATAGTCACAAAATTTCGTAAAAAGAATTGGACACCTGTCGTATGATTTTGTTTTATCTCACGAAAAAGTTCACAACATTTCGCTTCGGCAATAGCGAGAGTTGTAAATGTTTTGGTTCTAAGATAGTTTAGAGAATCCGGCCTTTGTTCTTTTTGGCAGAGTTAAATTGCATCTTGAATATACATCATGTACGAATCGGGAAACGTCAGAGACTGTAAAGCTAGTTCTGTTTTTTTTTTTTTTTGAGGGGGTGGGCCATAAGCTTTTGGCCGGTTGGACGGCAGAAGCGGTCGGTGTGCTTGTCCTTTACACACACTCCATGAATCAACTAACTGTTCTTGGGTCAAGTACAGAATACATTTTACAGATAAGCTGTATACCTCTAACAGCCAAGGAAAGTTTCGATTCGTTGGCGTTGTAAGCAAAACACTCCCGGCGAACAACTGAAGGCAAAACAGCATAATTTCTTTGAAATCAGGCATGCAGCATACAGTTCAGTATTCGTTTCAATAAAGAAAACCACAAAGCAAGCATCACAACCACATGCTGGATGATAAGGAGCGTGTGAACAATAGGAACACCATCCCACGTGTTCCGGTAAAGATTAGGTTTGCAGCTCCTTCGAAAGGGGTTGATGTCATTCGAAACCCTCGTGTGAATTGCAAACCGCAAAATGGATGATAACGGCGCCTGCGGACAACGCTAAGCACGTTCCTTCTCCCCGCGTGTGTTTTCGTGTCGGCGTTCTCACGGAAAAACAGACTTCAGAAGATTGAAGCGAAAAGTACGAACACCCCGCATACAATATAGAGCAAAACATTCGTTGCAATAAAGAATAAGCCTACAACAAGCATCCTAAAATATAATGAATGATAAGGAGCTCCTGAAACAATGCGACGCACGTAGCGCTCACCGCATACGTTCCCGGTGAAGATTACTGTTGCCCAAGCTGCCGCGGCGATGACAGCTTGCGACGTGGGGACTGACGTCACTAGTCTTTCATATATAAAAGAAGAACCCGCCTATACCCCGTTTCACCTTACGTCCGGACGCAGCGGATGCTACGAGCTATCTTAGCCAATCCCGGTCTGTGGACGTGGCCCTTGACACGCCTTCCGCACGTCGCTGTGCCTCCTCTCTAAGGTCACGTGACACTCACACGGCCTACGATTGGCTCCGATGGCTCGTAACATCCGCTGCGCTCCAACATATGATAAGATGCAACGCAGTATAGCAACTGATTTCATTGTTGCTGCAGCAGCGCGAAGAATAGGCCACGCATAGTTAGGACTCTCGAGGACCAGCGTGAATACTAGGAGCGGCAAAGGAAAAAGAAACGGCAATACGACCAGCAGCGGCTTGCTGCGACCGGTGGCGGAATTTCGTATAGTGCAGTCGGGAATCGCGGCAGGTGATACCACAGCTTCGGTGACGAACCACCTTCGCAGCGTGGATTGGAGCCCCAACTTTTTTTATTCATAGTTTCATTTTTTTAATTATTACGTAGGGCGGGGGGCAGTACAAGACGTATTTTCATATAGAAAATTGGCATGCAGCAGAGACATTAAAACATTCAGGATAAAAAGGTGCATGAAAAAGATTGGCGTAGCTTGTAGAAAACAAGTAAAATCATTCTGGATGCAGACCAACTGCCGGCCGGGATTCCGTAGATGAATATATTACGAACTTATATCACACAATCGAGCATTAACATTTCTAAAATGTCTGGTTCACTGATTAATACTATATCATCTGGCAGATCATTCCATTCTGTTATGGTAAAGCGAAGAAATCAGTTCTTAAAAGTTTCAGCTGAACCATGAATGCAACACACACTAAGTTAGTTTAGATGTCGATATTAATCATTAGTATCTAATAGCACATCATGGTTGAGTTGAGGGTGTTGATAGCAAATCTTATGAATGCGACGTAGACGCAGTATTCTACGGTGAGTGCACAGGGTGGGGGTCTCAGAGAAGCCTATTCTTGGCGGACGCTAACGGTGCGATCATATTTCAAAAGGATGAATTCAGCAGCTCGATTTTGAAACTATTATCGAGGCATTAGTGACGTTAATTTGATGACGATAACAAATGACAACATAATATGCTAGCTTTGGGAAAGCGAAGATGTCGTAGACCAGCTTCTTTAGGGGGGGATGTGCGGGGTACATGCGGCGTCGCATCTAGTCAAGTGTCTATGAAGCTTCGTCAATCATTGTGTGATTGTTATTAACCCTGGACAAATAAGAGGCAAAGTGAACACTAAGCTATTTATGGGATCGAACACACTCACTGCTTTCTAAGTCTACAAAATGTTGGAAAAAAGATTAGGACTGATTGCGGGAAAAGCAAAATTGCACTTGGAACGGTTTAGTAACATTAGCCAATAACCACACAAATTGATGAGGCTTTAAGGCCAATATAGAAAATAATATGATAGTTATATCAGTTTGAATAAGTGCTGCTTTAAATAAAAATATACGTTAATCAACTTTATAGTGTTGTCTCACTTAATATTCTGATCCCCTTGTAGAGGTCGACTCGGCCTTAGACCTTTTGGTTACCGAAACCGATGAAGACGCCAGTGTCACAGGGTTGGCGATGACGCTTCGAGGTTTTGGCTTGAACAGGGACCTCCAGTCAGTTTGTCAACAGGAGTGCCTATGGCGGAATGAGACCGTGGCTTTGAAGTTCCGGGTCAAGAAAAAGAGAAATGTTGGGGAACGGTAAAGCACCTCCACCTATCTATTAATTGAACAATCGGGGATAGATGCTCCAAAGAGACAAACGAGGTGCATGGGCGTCCGCAGAGGGGTGCAAGGGGGGGCAGTTGCCCCCCCTTGGAATTTCGAGGGGGGTGCAATGGGGGGGGGGCGGAGCTGCACCCAAAGCAGTTAAAGGGTACTCCGGCGGTTTTTTAGCTACCCAAACCAACTACATTTTCTGAATACTATGGATCTACTGTTCCCAACATGCTATTTAGTATCTGGAAATTGAAAATGGCTATTGAAAAAACGGCAAATTTAAAAGGCAAACAAAAAAAAAAAGTGCAAGGAAGTTTTGATTTTGTCGCGAGACCGGCGAAACTTACTTTCAACGAGTTGTGCCTTTTTTTGCGACATTGCGCTTCCGTAAAAATTTGCACGTGTTCTCGATGGCAAGTATCAAGGCTTACAGATGGTTTTAAAGAACTTCTTCGGCGAATGATGACGAACGAGTAGAAAATGTCTTCAGCACGCCGCCACCAGCCTCCGCAACGCTCCAAAAACGCGATTTTTCGACATGCAAGATGGCCGTCCGGTGGCTTCACTCGCGGGAGCGGGATGCGCGATTTAGCAATTGTCACAGAGATCAGTGGTTTGTAGCCCCAAGTCCAGGGCGCAGCCGTGAAAGCAGGTAGAGAGTAAAGTGGAAATGTGCTGAAAATATATAGCCAACATCGCCAACATTCCCCCCGGGGGGGGGGGGGGGGGCGGGGCGGGCGTAAGTGTGCACCCCCCTGGAAAAAGTTCTGCGGACGCCCATGACGAGGTGGATTCTTAGAGAGGTCTCAGTCCTTCCCTTTTTTACCGAAGTCCTTCGGCTACATCTTTATTTCAATGGTGTATCTTAATATCAGCCTATAACATAAACATGGTGTTCTTCAAAACGCGTGCAAAATCGCTCCTGCCAAAACCAGACATCGCACAGAAAAGTGGTTGGTGAAGTAGTGTTGTGCAGGCTTGGGAAATAATCCGTTACAAGTAATAAAATCCCTTGTGGTTTGTTATTTTTTTGAGTAATTTTGTAATTGCCACGGAACGTTCTTGGGGCAGTAATTTGTAATGTAATTTCGTTACAGAATGTTGGCAGCGAAGAGCTTTAATTACTTGTTACTTTTTAGCAATATGAACATGATAGGAAACTGGAGCAATATTGCCGCGAGCGCAGCTGACAAAGCAGGCAGCGCGCTCGTTGCCTAACGGTTATCGCGCGTGCCTTCCACGCAGAAAGCTAGGGTTCGATCCCTGGCCGCGGGGACGCATTTTTGTTGACCCTGACGAAGTTCTGGCAAATTCGAGAACCGTGTTGCTTGTTCGAGGTCAGAATGTTCTACACGCCGAACCTTCCACGCCGATTGTTCCAGAAGCCCACGCGTGTACAAAAGGGGCTCCGCGTAACCAGCCGGACTCAGTTTCGCCCCAGCGTTCGACTCTGCTGTCACGCCGACCTCGACGCCCGCGACGCTCTGTTCTCTTCTGTTGTTATCGTTTTTTCCTTTTATTTCTGGGCACAAGTTCGCCCCATTAAACGTTTAGTTTCTTCAGTTATTTTCGCCTCATCAATTGTCATTCGTGACATTTTGGTGGAGGTGCGGGGTAGTGCATTCTATGCCCGTTGAGCGTACCCCTCCGAAGACATCCCGGCCAAGCGAGGTGCTCAGCCCCGGAAGGCTACCCTTCGCCGAAGACGCCGAAGCCCAAAGAAGCCGTCGGACCAGAGGTCAGTCCCCTGAATTGGGTCTGCTGCCGGACAAGCCCAGGCCGAAGAAGACGACGATGGCCAACCAGTCGCAGACCCCGGCCACTTCTGCCGTCATCTACTTGCCCGTCGCCCCCCGGACTCCGACGCCTTTCCACGGGGACGCCCACGAGGACATCGAGGACTGGCTGCAACACTATGAACGGGTGGCCCGTCATAACGGGTGGACAGCTGATCAGTGCTTGCAGAACATCTACTTCTCGCTGGAAGGGACTGCGAGGTACTGGCTGGAGAACCACGAGGCATCTTTAACTTCGTTGGAGGTGTGCAAGCAAGAACTAAAGAAGACGTTTACCAGCCAACACCGACGCGAGAGGGCTGAAGACATCCTTCGAACAAGGACCCAAGGCCCGAATGAAAGCATCACCGGCTTCGTCGAGGATGTTCTTCGCCTGAGCGCCCGCTCCGATCCTCAGGCTACAGACGAGAAGAAGCTGCGACACCTGATGAGGGGTGTGAAAAGCGAGATATTCGGCGGTCTCATTCGCAATCCCCCGACAACTGTGGACGAGTTCGTCACGGAGGCGACGAATATGGAACGTGCCCTACTTGCACGCCCCAGACACTACGAGCGACACCCCGGCGTAACCACTCTGGCGACACCCGGATCCGACCTCGGTACCGACCTTCACGGCATCCGTGACATTATCCGTGAGGTCGTCCGGGAGGAACTGCGAAGGTTGCTGCCAACCGTCAGTCAACCGCCAGCCCTTTCCATCGCCGAGGCTGTCCAGGAAGAAGTGCATCGGGCGCTCCAACCAGAGGCTCCCGTCACCACGGTGGCACCGGAGGAACCGACGTTGAGCTACGCCGCCATAGCCCGACGACCGTCGCAAGCTACCCGCCAAGCCACGGCGCCACCCCGAAGAGACGCCCCAACACCACAGTACCCCCGACGACAGGAAGAGCAGGCGCACGTTCACCCAGTGCAACCTGCGCCAAGGAAGACAGACGTCTGGAGGACGGCCGACCGACGCCCGCTGTGTTACCACTGCGGGGACGCTGATCATGTATACCGCCGATGCCCATACAGACGTCTCTGGCTGCGCGGATTCCACCCAAACGACCCGCGCCCCCGTTATGGTGAACGCCCGCGGAAGATCGACGAGTATCTGCGACGACCTCAGTCCCCCGAGCCTGCGTCCCGCCGAGAGTTCCGGTCGCCATTGCCACGACGTCCAGCTTCACCGATGCACCGACCTCGTCGTGAGAGCCCGTCGCCCATTTCTCGCCGGGAAAACTAGGCGCGGCAACGCCTGGAGGTGGCGTTGCCGAAGACGACCGAAGTAAAGAGCCTCCAAGAACGACGGAGCGCTCCCACTCTCCCGACGCTGTGCATCGCAACGACGCTCCTGCTTCGATGTCCAACAACCGAAACGTTATCATCGACGGCCACAACGCGACGGCACTCGTCGACACCGGAGCAGACTACTCCGTTCTGAGTGGGAGGCTCTCCCGCCGCCTTCGAAAAGTCATGACGCCGTGGGATGGACCTCAAATACGAACCGCCGGAGGACACCTCATTACACCAGTCGGACGATGCACTGCTCGCGTCGAGATCCACGGTGAGACGTGCCCTCTGAAGTTTGCCGTTCTACAAGACTGTTCCAGAGACGTCAGTCTCGGCATAGACTTTCTGTGTGAATAGGGCGCCGTCATCGACCTTGGTGAGAACAGATTGACGCTGCGCAAGCCTGTTCCGCCTTCAAAGAAACCCCAAACAGCGTCAGCCGCCATCCGAGTCGCTGCCGACCACGTGAACCTGCCACCGCGATCAAGTGTTGTCGTACCCGTCGGAACCGATGCAGCTACCTGCGGCGAAGATGTTCTAGAAGGCAACCTTCAATTGCTTCTGGGAAGAGGAATAGGCGTCGCAAGAGGAGTAGCTGAACTTCAGGATGGCCGCGCTGTGGTCCTCGTGACGAACTTCCGGAACGAAGCGCAACACCTCACAAAAGGTGCAGCCGTGGGCCACGTCGAGGAACTGCGAAACTCCGCCGAAATCGCCGCCATTACTGACGAATCCTCGCCACCTCGACATGACAGTACGCCGCCAGCGCAGCTCGACATTGACCCAAAGCTCCCGGGCCCGAAACGACGGCAGCTCAATAACCTCCTCGCCGAATACCGCGACTGCTTTGCGACGTCGTCGAAGGTGCGCCAAACCGCCGTTGCGAAGCACCGCATCGTTACCGAGGACGACACGCGCCCTGTGCATCGATCGCAGTACAGAGTTTCCGCTAAAGAAAGGGAGGTTATCCAGGAGCAAGTTCAAGAGATGCTGAAGGATGACATAATTCAGCCTTCAAGTAGTCCGTGGGCCTCTCCAGTCGTGCTGGTTAAGAAGAAGGTCCGGAACGCTTAGGTTCTGCGTCGACTACCGGCAGCTGAACGCGGTTACGAAGAAAGACGTCTACCCCCACCCCCGCATCGACGACACTCTCGTTATTTCTCATCGATGGACCTTAAGAGCGGCTACTGGCAGATCGAAGTCGACGAACGGGACCGCGAAAAAACAGCCTTCGTCACGCCGGATGGACTGTACGAGTTCAAGGTTATGCCCTTCGGACTATGCACGGCGCCAGCAACTTTCCAGCGTGTCCTGGACACCGTACTGGCAGGGCTGAAGTGGCAGAGCTGTCTCGTCTACCTTGACGACGTCTTAGTATTTTCAACTGACTTCGACGAGCACTTGCGACGACTCCGAGCTGTTCTCCAAGCCATAAAGACCGCCGGACTCACCCTCAAGCCGTCAAAGTGCCGGTTCGCCTATGACGAACTGAAATTCCTAGGTCACGTGGTTAGTAACGAAGGCGTCCGTCCAGACCCCGAGAAGAATCGCGCTGTCGCGGCATTTCCAGCGCCCACAGACAAGAAGGCTTTGCGAAGATTCCTTGGTCTTTGTGCCTACTATCGACGCTTCATTCGGGATTTCGCAAGGATTTCCGCACCGCTCACTAAACTCACGAAGGACGCCGAGAATTTCTAATGGGCCGAGGAGCAGCAGCACGCATTCGACGAGCTGAAGCAACTCCAGACCCCTCCTGTTCTTGGACACTTCGATCAAGGCGCGGAAACCGAGATTCATACGGACGCAAGTAACGAAGGACTTGGCGCGGTACTGGTTCAAGTGCAAGAAGGCACCGAGCGAGTCATCGCCTACGCTAGTCGAACACTGTCCAAAGCGGAGAGAAATTACTACACGACTGAAAAGGAATGTCTTGCGGTCGTCTGGGCGATCACGAAGTTTCGCCCGTACTTGTACGGGGGCCCTTTCCGCACTGTCACGGACCACCACTCGCTCTGCTGGCTTGCGAACCTAAAGGACCCGTCCGGACGTCTCGCTCGATGGAGTCTTTGACTGCAGGAGTTCAACATGACTGTTGTCTACAAGTCAGGCCGCAAGCACAGCGACGCCGATCGCCTGTCCAGAGCCCCTGTCCAGACATCTCCCGGTAGCGGCGACGACGATGACGACGAGTGCTTCCTAGGCGCAGTGAACACCGACGACATGGCGCGACATCAAAGAGACGATCCTGAGTTGCGCGCGCTAATCGAGCACCTCGAAGGACGAAGGGGTACTGTCCCCCGTGTCTTCTCGAGAGCCCTGCCGACTTTCGTCCTCCGACAAGGTGTACTTTACAAGGAGAACTTCGGAGACAACAGTGCGCCGTGGCTGCTGGTAATCCCTACCGACCTTAGAGCGGAGATTTTCAAAGCCTGCCACGACGACCCGACGTCGGGACACCTTGGTTACAGCCGTACGCTGGCCCGAATCCGTGAAAGGTATTACTGGCCCAAGCTACCGAAGACCGTTCATTTCTATACAAGGTCGTGCCACGAGTGCCAGCGACGCAAGAAACCGCCGACGAAGCCGGCAGGTCTCCTGCAGCCGATTGCTCCCCCGAGTGCACCGTTCCACCAGATCGGAATGGATCTACTTGGTCCTTTCCCACCATCGATGCAAGGAAACAGATGGATTATCATCGCCACAGATTATCTCACGCGGTACGCCGAAACGAAAGCCCTTCCTGCAGGGACTGCTGTGGAAGTCGCCAAGTTTTTTATCGAGTCCATCGTTCTCCGGCACGGCGCTCCCGAGGCTCTGATCTCAGACCGTGGATCATCATTCATGGCCCAGCTGACGCAAGAAATCCTTCGTCTCAGCCACACCAGCCATCGTCGCACCACTGCGTACCACACGCAGACCAACGGGCTGACGGAGAGACTCAACAAGACCATCGCGGACATGACATCCATGTACGTCGACGTGGAGCACAAGACATGGGACGAGGTGTTGCCGTACGTCACTTTCGCCTACAACACGGCCGTGCAAGAGACCACTGGGGTTACCCCCTTTCAACTGGTTCATGGTCGCAAAGTGACGACAATGCTGGACGCGATGTTACCCCACGAACCGGCTGCCGACGGAAGCGACGACGCCCAGGTGGTTTCCCAACGGGCAGAAGAAGTCCGTCAGCTCGCCAGACTCCGAATTCAAGCCCAAAAACGTATCGACACTGGCCGCTACAACCTTCGTCGCCGGGACGTCCACTTTCAACCCGGAGATGGGGTATGGGTGTGGACACCGATACGGCGCCGCGGTCTGAGCGAAAAGCTTCTGAAACGCTATTTCGGACCCTACAAGATCATCCGACGCCTCGGCGCTTTGAACTACGAAGTCCTTCCCGACGGAACGCGCCCATCTGCAAGACGTCAGCCGCGACTCGAGGTGGTGCACGTCATCCGGCTGAAGCCGTATTACGAACGATAGAACTTTCCACTCTCGTCGACGAGTGAACTGTGAACTGTGAACTGTGAACTGCCAACTGTGAACAGCGGCTCGCAATTCTGCTGTCCTTTTCCTGTGGATTTCTTTTTTTGATTTGTGTTGCATCGGGGCGATGCACTTTTTAAAGGGGGGAGTAATGCCGCGAGCGCAGCTGACAAAGCAGGCAGCGCGCTCGTGGCCTAGCGGTTATCGCGCGGGCCTTCCACGCAGAACGCTAGGGTTCGATCCCTGGCCGCGGGGACGCATTTTTGTTGCCTCTGACTCTGACGAAGTTCTGGCAAATTCGAGAACCGTGTTGCTTGTTCGAGGTCAGAATGTTCTACACGCCGAACCTTCCACGCCGATTGTTCCAGAAGCCCACGCGTGTATAAAAGGGGCTCCGCGTAACCAGCCGGACTCAGTTTTGCCCCAGCGTTCGACTCTGCTGTCACGCCGACCTCGACGCCCGTGACGCTCTGTTCTCTTCTGTTGTTATCGTTTTTTTCTTTTATTTCTGGGCACAAGTTCGCCCCATTAAACGTTTAGTTTCTTCAGTTATTTTCACCTCATCAATTGTCATTCGTGACAATATGAGTGTGCGACCACTCGCCTGAACAAAGCTCCAAAACGAGCGCTCGCGAGCACACATTTTTAGTACTGCATGCGACTGCACTCCATTCACGCATAAGCTAAAAGTGCGTCAAAGCTACAGGCACGATACCACAGCTTTGAGACATTGCGCCCACGCTTGAAAGGCCGTTTCAAACGGGAACTTTCGTAGATCGGTTCCTTACCCCCGAACCTCTCAGCGTAGCTGCTACTGAGCAGTGAGCACCGGTAGCTTTGTCTGCATAATTCGAGAGATCACTTTCGGTCGCCAAAAGTTTGTGGGATGTCGGGTGTGCTTGCAGAATTCGCTGCCTTTTCAGCTTGCAGGCGAACGGACTGCACCTACATTCTTTATCTTATATGCACTACTTTATTTTTACAAGAACTAGCATAATGCGGGCGTATGAGAAATGGAAAGTACAGGCTGTCCCCCGAAATATTGTCACGAATGACAAGTGATGAGGCGATAATAACTGAAGAAACTAAACGTTTAATGGGGCAAAATTGTGCCAAAAATGAAAAGGGAACAGAAGAAAGCAGAGAGTCGTGGGCGCCGAAGTCGGCGTGACAGCAGAGTCGAACGCTGGGCGAAACTGAACCCGGCTTTCCACGCGGAGCCCCTTTTTTTACCCGCGTGGGCTTCTGGAGCATTCGGCGTAGGAAGGTTCGGCGCGTAGAACATTCTCACCTCGAATCCGCAAGATGGTTCTCGAATTTACCAGAACATCACATCACAGCGTCAACAAAAATGTGTAGCCGTGGCCAGGAATCGAACCCTGGCCTTCCGTGTAGAAGGCAAGCGCGATAACCGTTAGGCCACGGGCGCGCTGCCTACTTGGTCAGCTGCGCTCGCGGCAGTATTTCAAGGTTTATATACACAGCAAATATAAACTACGCATTGCCGAACGCTCATTCACCGCCCAAAATTAGCGCTAGAGGTCTGAACCAGTAGCCAAAGTTTGAGCATGAATCGATATTTTGTTCAAAAGTTATAAATAATTCTCTTAAAATACCAATGGGAAGAAGGGACCCGTTCTTGCCCGGACAGGCAGCAGTGGGGTCACAGAATACGTATCGTATAACAACGTCCTCTATTTCCAGATTCACACGTGCCGGTCCTCCGTCATCGTGGGTCCGAGCGTAGAAGTTAACATCCCGAACAGCACAGATTTGGCCAATCATTGGCCAATAGCTGGAAATGGTCCTTCGACCAGTGGCCAGAGAGTAGCCATTCATGGGTGTGATGATGTGAGTGCAAAAGAAGAAGGGTGGGTCAACCCATGAATCGGATCGGAGGGACAAGGGAAGACAACGAAGCAGAGAAGAGATGGGGAGTGCGTGCACGAAGAGCGTGCGAAAGACTGGCCGGGAGAACGTGCTGGGTCCGAAAGACGCCATCGGCCAGAGCAATCGGCTGCTCGCTCCTGCTGTCTGACCAGCAGTCTTGTCCCAGCGAGGGCAGCGCATAGAATTCTACGCTGCCCGGTTTCCTACTGCGAGAGCACATGGTACGGTGACTCTAGGGTCATCGACGGAAGCTAACCGCTTCCGCTCCTGACTGCCTGCCACAACCGTGGCCCGACATCCGCAGCTCCAGACACGAGACCCGCTGTTGCGCATGGTTGTTCCAAGACATGGTGACTGTCGCGTTCCCCTTTCTTTCATTTCTTTAACTAAGTTTTATTTTTTTTTATTTCAGCATAAGCATATGAACTCTTGATTTCTTTTGTAAATACATGTTTTAAAAAATACGAAAGACATGTGAATCTTGTCTATATTTAACCCTAAAGAACCTTGCTACAATTAACTGGCGTCAGCGACAGGACAAGATATTGTCTGTTCCTCATTTTTCTAAGTAACACTAATTGATCAAAATGAAGGTTAGATAGTTACTGTGTTTGGGTGCTGACGTGGGACTGGAGGAGCGGATTTGAGGACGTGGGTAGACGAGGAGTGAGCACGCCAACGAGAAGAGAGTTGTGTTAAGAGGGAATCACAGCACCTCAAGGGCGAAAGTGAGCAACGCATTATCGAATTAAAAATTTGTCTTGCAGAGGCAAGCGCAACCGTGATAGGACGAACATATTGCAGTGAAGGGTCATGTCGCGCATCTATATCGCTATCTCCTAGTCCTCACAAGGTTATACCTCCGTTCGATGACAGAAGGGACGATCTCAACTCGCATTTGAGGAGATTTGAGCGTGTAGCTCAGGGGGAAGATTGGCCGCAAGCGAAGTGGGCGACTGCACTAAGCATGTGCGTTGTTGGCCCAGCTATGGAGGTCATAAATAGGGTGTCGCATGAAGACTCTCTGGATTATGATAGAGTGAAGAGGGCTTTGCTCCAGCGGTTCCGTTACACAGCAGAGGGGTACAGCGAGAAATTTAGAGAGAGCAAGCCGTTAGACGGAGAGACAGGGAGCCAGTTTGCTGGAAGTCTAGAAGGGTTCTTTGACCACTGCGTTAATATGAACGCATGCCCGAAAACGTATGACGGGATTCGTGACCAGATGATCGGGGAGCAATTCGTTCCGCATTGTCATCCGAGGCTCGCGGTCTTCCTAAAGGAATGAAGCTGCAAGACCATCTCGGCGCTGGCTGAAATGGCGGACCACTTCCTGGAGACGCAGGGCCAGCCTAATCTGGCCAATTTCAGAAGGGAGGCCAAGGAAAACTTAGATTCCCTAAAAAAAAGATGCGCATGGCAGCAAACCAGCTCTAAAGATAAAATGTTTTTTTTTTGTGGTAAGTTGTGTGTGGTAAGTGTGCCAGAGATCAAGCCACGAGTTCAGATCTTGTCCGCGAGGAAAAAACGGAGAGAGAGAAGTTTCATATTTCGTAAACCCCGACGATGATCCTGTTGGTAAGACGGACGCGTTCTCACTGGGAAGGAAGAAAATCTCATCAAACGCCTTCAGAACGTTCGCCATGAATATGACTGAAAAGGCGAGACCAATTCTGTCGGAAGGTATGCCAATCACAGATGGGTATTAAATGGCAAAGCAATAAAGGTGGTGAGGGATACCGGGGGTAACACCGTGATAGTGCGCCGGGAACTGGTCGCATCTGAAGATTTTACTGGCAAAGTCAATCCCGTATTTTTAGTGGACGGGACGTGTCTGATGTTGCCAGAGGAAAACATTCACATTGTGTCCCCGTTCCTAACGGGACAGGAAACCGCCGAGTCTACGGACCGTACTCTGTACGACGTCATTGTGTGGAATATTCATGGAGCGAAAGACTCGACTGAAGAAACCCTGAAGGAGGTGGCTGACGAGGAAGGTGGAATCGTCGCTGCCATTGACGTTAGTATGCCGAGTAGGTTAGACCAACTTAGTAACGTTGGGGGTGAACGGATCACCAGGGATGTGCTGCAGAAACTTTAGTTGGAAAATCCAACGTTGCGGATGTCCAGAAAACAAATTGGCACGGTGCAACCGACGAAGGGAGGAAACAGAATCAACTTTTACTAGAAAAAATGGCGTATGCGCTGCTGCAGATTATTAACGGGCCTAGAAATTCATCAGGTGGTGGTGCCAAAGATGCTGCGCAGCAAGGTACTAAAGGCGGCAAACGATATTGCTTTGACCGGACACCAAGGTGTAAAACGGACAACTGACCGGGTACTGGCAACCTTTTATTGGCCCGGTGCCCACGCCGATATCAAGATGTATTTCGGTTCATGCGACATGTGCCAGCGAACAATCCCAAGGGGTACAGTAGGAGAGGCGCCGCTTGGAAACATGGCTATCATCGACACGTTCTTCGATCGAGTGGACATTGATATAACTGGTCCTCTTTCTCCAACGGCGGCGGGGAGGTTAACGGTATGTACTGACAATGGTGCATTTTGCCACCCGATACTCCGACACTATACCCTTGAAGAGTATCGACTCGCTTACAGTGACGGAAGGGTTACTCAAAATGTTTTCAAGAGTAGGCCTCCCACGAAAAAGTTTGTTGGACAGGGGTCGTAGTTTCACATCAGATCTAATGCGGGAGGTGACAGAGCTGTTATCAGTTAGACATCTGCTGTCAACGCCCTACCAGCCCATGTGCAACGGTCTTGTAGAGCGTTTTAATTTGACTCTCAAGCAAATGCTTAAAAGAAGGTGCTAAGATAATCCCCGCTCGTGGGATAAATACCTAGCCCCACTCCCCCCCCCCCCCCCCACGGAGTTCCCTGGCAAGTTTGGGGTTTTCCCCTTTTGAACTGATTGATGGGCGCCACGTAAGAGGACCTCTCTCTGTGTTAAAGGAGATATGGGTCGGGGACCAGATCAGTTCAGACCTGAAAACAACATATGAATATGTGTTCGAATTGAGGTATCGGTTAGAACAAACCACCGAGTTAGCGCATCAGAAACTACAGGAGTTTCAACGCAAGCAGTAAAATATTTTGATACGAAGGCAAGACGACGTCAATTAAAGGTTGGAGACCAAGCCTTGATACTTTTACCACAAGCAACAGTAACTTGTTAATACAATGGAAGGGTCCCTGTCCTGTGTTGGAAAGAAAGAACGAAGTGGGCTATGTACTCGATCTGGGTCACGCTCGAAAGCAGTTTCATATTAATATGTTGAAGCGATACGAAGAACGAGTTGCAGATTCAACTTGTAAAATGCAAGTATATTCTTTCGTAGTAATCAAGGACAGTGTTGCGGAGAAGGAACTTCCATGCCTGAGGGTGAAGAGGACCCAGGGACTGTAAGATTTTATTCGATAAGACTTGTTGAATGATGACCAGGCCGCCGAGATAGACAAATTTCTCCACGAGTTCGACGGGGTGTTATCTGACCCTCCCGGTAAGACGAACCTGTTGGAATGTCGTTTGAATCTAGTGTCGTCAACTTCAGTGAAAACACCGCACTACCCAATTCCGTTCGCAATGAGGGAGGTAATCGAGGTGGAGGTTCAAGAGATGTTGAAACTCGGAGTGATTGAGAGTTCTAGTTCCTCCCACAACTCTCCTCTTGTTTTGGTGAGAAAATACGATGGTAGTGTTTGCCTGTGCATCGACTTCCGTCGCCTCAACAGTCTCTTGCAAATGCCGAACCCATTCCTCTGATTGATGGGGTACTGGCTAAGGTGGGAATGAAAGTTTTTTTTTTCCAGGCTAGACTTAGCCAAAGGTTATTGGAAAATTCCGTTATCAGACTATTCTAATTCCAAGACAGCCTTTTCAACAGAGTCCGGACTGTACCAGTTTAGGTTTATGCCCTTCGGAATTCAGACCGCATCAGCCGTCATTACTCGATTAGTGAGGAAGCATCTTTCGAACATCCCAAACGTTCAACAATACATCGACGATGTGCTCATTACAACCGACACATGGGAAGAACATATGGAGACGTTAAAGCAGACTTTTGAGAGAATGCGACAAGCCGGTATTACGGTAAAACCCAAGAAGTGCGAAGTCGGATTGAGGACATTAACATTCTTGGGTCATGAACTGGGTAACAGAGAGACAAAGTTTCGTTTGAAAACGTTGGAAAAAATAAAGGACCCGAAACGGCCGCAGAGTAAAAAACAAGGTAGGGCCATTCTTGGCTTAACAAAAGACTAACGCCGATTCATCTCCAACTACGCGGAGTTGGCAGGGCCGATGATCGAACTAACGAGAAAACGTTAGAAAAACCACGTCGAGTGGTCTTCTGAGAGAGGGGGCGTTCACTAAGTTAAAGGACGCTCTGACTGCAGCACTGATTGTTCGAGTACCGGACCTCTCGAAGGAATGTATTTTGAGAACTGACGCCGCTGAGAGCTGCATTGGCGCGGTGCTGTTGCAAGAACAGGAGGGAGTCTTGCACCCTTTGGGCTATGCTAGTAGATGACTGTTGCCTAGAAAGCACGGTGTAAGATAATACTCTTCAGGTGAGGACAGCGCGCTCCTCCCGCAGTGCAGATAAAGTTCGCTTTTCACTCTCTCTCTTTCTCTCTCTCACTATTGTTTCAAGCTGCGCCGGCAGATGACTCGTCGACCCGTGGGCACGGCAAAGACGGCTCGTGCCGCCTCATGCTCCACACGCGCAGAGCTCCCACGAGGTTGTCGCTCGTGCAGAAAGACCACGGAGTACCGGAGTGTCATGGCAATGAGATACTTTTTTTCGCTCTCACACAGTTTCGCCGTTTGACCGCCGGCGACACTGTCAGCCGCGGGCACGGTGACCGCGGAATAATGCAGCCTTTCGGATGCCCGTCAAACGAACACTATCCGATTCCTCGCGCCGCGCGTTCAGCCCCGCCGTGTCCTCACCTAAAGAGTGTAACTTACACCGTGCTAGAGAGTCAAGATTTTGGACGATAGAGCGGGAATGTCTATCATTGGTCTGGGCAATAGAGAAGTTTCATGTGTATTTGTGTGGAACGCATTTTGTTGCTTATACGGACCATCATTCTGTACGATATCTGAATGAATGAAATTGGGGTTTATTGGCGCATCAGCAACAAAGGCCATAGTGCGCCAGAACTATGATAAAAGAAATAGAAAGGATAAGTTGATAACAAAGTCAGCTCTCGTAAAGCTGCACAAAACTTTAGAGACGGTGTATAAGGCCAATATCCTTCAAGAACTCATAAACCTGTGTATGTGGTATGAGAGGTTCTTCCCCAAGCAAAAGCATCAGATGAAATGGTACATGCTCATGATAAAACAATGCAAAATGTTTGTGACGTTCACACTCATATTTTGGGCAGACTAATAGAATATGTAGAATAGTTAGGGGTTCAGAGCAGGAATCACACTCGGGTGCCTCTTCCCCCCTTAGATGTCCATGAGTGAGATGCGTATGTCCAATCCGCAATCGGCACAAAACAACCTCGTAAAAACGCTCACGATGCCTGCAACTTTTCCATTCAGTTAGAGTGCTTTTGATGACGTGGAGTTTATTGTGAGTGTCAGTGTCCCATTCCTCTTGACAGTTCTTTATTATCTGCCTTCGCAATTTTGGTCTATAATCAGCACCTGGTATTGCAAAAATGTCAACACTGCGATCAGCCGAAGTTGCGGCAGCCCGATCGGCCTCTTCATTACCAGCTATGCCCATGTGGCTGGGTACCCAGCAGAACTCAATGGCCAGTTCCGCTCCAGTGCTTTAAGCACTCGTCGGTGTAAATCTGTTACAAGAGGATTCTTTTTCCTTCCTACGGATTTAAGGGCTCTTAATGCACTAAGCGAGTCGGAGAAAACTATCATTTTAAGGAATTTATGCTTCAAAATGTGCTCAACTGCCATTATTCAACCATAGAGCTCAGCTGTGAACACTGTGGCACCTCCATTTATTCTTCAAACACACTGAATGGACTCTGAAACAAAAGCACATCCGACATAATCTGAAGTTTTTGTGCCATCTGTAAACAAACTACAGCAATTTTCATAACTGGCATGCATTTCAAGAAATTCTTGTCTTATGACATCTGCAGACACTACGTTCTTGTTGTAATTGGTCAAGGAGAGATTGCAGTTTATATTATTGTTCTTCCAAGGGGCCAGTGGTTGCTGGAGTTCAACAAAAGGACCAGGTGCTTCAAAGTTATGTTGTTCAGTTAGTGTTTTTATGCGTAAAGCAAAAGGTTTTGTGATAGATGATCTACTCTGAAAGGTGCGTTCATATTGTATATTTTGTATGATGGAGTGGACAGGATTGTTTGGCGAAGAGCGAATTCGTAGAGAGTACTGAACACTCAGAAACAACCTGCGCCTCTCAAGAGACCATTCATTTGCTTCTGCATATAGACTAGGCACCGGTGATGTACGAAATGCCCCCGTTGCAAGCCGAATACCCTGGTGGTGGATGGGGTTCAACATCTTGAGAGTTGTTTCTTTGGCTGACCCATACACAATACACCCATAGTCCAAAGTTGAGCGTACAACTGCTCTGTAAATGCGCAAAAGACAGACCCGATCTGCACCCCAGGACTTGTGTGAAAGAACTCTCATAATATTTAGCTTCTTCTGGCATCTCAATCGGAGCGACTTAATATGTGAACCAAAAGTGAGCTTTTTATCGAAGGTGACGCCGAGAAACCTATGTTCGGCTTTAACTGGCAGCACTGCCCCTGCCAAATGCTGCGAGGTGTCCGGAAATAGGCCTCTTCTCTGGGAGAAACAGAAAACAACAGTCTTTTCTGTCGAAAACTAGAACCCGTTTTGATCGGCCCACTTCGTCATTCTATTGATAGTCATCTGCAATTGGCGCTCGCAAATGGAGAGATTGCATGACGCAAACGAGATCTGCACGTCGTCGACATATAACGAGTGCATAACATTTGGTGGAATCAGCTGTGACAAAGAATTGATCTTCAAGAGAAACAATGTAACACTGAGAACACAGCCCTGGGGGACACCATTCTCCTCAACAAAAGAAGCAGAAAGCGTAGTTCCTAAACGCACTTGGAAGGTTCTATCTTTTAAAAAGTTTGCAATGCAGTTGAACATTCTTCCCCGTATACCAACATGCACAAGATCTTGTAAAATGCCATACCGCCACGTGGTATCGTAAGCCTTCTCGAGATCAAAAAACACAGAAAGGTAAAATTGTCTGTTAACAAAAGCATCTCTGATACCAGTTTCAAGGCGGACAAGGTGATCAATTGTAGACCTTGAAGCACGCAAACCACATTGAAAACGACTTAAAAGACTGTTGCTTTCTAAAATAAAAATGAGCCTGTTGTTTACAAGTCTCTCAAAAGTCTTTCCCAGACAACTAGTCAAAGCAATAGGGCGGTAACTAGAGGCATTAGATCTGTCTTTTCCTGGTTTTAAAAAGGGGACTATAATGGCTTTTTTCCACTCATTGGGTAGCTGCCCTTCTTTTCATACGCGATTAAAAAATTTAAGAAGAAAATCAAATGATGATTCAGCAAGATAGGTTAGCATGCTGTAATGAACTCTATCGGAACCTGGGGCTGAAGGCTTTGATGATGCAAGAGCATAACGTAGCTCAGCAAGTGTAAAAAGTTGGTTGTATTCTTCATTGTTGCTGCCAGCAGTAACAAGCCTAACCTTCTCTGCCCTTGCCTTGTGACTTAAGAAGTTTGTGCTGTAATTTCCACATCCTGATATACTTTGAAAATGCCTGACCCTGTCCCAGACGACCTTGACACGTGTGGAACTATTGATGGAGGAGGTATAGCCAATCCAGGACTTCTTTTTTTGCCCGCTTTCGGACAAAGCGTGCGAAAGCACGCTTCCGCTTAAAAGACAAGACATTTAGAGCTGTTGGATATCGACGCAGAATTCCCCAGAATTTATTTTGTGTTTTCTTTGCTTCACGACATTCATCATTCCACCAAGGCTTAGGATGATTAGGCAAATAGCCTGTCGTTTGGGAAATCGAAACCCGCGCTGCCTCTATTAAGATTGTTGTGATGTGGTCATTTACTTCATCGACAGAGAGCGCGTCAAGGAGGTCATGGGAGAACACAGCAGTCTTTTGAAAAAGCTCCCAGTTTGCGATTTCTAGCCTCCACCGGGGAGGACGCGACGGCAATCTTGGCAGGCGTTGCGTTGGGGTCAGGTGAACTGGGAAGTGATCACTGCCATATGGGTTATCAATCACATTCCACTGAAAAAAGGTAAATATATCCGGGGAACAAATGGAAAGATCGATACAGGAAAAGGATTGGTGAGATGAGCTGAAATATGTTGGTTCACCAGTGTTAAGCACACAGAGTTCCCTTGATGAAACGAAACGTTCAATCACTTTTCCTCGACTGTCAAACCGTTGACTCCCCCAAAGTGGGTTGTGTGCATTAAAATCCCCAAGTATAAAAAAGGGTTCTGGCAATTGATCAGCCAACTGTTCAAGATCTCCGGCTGATAAAGCAAACGAAGGTGGTATGTACACTGAGCAAACAGTAACCAACCGATCAAGTAAAATACGTGCTGCAACAGCCTCTAGAGGGGTGGCTAGAGTTACTTCAGATGCTGCAACATCACTCTTTACAACAATGGCAACTCCTCCTGAAGAACACGAGGAGGTTAAACGGTCCTTTCTGAAAAGTTGAAATGACTTTAAAAAATTGGTATTTGACAGTTTTAAGTGTGTTTCCTGAAGGCAGAGTGCTACAGGCTCATGTTTCTGCAGGAGAAAATTTACACCATCTAAATTGTGAAAAAGACCTCTGCAATTCCATTGCATAAGGCCCCTGGCCATAAAAACCAAAAACAAGAGGATTGTGAATTATGGGAAAGTGATTCTAGTTATTGTCTTTTTTGGATCACTTCTCTTGGGTGGGTTTTGAGGCCCCCCTTGAGAGGAGGCACCTTCCGTCTGTGATGGGGTAACCTCCATTTCTTCTACTGATGCCTCCGAGCCTTTCGTACGGCTCGGTCCATGTCCACTTTTCTTTGGTGGGTTCTGTGACCCACCCCGAAAGGAGGTACTCTCCGTCTGCGACGGGGTAGCCTCCATCTCCTCTCTTGGTGCACCAGAGCCTTTACTATGGCTCGGTGCAGCAGCTGCCTGAGCAGCTGAGATGGAACGCCCAGGGAGTTGGAGTCTCAACCTGGGACCTGGGGACCTAAGTGGTTGCGCAAGCTCCGTTCCCACAGTTGCCGAAGGCGGTGCAGGTACCTTGCGCACCGCCTCGACAAACGAGCCTCTCTGAAACCCAGAGAGGCGTCGCTTCGCTTCGGGGTAGGAAATACCCTCCGTCACTTTCAGGGTTAGAATTGATTTTTCTTTCTTGAAATGATCACAAGACCTGGAATATGCCGGGTGATTCCCTTTACAGTTAGCACACTTGGGATCTTCGTGGCAATCATCAGCGGTATGCTCGCTGCGCCCACATTTAGCACATGTCTCATGACCACGGCAGGAACGCGAGCCGTGCCCAAACCGCTGGCAACGGAAGCAGCGGATAGGGTTTGGCACATAAGGGCGGACCTTGCAATTTAAATATCCTGCTTCAACAGAGGATGGTATGCTATCTAGTTCGAAGGTGAGGATGATGTGCTTTGTAGGGATTTCCTTTCCATCATTTCGGATGGTGATACGTTTGGCAGCGACAACGGCCTGGCCATGCATACCTTCAAGAATTTCTTCCACGGGACAGTCCATCAGGTCATCCTCCGAAATAACACCACGAACGGTGTTCAGTGTCCGGTGAGCAGAAACCGTTACTTTTGTTTCCTGAATATGGTTAAGGCAGTGCAAAGCCACTGCCTGGTTTTTTTCGAATACTTCTACTAAGCGATCACCAGTAAACATCTTTCTGCACTTAAACTTTTCTCCTAACAGACCTTTCAGCACCTTTGCAACAAGGAAAGGTGACATCTTAGACAGTGGCTTCGATGCGTCTTCAGCATGAACTACAAAAAATTTGGTGATATAGTCAGTTTTGCTTCGTGACTCCAAAAGAGGAAAAGTTTCTTCGTTGCGGACCCTTTACAGGGACCGATCAGAGGTTTGGTTTTTCTTGTTACCCATACAGATGGGAAGGAAAGTTCAGTGCCCGGGTGCACCGCCCACCACGGAGCCCAACAAGGGGGTAGGTAATGTGCCATAGCAAGAAGGGCTTGGCTGACACAATTACGCTACCAGTGCTGCCCGGGCACTATACTCTAGTGTGGTTGCAGGGACAGGTCCTGTTTCCACTCAAGGTTGGCCCTTGCCGCCTAAGAAGGTGAAAAAGGAAGGAAGAGAGTGTAGAAGAAAAGAGAAAGAGGTGGAAGGAAAAGTGAAAGAAGGAAGAAAAGGGTAGAAGAGGCAACTGACTGAATCATCCTGGTCGGGTCAAGCCAGGACACCCGTCTACGAGAAGCAGGGGCCGAAGCAGTGTATTGC
Source organism: Ixodes persulcatus (assembly GCA_013358835.2). Classification (NCBI taxonomy): domain Eukaryota; kingdom Metazoa; phylum Arthropoda; class Arachnida; order Ixodida; family Ixodidae; genus Ixodes; species Ixodes persulcatus. The sequence continues at coordinate 99,082 of JABSTQ010009790.1, read as the reverse complement.
TTCGCCCGGGGGGCCCCGCATTGTCCGAACATACCCCGGGCTCAGCTCAACCACCAGGGTCCCCTTTTCCCTGGACACGGGTTAAGCCACGCACAGCCAGGCGTGGGTGGGTGAACCCACATAGCTCGGGGTTCGCGGTGGCGCCACTCACCAAGCACCTACCAAGGCAGGTGCCCCCTGCGTGCGGGTATGGTGGCCCACGTGGCTGGGGTCCGTGGTGGCGCTACTCACCAAGCACCTAACACCTAAGGTGTAGGCGCCCCCTGCGGGGCTCTACGATATCTAAACAGGGCGAAACAACTTAACAGCCCAGTGTTACGCTGGAGTCTGATGCTTCAAGAGTACTCGTTTCGCGAGGAGTACATTAAAAGCAGTGAGGATGTGGGTGCCGACTATGTTAGTAGGCTGCAGGGAAAAAAAACTTAAAGGGGGGCTTTTTGTGACAATGTGACTTAGAGTGCAGAAGACGAAGTGTGTGTAAACCCATGGATCGGCTGGCAGGAACAATAGAAGACAACGAAGAAGAGAAAAGATGGGGAGTGCGTGCATGGAGAGCGTGCGAATAACTGGCCGAGAGAACGTGCTGCGTCCGAAAGGCACCATCGGCCACAGCAATCGGCTGCTTGCTCCAGCTGTCTGACCAGCAGCCTTGCCCCAGCGAGGGCAGCGCATAGAAGTCTAGGCTGCCCGGTTTCCTACTGCGAGAGCACATGGTATGGTGACTCTTGGGTCATCGACGGAAGCCAACCGCTCCCGCTCCTGAGTGACAGCCACAACCGTGGCCCGACAACGAAAGCTCCAGAAACGAGACCTGCTGTTGTGCATGGTTGTTCCAAGACATGGTGACTGTTGCGCTCCCTTTTCTTTCATTTTTAACTAGGTTTCATTTTTTCTTTTAGTATAAGTCAATGAACTCTTTATTGGTTTTTGTAAATACATATTATAAGAAAAACGAAGGACATGTGCATCTTGTCTATATTTAACCCCAAAGAACCTTGCTACAATAGGTCAATGCTTAGCCAATGGTTGATGGCCGCTGGCCACTGGCCAATGGCCACAGAAGAACCAGTCATCAGCCAATGGCTGGCCACTGTCTGGCCGCTAACCGAAGGATCATTTCCAGCCATTGGCCAATGATTTGCCGAATCTGTGTTGCTTGGGGTCGTGCTACACCATCTGCAAGATTAGCGACCCCGGCAAAGGTGACAACGCACCGCCTGCGTCGAGCAAATATACAGTCGAGGATCTAACTGTGCTACGTCATCTGCAACGCCTGAACTAGCGACAAGGACCGCGAAGAGCACCCTTCCTCCATAAGAAGCAGTTTGCCAACGGCACCGACACCGGCAGCAGCGGCGGCACAGTATAACAAAGTCCTGTATTTCCAAGTTGATTTATTACCCTTTTTTATTCAAATCTTTTTGTTTGCCGCTCCTGCTGCCATAATAATAAACTTCGTCTGGTACAATTAAAAAGCTCGAATGGCGAGTGTTTGCTATGTGGTAAACCTCTTCCAGAAGACGGATCTTTCGCGGCATGCTCTCAGTGTTCTTACTCTTACCATTTTGGAAGATGTCTTGGGATTTCGAAGGTTCGTTTAAAAAGAAAGGCAAACGTGCTAGGGAAGCTTGGAAATGTCCGACCTGTTAGAAGATTAAACAGAGTAGCCAGTCAACCAAGGAGACGAAAATTTCGGAAATTGACATTAGCCATGAGTTCGTCTTAATACACTGAAAGCTTGAAATCATCGCGACACTAAAGGAAACAGTCAATGGAATCGAGCACTCTATCCAGATCATGTCAGCGCAAAACGACGAAATCGTGATACAGCTGTCAAGTCAAAACACAGACATTAAAGACTAAAAAGCGCGGGTTGGAAAGCTTGAAGAGGGCAAATGTGAAAATAAGGTTTCTCAGTTGAGTGATGACACGAATGACCTTGAATTTAGAAGCAGTTTTTAAACCTTGAGTTACATGTCATTCTGCCTATCGATAATGAAGATCTCGAGAAAATGAACGAATTTCCATCTAAAATACGCGTACCAAATCTAGCAGAATCCAAGAAAACGTTACTCGGCACAATAGAGTTTTGTATCACGCCACAAACGATTGGGCAAGTGATAACATATTTCAATACGTATGCGCAAAAACAAAACTATTCTTGTTTATGAAAAATATTGTGAATGAGCAATACTTTTATGGAATGTCAATGACCTCCAAAATATTAGATGAGTCATCTGATTCCTGCTGTACGTGTTACTTTTGATTGCTGATGAGAAATGGCAGCTTCCGACGTCATTCTACCCATGGAACTAAAACATAATGTGAACACAAAACATGTCACCTCACATAGATGTTTTCGTCTGTATATAAGGTCTGCAAAAAAAAATGTGCTGATTTAGAACCGCTGTTTGATACGCTCGGCGTCTCTTTGGACGTCATGTTATCACAGACGTGGTTCAAGTGTAACTGTGACGTTTTTAAACTTCCAGAGTAAAGCCCACATTTTGTAAGGCGGTCAACTCAGCGTGGTGGTGGTTTTTCCATGTTAATAAAACAGAGTGTGAGTTATGGACTTTTAAGCGAGTACTGTCTTTCGACGGCTGACTATGGTGTGCTTTCAATAAGAAGAAACCAAATTCTTTTATCGGTGTTTTATTGTCGCCAAGATGGAAATACTCAAAGGTTTGTCAATTTCTGGACGTCCTCTTTGAGTTTATTGCGGAGAAAAAAGTATAACGTAATCCGGGGAGGAGTTTCGACGTATATTCTTAGCGATGGTAATTCCTAAATTTAGATCACTAAGATTTAATAAATGGATGGATGCATTAAATTTATAAATCTACCAACACGTATTACTACCATTTAAGAAACAATAATAAATTTATTCATAAGTAACTTTGAACAGAAAATTGTAAAGTCAGTTGTGATAGCCTGTGATATAAGCGACCACCTTCCAAATTTTTATGTATAAATAAACATCATCGCAGTAATAGAGGCTCAAGGAAACACCCACTAGTTCAGAGTAGTACGGAGGACCGCCTGAATAATTTTAGAAGGATTTTAAGCAATGTCAACTGGGCTGAATTTTAAACAAAACTGACGAGAACGAAGCCTATGAAGCATTCCTTAATATTTTTAAATCAGTTTATGAAAAACACTTCCCTTGGAAATTCGTAAGGCATTTCAGAGGTGCTCGAAATCCATGGATAACGAAAAAACTGCTTCCAAATATTGAAATAAATATTAGGTTGTATCAAAATTTATCAAAACGAAAGGCCCAGGAAAACTTCAACATTTTAAGACAATTAGAAATAACTTGAACAAAAAACTAAAGAGATGCAGAACTTTGTACTACCTCACTTTGTTTAGCGCGGTTTCTGGTCGAAGTGTTATGACGTGGAAAAAGCTGTATTATTTTTTACACAGAAATGAAACCCAAAACAGCATAATATCTATAACTCATAAAAATGTTAAATTATCCGGGTGTTCCCTCGCTAATGCGTTTAAACCCTTTTTGTAAATTTAGTAGGAAACTCGAACACGACTAATGCTTGTGATTATAAAAGCAACGTGTTAATAAATCTATTCATTTAAATCCGATCACTGAAGGAGAGATATCAGTATTCCGCAACGTCAGCATTGGTCACATCTGCAACGCCGATGGTACACAGTTACGCCCAGTTTTATATATTTTTGATAATATTAGCTAATACCTTGCATACATTCTTAATACTTGTTTAGAAAATGTCATATTCCCCATAAAATCTACATAGCAGAGAGAGTAGTAATTCATATGAAAGGCGACAAAGGTTATTGAAACGTGTTTAAATTGTTCCTGTTTATTCTAAAGGCATAAAAAAAGTAATATATTGCCACATTACTAAATTTGCAAATAAGCATAATATTAAAACAAAACCCCAGTTTGGATTTAGGAAAAAAATGTTCCACGGAATTAGCTTTGCTGCGAGAAAAATGATTCATTTAGCGCAATTTGAAAGACATAAATATGGTACAGGGCATATTTATAGATTTTTTACTAAAGCGTTTAATTACATTAACCACAATGTGCCTCTACAAAGACTTGAAATTACGGCATGAGAGGACATACAACACTAGTCATCAAGTCATACCGAAGTCATGGCCAGCAATATCTTATTACTCACGGTTACATCTTGGAATTTAAGACGAATAAAATCAGGAGTATCCCAAAGAAGCAAATTGGGACCGTTTATTTATTTATTTCAATACCCTCACGGCGAATGGTATTACAGAGGGAAGTGGGTAGTAGTCAACAAAAAAAGCAATGAATAACTTAAAGGGCAAAGCACATTTTAGTTATTAAGAATATATATTAGAAACAGAAGTTTTGCAGCAGTTAAACAAATCATCTGCCTAGATTATGGCGATGAAGGTGGGAAGGCGGTTCCAATCCAAAGAAGTTTTGGGAATGAAAGATTGTAGAAATGTGTTCGTGCTACAGAGTTGTACACGTACTTTATGAGAATGATCAAGACGGGATGAAACAGAAAGGCGGTAGGAGGAGGCGTTCAATGAGGAATGAGGTAGCGTGAAATATTTTATGTAAGAGACGAAAACGGGCTACTTTACGGCGTGAGGCAAGACTAGACACATATAAGTTAGATTTCATAGAAGTGGCACTTGCAGTGTGTTGATAATTACTGAAGATAAAACGAGTGGAACTATTTTGAATAGCTTCTAGTGGGCTAACAAAATTTAAAAGGCTCGGGTCCGAGATAGACGACGCATATTCAAACTTTGATTGTACAAGTGTTTTACGACAATTTAGTTTTAAAGATGAGGAGCTAAACAAAATTTATGTTTTAATAGCCAAGCATGCGATTAGCATTACTAATAACGTATTCAATATGTATTTTACTGGAAAGATCTGATGTTATGTGTACGCCCTGGTACTAGTAAGACGGCACAGAAAGTAAAGGAACATTGTTAAGACAGTAGCAGGGAGAAACTGAATGATTACGAGACACTCTAATTACTTTGCACTTAGTCCTGATAGCCTCCATATGCCAAGTTTTACACCAATGAAGAATAACGTTAATGTCTGTCTGAAGGTTGATAACATCCGAATCATTATTAATTTCATGAAGAATGACATATTCAAATGCAAAAAGGTTAATTGAGGAATAAATTTTATCTGGCAGGTCATTAATGAGGATTAAAAACAGAATTGAGCTTAGCACGAAACACTGAGTCACGCCGAAGTTCACTGACGCGAGCGGAGATGTATGGTTAATGGTGGTAACAAACTGGAATCGGTCAGTAAGAAAGCACTTGGTTCAAGCCATAAAATTAGCATCAATCTGAAGGTTATGTTATTTGGTTTCAACAAAAGCAACTCGTGTGAAATTTTAAGAACGCCTTCGAGAAATTTGAAAATACTCAGTCGATCTGGGACCCCGTATCAAGAGCGAGTGCAAGTTGTTAGTAAATAATAAAAGCTAGGTCTCGCACAAAAATGACTTTCGGAATCCATGTTGATCAGGGTTGAAAAACATGCTACAATCCAAAACATTAACGAGTTGAAAATAAATGACAATTTCAAATATATTACATGGTGTGCTACTGACTGAAATTGGCCTTTAGTTGTTAGAGGAATATTTATCACCTCCTTTTTGCAACGTAACCACCTTTCCAACTTGCCAATCGTGTGGGAGGACACCAAGATCTAGCGATTGGGTCAAAATATTTAACCGTATGATGGGAGAATATGCATGTGTGTTGTTTTTTGTATTTTTTTAGCTTAGAGTTAATATTATTGACACCAGCACTTGATGATATATTTAGGTTATCAATTATTCGAACAATGCCAATGGGATTAAATTCGAAATGTTTTTTAGGCATGAATTAGCACTGAGGTAATGAACAAGGTGACATGTTCCACTAGAAAACTATTTAACAAAAGCCGAGTTTAAAATTTTAGCACAGTTTTTACAAGGTACAACAAAATCATTCACCCTGATCAACATGTCGTTCAAATTGTTATCACCAATAATGTTCCGAAATTGCTGAGGGTTAGTAGGCTACATATTCGGCAAAGTCAGATTAAAACACACAAGCTTCGCATCGTGAAAACCAGATTTGAAAGCATCATAGGCGTTTTGATATGCCTCCGAAAGTTTCGAGCAGCCTGTGGCATTTGCAGAGCGAAACAATCTTTTTTTTAGAGAGCCTTTTAATGTCATAATAAAGCAGGGTGATTAAGTCTGTGATCTTATCGAACGGAGAGGGATAAATTTATTCGTGAGCAGAGTCACTTGGTTTTTAATAAGGTCCAGTTTTTCTGAATGGTGCGTTCAGAAACGTTAATCATAAAGTCATCTAGAAAAAGGGCTAAGTGGTTTGTTAATAGCTTCAAAGTTAGTTTTGCTATAGTCGCGAACGCGTTTAGTCACTTTGGAAGAGTTGTGCTTAGGAACCGCTAGAGATATGTATAACGGACTATGATCACTGAGGCCTGCTAAATGAAATACTAGAGAAGCAAGATCCTGTGCACTAGTTAAAACAAGATCAAGGATATTGACTGACGTAGCTGTGACTCGTTTGGGTCCAGTGACGATTTGCACTAAATTGAAATCAGCGCACAAACTTAAAAAAATTGAAGATTCCGGGAATATTGCAGTAACCATATTCAGTGCATCATGTAAATCATTGACAAAGTCAGTGGAACAATTAGGTGGTCTCTAACAAGCACAGAGTACAACTCCTCTATTCCGCGATTGGAAGCGCACACAGATAAACTCAAGCTCAGTAACAATATTTATATGAAATGATTCAATATTATCGTTCATCCTAGTATATACTACTCCTCCTGATCTATACTACCTGTCGTATGAATAAATATTAAACCTTTTTTCGCAAGCAACTATCTCACTGTCTCGGATTAGAAACGAAAGCCAAGTTTCAGTTAGTACCCCAATATTAGACGAAGAAGAGTCAATAGTAGCACACAATTCATCACGCTTGTTCATGACACTTTTTACATTGGAAAAAAACATTGAAACATTATCAAATGATTGACGAGGACTTTGCCGACTTCGCCTATTTATGGGCTGCTATGGAAAACTAGCAGAAGGCACTGACTCAACAGCCACGCTATTATTAGCATTTGCGCCCCCTGGTACAAGACGATTACCAACTTCAATCACGCTGTCACAGTGTGAGCCGTACAGAAATATATTTTTATGAAGGTGAATTTTATTTTAACGTAAACTAAAAGCTTGTCCGGGATTCTAGCCTTGACAAATTCAATCACCATTTCTCGCGGTTGACGTGTAGCTGGCAAAAAGTCCTCGCTCACAGACACACTACCGCTTTTTCTTTTTTATCGACCCACCAGCAGGTTTTCTCGAAGCCTGTAAAACGCACACTTAAAAACTATTTTGCGACATTTTCCAGTGACAAAGGCTCCCAGTCTATGAGCCCGTGCTATGCAGTCTTCAGTAATCTGCATGTTAGCTTCTCGATGGAGCACCTCCCGTACTTTCTCTTGGGAGTGGGCCCATGTCTCAGAAGAAGTGCCAATGATTCTATGAAATATTAAGTTGTTCGGTCTCGATATGTCCTTCAATTCATCCACTCGAGCGCGTAGGAGCGTATTTTCTTTCTGGGTTTCATTGGCGATCGCCTGTGCTACAAGCAGTTTACTGTGCCACTCGTTGGACATTAATGCTTTGTTTTCAACCACTGTTAGTCTAGTGTTTACTGCGAGTAGCCAAAATAACGATGCACATAGTACAAAGGAACACATAACGGAAATGAATGGCACTTGCAACAAATAATATCTTTTATGAGGGAACAGGAAATGGGTAACACATAAATATCAGCCATTGAACGCCTAAACGCTTGAACACTTGAGTTGAAAATGTCGATGCTGGTTGTACTGAAAGTTTTATAAAAATGTTGTATGCGGTTCATGGGACTGGAAATGTTGATTGTTTTATGAGAAAGAGAGATTTATTCCTAAAAGCACTCGCGGTACATTTATAGTAATAGCTGGTGTGAGAGTTGAACAATCAGTGCGACCATGAACGCATTTATACAAAAATATTAGATCGCGCTGAAGTGTTCTCGAGCTTCGTGTAGTACAACCACATCGTCGTAAAAGCCTGTTATACTCGTAATAAACACTGTGGCCAATGTAGCGATCATAGATGCTACGAAAGAAACGTCTCTGCAAGTTTTCTGATTTTTTCCTGGTTTTCACTACCAATACAATTCCAAACAACGAAACTAAATTCAATCTTGCTACGTTCTAATAAAAAATACGAAATGAATATACAAGCTGACAAAGGATGTTCACGCGCTATTCTCGAAATAACACCTAGCGCCCAAAAGGCAGCTTTTCTGATGTTGGAAACATGTTTTTTAAATGACAATGATAAATCACTATATGCTCCTAAATGTCTTGTGCATTCAACCCTACGCAGAGGTAGGTTCTCAAGATTATAAGAACATTTTATGGTTTCCAACGGCTTAGAAAAGGACATAACTTCAGTTTTTTTTTAGGATTTAGTGTTAACAAATTGCTGTAACACCAATGGTTCACAGCATTAACATCCTCGAGTAGAAGTTCACAGTCATAGATGAATGACACTTGCCTAAGCAATTTGATGTCGTCAGGATATTGCAAAATATATGAATGGCGGACACACGAACCCAGATCATTTATAAATACATTGAATAAAATTGGCCCTAGATGAACCTCTGTGGCACACCAGAAAAAGACACATAAGGTCTAGAATGATGTCCTTATATTCGAACGAAGTTTTTTGTTCCTATCAGATAGTTTGAAGAAAAAAATTGCAAACCTGGTTATTTACTCCATATGTTCCCAATTTATGTGAAGAATTGAAAGATTCACCCAGTTAAATGCCTTCGACAGATCAAAGTATACGGCATCCACCTGCCGACGCTGAAAGTCAATTGGCGAAACAAAGTCTAAAATTACACGAAATAGGTCTCTACCGACCTGCCAGAGAAAAAAGCATGTTGTGAAATGCTCATTTTACATAAACAAAATGTGGCAAATGTTTAAACAAGACGATTTCAAAAATTTTCGAAAAAGCACACAGCAAGGATACCGGTCTGTAATTCTGTACGTCAGTGGTCTTGCCACCTTTGTGAACATGCACACTGCCATAATCTTTCCAAAGTAAGTAAAACTTTATAGAAACAAGTTGAAGATATGAGTTAATACCGGCGGAAAAATTTAGGAACAACCTTTAACAATAAAGCTTCCCGTACGAAAATGTCAGATACAGGCCGGAATGAAAAATGCCGGTCCCACCTGGACCCAAAATTGGGGCACCAGTTTGTATCCAGCCTGGAACTGCACAGTTCCAGACGGGATGCAAACTGGTGCCCCAATTTTAGATCCAGGCGGAACCGGCTGGTTCCAGTGGTGGTGCTCAAATTTCAGACCCAGGCGGTGCGCCGCCGGAATTCCCGCTGCGCTCACCACTGGACTCTACAAAAGTATTTCGCGCGATGCCCTTATCCGTTACAACCGAGAGATCGTCGCGATTTCAGACCCAGGCGGACTGGGTCTGATATCGCGACGATCTCTCGGTTGTAACGGCTAAGGGCAGCGCGCCAAATACTTTTGTAGTCCAGAGGTGAGCGCAGCGGTGATTCCGGCGGCGCACACGGTCGTCCAGGCGTCGTCACAAAAAACTGTGCACGGAACACACACACAGCACGCACAAGCACAGTATCCAGTGTCGAGTGCATCGGGAAGTTCCGGCGGGCAAGCGGTATCCGAGTTGTCCAAGTATTGCCACCAAGCACACCAGCGCCAAGCGCATCCAGATGCCGAGCCAAAGTCCAATGGGTCGGCAGCTTCACACTATATGAAGATTCAAAGCCGAGGTGAGTGGGTATCCACCCAGGGCAAACGATGGGCGCGTCAGTATCCGTGCACTTGGTGCGCTTCACTGATCTTTATGTCTATTTTCTGGATCGCGTTTGCCCAGCTCCGCCTATGGACGGGAATGCGGCCACGGTCGGCCATCTTTTTTGTAGAGTTATAATCTCTAGCCATCATAATAATATGACGGACAGCGCAATGGCGGCAGGCTGCCATAAAATAGCCGTAGATCTAGTACACTGTACCGTGGGTGATATATCATGCTTGATTGAAGTTGTTCGACGAAGCAGATTTTTGAAACCCGGCATGAACGGTAGCCTCATCTTTGAGGACCCGGCGAAAGTTCTACGAAAGCGCAGCACTGGGAGAAAGCAGCGCAGCTCGCATCGAAAGCAGACTCCTTACCGGCGTCTGTTTTCGATGCTTCTTTCGATGCGACTTTCAATGCGTGCTGTGCTGCTTTTCCCCGGTGCCGCGATTTCGTGAAACTTCCACCGGGTCCTCAAAGATCGGGCTACCGTTCACGCCGAGTTTCAAAAATATGTTTCGTCAAACAATTTCAATCAAGCACGAAATATCACCCACGCTATTTTGATCACAGCCTGCCACCACAACTGCCACAACGCTGTCTGCCATGGATGGATGATAGTGGCTGTAGCAGCTGTACCTTGGCTAGAGCTGATACAACTCTACCAAAAAGATGGCCGCCAGTGGCCCCATTCGCGGAGCGGGCAAACCCGATCCAGCAATTGTCATAGAGATCAGTGGTGCGCCCGCAGCGTGAACGTCGCCGCCTGGCGAGCGCCGACCGACAGTCCGACGAGAGGGAAGAACCTAAACTCTCGGAGCGCTGCCAGAGGAGTGCAACTTCCGATACCGCCCATGGAACGCGAATTGGTAAACCCTGGCAGTCCGCAGCACCATTTGAATCCCCTGGTATCTGAAGGCTGTACTAAAATCTACATGGCGGCACAGCGAAACCAAAACCGTAACCACACAGTAGCGCCATTGTGCAGGGTTGGATGGGTGGTAGCTTGCGCCAGTTAGAGTCAAAAAATAAATATTGGAGCTTTTTTTTTCGTTTGCCCGGTTTTTGTGTTGCTTTGCTAGGCTTCTGCTGCTTTGCGGCTGGTGTTCGCGTTTCAATGCTGGTTATTGTGCGTTGAAACGCACACAAGCCAGCACTGAAACGCGAGACAGCAAAGCTGCAGAAACCTAGCAAACCAACACAAAAAATATGCAATGCTTATTCTTTTGCGTTCATTTTTATTCAACAGGCAGTAGAGAATACAGAAGAAATTTTTCAGTATTTTGCACACAAGAATAAAAAAAATGAACAACAAAACAGGATAAAATCGTTAAGGTTACGTGCGACGAAGGTGATGATATCCGTCCTTGCATAAACATTTTGCTAAATTTACATAAATTCTCTTTAGGTTCGTGATCCTTTTCGAGCTTCTTGGCGTATACTCACAAGCCTTGCGCCGTTCAGCCACAGTCGTGGAGCCTAGAAAAAAAAGTTGAATTACTTGCTTGATTGGCCTTTACGTGCCTGACATAGTCATATGAAAACAGCGAGCATATTCTGTACCTCCTTTCAAAAAACAGTACTTCAACTTCAATACAGCGACACTAAATACTCGTGTCTCCTCTTTTTATCTTCTCCCTCAGTTAAATGCCTCCACGCTAAATTGACAATCCTTTTGAATTTGATTATATAAGTAAGCGTAAGTAAAGACCGACGACGGTGTCTTGCAAATAAAGGAAACTAAGCAAAGAGGTTAAGAAAAACAGAAGCTCAGCTCTTTGTTATTAAGTATTCATCGAGAACCTGTATTAGTTTTTAATATTATCACTTAAATTTAGGAATGCGTCACAGCTGAAAGAAACGGGAAACCAGTACGGATCGCTCCATCGCTCATCTCAGTTAATCGAAAAATATTTAGGCTCATTTTCACTCCTCGCGAACAGACGCGTGAACCACTGACAACAATCCCAAATAAACAGCTCACCGCAAAAAGTTTACCATCTTTTGAAGTGAGCCTATGTGCTCGATCTTGATATTACATAGAAGTCGCCAGTTATTTAACAATGACAAATTTCCCGCGGCGAGTGAACAAGGGGAATCCTAAACAATGATAGGATTTGGTTTTGTCATTTGAAACCATCGCAGCTATTGCCAAAATCAAACAATGAATACTCACTACCACTGCGACAGTTAGGTTCTGTTGCAAACATTTAATCAGAAACTTAAGAAAGAGTAGAAGACCAAAAGAGCGTACCGCTCGTCCATTGGAACTCGAAACCTCGAAACCATTGGTGTCCCGGCTTTCGGCAGTAATTGTATCCCCACTATACTCTGTTTCACCTTGTGTTGTACCGCAGGAAAGGCTACAAGCGCGAGCTCCTTGCTCTAGGGCACATCTCGGCGGCACAAGCTCTCGTGCTCCAAGGGTAGCTGCCAACGCTATGAGCTCGCGCTTCTAGCCTTCGCTGCGGTACAACATAAGGTGAAACGGAGTATAGGCACAGCAGGTGGTGTGGTGATGACGAAAATTCGTGCTTGACCACATTACAAAAACAACGAGTTTCCACGAAAAAAGAAAAGAAAGCCGCGCGCGCACGAACGCGGCACGAATCTCGCGCCGCGACGTACTCCCAGAAGCGAAACAGCGCCAGCGACCAGAGCATCTCGAGGCGCGAGGCGCGAGTTTGGAGAGAGAGAAAGCGCGCCCAGACACGTTGAAAGAGTGAAAGAGAAAGTTACGATAACAAGCTTCAAAGCTATTCATACATTCAAAACAACTTCATCGTTATTAAATGCTCTAAATTAAATGAATCATATTTATTTAAAACAAAATAACGTCCGCCCGCACCCGCTGGGAGCGTGGCAATCGGAAAAGGTTTGCCGGAGCGGACGTACGTCATAAATATACGCTGCCGGACGTACGTCATAAATATACGCGGAAGTAGCCGAGATCTTCATCCCCCTGGCGCTGCCGCCAAGTACAAGTTACAACAGACAAAGCGAGGCCAGCCGAGTGCAGCTGTAGCCTCCACCGTGGTAAGGAGAAACTGGCGCCACAAGGCGCTAGTGGCAGAAAGGCGAACATACGTACGGTTGGAGACTAAAATTTGTCTCGAAAGACTGCCAGATGGCGCCACCACTGACTTTGGCGTGCGCCCTCCTCGCCTTCTCCTCCTCCCCCCTCCACTTTTATTTATTTTTCTGGTTTGTTTGCTAGACTGGTGTCGCGCCGGCCGCTACGAGCGGCCAGCACGGCACCGGTCTCGCAGACGAGCCGCGCGCGATACGCTTCGCAACAACTGCGCCTGCGTGATATTACCAGTACAATAAAACAGAAACAGCACGTTCATTGAAATGTATTTTTTATTGAACACCATTCAAATGAGTTGCGGCATTTCAAACACGTATCTACGAACTCCGTTGGTAGTCCACCACCCTCCAAGGGGAACCAAGAACTGTTGTAGGCAGTAAACGCAGTAACAGTTGTCAAATATGTAGAACAAAATTAATTACTTTAATGTACAAACTAAGAGAAAAGCACTTATCATCGAATTATCTAAATGGCTCTATAAACAACTCCCTCCCACAAACAAAAATTCTGAATACCCAAACAAACAAATCAACACCGAAATAAAGCAAAAGGATTGCAGGTGAGCTGCATAAGAATAAACGATAAATAAACCATAAACAAACTCGATAATAGGCAATGCAATTAAGAAAGAAAGAAAACCTACTGTTTTGGAGTGACTACATCTCTGACTGTAGGTGCTTTTCGGTACTCTATCCTAAGATATAAAAAAATGAAAGCCGTTTACAACTCCCTGTAACGCTGAATTAAGGCTGGTTCACACATCTGCGTTCGTTGCGTTCGCATGCAACCGAAACGACCGTAACGACAAAGTCACCGGGACAAGCGTTCGCCGAACACAGCATGGCAAGTGATGCAAGGAGCAGCTTCGCGAAGCAATCCATGAGCCACGGTTGTTGCGGTGTTTTTGTCGTTACAGTCGTTTCGGTTGCATGCGAACGTAATCGTTGCAAGTGTGTGAACCAGCCTTTAGAGCGCAGCTCTTGAGGAGGAGGGGAAGGCAGGGGGGGGGTCACGTGACTTCGGGGGGGGGGGTCACGTGGCCTGGGGGTCACGTGACCTCGAGGGGGGGAGGGGGCGGGGAAAATTTTTCGCTAAATTTAGCGGGGAAAATTTTCCGCTAAATTTAGCGGGGAAACTTTTCCGCTGGAATTAGCGGGAAAATTTTCCCGCTCGATTTAGCGGGGAAACTTTTTCCGCTAGATCTAGCTGGAAAATTTTTCCGGTAAATTTAGCGGGAAAGTTTTCCGCTAAATTTAGCGGGGAAATTTACCCATCATGCACCGCGCGGTTACGCCGACGGCAACGTCGCTCAAGCCGGAAACGGGCGCCTAAAGGCCCGTTCACACTCTTGCGACCTCTTAAATCTTGGTTCCTTGCGACTTCTTAAACCTCTTAAAACGAGAGGACGCAGTGGCGCCATCTATCGGGTTGCAGTGTAAACTTGACGGTCCGGCATATTTTCTATTTCTCCCGCGCATTATCCTTTCTTTCTTGCCTCGAAAAACTTTTCGAAACGTTATAAACAAGCCTTTCTCATAGGTATTACGCACATTCGACCTCGGAAATGCCGCAAAGCCGTTGCTCATGTGAAATGCAGTTCCACGATCACCGCATAGATGACGCCATCTATGCGGTGATCGTGGAACTGCATTTCACAAGAGCAACGGCTTTGCGGCATTTCCGAGGTCGAATGTGCGTAATACCTATGAGAAAGGCTTGTTTATAACGTTTCGAAAAGTTTTTCCAGGCAAGAAAGAAAGGATAATGCGCGGGAGAAATAGAAAATATGCCGGACCGTCAAGTTTACACTGCAACCCGATAGATGGCGCCACTGCGTCCTCTCGTTTTAAGAGGTTTAAGAGGTCGCAAGGAACCAAGATTTAAGAGGTCGCAAGAGTGTGAACGGGCCTTAAGAGCTGCGCTCTAAAACGATGCTGTCAAATTAACTGAAGATTGCTCTGACAGCAACTCACCTGGACGAACAAGTCCTTGCAGCAACGGATTCGCAACAAGAACGGTGGGGCACGCGTTTTTCCACAAACGAATCTTCCTACAGCTTGCAAATGCGGTAGCGCCGAAGTGCTCGCTGCACAAACGACGCTGGTGCAGCTTGCTCGTCGGCAAGCCGGGCAGGCTTCCAAAGTCCTGACGATTTGCATACGCAATCCATTTCGATGCTCTAATGGAAAGATTGAGTTTCGAACGCTGACAAAAAAGTTTGATATAGAGGTTCACCTGCCGTCTGTTGGAAACCGGAAGAATGAGCACTCCGAGTTCTTTTGAAGAATTGTAACACCACTTCGACGCGCTGTAGACTCCGTAATACGCCGTCATGAGGCACGCAACACACTCGGCAGAATCTCTGTCAAATTAAAGACGTACGTCTCTAATTATTATCAGCGCGCAGCAGCGTTGCACCGTACAGTCGTAAAATCCGCACTTTCGATTTCAGCACGCGCGGAACGGTTACAAAACTTGGAGTGACGAGCGAGCGCAAACTAAACAAAAAAGACAGAAACGGTCGTTTCCCCTCACTTTTACTGCTTGGTCGGAAAAGCCCAGAGCACCCAGAGTGCTTCGCTTTCGGTAGCGAAGATTATATACACGTCTCCAGCGCTCAAAATCATAGCGGCGAATACGAGCATAGCAGTCTGGTCGGAGTCGGCTGGGTAGACCTACGAATCTGCTCTTTGGATGGATGTACAAGAGAGAAGCCAGCGACGCGGCTCCCCTATCGGCCCAACCGGGAACTCCGTTAGCTGCATTCGGCTGGCGAGACGCGCACGCCCGCGGAGAACGCCCGCTCGTAGCGGCGAATGCGCCTGTCCCTAACACATGACCTGCGAGGGACCGCAAAACTTCCCCGCCGACCCCCCCCCCCCCCCTCCCCCCTCCTTCAGTCACTCGTGTGCGCGCCCGCTGGCTGGGAGCATACCCTACTGGAACCAAGGGGAACGGATCGGATTCATGCATTCATCACCGTGCGGTTCCAGTGCGTTGCGTCTCACTGAATCCGACTGGTAACACCCAGGACCGCGCGGTACCAAATCGGATTCGCGCGGATCTGAACTGTCTACAAGTTTAGAACCGCGCGGATCCGAACTGGAACCGCTCCAATCTGACATTTTCGTACGGGTTGGGATGCCATTGATAACTTCGGTTTTAGTCTTTTTATCGCAATCTGGATTTGAACGTTTTGAAAAGACGTAATCGAGTGGCTATTTTTATACTTGTTACTATCATCTGGCGTGCATGACGCGGCTTGGTTTGAAGAGTAGACATATTCGAAATAATCAGCGAATGCGTTTGACACATATGCAGCACTTTACCATATGTGTCACATAGGCTTATCGCAGAAGACGACGTGGTCATGCGATCATTGATGTACCGCCGGAAATACTTGGGGCCGTGGTTTAAGCTGCGTTCAACTGACTCTCGATAAGATTCTTTGTCACGCTTGTTTAATGGACCCTTTCCGGAATTCAGTGTCATCTGGTGAGTTAAATTGCAGTTTAACTTTTACCGTACTAATGGCGGCAATGAACCTGGGGTCTGCAGTGTTGTATCGGGCAAAGTCACTTTTGCAAGTAAACGGCAAATGAGAATGCGCCCGTCAATGTCCAGTTCTTTTTAAATATTTTTCAGTGTCGATGGGTAAAATACGCAACCAGTCAGAACGAAGCGCCAGCCCACATAAACGCCTTTATCAAATTCTATACATCAAGGGGCTTTGATGCCTAGTGTCTGCTACTAACAGATGACTGATTTCGAGTTCGAAATAAACGCTTACGCAGCTCTTGCATCCAATTCCTGCTTCACGTCGCGCTAAAATCTGGAATGTATAGGCCTCGAATCATCTGCTTAGGAGCTTCTTCAACTTCTTTCTTCATCTCTGAACAGAAGGCCGCCATTAGTATAGCACATATGCCATTTTTCAGATGATGATAGTGATCAAAGTTGCCAGTCTGAATTCCGGAAAGGGTCTATACCTTACTTAACGCTCGTTATTTAGAAAACTTATTATACCAGAACTGTGTTTGTTTCGTCTTATATTTCCTATGATAGTGTAGTTTTTTTCCCTAAGCTCGGACCTAAGCTCGCGCGGAAACCAATGAGGATATCGGGATGAACTACGACACTTTTTGGAACAAACATTTAAATGGCGTTTTTAATACAGCTAGGAAGTAACTCAACATAAGAATTTACATTACTTGTTTCATATACTGGTGCCGAATCAACGCTATCTAAAAATGTGAAAAGCCCAAGATAATAACCCCTATTAAAAGCGAACGACTCATAGCATGTATGCTTTGCTCTTCTGTAGGAAGTGTTGAAAGAAGCGGAGAAAGGAACGTGCGATTCATCGGGATGAACAAGGGGCTTAGACACCGGTGCGAGGGTATGAACGTAAAATTTCACTACAACGAGCTCTAGTACGTTTCCTGCCGGGTTCTGAAAACTAGTTAACTGCTTCAATCCTCGATAGTTCACCTAATAGAGTAGAGTGCCCAGCTTAGGCGTTACAGAACCAAAAGTAGACAAGGGGTGCTCTAAATTCTAGTTTCTTTCGTCGACATTAAAATCGCCTAGAATAAGAATACGGTCAAAGACGACAGAAAGAATAATGAGCAGAACGTAGGGGCGCAAGTGAGCTGGTGTGTATCAAACATTTAAGTGAAAAATCCGAGACTGAGGTAAAGACAGACGACGACAAGGAACAGAAGGAGAACGTCTCAAACTCAGCTAAACCTTTATTGAGGACCCTTCATATAGGGTTCAAAAAACGAAGGAAGGAAAGGGAACCCTTTTTCACACCACCTCTCTCCATAAAGCACACGACACCACACACCACACTTAAAACAATAGGACGACGGACACTTCTTTCAGGTCGCAACAACAAACACAGCGAATCTCCTAGCGGAGTATTTTCGAGCCCACCCCTGCCCAGAAGAAAGAAAAAGAAAGATAAAAAAGAAAATGACGTAGGAAATATAGGAAATACAGAATAAACGGGGACAAAATAGGTGTGACAGAAAATATTTTGGATGGAAGCTGAAATGCAATTATGCCAGTTCCGGAGTAAAGAATTCTATTCCATCCTTAGTTAAAATGATTGAAGGCGCCGAAATATTGCTATTAACTGAATTCATGATGAAGGCTTCTATAATTTCTCTGCCAAATCTGTTACTGTGCCCTCGCAAAATCATCGTTTGTTTGAAATTTGGAACACAGCCACTGCACATGCGGGAATGAACGACAGTGGGGTGAAAAGAGTATGCCGACGCTTTTTAAACTTTCAGGTGGTGCTTGCGGAGACGGTGGTTGATGCACCTGCCCATTTGTTTTATGCATTGCTTTCAACACTCCAAGGAACAGAATAAACCTTCTGTTCTTCACATGGGAGGAACTTGTTGGCATGCTTGACTGTGCATCCTTGAGGCTTCTCGCTCGAGTTCACGTTTGTGCAAAGCTGCTTGAGGCGCATTCGGCAGGAAAATACCACATTGATGTTGTATTTAAATTCAATGGCTTTTAGTAGATGCGCTGAATTATGAACGTATGGGATAACCGAAAAACGATCCCCCTTTTTGCCTCCGGTTGTATTGTCTTGCCGGTGACAGCCAAGAAGGAATCTCTGCAGGGTGGCTTTCAGAACATCCGCTGGATAACCAGCCTTGGCAAGCCTGTGATCTTGTAAATGGACGCTTTTTTTCAGTGGTGCTCGACTCCGCGAGCACAACCTGCAAGTTTCAAAAGCGTCGGCAGTCTCCTTTCACCCCATTGTCATTCATTCCCGCATGTGCAGTGGCTGTGTTGCAAGTTTTGAGAAAAGGATTATTTTGGGAGGGCACAGTAACAAGTTTGGCAGAGTAATTATATAAGCCTTCAACATGAATTCAGTTAATAACAATATTTCGGCGCCTTCAACTATTTTAACTAAGGATGAAATAGAATTCCTTACGCCGGAATTGGCATAATTGCATTTCAACTTCCATCCAAAAATATTTTCTGCCACACTTTTTCTGTCCCCGTTTATCCTGTATTCACTAAATTTACTATATCACTTTCCTTTTTTCTTTTTCTTTTTTTCTTCTTCTGGGCAGTGGTGAGTTCCAAAATATTCCGCTAGGAGATTCACTGTATCTGTTGTTGTGATTTGAAAGAAGAAATGTCCGTCGTCCCTTTGATTTAAGTGTCTTATTCTTTCTGTCGTCTTTGTCCAATACCAACACGCTTCCAAGTTTATATTAAGAACACTGTATTTTTCTACATCTAGTTTACCACAGAGAAGATTGATTTGTTCCGAAAATCTGGTGAAATGAAGAATCGGCGAGAAGTAAAACGTACCAATGAGCAAGTAGGAGTCGGAAAAAGTTATTTCTATCCAGACAGATTCATCGCTAAATTCTAGGTCAAATCGCCGAGCCACCTGCAAATTTTCTTAGCAGCAATTCGTACACCACTTCCAAAGTTCGCCGACATGCCTTTATAATTCCAACTTCTACGAAATACAGTATAGGCTGGGGGAAAGTAATCAGATAATGAAAGTGTGTCGTAATTACTCACAGCTAAATAGTTATAACATGTGTTGGCCTTAGTACGTAGGCCGCGAACGTTTTTATAGAATACAAAACACTCAAAAAAGAAATGACCCTTTTTTGTTAAGTATGAAGTGCAGTTGAAGTATCTTCATCAACCCTTAATGGCCCGAAAAATTGTCTGAAGAACAAACCCATGGGCCGAGCGTCATCAGTATTGATTTCTTCAAAATCCTCAACATTTACCGAAATTTGAAACGACAAGTAGCTGTCATGTTGGGCTTTCAATTGGTTACACATAAAATTTTTATCCTCTAAGATGGGAGCAAGCACAGCCTCAACATCACAACAAGCGGTGGTCGGGTGAAGAAGTGAAACAAAGAGTGATTTACGCCTTTTGGTCTCGGAACCGATGCCAGCTTACTGTTTGTACGCGATCCTGAAGAAGGCTTGACACTCCTCTTTCGTTGAACAAGGATGAATCTGTCAGCATCTGTTGCTGCAACATTCACGGTGGCTTGGCGCGATGGTCGATTGATGGCTGAAGCGGCCGAGTTGGGCGGCATAGGTTCGTTGCCACGAGCATGTATTGTACGTTCTGGCTGCCTAGTGTATCGCGAGCGCCCTGCAGAAACACTCGACCAGTCGAATCTTTGCAGGCGGCATCAGCGAAACTTGCGGTGCCACGGGTTTGTTGAGAATCCAGTGACGGTGGGACGTCTTCGGTGGTCAAACAACGCAGCAGCTCCCTGCTCCCTGCGAGATAGATTTGCAAGGACGCGTTATCCGCCCTGACAGACGCAGTTTATTTCACAATTGCGTCAATATTTTCACACAGATCGGCGACTAACTGGCTGACGCAGCCACACGCACTGCAGGTTTCAACCGTTGGACCAGTTTGAATTCCAATCTCGTTCAAGATGGGCGTATCAGCGACAGGATCTGCAGCACGCACGGTGATATCTTGAGTGCCGTTGCACCTCGTATAACGTTGGTACTTGTACGTACTTGATCCGTTGACCATGAAGAACTCGTAGTCATCTCCCACCGCGCCTATGCACTTGTAGTGTAACCGCGTTTCGCAAAGTCCCGAACAGCGCAGACATTGCTGCCTTCCGAAGAAGGGTTCGGAGCAGCTGCCACACACGTCCTAGCCGCCGCCCACATCGCGCCGGTCATGCTGTCATCTAAATGCGGCGTAGACCATCATATAAATACCGGCCTAAATCTTCGCCGTTCGGGAGATAAGTATACACCTTTTTCCCAAGTCGAGGATGCCTTCCAAACAACCAGTCCCCCCTGAGTCAGTCACGTGTCACTCGGCTGCAGAAGCGTGTACGCTAGCTGCGATGCTCGACATCGATATTGAAAATTGTAAGCAGAATCGGACCCGGTTAATCAGGCATAACAATCGGCGATGACCATTGGTAATATCGATCAACACCTCCTTGTGTCTACTGTTTACACCGAGCCTATACTTACCCCAAACAACCTTCAAATTTAAGTCTTTTGAAGCCGGCACTTACTTCTTATCGCCACGTTCGGTCTACTGGTCGATGTCGTTTGAACGTGCAGGGGACAGTTTGAACGAGTTTGAAGGAACAGACGACAGTTTGTAAGAATTAGAAGGCCATTTTAATATGAAGAGTCGCTGAGCGTGGTCCGCGGGTGGTCCGGACAACTGAATGGTTTTCGCTCGCTCATGTTTGAACAAGCCAAATAAATCTGGCGACCACAAGTATCTGTGAATTCAACCCGAATTGCTTCCCGCACAAGTAATCGTGGTCCGACAGTGTTTGTTTTATCCTTCCCACGGCACCTATCCCCCTTCTCGGACGAACCGAACAGGCAAAAAACACACAAAAACTGATCTTTGAACCTTCCCGGACCTTTTCGTATCGCCCCAGTCGAGGCGTTTTAATGAGAAGGCAAATTGTCGTCTGATTTCTTCCACAAAACCACACAGGAATATACGTCCCGCTTGGCGACTTCCTCTTACAGCCCCAGACCGGAAGTGCGACCGACGCGCTTTCACCGCGGCGTGACGTAGCAGAGTTGAGCTGGTGTATCTTTTGCTAAAAGCTGTCGCGTGCTACGTCTCCATCGCACTGATGAACTCAAAAGGGTCGTAGCGCTCGCTCTCTGCCAAGTTACCGTGAAAAGAAGAATAGCTGTTCTTGAGCCTGTCTAAAGGCCGGTTCAGACAGTTGCGTTTGAGTGCGTTTGACTGCGTTGCGGCGAAAACCGAAAGCGAGTCACCGGCACATCTGTGCTTCGTATGAAGCGTGGAATCCAATTCAAGGAATCTTCTTGGCACGCGATATAAGCAGCAGGGATGTCCTGGTGTCTCGCTGCCGCAACGCAGTCAAACGCAGTCAAACGCAACTGTGTGAACCGGGCTTTACACGGGTGATGCGATAGGATCTGTCTACCGACGTGACCGTGCAAGCTACCCGGATAAACCTTCCTAGCGCCACCGTCCTTGCTGTTCATTGTTGCGGGACTGGCTGCCTGATAGTATCCGCGTTCTCGCTCCAGTGGTTTGTCCTTCTTCCATTGGTGACGCACATTTTTGTCTTCCATTTGTCCTTTGAGAATTCAGTCGAACAAAACCTTGGCGGAACATCTGATGGTAAAGAGGTATATTGCGGTGCAATGTCTATCCTTTAGCATGGAGTGAGACGTGACTGATGCAAAGTACGGCGTCGCATTGTTCCCATGTAGAGCTCTTTTTCTGTTCGCAGTGCGCAACAGTCTTGATTGTGCGTGGCTAAATAGAAACCTTGAACTGGGCATGGTAGTTAAAACACACGATTTTCTAAAAGCAGCACCGTTTCAAAACTGTCAAAACCTAGGTCACTAAGAACATTAAAAACTAGTACGCGATTTCTTCACTTTACGTTCCTTCATCCACTGATGCTGTAGTGTTTGACTGTGTACAAGTACGCCACAATGGCTTCCGTCGAGCAGTGACTTCAAAGTACCAGGGAAGCCAAGCCGTGATTTACTTGGCCGCCGTGATAATTTGTAGTCGATCTTACAAGTAAGGTAAACCTAAACCACAAAGTCACGAACGCTACTGTGTAAATGAATCCTTAGTCGAAAGTGTCGGCGGAATGAGGATGCACTTACAAATGATATTTAAAACTGCGCAAAGAACGAGACACCGAATTAAGAAAGACACAAACAGAGCTCTGACTCGTGACTAAATTATATTGATCGTAACAGCGCAATATAAGCTTGCGCAGTTCAGAACAAAAAAAAAATGATTTTCTTGCTTCTTGACTTGCTTGTTTTGTTCGCGTGCTCTGTATGGCTTTTCATTTCGCGCTTTTTTTAAAGATCTGTGCTCTTCATTGTGTGTCTTTTTTATTTATATTTTCTTGACTGCGCTATCATGTATTCCTCTGTTACGATCAATAAAAATTTAGTTATAAGTCAGCGCTCTGTCTGGGTCCTTCTTAATCCGGTCCCTCGCTATTCGCGTTGTTTTAGTTTCTTACGTCTGTACCAAATCACACGAACTTCAACTTTAACTCTTACAGACCCCTTGGATAATTGTGCCCTCTTGCGGTCGAACACTGCATAGTGGCGTGCGCAAAAAAACAAAACAACAACCAACAAGCTAGCGAGTCTGTAAATGATATAATACTCACCTCCAAGAGGCTACATACAATTGATAGGCTTGCCATTTCTATGGTGTCTTTTGCGCACGCCACTGTACACTATTTTCGGATGGACATAAGAGGGCGTGATTTTCGAAGGGGTTCATGAAGTCGATTATAGTGACCGACAGACTTAGAACGGCAAGCAGGTATTTCACTTGTCGAGAATGGTGCTTGAGACATTAGAAAGTTACGCTCTGCCGTTCTCATCCTACCAGTCACTATAGCGGGCTCTCTCAACACCTCCTAGATAACGAAGACTCGGCACTGAATATTCTGCAGCACTCGAGTCCAATTTGTGCCCAGCGTTCACCTTCCTTATACTCCGTTCACCCTTAGGCTGAGACTGCAGCCAGAGCTACTAGCGTGAGTTAGCCATAGGAACCGTGCACATCTAATTCAGGCCCCGACCAGGGCGCCCCTAGCGGCAAACGGGTCCGTTTCATCGGGGAACTTCTGCCAGTCGCTGTGTTGGTTGTGCGTTGTAGCGGGTTAGCGCTGTAATTTCCAAGGTAGCTATTCCGCACTAAGAAAGTCTCAACAATTGATGTGGCAAACAATAGGCGACCGCCGCGACGCGGCCGGCATAGTAAAGGTGCGGATCTAATTCAAGCCCCGACCAGGGCGCCCTATCGGCAAACCGGTTCGTTGCATCGGGGAACTTTAAGGGAACTTCTGCCAGTCGCTGCGTTGGTTGTGCGTTGTAGCGGGTTAGCGCTGTAATTTCCAAGGTAGCTATTCTGCTCTAAGAAAGCCACAACAATTGATGCGGCAAACAATAGGCGACTGCCGCGACGCGGCCGGCATGCTCGCTTCCTATTGCTCCTGGCTTTGAAAGATGCATTTCTAGCGCGAGCGCTTCTTCTGCTGAAGAACGTTTAAAAGCAGCCAGCTCGAGTTCTCGTGCTTGTGTCACAGTCATTGGTAGCAGTCTCAGCTTAAGTTTGAGCGGAGTATAGGTGTCAATGAGAAATGTGCGCTACTATTTTGGTTTCTATAGTCACTGACAAAACGAGAACGGCCGGGAGGTCTTTCAGTTGTCCTATCTACAGCGCGAGCTTCCTACCTTCGATAGCGCTTAGGCGTCTCACAAGTTTTCAGCGTGCGCCCACAGCCAAAGTTCGTCGCATTGCATAGTTTCCTATATACATGGCTTGCAAGTGACGTCATTCAAAGAGCGCTCCGATGACCGCCAGAGAATGGAGACAGAAGGAGCTCCCCTCTTTCCAGGATCCACTTTTGTGCCTCCCGGATTTGCACAGACGCCGCTATTTTCCTCCCAGAAGAATATAAAAGATGAACCCGTCACTCAAAATCTTACAAAAACAGCTTCCTTATCCTCCTTTTACATGGTGGTCCAAAGTATGCGATGTGATGTCAGTACAAGCCATGTATACTGACGAAGCCTGGCTGATCGCCACGAGCACCGACCGCCGAAGTGGAAAAGGTGGAGCGTCAGACGACGGGTGAGAAGGGACCCACGTGACTGGCGCCCCGCTCCGGCGAGACGACGAAATAACACTTCTCCCGAGCAAACAAGTATGTTTCGGGTCCTTGCCGCAGCTATAGCTTTGCGCAGACGTCCAGGTTCCCGAGAAATGGCTCCTTGATGCTCTGTGCTACCAGATCTTCGCGCTGCAAGGCTGCTACCGGGCACTCCATGGCTCCGTCGTCTAACTGCCAGGATTTGTGAGTTTGAAGGTGGCTATGCGGAAGGTAACAAGCGCAGGCTGGAGGTCGGGCTTCAATAGAAGCCCTGCCGTTCCCGTCCTGTCAGTGACTGTTTGCGACGTGAGCGACCAAATGCCTCGGTGTGGTCGCCCTTTAACGATTGGCAAACGCTCCTTTCGATGAGTTGAATAGGATTACTTCTACTTTCATTCAAATAAATAAGAGGAACGTAAGAGTGTGAACTTGGACAGTGTCGGTTTACGGATGCGATGACTAGCAGCTTACACCGTGATTTTTACACACGCCATGGAAATTGTCATTGACAATGGATAGTCCCAGTTCTGACGTCAGAAATAGGAACCATAAAACAGGGGGATACCGAAACATTTTGTCGCCAATAGGAGATGCCGACTCGTTTGGTGCTCCCATGTGACCCAGATACAAAGGTGTGCGTGCAAAAATGCGTTTCCTTGTTTAAAGAACATGATTTTCGCGTTCTCCTCGCTTGACTAGGGAATATTGAACATCCACATGAGAAAAATAGAAAAAAAATGTAGAGCTTCGTTCACAAAGAACGAACTATCAAAATAAACAAACTGCAGGCAGGGGTGGGGCGCAATGACCCAAATCGTTTGCTCGCTGGCCGACCGCCAGACAGCGACCGGAAAAAACGCACTTTTTCCGTGCGCCGAAAGGCTACATCGACACTCTAACATTTCCGCGCCTTATCTAACCGGCAGCGACGTAAAACCTGCCCTCGGATAATCTCCAGTGATCCGCTAGAGCGACGAATGTGAAGGTTATCTGATGTGGTACACAAACACCGCGATCATTGGTTCGCGACTAGACCACGGAGGCTTTCCATCCATTAAAATAACTTGAATAGTTTGAGCGTTATTTCATTAATTAATTTATATACTGAATGCAAAGGCAGTGAAAACACAGAATGTAACGTTTTATTGTAAAGAAACTGTTTACACGTGAAGGGACTGGATGGGGCAAAGAGAGGCCATCTGTCGTGCGGGTAAGCCCATGAGTGCTCCGTGGATGCCTTCCTTGTGGGTGTCATGACTTTCTAAGATGCTGTAGGAGTGTGAGAAGCAGTAAACAGGTCGTGCGGAGAACATAACGATTCGTACCCTGCAGCCTTGGCATCAGCCCGCGGCAAAAGAGAACCAAACACTCGGGACTACCTTAACCCGTTTTGGCAGATGAGTCTGCTCTCTTTCTTTTTTTAATTCTGCTTTTCTGTCGTGCTGTATTATGCTCTTTCTCTTGGGGAAGCCCGGGGCGCGCTCGTTTCACGAAGCAGAGTGACGCTGTATGTCTGAACACATGATGTTTTACCCCAGCCGGGAGTAAGACGGAGACACTCGAGGGAGAGGTTTGGCTGGCACCGGTGTCCAACCAGTGAGGAAACGAGCGTCGTTTCTGGCGGGCTGAGGGCTTCGTGAACTTCGGGCACGAAGCCCTCAGACGCCGCGCAGCTGAGGCTTTCCACAGGAAGGTCCCGACGCTGGAGGTTCCCCCATGAAGTTGAAGGTGATGGTTTTCACGACCATGCTCCCCACGCGGTCTCTCCGGATTGGGGAAAGGAGGTCCGGCACGCTGTACGTCGCCTTCTTCTGGGCATGGTGGAAGTCCAGTCCCAAGGTGGTCCCAACATCCTAAGCATACAGGACCACGCAGTCTGCATCCTTGTATGCAACAAGGTCAGTCTTCATCACGGTCCCGGAGACGGCGTAGTGCGGCTCCCACAGGACCTGCCACTGCAGTTGTGCCAAACGACCGCAGGCGTAGCCTGCAACATTGTCATGCCGCTTGACCCGCCCACGGTGGCCACGATGACTGGCCTGGAGCATGTGCCCGAAAGACTTCGGCGCCTGGCACCCAGCGCGGCAGCTGATGTCCCGGTCACGCCCTCCGCTGGTAAGCTCCAAGGTGGGGAGCACGTTGTTGTTTAGCTTGACGAGATTGATGAATTGCCGCCCTGACAGAAAACGGGTGCCGTCTGTCAGCCACCGGTGAGCCGCCGGGACCTTTCTGGACTCCTTAAGTGCTTTCCCGTCGCAGCTCCGGTGCAGCAGCATCGGCCACATTCGATGGACCTCCACCTTGGTCGTGAGATCTCTGTCCTGGAAGTTGGTGGCAGCAGCCGCTCTCCTCTGCTGGCTAGTGAGCAGCGGGGTCCGGAGCGCTGCCTCGCAGCCTGGGTGGTCGCTGAGAGACAGGTTCCCCAGGCGCTGAAGCAACATTGATGGAATTGAGGCTCGCCGCGATGTGATCCCGAGACCTCCTTCAGCGGCGGGGGCATGAAACAAGGCCAGGGGAGTGTCATGGGGCAGGTTTACCCAGCGCCGCACAAAGCACCTGATGGTGACGTCCATCTTTTTCAGCAGGGCATTAGTTCAGGGCCTCAGGACCAACCGATGATAGAGGCGTGGGTGGAGGTGAAACCTCAGTATCACCAGCCTCTGTTGGGGCCGAAGAGGAGCCTTGCTCACTGGCGTCAGCAGCTCCTGCAGCTGGCCGCGGAGCCCCGTGTTCTTGCTTGTTGCGGCGAAAAGGTGACCCCCAGGTAGCGCCAGAAGGTGGTGACTTCTGATGTCGAAAGGGGTGTACCAGCCACGGTAAAGATGCTGTCCGTGGAGATCTTGAGCTTCTTCTCTTACCCAGATGGCTGCATGGAGAGTTTGAAACTCTTCTTGATGTTAACCTGCAGGACACGAGGCGTGAAGAAGTCCTGTATCTGGTTGAGGCGTAGTTGAAGCCCCTGAGGTGTTCATGCAAAGACGACCAGGTCGTCCGCAAAGGCCATGGCATCGACGCGTAGGTCTTGTGGGCACCCTGGTGGCTCCACAGCCCAGTTGCCCGACTGCGAGGCAAAGGTGCTGAACTTTTCCCGCGTGGAGGCGACGTCATGCCAGCCACGCGCACATCGCGTGCGCCGCCTTGATGAGGCGCATCAGAGGCGGCGCGCAGAGGGTCGCTGCCTGAACTCAGGCGCCGCCGGTAACATTGTTAATCGTCTTGTGTATGTCCAAGTAAATGTAGTTTCTTGTTGTCCAAGTAAATGTAGTTTCTTGCAGGAATTTCACGGGGCTAGGTTTCTTCTTTCGGTAAGCTTTTTTTCCATACCCCGTGTTTCCTACCGTCGTTCCGTGCTTCCGTCACGTCCGCGTTTGTTGTATTGGCGTGTGTCTCACTTTTTGGTTTTGTGACCGCGGCAATCGTTTTGCGCGCTTGTTTTGGTTTCTGGTGGGCGTTTCCTTTTTTTGCGCTTGTGTTGCGCTTGTGTTGGGTTTTGGAGGGGCGTTTCTTTTTTTGTGCTTGCAGGAATGCTCACACAGGGGCAGGAAGCCGCGATGGCCGCAGCGGCACAAATGAACCTGCTCACGAAGGTCACGGAGATGTGCGCATCCGTGGTGCAGCACCTGGCCCACACGACTGGACAGCAGGAGACCCCATCAGGAGAGCCCCGACCACACTTGGCTGTTCCAGTCTACACGGGGTACGACGAAGTCAAGTCCGTGGCAGACTTCCTAAGCGAGCTGCAGACGTACCACCTTTCCTCCGGTGCCTCGGAAGCCTTCATCGTGGACCGGATTGTTCCGCTGGCGTTGCAAGCCAGCGCCAGTTGCTGGTTGGGGTCGCAGGCCCCCTTCACAAGGCGTTGAAAAGAGTTTCTGCCTGCAGGCTACGCAACGCAGATTCTCCAAGAGCTCGAGGCAAGGACGCAGCACACGGACGAATGTCTGGTCCGGTACGTTCGGGTCATGCAAGAGCTCTTCAAGAGGGCGGACCCGAAGACACCGGAGTCGGACAGAGTACCTCGGGTCAGAAGACAGTGTCACCCAAGGTACCACGTCTACCTCATCAACCGCAGCTTTGAGACCCTTGAAGCGCTAGCCCGGGGCGCCCGCCTCATCTAGGAAGCACTTCATGCCGAGCGGAACTACGTGCCGTCGACACCAGCCAAGTGCGTGCTCGAACCGGCATGCGCATGGCGGGGCCCCGAGGCCTCCACGGAAGTCGACTGTCCTAACGAGACCTCCTTTCCCCACCACGTTGACCAGGAGAGTTTGCATGGCATGCATGGTGATCTCCCGTGCGGGATAAGCGTATGTTCGCCTAACTCTGCCCGAGAGGTCCCCGAAGGTCACAGCGGGGCCCGTGAGGGTTTCGGGTGGGAGTCGTCACGACAGGTGGGAGGTCGTTGGCCGTGCCCTATCGTAAGCTGGAACCCAACGGAGATCACAACCCAAGCAAACCATCTTCATCAGTCTGCTCCTGCAAGTGCTGACGAAAACTGGCACGGTGCGGTTGCAAACCCGCCGCCCAGCAGCATTGACCCCCGCCGCAACGGAACAAGCCCTCCCCACAACAGCCAGTCGCAAGCCTGGTGGAGGCCCTCCCATAGTGGTTCCTTACCCGATCACTGGAGGCGGTCCGACGTGCAACTCGGTGCGTGTGGCCTAAGCAGGCAACTGTCGTCGGACTGCTGCTACAAGTGCGAGCAACCCGGCAATCCCCAAAACCAGTGTCCCAGACTTCTGGACACTACAAACAAGAGGTGGCACGAGACGGCGGCAAAGAGCAGGAACCAAAACAACCAGGGAAACTACTACGGCCGGCGACGCTGACACCAGACAGCCACTCGCCGACGGTCGTTGCAGTACCTGGGAGCAGTGAGGCCGCGGCACAGGTTCCATCGGTATGTCGAATCCAGCCCGAGCCTAACATCATTGAACCGCGCATGACGATTTCACTGCTCGATTTTCCCATTGGCGCACTTTTGGATTCTGGGGCCGGTATCTCGCTTATAGGGCATTTAGTTTTCAAACTCCGCAAAGCAAAAAAGATAAACCTCCGGAAGTGCGAAACCCGTTTGCAGCTAGCTTCTGGTACAGTGATAACAGCTGGAGGAGCTGTGAGGCTGCAGATTCGGTTTAAAGGAAAGAAGCGGCGTCAGCGATTTCTTTATCTGTCAGGACTCGTGGTACCCGTGATCTTGGGCCGAGATTTCATTACAGGCAAAAGCATGACACTCGACTTTTCTGGTGGCGGGTACCGGCTGGGAAAACAACCAGAGCTGACTCCGTTTACCAAACGGGAGGACGGAATCCGTAACCCGACCACTGCAGCCCACTTCACCATGGTGCCGGACGTCTTGCCTGCCGGCGTTCGAGAATCGTTGCGAAAGTGCCCCGCAAGCAGCCAGCAGAAGCAGGAGCTGCAAGCCGTCCTGGCGTCTTCCTCACCGATGTTAACGGAAACACCTGGAAAGACTGACATTCTGCTGCACCGCATTGAAACCGGTGACGCGCCGCCTTGGAGGTGCAACCCTCGACCGATCAGCGTCCACAAAAGGGCACTTCTTAATGCGGCGCTCGAGGAAATGATCGACACCGGTTCATTACGTGAGTCGAAAAGCCCCTGGGCGTTCCCCGTTGTTCTGGCTTCGAAAAAAGACAAAACAGCCAGACTCTGTGTGGATTACAGGCGGCTTAACAATGTGTCCGTACGAGACAGCTACTCTTTCCCCAGCATTTCTTCCGTGATGTACGCGCTTGGTAACGCGATCGTTTTTACAACACTGGATTGCAGTCGCGGGTTTCTTCAGATTGAGATTCACCCATCAGACGTTCCAAAAACTGCTTTTATCTGCCATAGAGGGTTGTTCGAGTTCACCCGACTGCCGTTTGGCATTTCTAACTCTCCAGCCAGTTTTCAACGCCTGATGGATGTTGTACTTGGGAACTCGAAGTACGAATTTGCCATGGCATACATGGATGACGTGGTTGTATTTTTGAGAACTATCGAGGAGCATGTCGAACACCTTCGCATTGTACTTGAGCGAATGTGTAATGCTGGGATCACGATTCATTCCGGAAAGGTTCAGTTGGCCGCGCCCAAGATTAACCTCCTTGGATTCGTTGTGGATAACGGCACGCTCCGCCCCAACGAAGATAAGTTGCGCGCGCTAGCGGAATACCCAAGCCCCCATGACGTAAAGAGCCTACAAAGATACCTCGGAATGATTGCTTTCTACCGGGATTTCATTCCCCACTGTTCCGATTTATCCCAACCGCTAAATCACCTTCTAAAAAAGGCGTCAAGTGGTATTGGGCCGAACAACAACAATGCGCATTCGCAGCCCTTTCAAGAGCCGCGACTGACAACGCTTGTTTACAGCTCCCAGACTTGAACAAGCTATTCGTTCTGCAGACAGATGCAAGTGACTGTGGCCTGGGTTCTGTCTTCTTGAGGAGTATGACGGTGTGCTTCGGCCAGCTGGTTTCACGAGCCACACGTTAACTCCAACCGAGCGAAACTACAGTGACCCAGAACGTCAACGTCTCGCCATTAGTCATGCTTTGAAGCGCTTTGATATGTACCTAGATGGCGCAACGTTCCAGATTCAATCTGATCCCTTAGCGCTATCATGGCTAGAGGGACTTAAGAATCTAGGTGGATGTCTTGCTCGTTGGGCGCTTACGCTACAACAGTACGACTACTCCATCGTGTACCGCCCAGGGTCAACTAACACAGTTGCTGATGCGCTTTCTCGTGCTCCACTTCCCGAGGAACACTCGCAGGATACCCGTGGCTTGGTGACCGTCGCGGTAACGGCACGAGGGTTCCCAGTGAGCCGCGAGGAGCTTTTCAAGGCGCAGCTGGATGACGGGCTCTGCCAACGCGTGTCCGCCTGGTTGGCAGCAAGAGGTCCAGTCGACCGCCCAAGTGACAAGGCCTTCGACTCCTACTTGATGAGCGATGACGGCCTCCTGCTGCGCTACATTTCCCAGGCCGATGACGATCCGAATGGCTCGGCGTTCCGGACCATGATACCCCGCAAGCTACTTAAGCTTTTCATCCGATACATGCATAACTCTGCCTTGGCAGGACACAGCAGTGGGAGCAAAACTTATGCAAAGTTATCCCAAGTTGCTACCTGGCCAGGCATGAGGCAGGATGTGCTCCGATACGCTCGTAGCGGCTCGGTGTGCCAGAAGGCAAAACCACGTGTTGGTCAGCCCCCCCGTCTCATGTAACCAATCGTGAGCCAGAGCCCTTGGAAGATTTGTTGTTGTGACGTCATGCTCCCCTTCCCACGTAGTACCCGCGGCAATCAGTACTTGTTCGTGGTAACCGACCACTTCACGGAGTGGGTTGAGTTATTTCCTTTGCGGAAGCTAGATTCGCAAAAAATCTGGGAGTGTCTACTTAAAACGCTCACTAGGTTTGGCTTTTGTGCACAGCTTGTAAGCGATAATGCCTTCTACCTAACGCGTAACGTGTTCGTGGACGCATGCGCGGTGCTGGGAATTAAGCACAAAAACGCCTCCCCATACCACCCACAAGCAAACATCACGGAAAGGGTAAATCGGAACCTTAAGATGATGCTAGTGGCCTGCGCCGAACACCACAAGGACTGGGACGCGAAACTGCCCGACCTGGCATTTGCAACCGGTACGACCACTAATCGGTCAACGGGTCTCACTCCGGCCCAATTGAATTTCGGCAAGGAGCTCGCGTTCCCGCTTTTTAACAGTCTCCTTTCTACAGAGTCTGGGGGAAGGCTTCGCCCCTACGTGAAGTTCGCAGAGGGCCTGCGAAAGCGCTTCTCCGATAACCTTCGAGAGGCCCGAGAGAATCTTGAAGTCGTGGCGTGGCTTGCAGTTCGAGTTGGGAGATTTTGTACACCGGCGTACTCTCCCACTGAGTGATGCCACTCGAGGCTTCGCAGCCTCCCTCGTCAACAGGTGGGAAGGTCCGTTTCGCGTTCATGAAAAGTGCTCACTACTCACTTACAAACTGTCCACTGTGAGTCTAGTGAGGAAACCGGATCCGTTCATGTCACCGACCTTAAACGATTTCTTCAAGCAGAAGACGAAGATTCCTCGCGGGACCGGAACGACCCTGACGGCAGTTCCGTTTCGGAAACACACTTGTCTCCTCCAAGGCGGCGGTATAACCTGCGACGTCGGTGACACCAGAGAGAGAGGAACCTTTTTTTGTCTCCTCAGCTTCGCCTCTCTCGCATTTTGGGGGTAGTTTTCTACTTCCACGGATCTGCTCCCTTTTCAAGAGAGGGGGGAGAAGGTTGTGTATCCACCACAGATTCGTTATTTCGAACTTTCTGGAAGGGTGTGAAGATAACGTCAGTCTCAACCCTCAAATGAGCCCCATGTCGTCTGCTTTGTTTTTCTACGAAGCTGGCTCGTGGACAACACCGTCACCACACCCGCCATCTGAACGACACGGCTGCCGGTCTCATGGTGGACCGCGGCCCCTCTACAGGAAGGAGCGGAAGCTGGCTCGGGTCAAGGCGGACCACACGGAGAGCAGCCACCTGCTGGAGGCGGTCCAGAGCAACAAGGTGGCCGCCAGCCGAGCCCTGACCAAGAGCAAGGAGCTCAAGCGACAAGCTTGAGCTGACCGAGCCGCTGCTGAAAGAGCCGCATGTTGCCAAGGAGCGGGGGAGAGAGCGGACACCGAACGGTGTCCGCTCTCTAGAGCGATCCAGGCAACCACCGTCACATCGCACATCTACAAAATCCATTCTGTCATTACAGACGTACCGGTGTATCAGCAGCATTGGCGACGGATCGCCCCAGCCTTCTCCCAGCGATTACAACTCGGCAAGTTAACAGCTGACTGCCCGATTGGTGCCGCATCATCGCTCACCGGAAACCCGGACATCAAGTCCACCCCTGGAACAAACTTGGACGCATCCTACATCCTGCCAACATCCATAAAACAGCAGCCACGCCGGTCGAAGCTTCACTTCTAGAGCGATCCAGGCAACCACCGTCACATCGCACATCTACAAAATCCATTCTGTCATTACAGACGTACCGGTGTATCAGCAGCATTGGCGACGGATCGCCCCAGCCTTCTCCCAGCGATTACAACTCGGCAAGTTAACAGCTGACTGCCCGATTGGTGCCGCATCATCGCTCACCGGAAACCCGGACATCAAGTCCACCCCTGGAACCAACTTGGACGCATCCTACATCCTGCCAACATCCATAAAACAGCAGCCACGCCGGTCGAAGCTTCACTTCTAGAGCGATCCAGGCAACCACCGTCACATCGCACATCTACAAAATCCATTCTGTCATTACAGGTATGTCGCAGTCGCATACCATAATATAGTATTTTCGTGGTACCTGGGTCGCTCTAGCACTGTTTTTGGATCTTTTCTGAACTTTGCTTCAATGGGTGACAAACAGCCAACAACGATAAAAGAGCTGGCTAAACTTTTTTCCGACCTATGCATTCGGATTGAAACGAACACTTCAGAAATCAAAATTGAACTTAACAGTGTGAAAGTTTCAAATGAAGCAATGCAAGGACAACTTGCTGGCATGAAAGTATCCAATGAAGCAATGAAAGCGGAATTTGCAGGTGTGAAAAAATCGATGTCATTCATAAACGATAACTTTGAAAAATTGCGAGAAGCGATCACCGAACTGAGGAAGGAAGTTAACTCGGTGAAAAGTGAGCAACAGGAAATTCGAAAAGTATGTGATAACCTGGCAGGTCAACTTCACGAAACCAGGAAGGAACTGACAGAACTCAAGCAGTACGGCAGGCGTAACAACCTGGAAATCAAAGGTGTGCCTCAGTTGCCAGATGAATCGCTTGAGGCCCTTGTTACACGAATCGGCGAGGTCCTACAGATGGAAATTAGAGCAAAAGATCTCGACGCCATACATCGTGTACCGACCAAAGATAAAACGAAACCAAATATTGTCATCAAGTTTTTTGCGAGGTCGCTTCGTGACAAGGTGCTTCAGGCGGCAAGGAAACGGAGGCTAAGCACAACTGACATCGGTCTTACGACAAATGACCCAGTGTTCATTAACGAGCACCTTTGCGCCGAAAACAAAATCCTGCTTGGAAAGGCAATTCAGCTTAAGCGAGAGAAAAAATGGAAATTTGCGTGGGTGTCTCAGGGAAAAATTTTGATGCGAAGAAGCGAATCCACGAAAGTGGTACAGATAACCGGGGAGGAAGACTTTGCTAAGATTGTGTAGTTCTTCTACAAACTCTCGCTTGTTGCTTTGTTTGTTTGTTTTCGTTGTATTAAATTAACATGTTCTCTATAGCATCTGTAAACAAATTGTACTCCAGCAAAAAAGTGCTTTCAGTGCTACACTGTAATATAAGAAGTATTCATAAAAATTTAGATATCCTTATTGCCTTCTTGTCGCTTCACTCGTTTACGTTTGATATTATAGCAATAACTGAAACTTGGCTAAAAGAGAACGAGCACGTTAATGTTCCCGGTTACGTAACGGTGTCTCTATCTAGGACTGCTAAAAATAGAGGTGGCGGCGTAGCACTGTTTATAAAAAACGCCTTGTCATTCAGTGAACTGCCTTTGATTTCATGTTCTTGTAGCTACATCGAGGCGTTATTTGTGGAATTGAAGTGTGGCGTTGTAATCGGCGTGGTGTATAGGCCACCGGATTCGTGCTTATCATCTTTTTATAACCAAATGGATGATATATTCACAACACTGACGGTTAACAAAAAAAAGTCTGTTGTATGCGGGGATTTCAATATAGATACTCTCAGAAACGTGCACTTAGACTATACTTACCTTGTTCAGTCGTTCAATTTTAGGAACGTTATAGATGAGCCAACTCGAGTGACCCCTATTTCATCAACTCTCATTGATCATATTCTTACAAATATAGATGCCGAAGCTGCTGGTGTTTACGAATATGACATCGCTGATCATTACCCCATATTCGTACTTGTTCCAACGATCAATAACGCTTCTGATGAACAACACCGTCAGCCAGCACGGAAAATAAATTACGAACGCTTGCGCCATACGTTAATGGGATTTGATTTTACTGCATTATTTAATTCAGATGTAAACGTTGAATTTGGTAACTTTGCAGATGTGATTAGGGATGCGATTAAAGATTCCTCAGACGAGTTCAAACAGCGCCGTTACCTAGATCCGATCTGCCCATGGATGACTCAGTGCATTCTTAGTGCACTGAAAGAAAAAAACACTTGGCAGCAGAAGCTGAAACAGCACAAACACAGCACCTTTTATCTCGGACAATATAGACATTATCGTAACTTGTCTGTGTCACTGATAAGAAAACGTAAAAAGGAATACTACAGTAACCTTATCGCTAGTAACTGCCACGACTCGAAGAAAATGTGGAAAGTCATCAACAGCGTCATAAAACCGGGGTCAAAGATACAAACCACCCCAGACAAGGTTGATAACAGCACTGTGGAAGATTTTAATCGTTTCTTTACCAACATTGGACCGCAGCTTGCGAATGGCATCATTTCCAACACCACACCAACGTTTCTACAGCCCGCCTTTATCTCGAATACCTGTGTATTCGAGGAAATAACACTTACAGAAATCGCGTCCATCGTTATGAATATGTCAATAAATAAATCGCCTGGATGTGATGGAATTCCAATTAAAGTGCTAAAATTTAATATTGATATACTAGGTATTCCACTACAATATATGTTTAACCATTCTTTGCTAACCGGAATATATCCGGACTCGTTGAAAATAGCTAAAGTGTGCCCAATATTTAAGGGTGGGAATGATGATGCTAACGAGCCTGAAAATTACAGGCCAATATCAGTTCTTAATGGTATAAACACACTCTTTGAAAAACTTGTAGTAAAACGTATAAATGCTTTCATTGATAAATTTCAAATTATAACCCCGCTCCAACACGGCTTCCGACCTAACAAATCTACGTCAAGTGCTGTTCTATCACTTAGTCAAGCAATAAACGACTCACTTAACGACAACAAAATTACGCTCTGTGTTTTCCTCGATATTAAAAAAGCTTTTGACACGGTCGATCATTCCATTCTACTTAACAAATTGGAGAGATACGGGTTTAGGGGTTTATCATTAAGCTTTTTAAAGAGCTATTTAACTTCTCGCTTTCAATATGTCTCCATGTCAAATTGTCAATCCAATATTAGGCCAATCACAACAGGGATTCCGCAGGGATCAGTTCTGGGTCCTGTCCTATTTTCATTATATGTCAATGATCTCTCACATTTACTTATTAATTCCCAAATGATAATGTACGCAGATGATACAGCAATTTACTACACAAATAGTTCGTTAGATAACATTAATAGTGTGATCAATGAAGAACTGATTATTGTCCAGGATTGGTGTAACTATAACAAGTTGACGTTGAATATAAAAAAAACTAAGTATGTTATATTCCACTCAAACAAAAAACAAATCAACTATGCTAACTGCAAAATTTATATTGCCAACTCTCTTTTAGAACAAGTACATACATTCAAATATCTGGGAGTAATATTCGACTCACACTTACATTGGGAACATCACATTGCCTATATTTGTCAAAAAATGTCATATGCTTGCTACATTCTGCTGAAGGCTCGACAGTGCTTCGACTCTTCAACCTTAAAAATTATTTACTTCTCGATATTCCACTGCCATTTAACATACTGTACAGAAACATGGGGTACAACCTATGACACGTATCTTACGCCCATTATGGGTTTACAAAAAAGGGCAATTCGAATTATAACCAACTCACACTATACACAGGCATCGAGCATTTTATTTCATCACCTCAGCATTCTTCCACTTCATAAACTAGTAAAGTATAAAATTGCCACGCTGTTTCACGAAATAGTTACCTCTAACAACCCATTTCCTATAACTATACTTCTTAAAGGTTTCCGAACTAGGGCAAATTTGTCGGGGCACTTTAACCTTCCACAATGCCACAACGTTTACGGGGAAAGGCTAATTCAATTCTGTGGGACAAAAATCTGGAACGCCCTTTCGAACGACCTTCGAAATTCGCATACTTTTAGCAAAGCACTGAAGCATTATCTCCTCTTATCTACTTAGATCATCGTTCATCCTCATCATCGTTTCTTTGGTATTTGTAACCGAGTTTAGCATCTAATATTGTAGCAACATGATTAGGAGTACTTTTGTTTCTTTCTATTGACATATGCCTGTCGCTCTGTGTTCTTGCGATATTTTGTTGATGAGCCCGAACTAGCCTAGCGGCTATGGGCTCATATGCTTTTTTCAATATTTTGTATACTTTTTTCGGTCAATAAAAGATTGATTGATAAAAAAAAAAAGGGAGACTGTCAAGTGAAAACTGTCTAGACTCCCGCCTGCTATCTCGTTATATAGACAGCCCGACCCTTTTGTCTCCCGCCCCCTGTCGCACTACCGAGATTCTCATGCCCATATAAGGCCACGGGCGAGCTCCACGGTGCCACTCTGGCGCGAAATCCCGGCTCGGTACCGTAACGCGAACATCAACGGATGTTCGCCGGTAGGCAAGCGGGACAAGCCATCCTCGGCGCTGCTTACGTGACGGGGTTCAAAGGGACCCAGTCTGGCGGGGAATGTCGGCTTCGGCACTGGAGACGATGGAGGAGTCAATGACTATTCACACCGTCGGGGAATGTGGGCTTCGGCACTGGGCACGTGGAGGGAGACCCAAAGGTTATCCACACAGTGGCCGAGCGGATTAGTACACCGGAACTCCTACTCGTTTCAATTCGGATGAGCAAGGTACCGGCGTGGGGTTGTGATATCGCTACAGCGTGACACACGTTGAACACCCCAGGCTTGCAACACTGGCCGAAAGAGCCATCTACACCGGAGATGGCAGACGCCATGAACTTTCCCGGCATTTTAACTTTCCCTTGTGTAAACCTACAAACAACAAAGCTGACTTTTGGCATTTAACTTTGAGTTGCCCGTGTTATCAACTTAAGCCTACTTCAGACACGTTTATTATGTGGGGGAAAAGTCACCAAGAAACAAAAGTGTACTAGCACAAAGGGAATGCAGGGTGAATGACAAGGGAATGAAGGGTAAATGACAAGGGAATGAAGGGTGAATGACAACTGGGTGGATAAAATAGTTGAATAAATACGGTAAAACTCATCCAAATGGTCTGCAAGTTGCCCTTGCTTTTTTTTTCGCTTTGATAGCTAATCTGTATGTGTGGCACATTTAAAGTTGAGCTCGTTGATGGTGCTAATAAAAGTTCCTATCCGTATGACAGAACGGTATCAATGCAACCGAATGATGTTGACACGCGTCGCTAATCCGCTTTACCGTGACACGGAAGATGTCTAGGCACTTTTGCGTGTTTATGTCATACATTTGCGGAGTGTCGCGTGGAATCAGAAACTCTTTAATTATGTAAGTTTATTTTTTTTTTTTATGGTTATGGTTTCAAGTTTGCGGCTGACAGTTGTTTTATTGAGCCAACAGCACCGACAATATTCAAAGCCTGTTAGCACTTTCTTTCACCTTTACGAAACGTCATCGCAGTCGGATGCCGCCAATTCAGCAATTGGATCCGAGCGTCCTTCTACGCGTTGATTGGACACGACGACCAGCCGAGCACTGACGCAGCACTCGTCTCTAATCCGGGTCTGCTTTCGATCTCACGGTGATGGTGACAGTGATGTATATTTAGCGCACTACATCTGCCATCATTTGTCGGGCTTTTTAGAGAAACGGTGATACGTAAACATTCTTGGAATTCTGCTTTTAAAACGCCACACACTCTACAGCGGCCACTGAGACTTTCAATTCGATACGATGTTCCGCGAATTAGAACGAAATATGGCGAGCGTATGCGCATCTATTATGTACCACATTTTTTTCAGTGACCTCCCAGACAGCATCTTTTTCTGTAACATCTAAACAGAAGCTCAAGAAATCGTTAAAGCACTTAAAGCAGTATAAGATGTTTTTTTACGTACTTTATTTTTATTGTTCTTACTAATTGCTTTGAATCTAATATATTCCGTGCTTTTTAATTGTTTTGCTTAGTGTTTTTGTGATCTATCTAAGATGTCGATCTGTAGATGTGTTACCTTGACTGCGAACGCTTTACGTAAGTATGTATAATTTTAAATATACCGAATTTTCGCCATCTGTTGAGCTAGGCACACAAGCCCTAGACTAGAGGCTTCCACCTCGTTATTCTACTGTATAAGAAGATGTATGTTGCAAATGAAACTATTCTATGTTGAGATGTAAGTGCGCGGGCTTTGATTATTCTAGGCAGTGTTGGCTCCGCGCGGACTTCCAAGCGTTTCTCGCTGTCTCGCCGTGTGTCCTGTCCCCTTTCGATAAGGAACGAGAGCACTCGTTTGCGTACGAGGCTTTGCGCACGGAGCCTGAATCCTCCCTGCTGAGAACCGACCGCATTCGTCGAGAGTTGCCGGCTTCGCGGGCCTTTCGAGCACATCTGGATAGCGCGTTGTGATCGTACGTAAGAGCCGTTGCTCTTCCTCATTAAAATAGACCCGCTGCTAGAGAAGAGAACATTAACTAAGTCACTGAAATAGATTTCGGAGCACACGTCCGCGAAGCAATTCGGGTCATAAGCGACGACCCAGTAAAGAACTGATGACAAATTTCTCCCACTGCATACTTTGTTTTAATCTGCAGTCAGCATGGTAAATATACCCAGCTGACGCAGTCAGTCTCTGACGAAGTTGGAGCGAGCTCGTACTTTGTGGGGATAACACCGCGCACAAACCACAGCCGCTGCGGCACTCACCTCGGGCGTGGTATAAAACATAATACTCGTGTGGCGCCGAAACCCCACTATAATTCCACTCTTCGAATTTTTTTTTCTGGTCTTGTTGCATTTCGTTTAAGTGTGTGCAATGACTTGCAATTTTTTGGGGCTTCTGTTAACCTGCCCTTTCCACGTTATTGTTTTAGCCCGTGTGAGAAGTAATCATTGATTTGCATCATCTTACATTCCCCCTTATTTCTTCTGTTAATGCGATAAGATTTCTTTGAGTCACCCCCCCTCTTTCCCCTGAAAAGTTATTTCTGGTCCTAACAGCGAAATGCATGCGCATGCGCGGAAGGGTGAGGTACACGTGCCGTCCTCCTCTAATACAGCGCGCATGGGAGAGTGAAGTGCGTGTGAAATTCCCCCCTCTATCGCGCGCCTATGCAGGCAGGTCCCAGGACGAGACTTTCCCTCGATGCGCCGCAGTCTTCACAATGCCTCCCGAGAGGAAGGGAACGGGCAAAAAGAGGAGATACCTGAACAGAAGGGGCAACGTGCTGAGTATGACCGTGCTCGACGTGCCAAAGAAGACGCCTGAGGAAAGAAAGCCACGTTTAGAGAAGCAGGCCTCCACACAAGACAGTGAATGCTGTTGCATATCGGCGTAGCCTGCAGCCTAGTACCACAAAAAAAGCCCCGATTTTTTATCTTTGACTGGGTAAATCTTTTTACCACAGTGTGTCTTTTTTTTTTTCTTTTTAATGTACGGGGAAATATGCTTGAGAGAATTCGCATACCTTCCAGGTGGACGACTCCTGATCATTGGGACTGCGAGTCCAGCACGTGCTAAGTGAAAGATTGACATAGATTACATTCCAACAATAATTAAATAAACATTTTGTTTCTTCGTCAAACCTGATCCCTGCATTACTATTATTTGATAACTACAAACGCGGGTCTCATTACTCCCCCAGCAGAATATGAGGACCTGTCTCACAGATTTTACTAATAAATCTACTACTGCCAACTTTGTTGGGGGCAAGAACCCTGTCAAGACGTACTATTGTGACTTTTTTTTGTCCGCCCCGTTTGTCTCCATTTCGCTGGTAAATAAAATTAAATTCAAATCAATTCACTCGCGTCCGTTGCAGGCTCGACGGGATCAAGCAACAATTACATTTTTTTGAAAAACATTTCCAATTATTAGCCTTGTTCTTTTTTTTTTTTTTCAAACGTAGATTACGTTTCTAAGTTTGCACCCACACCTTCTCCGCCAAAGTGTCATGTGAAGATGCACGTTAGGCTTTTAGGAGTCACGTGAAATCCACTGGACCCGACACTTATAAGATCCTGCCGGTAAGCCCCAAAATAGAAAAGGTCCAATCGGCCGTGACAGCCACTTCCAAAAAGAGAAAGTATACAAGCAAGCTGCATCTAAGGGTTTAGATCAGTGGTTCTCAAATGGGGGGGTTCGCGGACCCTTTGGGGACCGCGAAGGCATTCTAGGGGTCCGCGAAACCCCGCCTCATCAGTTGAGCCCGGCAATAAAAGTAGTTTTTTTTTTGTTTATTTTTTTAATTCAAAAGAAACGTTTCTATTTTTTTTGGTGAGTTCTCTCACGTGCATGTCAATGAGAGAAGTCTACTTCACACTAGCGCTTAGTTAGACCCATTTGTTAAATCATTATCAAAATTAACGAATACATTTCCCTTCCCCACACCACGAACGGGGTCCTCCATCATCTCCGCCGATTCACAAGGGGTCCGCGAAACATCAATGGTTGAGAACCACTGGTTTAGATTATGGTGACGATAAAAAAAAAAAACAGGTTTCGAACGTAATCTTGATCCCCACCAACAATCGTAAAGTAAAAACTTCAGTACACAGACTGTGAAACAATTAAATCCGAAGAAGCAAGAAATCGAGTGAATCAGCTGAGAAAGTAAAAAAGAGCGTGTGTATGAGAGAGAAAGAAAGTAATAAAATGGACAATGTCCAAAAGGAGATGTCTCGCACTATCAGTCACGTGACGCTAAAATAGGGATGACAATCTGAATAAACTTTGATGTGATTTGATTTGATTTGATTGGAATGAAACAAGACTAACGAGGACTTAAGATAAGAGATGACACCTGTTCAAATAGAAACAAACTATGGACGTGTTTTTTTGTTGTTTTTTTTTTCGTTAACTACCATGGTGTAGAGAGCGTGAAATGTTTATAATATGCGCGGTTGCGCGCTACACTCTAAGAAATGCCTGCGCGTCTACTTACCCGCAAAACACTCAAAGAGCCAATCTCTGCGATCTGCGACATCAGTTCAGCGTATGATGACGCAGAACATTCGTTTAGACCTCAAAATGAAGTCTGCGCTGTGGCATTACGCAATGCAAAGCGTCATGCTTGCATTGCGCAATGCCACAGCGCAGACTTCATTTTTAAGTCTAAACAGATGTTCTGCCTCATCATTCGCTGAGCTGACTTCCTAGATCGCAGAGATTGGTTCTTCGAGTGTTTTGCCGGTAAGTAGAAGCGCAGGCATTTTTAAGAGTGTACGAGGCAAGTTCGAATAATGAAACACCACTCCACGCGTCTCCTTGTCATCCACAGAATAGCCCAAGTCTGGGATGTCAGAGTGAAGCTCCGCGATGTCCCTGGCTTGACGCTCGACAGAGCTCGAGCCCACGTGACAGTAGAAAGTCAAGTGCGGAACCCTGTGGGCCGAGCGATTTCACGGAGGTCTTGGTGAGCCCAGTGT
The DNA here is from genome assembly GCA_013358835.2 of Ixodes persulcatus. NCBI lineage: Eukaryota > Metazoa > Arthropoda > Arachnida > Ixodida > Ixodidae > Ixodes > Ixodes persulcatus. The sequence continues at coordinate 55,852 of JABSTQ010009790.1, read as the reverse complement.
CTGGCGAGCACCGGTTGCTCCGGACCGCCAAAGCCCACCTAACATCCAGGAAGCGCGGCCAGGTGCCCTTGGCGACATACCTTCCCCATTCCTCATCCCAACACCTGCTCGGCACTGATGTGGGGTGATCAAGATGGAGTATGAATGAAGTGCGACTGGGGTTCGAGACAATGGTGATAGGTTAGAACAAAGAGTGTTTCGCCTGCGCTTTCTGGCACCGTTTTGCTTGCTTCCATTCGTCGGTCCTGCTCTGCCGATCTATTTCGCGTGTATTTCGGTCTTTTGTGACTCGTGCCCTTTTTTCCTCAGTCAAATTGGAAGGTACAACGGACTGCAAAACTGTACCTTTACCGCATTCGGGAGTTGTGATTTGTGAGAAGTATTTTCGCACCAAGTCCCGTCAAATTGACGAAAAGATTAGTGCTGTGAAATTGTACCGCGTCCTCCTCCCTCGACTCGAGACAAACCATTTTAACTCCTATGTAACCATCATATCATTTCATGTATATAAAAAGCAAACTCATCCGAACAAAGTAGAAAAAAACTTCCGTCTATAAAATAAATAAATAAAATAAAATAAAACAAAATAAACAGCCGTCCGCTTTTTACTGGTTCATTCCCAACGACGTTATAAATATATTCCAAAATAACAATTTTTAAAATCCGGAAATTTGTATTAGTAGAGATTGTTTCTCTCATTTTATGTTCCAGTATACGATTTATATCGATTAAGCCTTCCAACAAAGCGTTCAAGCTACACATTTAATAAGTAATTCCAAAATTATTATTTTTTTCTTTTACATTACAGGTAGCAAAACTATACGCGCGGACTGTGTGTCGTATTCTGTACAATACGTGTATTATTCACTCGATTTCCATTCCCATGACTGATCTATCCCATAAAAAGGGTGATATGTTTTAATAAAAACTTTTTTTTTTTAGGAGCATACTTTTAGCTAAGTGCTGTATATGCTAGATGTTTCTTGAGTTCGACGGAGATCAGCAAGTGGAATAATCGTCATTGAAAGATGGCGAATTAGTTAAATTTGTTAACTTTTTTCATAATTGATTTTACGGGTCATGTTGCAATTGCAGAAATGACGGTAATTGTTATTAGAGGCCAGCTAAGTTGAAATACTGTGCAAAAGTTCCTTAGCGTTTGAGCTGGTCAACTTTCAACAGCTTGAACAGCCGAGGTTAAGAAAACAAAACACTCTGTGTGCGTTGTTGTCCTGTGAGTGTGTTGCCCACTTTTTGTTCCTAAATCACGGGTGTTCAAGATGTTGATAATGTGCTACGCCCCGCGTTTACGACGTTTGTTTACTGGCTAAACCAGAAAGACAGATTGTTGGAATTTGTAGAGGGTTGAGCGTGTTGGTTTCTAATTTACGATAACGAAAGAGGGACATGGAAGACTATGTGGTCTGTTTGTCTTCCATGTCCCTCTTTCGTTATCGTAAATGTTTGGATAAATTTCTTTTTGTCGAAAAGAGAATGTCGAGTGTGACGGACAGGTCGCCACATGGAAGACTTCCAAGAAAGAAAGCTTAGATTACAAAAGAAGAAGTATGCAATCGAGCTGAGTGGGAAACGACATATTTTAAAGCCTGATATAGAAAAAAAATAAACAGAAAAAACATAACACAGGAGTTTCAGTATATAAACATTTGTGTAGTGCTGTCTGTTTTTTTTTGTTTTTTTTTTTTTGGGGGGGGGGGCGGATTTGAATTATGGTAATCTTGGAAGTTTTAGGTAATGGCCAGTTTGGTCAGTGTAGTTTGTACGTGACGCTTATGTGGCATTAAACTTATCCGGAACGCACGAACAGTGTCTCATGGGAGTGCTCTCCTGGCGGCGGCCGAAGAACTGCCTCATGACGTGGCGCGAAAATGGAACAGTCCGAGCAGGGGAGGCCGCTCGCTAGACCGTGGACGCCAAAGCAATTTTGCCGGCTGATCATTCTATACTTATCTCCACCGCGCGAAGATGCATAGGTGTCTGTCGAAACAGTCTGGGATTGGATGATTCAATCAGTATGCACTTGATGCTTCTACTGTGTGTGTCGAAACTTTATCCGGCGCTAAGGAGAGAGCGTGATGGTATTTACCAGTGGGGTTCTGACTGAACGTGAGCGACCAGGGCCCGCTGGAAGGGGCGTCGGGGGAGCTCCACCAGCGTCCGGGCACTGACTGTTCCATTCAGCGCTCCCATGAGATTAGACGCTGTTCGCGCGTTAATTTGCTGAGCGCAGGCTTTCAATGTTGCCCAAATATCAGTGTGAGCAGCCTGATCAATTTAATTTCAACAAGTTGACAAGTTAGCAGTCCGGCGTAAAACAGGCAGCTTCAAAACGTCACGCAAAAACTAGAGTGCGCTTGTTAGCCTGACGGTACCTCTTGCACTAAACACTAATATCTATCGCCGTAGCTTTCTTATATCTAAAGTGGGATGGACTTAATGGACCTTAAATACATTGAGGCTCACCCCAACCCCTCTCTGAATTCACGTATACAGTATTACAGTATAATGTTGCTTTTTTCTTCACACTGGTGTGATATATAAGGTAAGGGGGCAGGCAAGGTTGAACATGCTCTGGCACATGGGCTTGTCAAGATGCAACAAGCTCTCAGTGTGAACTTGTTATACATCTTTAAAGGTGACGTTCACAAACGGAAAGCTTTAGGCAGATAGCAAGAGCGAAAGTATGCAAAGTGGATAGCAAGCGCGAAAGTATGCAAACGATCTAGTTACTTCTTGTCCGTTATTTTACTTCTCCGTGTCTCAGGGTTCAGATTATGAACGGGGTGGCGTCGGTTCTGGGTTCTGCCCTTCCTTTTTTTTTCGAATCAAGTTGTAATCTCACTGGCAGAAACAGCGCCACAAAGGTTTACAATACCCTCGGTTGAAGAGTTGCAGGCAGTCTATGTAAGTGAAATTGAGAGTTCAGTCCTATCCCTTTTCCTATGACCGACATTCCCCTGTCATACTAGTGCTATCTAATCGTGCTCGCAATCTGTCGTTCTGAACTTCTATCGGTTGCGATTTCGCAAACATATGCCGTCTCCACCTCACCAGCCTTGCATTCGTTATATATTTACCCTTTTGCGCGTACACGTGAGGCAGAAACCTTAGAGCACCGCGGGGCTGAAACACGAGATTTCAAGTCCAAGAGGCAACCGCTGCTGACCCGTCCGGTCAGGCTGCCTAAGCACCTCCTGCTGAGCGACAGGAGGAAGCTCGTGATGAAGTACGGCTACAAGGTGAGCGTGCACGCGTGGCGCCTGCGAGCCCGCGTTGAAACCCAATTAGCCTCGTCTGTGCCATAATTAGGAGATGCTCTCAACAAACCTCTCGTTTCAGAAATTAGCGGTCTTTGACCCCGCGCATTCGCAGCTCGTTTTTCCGCCTTATTTTATGATTTGCGCCGCCAGTCTAGGGCACGGTGCCCCGGCGGCGCCCTGAGATGCTATCTTCGTCTGGTTCAGCTCGCGCACTAAGTATAAACGGCTGCTGTTGGCTACGAGCTCTTCCTGGCCCCTGTCGGAGACTCGCGCGTCGTCAGACACAGAAGGGGTATCGGTGCGTCAATGGGCGCCCCCCTCGGAACGCGGAAGTTGGGCCTCTCCAGGAAACAGTGACTCGATTGTCTTTTGGTCGAGTTTTCATTCCTCATGGTTATAGAGTAGCCGACCGCCTCCATTTCTAAATCTGTTGAGCTCACGTACACACTTAACTATGCCTCTATACTTCATCTCACCCTACACTCACGAGACAGTATTAAAGCTGCGTGGCGAATATGCGCACGTGGCTCTGAGCACTGATGCGCCCGTTTTTCAGAAATACAAATCCCGTCTTCCTGCATCGCCTCCGTCGCATCCTTTTTATCAGATGAAAGTCGCCATTGGCAATTCCAATCCACAATAGTTGCATTGGCTCTCTTGGACGCCTGAATTGTATATCGGGCGTTTCAGCGAAAGCTTTCAAAGGTCCTTAAAAAAAGGGTGGTGGAGAAAAAAGGAAATTCTTTCCGGGAACGAACTACCCGCCACGGCGAACGTCAAGAATTGCAAAAACATACTAATTAGCTAAATAATAAAAGACAATTTACTAATTAACTTTTTTTTAATTTGTGAAAGCAAACATGTATGGTTCCAATGAGAAACTTGCCAAGCATCATCGAAAACGAAAACCACTAATCAACCAATTTTAGAAAGACATAAGGCAGAGGCAGCATTTTACGGCGTTACGAAAAAACGCTCAATTGGGACACGTTTCTAGATTTCAGTTTCCTATTGGAGCGCATCTTTGCGCCAGCGGTCCTGCTCCCCGGTGGCCGAGACGCGCAACGCACGTGCGCCATACTTCCCTTCATGCTGCGAGGGAGGCGAGGATATACTCCATTCACCTACAAAATCATTTTCCGCGGGGTAGGAAAATCCTCCTCTCCGCCCTTCCCATTTCTTCATCTCCACTACACTCTTGACGGCGGGGGGACTCCGTTTCTTTAAGCTGGATAAGACGGAAGCTTATCCCGGCTTATCCAGCCCCAGGCTGCAGCAAAAAAAGGAGTCCCCTCACTGTCAATATATCAGTGGGAGAGGGGGGAAATGGGAGGGGTGGCGAGGAGGATTTTCCTTCCTTGCGGTAAAACTTTTTCCAGGTCGAGCTTTAAGCTGAGGCTGAGTGTGGAAACTCCGCCTTCAGGGCGTGTGCACGCTTGTTACCAAGGGTAGAAAGATCGCGCTAAAGGCGGAGCTTCTAGTCTCAGCTTAAAACGGTGGTGCAACGATTTTAAGATTAAAAGAATTCGCAGCTCCTCATTTTCACGTTGTTTATCGTGTCCCGGAGGATAGAGAAAACACCTCCTTTATTAAAAAATGTCGCGATTCCCCTGCATAATCGCAAAGCAAAAGTCGAGCCTTTTCCCCCACCTGCAGCCACGAGTGGCAGCCGAAGGAACTACGGCGAGAAGATTACGTGACCTCGCTCGGCTCTAAGCTGCAGCATAACGCCCGCTTAATGTCAGCAGAGAGAGGGAGAGGAAGCGTCCTCCGAGAGAGCACGCGGGAAGCTACACGGCACCCCGAATTACGTCGCTAGGAGGGGGACCAGGTGTGTGACCCCGAAGACTGGGAGTGAGTTGAGGGGTGCCAGATATGCCAATATTTCTCTTTTTTTTTACACAACAACTAGGACACGCAGGCGAAATCGGTTTTCTGCTCTTTACTTTAGGAGTGTCAGAGGGCAACTGCCACAAATTTTTGACCGAAGTCCGAAAATCGTTGCACCCCTCCCCCTTTAAGGGTAAATGGACTATAGAAAGGCTCAAGCTGCCCATGTGCTGATGTTTATACAACATATGACTTCACAATAAGATGGCGAACCAGTAAAGTTGAAGGTAAGTTTCGGTTTCGGTGTTATCGTATTGCTACAAATAAAGATTATTAAAAAAAAGTTTAGGGGGAAATTTACTTGCTGATCTAGGATCAGTTTTCTTCGCTCTTTCAGGGGATATATTTAGTTGAAAACTTTTTCTTTTGTAGAATTCCCGAGATGCGATAGTGATAAGCACACGCACACTCCCCCTGGGTTCCCAGGTTTGCGAAGAGGGCAAGGAGGGTGGACCGCCTTCCCCGTATAGGTTCCTTGCACTGACGTCACATCGCATACTTTTGAACACCATGTAAAAGGAGGAGAGGGAAGCTGCTTTTGTAAGAAGTTTGAGTGACAGGTTAATCTTCTAGGAGGAGAATAGCGACGCCTGTGCAAATCCGAGAGGCACAAAGGAGGATCCTGATAAGAGGGGAGCTCCTTCTTTCTCTTTTCTCTGGAGGGCATCGGAAATGACGTCATGTGCAAGCCACGTATTGGCTACGGCGAAAATTCGCCTTCCTCCGGCTCCGGAAAAGTTCAATGTTGTCAACATTTTGTCCGGAATCCGGAACCAGGAAAACTTCACCGCTGACGTCACAGGCGACGTCACTTTCTACTCCCGGACGTTCCCGCAGAACCATTTCGCGGACTGGTTGGGACCGCCCTTCAGTGACTATATAGTAATGCAGCCACGGTCACCGAGGAGGCGACCGCTGCCAAGCAATCTGCACGCAACGAGAATGCCTTCTTTTCCACCATACCGTTCATCAGATCGACGAGCGAAACTCGTTTAGAGCTTCAAGTCAGGCATCAAAACCTACGTCATTGTAACTGCATTACAGCTTAAGCTCCCGAATTTGACTAGCCTAAAATATAAGGGACATTAAAACAATTAAAGTAAAAATAAATGAGGAAAAAAAACAGGCATCCTACCCAGTCATTGACATCTTACGGGTAATAGGGTGCGGCCAGTCATCTCATTATCAGGGAGCAGCCCATTAAACCGTGACCCGGTCAGAGTGGGATACGAGCCACACTCCCAATTAGGGCACGGTCACTTTAATCGTTCTTTTATCCCCAAAGCAGTCAGCTGCTTTTAATGCGTTTTTTTTTTTTTTCATTCGTACTTTTGTGACCTCAAAACCTTGGCGCTACTTCGGAACATTACACTCCCCTCCACCGGATATATGCCTCGGACTGGGCAGGTAGGCTGGAAACTCGGTGATTGAACTGGCCAGAGGTTCAGTCACCCAGTTAAGGGCACGAAGCAATCATAAGGTTAATGCAAAGGGGATCGGCCATTGTAGATTTGTCCAGAGGTTAGAATTGATTCTTTTTCAGTTCTCCAAGCGTATTTCACGAGAAAACTAAACTTTTTTTCAGGTCTTTATCAACAGCAATGAACTTGCCATCCCCATTGTGCAGACTATACAGTATGAACAGCTCAAATAACACATAAAGTTAATGCAAGGATGCAGGCGACCTGGTTAAAAATTGACATTTGTTTTAACCTGGATAGTGGGGGAACAGAAGGACAACACGAATTGTCAACATAGTCAACATATAAACAACACGAATAGTCAACATAGTCAATATATAAACAACAAAGTCAAGGTTGTTCACCTTGACTCTGTTCTCAGTTGTTCTTATTTGTGGGACGGTGCAATGTACCATCTCCTTGTTGCAGAGTCTTGGCTTGTGGATTCATGTGTACTGCTTTGGATACGTGTATCCTGGTTGGGTACGCGTGTCATCAGTGTTGTCATCCGCGTCTCTTTTTGATCTGTTCGGGTTGTTTGTCTTGGTTGTCCATTTCAGGTTGTGTTTTGTGAAATAAACCTCAGCTGTGTTTGGAGATTCGTGTTGTCCTGTCCTTCTGTTTGTCAACTCTCTATGGTTAAAACAAATCATTTTACATAAACCTTTATTTGAAAGAGAATAATACCCGTGCCACACGGGCAACTCGAATCCCATTTACAACGAATGACATTTGAGCGGACGGCCAATCAGCGCGCGACACTCCGGGCGTACCGCATTCCACGCGCGACAGATTGCGAGCTGATTCGCCGATCACACAAATGTCATTCGTTGTAAATGGCATTCGAATTGCCCGTGTGGCACGGGTATTAGTCCAACTCGGTAGAAAACGCATTCGGAATAAAGTAAAAAGGGCAAAAGAATTGGTAGTGACCTTTATCTTTAAAGCCCTATAATGCATGAAATACAGTATACAGAAAAACGATCGTTCACATTTATTTAGAAGACATTTAATCAGTCGTCTGTATGAGTGAAGAACTTATCGTTTAAATCGCCTGATCCTGGATCCGACATTCCGCCGTCTGCAATGAAAGTGCAATAGCACTTCATGGGATTGATGTGATGGGCCTTGCTCGTGTTGGTTGCACCGTTAGGTCACTGAAAGAGGAGGGGGAGGGGAGGAAGGGAAGGGGAGTTAGGTAGGGAGGAGAGAGGAAAAAAGAAGAGAGGGAGGGACAAGGGGAAGGAGGGAGCGGGAGGAGGTGGGGGGGGAGGGAGGGAATGGAAGGTAGGTGGGAAGAGAGAGCGAAGGGAAGTAGATTCATTAGCGAGGAGAGAGTGATAGGGAGAGGGAGGGAGATGAGAGAGGGAAGAGAGGGAGGGACAAGGGGAAGAATAAGGAGGGCGGCGGGAGGAGAATGATCGGAAGAGGAAAGGAGAGGAAGGGAAGGGAAAGTAGGTTGAAGTAGAGGAGAGGGAAGGGGAGAAGGAAGGGGAGTGGGTTGGGAGGGAGAAGAGAGTGATGGGGAGGGGAAGGAACTGGAAATAGGTGGGCGACGAGGAGGAAGGATAGACGAATGGAAAGAGGAAGGTAGTGAGAAGGGGGAGGGAGAGGCGAGGAGAAATGAAAGCGGTTTCTCGAATTTCCCGCAAAATACTGTGGGGACACTAAATTGTGACGTCTAGTTTACCAATTTAGCGAGGAAACTGAGTGGGTGCTTAGGTCCCATGACGTCAATTTTCCAGTTAATTTTAACAGGGAAACGGAATATGTCTCGTCACGTCAGGTCACGTGACATAAATGTTTCCTCCAAATGTAGAGGAGAAGCTGAATTTGTGTTAAAGGAAATGTACGGACGGACGAATTGACAACATTTTGGAATGGGGACACTTAGTAATGTGTATGAAAGCATTTCATGCTTTCATATACATTACTAACTAGAGATCTAAATTATACCTTCTTCGAAATTGTTTACAAACAAACGCGAGTTAGAGTCTTGCTTCTTTTTCTTTTCCTCTCAAGGCACGGCATGCTATTCCCCCAGAAGGCGAAACATCACGAAGCTAGACGCTGCCTCACTATACATTTTATTGAGGAATTCTCAAAGGAAGAGACCCGCTGCTTTGTCTGAGAGAAAGCGGCAACGGGCACAGCCGCAGTGCAAATAAACTTCGATGCACAGGCCACAAGAAACGGGGACTCATCTTGGGAGTGACCTGCAATTTTGTTTTGATTTGTCACGATGTAACCTTGAATCAATCATATGTTCGAAGTGAACGACGCAAATGAAACAAGTTCGACACGTTTACCGCTTAAAGCCAACGTAAACGAACGGACACATCCGACCCCGATCAAGGAATGTGTCGAAACCTATACCAGATTATTCTCGCAAACTTGAATAATAGCAAGGTGTTAGAGAAACAAGCATATGCTCCTTAACTTCGATTCATTTATAAGCATGAGATTAAAACGTTCGCTCTTCGAAGGAACGCAAGGTTTCTTGATTATTGTTGTAGCCAGCAACGGCTGCCCGACGGCCCTTGCGAATGTTCAACTTCTGGGCCACTTTCACGCATAGAAACGAATACTTCACTCGACTTTATTCCGGTTCCGACCTTGAACTAACCAAAAAGGGTCAGGCAGAAAAGTGCATTTTGCGAGTGTTCAAACAAAAGAAGCCACTTCAAAACGTTAAAAGGCAGAGTTTTCGCTGAAAACCTGCCCCAGTGTTCCATCTTTCCTCTCCACACCCAAACACAGCGGACCCGAAAACAAATCTGGCTAATCCTCGCAGAAAGGAATATAGGTTTCTTCCTTTCCGGAAACGAATGGGAAGTCGAGGGGTGGATGCCTCGGGTTATACGGCGGGTTTTTAAATACTCACCATGTAAGTAAGGCCGCCCAATGGCTGTCGAGTCGTCGACTGATGCAGATGGAAAGGGAGACTCCTACAGCGCGATATTCCCCTTTAACGTCATCAATTTCATTTTATAGCTGTAACGCCAAAGGAGCTCCTGCATCCAGGACGTAATAGTTGCGACGTAGCGATTGGATAGAGCTGCGTTAATATGAAACAATTTCCGCAGAAGTATTGTCGTAAAATGCAGCCGCATAATGTCGGAGAAGAACGAAGATGGCCACACTCTAGCGTGCATTAAGGGGTTGAATTACGCAAACTTTTTGTTTGAAAAAATGTAGAGGAATAGGAAAGAAACCGCAAGTTGTTGGATTCGTAAATTGTTGAAGTCACGGAACTCCAGACCCACCTTTTGGGTGACGGCCCGTAATTCAAAGTAAACTACCACTAACGCGCCGCCTAGAGTATATCGACCAAAAACAATATTCATCTGCAGTCATAGACTTATCAATAAGTAGATGAATCTCGAAAAGGATCCCATAAATCACGGTGTTGTCTCAGCCGTGAATATCTCAGCCCTGCTTACTATGGAAGTCGGCCAACCACATCGTAGAAACTGCTCGAGTGCCAAACCGAGTTGCGCCCAAAGGCATCACATGCCGCACTGCAACAACCGCATCGCTTTCGAGGTATCCGTGCCAAGAGGCAAAAAGCGCCGAACTTTTTAGAAAACGTTCTTTGCAATCTGATGGCAAGCGTCAAAATGGGACGGCGTAGTAAGATTTGTGGCACTGGCTGGCTAGCAAACGACTCAACGTCCTAGCACACCACCCTCTCTCTCCCTTTTCCCCCGCAAAAACAAAACAAAAACCCCTAAGCCGTGATGACAACCCGTGTCAAGCCTAAATATTTGGAATTTAAGCCAAACCAACTGCGTGTGCTCCCCCTAGAAATCCCTTTTTTTAAAGGTGCCCTGAGGAGGTTTCGGAGATCGCGTAAATATGGCAATAACTCACTCTGCTGGCCCTAAGCACCCTAAAAATCCCTAAATCATAACGATACGCGGCCGATTTCCCTATTTAAAAAAACAATCAAAGATCGCAACACGCCGAGGTCATCTCCGGCGGTGGGAGGAACATGTTTCCGAAACCAGGAACACTGTCAGCCAATATAAGCAAGCGAAGGATCCTCACGCCTCCGACAGATGAAACCGCGGAGTGATGAGCCAGTGACAAATGCGCCCTGTGCGCGTTCACTATTGGCTCTCATTTTCCCCCTAAATTCCTTTTACAACGCCTACACACACACGCGCGCGGAGTGATATCTCGAATGCGCGCTGCTCGTTACCCATACAGCCCGGACTACGGTTCAACCCAGCGAGTACGCGCTCGAGAGTTGACGACTAAACAAATCACTCCCGCGAAAAAAAAAAAAAAAATAGTGCGTTGTTTTTGAGACAATTGTTGCAGTATTAGTATGTTCCCTCTCCGTGAAAAATTACATTTTTCGACTACTCTTATTTGCTTTTATCATCTACAAAAGTATGCGCATTTTGTAATAACAGCGTTTGCAGTCTCAACGAAATGTCGCGTTTTCATTGGTCACCTGGCGTCCTGGCTGCCGGCACAATGCTCCTCCCATCGACGGAGATAATATCGATCTTTGATTGCTTTTTTAATAAGGAAATCGGCCGCGCATCGTCACAATTTATAGATTTCTGGGATGTTCCGAGCCCACAGAGCCCACAGAGACAATTATCGGCATATTTAGGTGATCTGAGAAACCTCCATAGGGCACCTTGAATACTTTTATACACTCAAGGGGTCGATTCAGGGTTAGAAAGTACAGAGAGCATGGCGCACACTCCATCGGGGAGCTACAGGAGCCCGCGCTTTGGCAGGTGAAGGCGCTCTTCGCGCACTCACCTTATAAGGTGAGTGCGCGAAGAGCACCTTCACCTTACCGAGGCGCCATTGTAATGGCGCCTCGGTACGGAGACACTTGACCTCGTGCCCGCTGTCAACAGTGGAACAAGTTGGTACATCATCACTTTAGCTATTTAAGAAACGACCCCCAGACGGTGGCATTTAAATGTGTCACTGCCAAAAGGGACATCATTCTTAAAAATGCCTGCGCTTCTACTTACCCGCAAAACACTCGAAGAACCAATCTCTGCGATCTAGGAAGTCAGCTCAGCGAATGATGAGGCAGAACATCTGTTTAGACTTAAAATGAAGTCTGCGCTGTGGCATCGCGCAATGCAAGCATGACGCTTTGCATTGCGTAATGCCACAGCGCAGACTTCATTTTGAGGTCTAAACGAATGTTCTGCGTCATCATACGCTGAACTGATTTCGCAGATCGCAGAGATTGGCTCTTTGAGTGTTTTGCGGGTAAGTAGACGCGCAGGCATTTCATTAGAGTGATATGCTCAGTTTAAGACCAGAAACACGTGCACGGCAAATGTCCAAGGAGTTGCAACGCGTGTGACGCCGTGATTGGCCGGTGCCCGGTCAGATTCTACCATCTCTCCGACACGTCATGCGACCAGGAACTCAAACCGGAACCGAAGCCCTAAACGAAAACCGATAAAGAACGGAACTTTTTCGGTAACCGTAACCAGAACGGAACTGGTATTAGATTTGGTGATGAACAGGAAGCGCAACCGAAACTGGGAAATATTGACCGGTACCCAGATATATTCTGTAACCATTCATCACTATAAAAACATTATGACAAAAAAAAAAAAACGAGGCGTGGTTTTTAAATGCCAAATATATTTTGTACAGATGCACGAACTGGCCGATTGTTGAAGACTTTGGGTGAACAAATTCTATATACTTCGGCTTCTTGTAGAAAACGTCTAAATGAGGAAGAGCCCTGAAATGTCATATTAATGAATAGTTTATTCTCGGCTGAGACCGGTTCAAATAATTACTGTAATTTAAATGGCACGGTTCGTGCGATCTAAAACAGATTAAACTTGGTGTGCGTTCGAGCTTTTATTTTTGGTGTTAAACTCGGGTTTCAGATGTATGCCTACCCACTACTTTTTGTTTTAGGTATACCGTATATGTATATATAAAGCTACCTAAATTTATCCCGCATAACATTTTCATGAATGGGTTAAAAGCAAGTCCATGAAAAAGCAGAGTGTTTGTGAGACGTTTGCATTCATTCTATTGACATGCCTTCTTTTACCTCAGGACAACAGATTGTACGTTAATATTGACGCTGGTAGCACCCTTTCTGGCTCTGTGGCGATTTGAAAGACTCAAGCAACGAAGCTATGAGTGCACGCCCTCTACCGCTGAGTAGAGCTTTTTTGCGCCGCTCTTTGCTTCCAGATTTTCTTTTCAACGAGTGTAGGCCCCCAAGTTACATCGGTACTAGATATCTATAATCAGAGAACGCATTACATTAAAGGGCGCTCTAAAGCTGTGAACCTTGATAAAATAAAGGTTGACCGCAGCGAGAACATTAATCACTCGCCAAAGTTACCAGCTGTAACAAGTGCAAACATCCTTCTCACTGTTCAGCAAAGACGTAGGAACAAAACGTTTACTCTCATCCAGAGTGCTGGACAACAGTATGTCTCCTCGCATGAAGAACAAATAAAGACACAGTAATATTGCAAAAAAAAATTGAGGGCTTTAAAATTTTTACCTACAGCTGCGCATGATGCCATCGGCTGTACTGAACCGAATGAACCATGTGCAGCCAATGGACCGAGCAGGTCAGAAAGAGAAGCAGGAAGAAAGCCGAAGTGCGATGAAGTATTTAACGCCTGGTCGACCCTGTATGTCACACAGTATAAGTTTGATAACTCTTTTTTTTTTCGATTTTCATTTCCCCGCTTACATCATCAATCAAGTTCTCACTCAACAAATGGCGTACCTGATGACGAGGAATCAATGGAGATTAATTCTGAATCTATTCGCGTATGCGACCGAATTTAGAAGGTCTAAATTTTATTTTCTTATACTAACTCTAAGGGATGCCTGCTCGTCTACTGACCCGCAAAAGACTCGAAGAGCCAATCTCTTCGATCTACTAAATCAGCTCAACAAATGATGAGGGGATTGTGGTCTAATCACTATCGCCTGATTTTAGGTCTAATCACTATCGATCAGGCGACAGTGATTAGACCTAAAAATGAAATCTGCGCTGTGGCATTACGCAATGCGAAACGTCATGCTTGTAATGCGTAATACCACAACGCAGGCTTCATTTTTGGGTCTAAACGGATGTTCCGCCTCATCATTCGCTGAGCTGATTTCGTAGATAGCAGATATTGGCTCTTTGAGCGTTTTGCGGGTAAGTAGACGCGCAGGAATTTCTTAGAGTGTTGGATTGTACTTATTTTAAATATTCCGCGTTTGTAGTGATCGTGTTGACTCAGTGAATAATGATTAAATAAAATGAATGATTTGTTTCTTCTCAAGAAATCCAGTGAAAGTGAAGAAGGTCGCTTCGGGACTTTGGTGCGTTTCATTTGGCAACGCAGATAACGCCACTGTTACAATGACTGTCTCCGCTCAGCTCTCCGTCGGGGTTACCCAATGGCTCAACGTCTTTTCGCTCTTGCTTCAATTAATGCCAGCACTACCTTCGTCATTCACCAAATAATTTGCCTACACTTCGTTTCAGCTTCAGTCCAGACGCAGCCAACGCTACGAGCTGATGGGACCAATGAAGCATCGTGAAAAGAGCCAATCACTGGGCCCTTTCTGTTCATGATTGGTTCAGCGATCATAGAACACGTACAGAAACATGCGGAACACCACAATGGTGAGCTTTTGACGCCGTCTGATTGGTGCCACCGGCTCGTAGCGTCGGCTGCGTGCCATGTGCCAGCTCAACGTACTACGCTGGGGCATCCGCAAGCGAGCAATTGTTTGCCCCGCTTTTTATCCTCCATGTTTCGAACCTGCGGCGATGTGTTGATAAGCGAGTTTCCAGAGGCTTGACTCGCCTCGAGGAAGCGACGAAAGGACTGCCCACTGTCCTTCCACGGTGCTGATGAACGTTGATAAAAGCGGAATGTCTGGTTCACGCGGTTATCTATAGGTTCCGTGCAGAGCAACCTGGGAACAAGCTCACTTACGACAGGGTCACCGGGACAGTTCTTCCATCGTGCAAACCACAGACAACATGTAATCAGGGAAGCCACGAGAGACGAGCAAAAATCACGAAAGGACATCTTCCGGCCAGTTCAGTGTTTTCCCGCTAGGCTCCATCCGTTTTGCTGGAGTCGCGAATAGCTGCATCTTTAAGGAAAATTACAATGTCGTATCTCGCTTGCGAGTTTCAAATAAATATGGAGGCGCGTTGTATTCATTCAGCCTTCGGTGTATCGATGTAATGGAGTTTCTGGTTTACCATTTCAAACGCATCAGTCGTTCTAGTACAAAAGCTTAGTATCTCGGCAAAACATATAAGAAAACAAAGTACAGTTCTTGTATTTCTTTTTTAACGCGCAACCCTGAGTACTAGAGCAACTTGTTAAAGGCCTATTTTACGCGTTGTACTCGAACCGAAATAAACCGATTTTGAGATGCTAAAGGAGGCTCGAGTGAGTTGGTACGACATACTTCGGGATTCAAAACAGCGCGAAAGACGAAAAACCAGACCTGCGTCCGTGTTACTTCTTCGTCTGGTCCTTCGTGGTTTGCGCTGTTTTTAATCCCGAAGTGCGATTTTGAGAGAACGCTAAACCGGTAACCAATGCTTGAAAACTAGACCCCCCCCCCCCCCCCCTTTTAGCCCCTTTCAAAAAAAAATTAAACGAAACGAGACTAATTTTATAATTATAGCGGTGTGGCACCTGAGCCGTTATTTATTATCTTTTGTTTTCGGTTTGAGTTACAGCACACAACCCGTCGGACCTATTGCCAAGCAGGTGTCGGGCTTTAAGCTGATTGCGGTTGGTTTGTACGTTTTGTGTTCTCAGCGAACTGTCCGCGTTCGTAACTCTCCCCCTAAGTACCCTCTTGTCAGAGTCAGAACCTCTCAAAATACCTCGGCGTAGCAGCAAATAATATCAGTCAAACTCGATCAAACCGGCGACGACAGTCAACAAAACGAGAGATTCAATGACGCGACCAAGGGCGCAAAGCTGTTACGCCGGCGCAGTTTTTCAATCTAGGTCAAACGGCGAAGCAATCTTGGCAGGAAGCCCGGGATCACCGGAATTTGATCTTGGACGTGAGGTCAGTCAACTGAAATCAGTCGAGATATATACTTCTACATTACCTTGGCTTTTCTTCTCTAATTTTTTTCTCTGGTGCCCGAGGAACGCGCCCTCGATTTTTTTTTTTTTTTCTTCCCGTCTTGTATAATTCCATTTAGTTCGCTTTAACGATTCTACGGCACAATATGTTCTCCCACCACGCGTCGCAAAAGTCAAAAGAAAGATCTTCGCTTGCATTCCTTTCCAAGCCCGAAGAAAAGTCAGCAGCCCAAGTGGGCGCATACCAAAGCCTATATGCCTCAACCGACGCGTAAAAAAAAAGAAGAAAAGTACGCTTTATGCAGCTTGGCCCCTATTCCGTGTCTCCACTCCAAACATAGCGCTCATTTGAAGCGCTCGGATTTAAACAGCGGCAAATTACGGCGGCCGAAAATAGGGGGCAAACGGTCAATGACCCTTCGTCGTACATACCGAGCCTTTTCGCTGGATTATTTTGCCGCCGTAAAATGTTGTCGCTTTGGCCGTCCACCCCCAATACCGAGCGGTGTCACTTCCGCCGCGAGCAATATCTTTTCGCAGACTTGACGCCGCTTTTAATTTGGGGCTCCTCTTCTTTTCGGCCTCGTTTTTTTTTTTTTTTTTTTTTTTTTTTTCGGCGGTCTCTGGACCCCGGAACAGATCTGCGCGGCGTGCTTCTAATATCGGCGTTCCTATGCCTCCAAATCTGCATCCAAAGTTCAATTAAATTGGGCTAGAACGACAAGAGGCGCGAGGGGGCCGGAATTCAAGAGCTTCTGGTGCGCATTCGAGCGCTCGATTCTCGGGTACCTCAGGAGCGCTTCCTCGCGCCCAGCGAACGCGGAGGTTTGCTGCGACCGGGGCTCGAGTTTACACGCCACCATTTGATACGGCTCAATTTCGAGGACGGCCAGAGATCGCGTCGCGTAAAGTGTCGCGGGATCTCATAAGCCTTTATTGATTCGCCGCCGTACTAATAGAGCACGGCGCCCAAACTGTAACAAGCTAATCGGGTGAGCGCAGTCCTATCCCGCTTTTCCTCAAAATTAGCGAGGCTGTTGCGGGAGACGTCTGCGCGAGTCAACAACCGAGCGCGCGCAATTAGGCAGCACCGCGTCACTGCGATATTTGCGCACGTGCGCACAGGGGCGGCTGAACCAATCAAACGTTGGAAGAGGATCCCCGCGAGCACCCGCGTGTCTGTTGTCCCGTTGAAAGACTCTTAGATAACAGTCCTTGCAGTCCTAGTACGTTTGGTCAGCGCGCCAAAGAAACAAACGACGACGTTTAGGATACAGCACGACTCTCGATTTCCTTTTTTTTTTACTCTACGTATTTATACTTGTTGGCATCACAAGGAAAAACAATCACGTTGTGCGAATAGTTCACACGCTCCGCAAAACAACCCTGAAAAAACGTCTTTATATAAAAAAAAATGTTATGCTTTTTTTGCGTCTTAATCGCGCAAGTCTTCATAATGCATAAACTAATTGATCTCAAATGCACATATAAGTATCCCAATTCACGATACAATGAAAGAAACTAGTAACGCTCCTTAAAAAACCTAACGTTTTTTTTACTACAAGCTCTAATGGCAGTTAAAGTAACAATTTAATATACGCGTTAGGGTGATATATGGCTGCATAATTGATCGATTAACCTACGGTTTACTTAATTCATGAATCACCGACTACATTCTTAACACATTAATCGGTTGTCACGGCCATCCCCTTTATCGCTGTCAAACTCAACACCCGCAATTGAATCACTTACGAGACTTTTGCTCATCTGAGGCGCCATGTTTGCAAATTACACAACCACGGACTTCTTGTATTCCCACCAAAATACGGATCAAAGTATGAAATACCTTGAACCAACCAGCGTAAAGACTTGCACGATGTCAGTCTTGCTTTAAAACTTTGTTATTATACACTTAGCATTTTTTTTTATGAACTATACTAGATTGACTGCTTATCTTCCTGCTGGAGGTCATTTCTTCTTATTAGCGTTGTGTTTCCTTCCCGTGTTTCTACTGCCCACACCAAGGGGGATGAGGGGCCCGTAAAGCACCGCGTTGTTGTTCTTTTTAGTCCAGTGTTAATATTTGTATTAGATAAACATTTCTAGGTAAATAACATGTTCCACACTTTTCAATTACTTAAATATTAATTAGTAGCTGGTCACTAGACGTCAGTAAAAATGTGCACTCACTTTCTGCTATTTCCTCTGCCTCTACTTTCAGCCAATAGCGTTGAATGAATGGAACAAATAAATTATATGAATTGACTTCAATAATCCCAGCAGCTGTTTTTCCCAAATGTGTAATGTATATTTACACTTTCGCAATACTCCAACAGTTCTATTCGCCTCGACATTAGACCGATCATCCGATTACTCGTACGAATAAAGTTCACGTATTAACTTGCCAAAAATTATTTAGAGAAAATGTACCCTCACGGGAAATATTAAAGAACCACTTAAAGCTCGTCGATATTTTAAGGTAGCTCGAGTAGTTTACGGTGTTCCGCAGTTATTGCAGGCTTTTATCGCTGGTCCTTGGAAAAGAATGATTATCTCCAGGGATCGTCCAGCTACTCTCTGTAACATGCAGCGTTGGACAAGACACTCGACAAAAGTATTTAAGATATGTTACTAAATACCTGCTTCATAAAGTCATTAGGGTTCTATTCGAGATACATTCTCTGAAAAATATTTTGAGTAGACTACAAATACTTAGAAATGAAAATCAATTACTTTTGGAGATTTTTCTTCATTGCGTAATTTACGTCGACTTTAGTAACACTAGAATGTTTTTTTTGCAAGCAACAGAAGTAAACAACACGAACTCGCAGTGATATTATATGGAAATTCAGTACAAGGAGAAGCATCACTGGTACAGGTTACAAGATATTTTTAAAACAAATAAGCAAAAGGTGGTCACTCTACCTACATTCACCTCGTTGAAAATCCCATCTTCTGGTGGTTTTATAATACACAAGTCGGACCCACCGTTCTACTAATCGCCGCGACCAATCACGTCCACATGCCGCGCCTTCTTGAAGCTGCGTACCCCGCCCAAACGCTGCATCTTGAGATGACAAAACTTCATAAAGAAAGGAACTCGGGGACAGGAAGAAGCACTGCTGTCTATCTCGCGGTTGTCGATTTCTTTATTATTTCCCTCATACTAAGCTCCGAGAGACTGTTCAGAAAGGCGTGCAACTTTGGGAGACTCTTTTTTTGCATTTTTGTGCTCATCCTGACGAAAGATTGTTTCTTGCCCTGTTGCAATCCCTGTCCTCATGAAAGCGTCGGGCCCGGGTCGGGCTATCGCGGTTTTTGCCATAGCAGAGGCAAACGTAAATAAATAAACAAAAGCTTGGGTCTTTTTTTTTTTTTTTTGAGTCCTCTTGACATTTGTTTCGATTTCTTTTTTTCTTTTTTTTTTTTTTGGCATTTCGAGTTTGCATCTTTGGTCCTGGCTTGGTTCCTGTTTAGTGTTCGATCGCTTCCGTTTCAAGTTTGCAATTGCTTCAACATTGCGCGGGAGTGTGCGGATTCCTATTAGCCCCGTGCGCGACCGAAAGCGTCGCTGTGGTCGGCCTTCCACGATTGGCCGAACGCTGACTATGACGTCGGAAAGGGGATTTATATCGACGGAAATAAGAGGAATGAAAGAACTTTAATTTTGACGGTGTTGGCAGTGTTCCTTTGAGAGCGCAGTGATTTCAAGCTTCCACCATGCTAATAACAAACACCATCGAACTTGTTGTTTGCAAGGTAATGACGTCACAAGGGGGAACCACAGGAGGGCGCCACCAAAACTTCTCGCCGCTAATACTTCGTTTCACCTTATGTGCGAGTGAAGGCAAAGCTGGAAGCGCGAGCACGAAAGCTCCGTGCGTTCAGGCTTTGCTCGAGCGCGCGAGCTGGGCAGAAATGCAAAAAGCGCTGGTCTAGCGCTGCAAGCTTTGGCTTCGCTCGCAGATAAGGTGAAACGAAGTATAGTCCCCTAAAATATTCCCGCAACAATATTTTTTTTAATTGAAAATATATTTGAGATAATGAGTACAAGATAATGAGAAATGTAATTAAGATAGAGTAGCAAATACCCTTGATCAAGTGTATTTGCAAGATACCGAATTACTACCAAATGGTATTGAAGTACAGCATCTTGAGTAGAGTAGTTGAGATTGGCGCAAGTCTGCATAATATAAACTTTGAGCATTCACTGGCAAAAACAGCTCAACCTTTTTTTTTTTCGACACTATGATATGATTACGCACTTGATGTGAAGGTGGATGCCCCAGTTTTCTTTTGTCGGTCCTTTCCTGTATGCACACACCGCTCGTTTGGATTAATTGTAAGGACGGGTGTGTTTTGAATGCGACACCGGAAAAATAAACCAATGGCTCTAGTTTCTCATATTGACCCGAATAAGAAATGGTCGTTCAATGTAAACCTGCAAATACCTATTTAATCTGGCGGGCGCACTTGTGCCTACAAATCAAAACAAAAAGGTGGCAGACATTCTGCGTCGACGACGAAAAGGGCAACTCACACGATGCTGCCAGCCACGGCTTCTTGTATCCAAGTAATGTTTCGAGAACAATTTGCACAATAACCCGCGAAAAGTTCCGAGATTCTACTGGAACGTATCCTGAGGTAATAATAAACGGCTATGGATCATTTCTTTAAAAAAAAGTGTCATACGTTTCGCGCAATCTTTATTTAAAGCTTACCACAAACCGAAACCAACACCTTGCCTGCAGCGGGAAACTTGGAAATTAAAACATTTATTGCATCGCTAAACGAGTTTATCTTTGATAATGATTGAGGGTTCCTCTTCGATACTGAAGCATATTTCTTATAACCTTTTGTAACAAGAGTAAATAGGGCACAAAAGGAACACACATCCTTCTTTTTACAAATAAGGCTCTGGTCAGAGTAGATTTCATTCACAATGGGTACTAAAAAATGGATGAAAAATTTATCATAGCGCAGCACTTCAATTCGAATAAAGCCTCTCGCCCCTCCCACTTTTACACCCGGTAGTCTATTTAGCCTGTAAATAAAATTTCTGTAAAGTGCCAGAGAAAAAGAAAGTATATTAACTAACACGTCTATTAATAAAAATGCTTTTCCCAAGTTTTATGAACCTACCAAACTCAAGACTTTAATATTATAAACTGAAAAAACAACCACCCTACACTACAAAACCTACACTCGCGCTTTAAAAGTGATACTGCTCTTTAGCGGCGTTGGAACCAGAGTGAAATCAAAGTTGGCTGCTCTTTCGATCCCACTCTAAAAAACGTCCGTGCGTTTACTTTCCCGCACAACACTCGGAGAGCCAATCAGCGCAACTTACGGAGGCAGCTCAGCGAATGACGATGCCGAAACATATGTTTAGACCCAGAAACGCAGTCTGAGTTGTGACATTAAGCAATGCAAGCGTGACGTTTTGCATTGCTTAATGTCACAACTCAGACTGCGTTTTGTGGTCTAAATTTATGTTTCGGCATCGTCATTCGCTGACCTGCCTCCGTAAGTTGCGGTGATTGGCTCTCCGAGTGTTGTGCGGGAAAGTAGGCGCACGGGCTTTTTTTAGAGTGAACGGGCACTGCCTTGACTACCGTATTTATTCGAATATAAACGCGCCATTCTTCTTTCTCATTCTCGTCGCAGCTTTTTTTTTTTTTAAATACAGGTAAACCTACAGTAAATACCAAGGAAGGAAGACCTGTAATAGTACCGAGCATAATTTCCTTGCGCACTAACCCAGCCGCTCCCCCACGTCAGCCGCTGCTCCTAGTACTCCGGTGAAAAGCGGTAAAGCTCGCACACGCGCGCTGGTGAGAGGTGGCACGGAGGCATGCGGCAGACATGATAGTCGAATGAACGCATGAAGAGTACAAAGCCTTCTATTTTGAAATGATTTATCGCGATTTTTAGCTCCTGACATGGCCAACATCGCCTGAAAATTTAGACCATGTCCGCGATCAACCCGCCAACGCGTGAACCGACCAGCGCGGTTGACGAGCAATCTCAATAATTCGTTTCACCTTAATTCAAAGCCCAGCCGACGCTACGAGTCAATGAGACCAACTAAGCAGCGTCAAAGCGCGACAGCATGTCCTTCGTCCATCTTCTACGTGTTCTTTCATCGGCTAAATCATTCAAGTACATTGAATGTACCATGAGCCCTTTCAGTGTGGGTTCGAGCCTTCATCTGTGTTCTGGCCTAAGATTAAACAAACTATACGTCAAGTAGAGACGCTGTGAAATTCATATTTGTACCATTCTTTATTCATCCTACTTCTCTGAATATTGGGGTCGACCAACAATATATATATATATATATATATATATATATATATATATATATATATATATATATATATATATATATATATATATATATATATATATATATATATATATATATATATACATATATATATATATATATATATATATATATATATATATATATGGGTGATTTCATCTCAACTCAGGCACGGATTTAGGGTCGAATTTTAAATTTTGACGAAAAAAATATATGTTTTGGGGCAATTCCTATAATAAAAGAAGACGCAAACGGCAATTCCGTCGGATTTTTTGTTCACAAGTTATGAACCGTTGAAGCGGCCAAGGTGGAAACTGACGTTTTTCCAGCTTATCGGAGGTGCCATATTTCACTCCATCCCTTTTCCCTACTTTTTACGCTACATCAATATAACTTTTTGGAAACACTCTAGACATAGGGTTTTTCATGCTAATTAAGCGTCTATGTCATAACATTCTTAATGATTTTTTTTTTTTTTTTTTATTTGTCAAACCGCTTATCTGCGGCGATATTTGACGAAGTTCAGCAAGCTGTGCTGTGTGGCGTAAACTACATATTTTTATGATCTTTATATCACCGTAAAGCTCTAATTAAGCTCTTTTTTGTATAATTTCAATACTTTGCAATAAGTATATATTGCGCTACCCGTGCCTGAACAACGAAAATTTCGAAAAACTGGCAAGTTTGGAGTCGATTTTCTAAAGAAACCCAATTTTTATTTCTTTGATTTTTTATTCACAGTTAGTTAATATAGTAGTCTATCAAAAACTACCAACAAAGATTGTAATATATTGTTTGTATGACCGCTATTAAGACTCGAATATCGTGCTATGAGCGTTTTGAACGGGAGTTCGCACAGGCGCTCTGCTGAGCAGACTTTTGGCCTATGTAAGGTTTTCTATTTATCGTTAGCAGTTACCTCAATATCCAACCATAAACATTAATAAAATGTGGAGTAGTGTACTTAAAAAAATTTACTTCGAAGTCCGTATCCACAAGTGCGGGCACAGCGCTTACTTCCTCCCAATACGGGGGAATGCAGATCGTTAGAGAATTCCTCTGGGGCCTTTTGCTTTCGGCTTTGAGTTTGAAATACCGAACTTGACATGTAATTGTCATATTTTGTTATGTCAAACTGATACGCAGTGCATATACATATGTACGATTTAGTAACTGACGCTTACGAAGTACGGTTTATTTTGTGCGCGTACGGACTCTTTCGTAAAATAACAAGCATTTCGTAGCGTGTAAGGCTTCAAACGTGTTAGTCATGTGTTTAGGTTTCATTTCTATTTTCAGTGATTCATGCCGAGTTACTTAGACTTTTTCTTCTTGACTTAGGTTTGTCCGGGAGTCTAGATGTTACGTATCTTCTCCGTCAACACACAGGGCGAAGCTCACACACCTTGCAAATCAAGCCAGTGCCAAGTAAATAAATATTGTTAGGATGAATATTGTTGCTTTACTGGATTTTACACTAAGATATTGAGGTAAGTACTAACATTAAATAGAAAACCTTACATAGGTCCAAATTCTGTTCAGCTGAGCGTGTATGCGAAGTCCCATTCAAAACTCTCACAACACGAGATTCGAGTTCTAGTAGCGGCCATACAAACATAATATTACAATTTCTGTCGGTAGGTCCTGGCAGACTACTATATTACCTAACTGTAAATAAAAAAGAAAGAAATAAAAGGCGTTTTTCTTTTTAGAAAATCGACTTCAAACTTGCAAGTTTTTCTAATGAAAGACTTGCAAGTTTGAAGTCGATTTTCTAAAAACAAAAACACCTTTTATTTATTTCATTTTTGATTTACAGTTAGGTAATATAGTAATCTGTCAGGACGTACCAACAGAAATTGTAATATATTGTTGTATGGCCGCTATTAGGACTCGAATCTCGTGCTGTGAGAGTTTTGAACGGGACTTCGCATAGACGCTCAGCTGAGCAGAATTTTGACCTATGTAAGGTTTTCTATTTAATTTTAGTACTTACCTCAATACCTGAGCGTAAAAGCCAGTGAAGCAACAATATTTATCCTAACAATATTTATTTACTTGGCACTGGCGTGATTTGCAAGGTGTGTGAGCTTCGCCCTATGTATTGACGGAATATACGTAACATCTAGACTCCCGGACAAACTTAAGTCAAGAGGAAAAAGTCTCAGTAACCCGGCATGAATCACTGAAAATAAAAATGAAACCTAAACACATGATTAACACGTTTGAAGCCTTACACGCTACGAAATGCTTGTTATTTTACGAAAGAGTCCGTACGCGCACAAAATAAACCGTACTTCCTAAGCGTCAGATACTAAATAGTACATATCTATATGCACTGCATATCTGTTTGACATAAGAAAATATGACAATTACACGTCAAGTTCGGTATTTCAAACTCAAAGCCGAAAGCAAAAGGCCCAGAGGAATTCTCTACGATCTGCATTCCCCCGCACTTGTGGATACGGACTTCGAAGTGAATTTTTTTAAGTACACTACTCCACATTTTATTAATGTTTATGGTTGGATATTGAGGTAACTGCTAACGATAAATAGAAAACCTTACATAGGCCAAAAGTCTGCTCAGCAGAGCGCCTGTGCGAAATCCCGTTCAAAACGCTCATAGCACGATATTCGAGTCTTAATAGCGGCCATACAAACAATATATTACAATCTTTGTTGGTAGTTTTTGATAGACTACTATATTAACTAACTGTGAATAAATTATCAAAGAAATAAAAATTGGGTTTCTTTAGAAAATCGACTCAAAACTTGCCAGTTTTTCGAAATTTTCGTTTTTCAGGCACATGTAGCACAATATATACTTATTGTAAAATATTGAAATTATACTCAAAAGAAATAGCTTAATTAAACCTTTACGGTGATATAAAGATCATAAAAATATGTTGATAAGGTCACACAGCACAGCTTGCTGAACTTCGTCAAATATCGTCGCAGAGAGGCGGTTTGACAAATAAAAAAAAAAAAAAACATTAAGAATGTTATGACCTATACTCGGCGACAACTTTTCTTGTCAATGAAGGGAACACTAGGGGGGGCGGAGCTCCTGCACATGTATCACTCCGCCAAGCATCCGGGCTTTCATTACGTCAGTTTTGGTTTCGTTTTCAGTTTTGGTTTCGTTGTCGGCATTCAAGGCAAGCACTCACGTACATCCTCTTTGGCGAAGAAAGGGCCGAGTTTTCGAGGGACGACGTCCCCGAGCTCAGAGCAGATGCCATCTGTTAAGGAAGAGATCCCGGGCACGTCTGTTTCGATGGTGTCGGTTTATCGTTCCCTCTCTTGCCGTTCATGATCTCGTGGTTCTGCGCTCCTCTACCTCCTTTTCCTCTTGTTACCTACTACCAGATCGCATAATCTACAACACCATCTTTGCTAGGGAAAACGGCTAGAAAACCGGAGAACCCGCGACGGACACGAACCGAAAAAACCTTTAGTAACTAGAAAACTAATTTCATTTTTATATTTTTATTGTTCAAGATTCATAGCGATGTGACAATTATGATTCAAATGACGAATATTAAGATTATAATTTACGTTACAGCCAAAACACAATTTACACCCGGGGACTGTGTTCAGCTGCGTAAGAAGACTGCGTGCTTCGGCTCTGTAGCTTTGGCAGCATTGCCAAGAAAAGTTGTCGCCGAGTATAGACGTTTAATTAGCATGAAAAAGCCTATGGCTAGAGTGTTCCCAAAAAGTTATATTGATGTAGCGTAAAAAGTAGAGAAAAGGGATGGAGTGAAATATGACACCTCCGATAAGCTGTAAAAACGTCAGTTTCCACCTTGGCCGCTTCTGCGGTCCATACATTGCAAACAAAAAATCCGACGAAATTGCCGTTTGCGACTTTTTTTATTATATGCCTATTACAGGAAAAACATATATTTTTTTCGTCAAAATTAAAAATTGGACCCTAAATCCGTGCGTTAGTTGAGATGAAATCACCCATATATATTGTTACGAAGAAGTCTACGATGGCCGTCTTTCACCTCGACACTATACTCCGTTTCATACTTAGCGTGCAACGCTGTCAAAGCTACTGGCGCGAGCGCGTGGCTTCATCTATGGTTTTGTTTGCGCGAGAACTCGTGCAAATGATCAACGAGATCAAGCCCCATGCTCGCGCCAGTAGCTTCGACAGCGTTGCACGCTAAGTATGAAACGGAGTATAGGCTAATCCTCCTTCCTGGGAACGACAGCTAACTTTATAAGTGCGGAGTCGACCGAGCTTCTCCCAGACGCTTTGGAACCCCTGCAAACCGAGCGCTAGGTCGGGGAAACGTCTGTACCCATTGTGTGGTGACGGTGGGTGCCCGCCGGCGGGGGATCGAATTCACCACCTCCCGTCGACGAAGCGGACGCTCTACCACTGAGCTACGCCTACGACGGCCGCCGAAGACGCTGTTTGCATGGATACGGTGGTTCTTACGAATCAAGCGCCGGCCAGCCAAGGTAGCGACACAAACGCGGACGACACCGGTCAAGAAGATGACGATGCTTCCGACTGCCAAGCGGTGGCGACATCTTCCACGGTCAGTGCATCCGAGAGCCCAAAGCTTGGACTCGGCCGGGACAGAAGCTCCTGGGCTTCGAAGGACCCCGAAGCGGAAGCTAGTCAACTGCAAGCCCTGGCGAATGAGCGGGCGCGGGCTCTTGCTTACGTCGGAGCTTACAAGTTGGCAGACGTGACTGAAGCAACGTGGCACGAGGAGAAGATTGTGCTCACCAGACACAAGGGTCACTTCCTCAGCTTCATGGGACGGGCAGTAGGGAGACGGACGCTGCTGCATCCCCTCGAGACTTTGTTTCTCGTCGAGTCGGGCCAGCTGACGCTGAAGCGGGACGGCGTTCCGGTCAGCCTTCCGGCGGCCTACGAACTGCTCCTAGACGGCAGGGACGACGTGGACCAGTACCGCGTCTACGCGCACCTCCTCAGGGCCGGCTACGTAGTCCTACTCCCCCGCAGGACCCCAAAGCCGCCTCCCGAAGCTTCGCCCGAGGCCCAGAGTTCGCCGCTCGGCTCCTCCGCCGAAGACAGCGACGACGACGACGACGACGTGGTCTGTCACGAAGACAACGATTCGGTCCTGGACGTGGTGCCGGTGATCCCAGCCAAGCAGGCCAAGACGGACGCCGCCGAGTTGAACTCTTCCGTGCCCGATCCAGCCGTCGGTGTGTCCAAAGAAAGCAAGCGTCTCAGACCCGCCAGACCCCGTCCCAGAGGCCAGACCCCGTCCCAGAGGCCCCACAGGGACCACCGACCGGCTCCCCAGGACGACGGCTACCCGAGCGCTCTGCCTCGCCTCCCTCAGGGCTCCGCCCACCCCTGGTCCCAGCTCAAGGGGGGCCTGGCCGCGGCACAGCGGACGCGCGCCCTGCTCGGAGGGGAAGGGGCCCTCCTGTGGACGGGCCCCATCAAGCCCGTGGTGTTTCCCTCGCGGGACCTGAGGTGGACCTGGTCAAGTCCTGCCGGCACCTGAGGGTGGCGCAGGCGAGGACGCTCGACGTGTACCTTGCGGCAGTGGACTTCCGCAAGACCTGCCCCGGACCGCCTGAATACAGGGTGGCCATGGTCAGGTGGGACGAAGGGGTGCCCACACTGCGCGACCTGGTGCACAGCTCACTGGGGGATGGGGTGCCCCTGGTGTTTGCCAGCGTGGACACGTCGGGCCAGGTGCAGCTCTTCGCCCTCGAGCCCCTGGTGGCCCCACGCTTTGCACCAGGGCCCTGACAGGACACCCCCGTCGCCACATCTGCTGCACCGGCCGGCACTTTTACCCTCTGCAGATGTGCATCCCTCGTTTGTTTTTAAGTCGACTCATTAAAGAAGAAAGAAACGAAACGATGGAAACAAGAGTAAGGGCAAGAGCGGTCCGTTGCAGCCACCGTGGTTTCAGCCTCCGTCTTTTAATCGAACTGCCTGCTCCAGCTCGCGTTAGAGCGAGCCCCACCACCAGCGGCCCGATAAAGACGGTCATCGTCGTCTTCTTCGTAACAATATATATATATATATATATATATATATATATATATATATATATATATATATATATATATATATATATATATATATATATATATATATACAGGGTGTTTCACGACAGGTGGACAAATTCGATATTGTGAAAACTATGCGTCGCAACAAAAACAGGCTTCTGTCGTTTTGGTCCTGGGCCAGGGGCCTATTTAGGAAAATTATTAAAGTCCGGGATAATTAGATTGTTAATTATTTTCGCGTGGCTACCTTTTTTTAATATTGGGTTTAAGGGCATGGTTTCAATTAGAAAATTCCTCAGCATCATCAAAAAACACTAAATCAACAAACTGCAGAACGATAGAAGGCACGCGAAGCATTTTACGGCTTTCTGAAAAACCGTACAAATTCGACGGGTTTTTAAGTTTCGGTTTGCTATCGGAGCGCATCTCGGCCCCGACGGCACCGCGCCCCGTGGAGAGATAGTGCATCCAACCTCTGCTGCGCTGTCATCGCGCGACGCAGCAGAAGCTGGTTGCACTATCTCTCCACGGGGCGCGGTGCCGCCGGGGCCGAGATGCGCTCCGATAGCAAACCGAAACTTAAAAACCCGTCGAATTTATACGGTTTTTCAGAAAGCCGTAAAATGCTTCGCGTGCCTTCTATCGTTCTGAAATTTGTTGATTTAGTGTTTTTTTGATGATGCTGAGCAATTTTCTAATTGAAACCATGCCCTTAAACCCAATATTAAAAAAGTTAATTACGTAAAAATAATTAACAATCCCATTATCCCGGACTTTAATAATTTTCCTAAATAGGCCCCTGGCCCAGGACCAAAACGACAGAAGCCTTTTTTTGTTGCGACGGTAGTTTTCACAATATCGAATTTGTCCACCTTTCGTGAAACACCCTGTATATATATATATATACATGTGTGTGTGTGTAAGTTTCGCTCCAATTTCGCCGCAGGTGTGGCGCAATCCCAAGCAAAAATGGCACATTGCCGCAAAATGTAGAAAACGTTCGTTCATGGCACAATTTGGCGCAGAAAAAGGCAAGTTTTCCCAGAAGCTTGTTGTTAAAATATTAGTAGAAAATGTAGTTGAGTAAACCACATGTAAATATATCGCGACGGGTTTGTCGAAGTATACCGTGCTCAGCGACGCAAACTGGCTCTCTCGCACGCGACGGACGCTGCCTGCGATGACGCATGCTCGCACACGCTTATCTCTATGACAGTTTCCTGGATCGAGCATCATCGCCTGGTCGCTGCAGCGCGAATGAGGCCACCAGAAGTTCCATATCGGCCATCTTGCGCCCTCCGGAAGTCGACCTTGGAAGCGTTGCAGCGGCTGGGTGGCAGCGTGCTGGAAGACACGTTTTCTGCTCGTTCGCCGTCAGTCGCCGAATATATATATATATTTTTTTTTTTTTTTTACCTTGTGTGAACGTATTTACCTTTGGAAACACGTGAAAAGTTTTGCGAAAGCGCAGCACCGCAGGAAAAAGGCACAACTTGTCGAACGCAAGTCTCTCCGGTCTCGCGGCGTGATCAGAGCTTCGTTGGCACGCCGAAGTGCTACCTACGTCTCTGTGCCTTCGCACGCATGGATACCGTCAAGAATCGACGCCGTGAAGATGTGTTAACCCTTCGGGAAAGTTTTGAATGCGTGTCGCGCGTAGACGTTGCTGCCACATACATATCGGTCGCGGAGTTTTGGATAGTCCTGCCGTTTCGGTAAGTGATCAGTGGTTGCTATAATGCACTATTAACAATGTACAAAATCTACTCCGATGAATCCGACTTACTCACGTATATAGAAGCACAGATAGAGAAATTAAGTGTGGGTTACAAACCACATCGCCACTTTTGAACAATGAAACCAGGGAGTTAGAGAAATCAGGAAAGATAGATTTCCGTTCCCTTCTACTGAATCGATTGCTAGAAATGTCTCGAAGGCAAAGAACGATCACCGCCGCCGCTGCGCTGTCCCCCCTCTGCTCCGTCGGCACGGAATCAA
Organism: Ixodes persulcatus; assembly: GCA_013358835.2. Taxonomy (NCBI): domain Eukaryota; kingdom Metazoa; phylum Arthropoda; class Arachnida; order Ixodida; family Ixodidae; genus Ixodes; species Ixodes persulcatus. Next base: position 25,785 of record JABSTQ010009790.1, on the reverse strand, counting down.
ACTCGTTTCTGACACGCCCGCGAGTGCCGCAAATTACAAATACAGTAGTCAGAGTAAAGTAAAACACTGCTCTAGAGGCACATGCACCTTGACGCGCGACACACCTTCAAAATAATCCACACGGCGACGATTCTTGATTGGTATCCAAGCGTGCGGAGGCAGAGACGCAGTACATCGGCATGCAAAGGGCATGATCTTCGATCACGCCGCGAGACGTGTTCGACGAGTTGTGCCTTTGTCCAGCGGTGCTGCGCTTTCGTAAAAATTTCCACGTGTTCTCAAGGGCAACTACGACCGTTTTCACAGGGTTCTAAAATCTTCTTCGCTGAATGACGGCAAACGAGCGGAAAAGATGTTTTCAGTACGCTGCCGCCCAGCCTCTGCAATGCTCCAAAAGGACGACTTCAAGAGGGCGCAAGATGGCCGTCCGGTGTCCGCATTCGCGGAGCGGCGAAGCACGATCTGCAGCGATAGGGGACATTCACCGGACGCTATATTTGAGGGCGCTGCTCAGAACGAGCTCACATTAATGAGCTGCTAAGACAGGCAATCTTGATGGTATAAAATGCACGTAGCAAAAGAACTGTGGAGGCTCGCCGTCAGCGCGGGCTCGACGGTCGCGCACACAGCTATGTCCAGCAATGAATACTCCCTACAGACCGATCTCACCAGCTAGTTTCACCACCGCTGCCGCAAAGCATCGAGGTAACTTTAGTCTTTCTGCACGTGCGAAAACCTCGCTGGAGCTCTGCGCGTGTAGAGCACGAGACGGCACGAGTCCTCGCATGCACCGCCTTCTGCCTCCTATGAACTAAAGTTATGGCGGCGTCAAGCGGGTTTCACATGCAGCGATTCCGCGGCCGAAATCGCTGCCGCTAGCGGCGCGGCGGCACGGATAGCGAGGTTTCATTTCACATGAACGTTTTCTGCCGTTGCGATGGCCAATGTTGATTGCAGAAAGCAGATGCGCAGTTGCAGCAAGCAGATGTTCCTAAATTTTTTGAGCTGCGTGTCCCAAAGAACTTGACGCTTCGACACTTCACTGATAAGCAGTTCATTGAACTGGGCACGATACATTTTGTCTTACTTGGTGTGACGATTTGTGTTGGAAACGACACGTCAATGTCGGTCAGTTCTTCTTCTTCTTTTGTTTTTCTCACTATAGCGCTCGCACAAGCCGTTTCCGATTAGCGTCTCTTGCACGCGCTACAGTTGGTACTCAGGCGAGGAAAGTAAAAAAGAGCCACGTAATTCATTGAGAAAACAAATTCCGAGGAAAGGGACCGCAATCCCTCTTCTCCATAATCTCCTGAACAGTACCGACGCGACTGCTGAAGCAAAGAAGCTCGACCCGCCGAAAAAAAGAAACCGCAAATCAGTCACTTGCGTACTTTCTCTGCTTGTCGTCTGCTACAAGAACGTGCAAACGCCGCCGTCCAATGCGCCAGCTTTCCCGAAATATTTCTCCTCCAGTCACGTGATTTCCCGCCGTGTTGCGAGTGGCCAGCGCGGAACCTGCCGCTCTGCCGCGACCAGCCGCGACGAAAAATTTCCAACCTGGTGGAACCGTGCCGCTCAGCCGCTGCGGCTGGCCAGAGCGCCGCGACGGCAGAAATCGCGCCGCTCTAGGGCCAAAATCGCTGCATGTGAAACCCGCTTCACGCATGCGCCGAACGCTTAGTGAGATCGGAAGATCAGTGCTCGCACATAAACACACAAGCGCATGCGCGTTCCGCGAATCACGTGGCCAACGATGAGCGCGCTGCCGCCAGTAGGCTTTGCTTGAAAATGCACAAGACAAGCAAACCAATCTCCCTGAGAGTCCTGAGCATGAGCTATAGGTGGCGCAGGGTGCATGGCTGCGCCGAAAACAAAAATTGGGTTGTGTGTATGTTTATACAGCCTAGAACTTGGTCTGTCTCCAAGGGCGACGAGTCTCCCAGCTGTAGATGAGCAATTTAGCCACTGCAGTACAACCGCTAGCCTGGGGTCTTTAACGTGCATCACGCAGTAGTGATACACGACCGCACGCCGGTCCGATGCTCATTCAGATCGAAACGGGCAGGGGCAAGGATTGAACCCAGTATCCTAGGTTCTGCACCGCGAGCTTTCGCTCCACGTGCTCCAAGCTGGTGTGCGCTAGCCCACTCCTGGCTGCGCCGACACGGTGATATGGACTGCGCTGTTGGCTACGCCGCGGCTCCTCGCCCGCTACGATTAGCAGATTTTGAAAATTTCGCACACCTAAAACTTTGCTGCTAGTTTTATTTACTTTTAGGCGGAATTCGATAGAAATATTTGGCGTGTGGTTTCTTTAGGTGATACTAAAGAGAATTGCATTGTTTTCTTAAAGGGGCGGTGCAACGATATTCAATTGGAATGTTTTTCACTTTACAAGAGCTTACTGGCACTAGTGGGACTCAAGGATACTCGCACGCAAAGCCACTGGCCAAGGAACTCCTTTGTTGCTCTGTAATTTCGAGGACAAAACCGAGTGTTTTCATTCAACCTCTCCTTCGCAAATCCTGATGACGTAGCTGGGCGGTAGCAGTACCGCCCAGTGACGATATTTGAATGCGGCTCATAGATTGGACCCGAGCATGGCGTGGACACTCGATTTGGGCTCGTGATAATGGATAGCTCGAGAGGCATTCGGGTAGTGTCCTGTGTCCAATCGCTGCAATGATGACAACAGCCGAACCATAACAATGTCTGGAACTTAGCGCGTGTCCTGTGCCTTGCCAACCCCAGCGCGTGGCTATGATCAAAATTGGCGGCATATAATCGACTCCAGATCACATGGCCGCTTGTTCTGGCTGCGAGTTGAGAGGGTGAACGCTGCTCATATTTCTACATTTTTTTTCTGCGACTTCGATTGCGTATGGGGAAAAACGAACGGGTATTTCACAGGTCATTAACGTCAGGGATCCGTTCTAAGCGGTATTTGCGCAAAATACAAAAATCGTTGCATCGCCCCTTTAATATTAAAACTGAAGCGAAGTTGTTATTTAAGAAGTAGCGATCGGTAACATGGAAAGGATTGTGCCGGTGACGGGTACACGACACGGCCTGCATCGTTAGTTGACGGGAATGGTACTTCTAGTCTGTGGTTTCTATCGCGCTTGACGTAACGTGGAGTGGATATTAACTGGTCAAACTGATAAGGTGACCAACTTCGCGAGAACCACGTTATCGCGCATAAGCGGCTACTATTTCACTATTCGCGATTAAGAAAGAAAACGCAGAACGAGGTCACGTGGTACGTTATCGCGTCCTTTAATCTTCAGGTGTCCACTACGTAGCACCGCTGCTCATGGTGAAACATGCTAGGCTTGAGCGTTCCCTGCCACACAATGTGTTTTCTTCGGGCGCTTCATTTGTCAAAAACAATGTTTCGTCTTCTCATATTTGTCTGGCTACAACCATCATTTCGCAACCTATCCTCCGAATGACAAGAGTTACAAGAACTCGGAGCAAGCACTTCTGAAAAGCCGCTTATCGCTTCGTTTTGCGCAGCGAGATTAATTAAAAGACCGTGACACCGCTGGGTTTTCCTGCCATTCGTGTCACCTCAAGAACAATCGGGTACGTTTGAACAGCAAAACAGAAAAGAAAAAAAAAATGACGACGCCCTGGCATGTTGAACAGCACGCGAGTGAGGGGAGCGCCAGAAAACAGCTCCGACGAAACGGGGGATTTCAACCCTTGCACGCAACACGGGAGTCCCTCTTGCCACCGCCGAAAGCACTGCCGAACCCCTTCACGCCACGCACGCACGCACGCGAGAAGCACAAAAACAAAAGACACTAAAAAAGAACACGAGACACGGAATCTGCCGAGACAAAAGATAAAGAAATGATGGTGCAACACAAACCAACGTTGCCTGCCGCACGCGCGTGTCTTGAGAATGGAGTTCGATGGAGGAGGAGGGGGAGGGGGTAGTTGCCAGGCGATGATGGAAGTGACGCATTACAAGTAACGACGTTACCGGCAATACCTTAGTTATTTTCAATAACGTTGTAACACGTACTCATGAGAACCTGAAATGACTGACGAGTAAAAGAGTTACTCTTTTACGGGATTGTCCAGAAGAATACGTCACTCGTCGATTCAAATTAGTCACATTTTCGGTCCCTTTAAAGGGCCAAGAGTCATCGGAACCTCAATGGGTTCTTTCTACACATTCGAAAAAGAAAGGATAAACCATAGGAAATCATTTTGTAAGTTTAGTTGTTAGAGTTCGTATCCGCAGCTTATCGCTGCCGAATAATGAAATCTATAGCAACGCAAACCTAACGTAAAAGTGACGTTCGTTAATTTAGGATGTAACGGTAATGCTATTTCGTTACCTTTGCAGGACCTCAGCAACGCGTTAGGTATTGACGAACCAACGAATAACGCCATTTGGTTACTCATATTTGGTAACGCGAGCACAACACTGATGCCAGGCATCCCATTGGGAGCGACTCTGCCAACCCCGCTGCGCGTTAATTCCTCTCAGCACGAGCGCGGACGCGGACGGAAGCGCTCACGTCACGACGTTGCGAAAAAAAAAAAAAACGAAAAAAAAAAAAACAGAAAAAGAAACAAAGTGACGTGAGCAGCTACGAAGGGGAGGAAGCGGCGCATGTTGGAAGCGCTTTCCGCAACGCCGAGGACGCCGGGCTGGGGCCTGGGGGCAATAGACCCTGGACCCGAGCGCTTAGCGCTCTTAGCGCCTCTAACGCCGCCCCCCTCTCACCGCGACGGTCACCCGTAAATCTGACTGGGACAGCTGGCGCTCGGCGGCGGCAATCGTGGCGCCGCCTCGGGTGCGGGGCTTCCCTCGACGACCCCGTGGCGCCCAGGCTTCCTCGAACGGGCTTATGCAAGACCGGGGAGCCGCCAGAAAGCGGGCCGCCTCCCGGGAAGTTCCACGAGGCAGCCAAGGCGGCAGGCAAGGCGCCGCAGTCCGGGCCAGCGGGCGCATCGCGAGGGCGCCTGCGGGCCTACCAAGCTGCTCCGGGACGCGGCAACCCGAAAGGAAGCTGAGGACGTGCGCGCGGCACAACATGGACGCGATTGTCGGGAAAATTGTAACCTTCCCGACCACCGTAAGGTTTAAAAAAAAAATACGAAGATTTTTACAAAGTGATTTCCTGGAATCCTCCGTCGGTATCCTGCTTCCCAATTCAACTTGACTGACACGCGCGCACACCCACGCGACACTTTCGTGAGATTAATGAAAGACAGGAGAACAGCCTGCTGGCACCACCCTCTCTCGGAATCTCGCGCACTTTGAAGGCTTGAAGCTGATGTCTTGCCCCGCACGAGCCCGATTCGAGAGAAGAATTCCGATGGGTAGTTGGATCGAGTACTACGAGTCGCTGAGATTAGTGGATGCACACGGATCGCTAAGCGCTAAAACACGCTACACAGTGTTCACCAGAATGTACTGCGCACTTTGTTGAGGGCTCTACTCCTGGTAGTTTAACCCTATCTCCCAGCGTAAACCTTTTTTTTTTTTTTCACGCAGCTTAGTTTGCAATATATAAACAACTTATTTTTCGCGGGCTTAGTATTTCGCGATTTACGTGTAAAAGCTGAAGTTTTGGAATAATTCGCGGGTTCTAATTTTCGCGACGCGGTGGGAATTCAATATAGATTTTAATGTGTTTACATTTTACCGGAATTGTTTGCGGGACCTATTTTTCGCGAATTGTAGGCGATTCGCGAAATTCGCGACAATTATAGTCCTCGCGAAAATTAAGTCGTGTATACAGTATTCTGAATTCCTACTTCCAGTTTCGACATCAACATCTTTAAACGATGATGACTCTCTTTTTCTACAATAATATCTTACTGCCATAGCTCCTTTGGTGCATGCCCGTGAGCGACTCTCTTGATAGCTGAGGGGTTCTCCAAACAATATTTCTCAATTGAGGCTTTTGAATTGTGCCTAATTTACCACCCCTCTTATATGTTAACAAAACTGGGGCGAACTTTTCGCTGCCGCCACGATGATTCTCGAAGAAATGCGTGAGTATTTCGCGCAGCGGTTATATAGTATAACAAAGCATGGTGAATGTAAACTCTCAGCACTTTTCCGCAGGGGGGAACATTCCAGAAAGCCCTCTTCTCCCTGGTGCAAGCAGATCGTGGTTACAGAGAGCGACGGCGTGACGTAACATTCCTAGCAACCGAGGTGCTGCGGGAAACACCGGGGCTGGGGCGTATACTTGGCCACGGGCGGGGAGCGGCGAGGCGGCGTGTACCGGTGGTCCAAGGTGGATTAATTTTTTTGTACTGGGCCATCCGCAGACTGTCACCGCGAAGCGCCTTTAACCAGGGGGGGGGGGGGGGGGGGGGGCAGAACAGAATAAAAACAGAGTAAGGGAGATTACTCCCTTACTCTGTCCTTGTCCCTGTCTTGCGGCGCATTTTGCCAAAAGAGATCATGTACCAACTGGCCCATCTGTCACTATTGGCCAAGCACGGATACCGCGGTGACTCGCTTTCGAATCTGTATGCAGACTGCCTTTTGCACGATGTATAAGCAGTGTGACCCCGGCTCAACGGGGGTCACACTGCTTAACGCCCCCACGGCATTTGCCGTTTCTGACAGTCCCTGCGGCGGCCGATTGAACAATCTGAAGAATGTTTGGGGTCCCGATTCCTATCCCATCCTGAGAAGGCACCCCGAACGTTTTGGTAACAAATTTAACAGTAAGGAGCCGACACGGGCTCAGTGTTTGAGAACAGTGGCGGCGTTAAGTCTGGGGGAACACTGTACATCAATGTTTCAGTGTGCACTCTGTGACTATGTAGTTTTCCTTCGTTCTCCAAATGAAATGCTTGCTGGCTCTTACGGTATCGCCTATTAGGGGCCTTGTAATTTCGCGAAATCAATTCGCAATGCGTGGTTTCAGGTTCTAGGAAGGAGAACCGCCCCGGTATCGCCCGGTATATCCCGCGATGAGCAGATTGGAGAGATCCAAGAAGCAGCGCTCTCGCCACCTCGACGCCTCGTATTCACGTCACTCGGGCAGCGGGAATGCTCGCGGCTTCGCCAGTACTGTGCAAGGCCGACACGCGGTCGGTGTTGCCGTCAGCGAGCCCACCGCCGGTGCAGGTCGAGAAAAACGCTAAACATAGCGTCTGCGGGCAGCAGACCGCGAGGGTGGCGATGCCGTAAATCGGGCCCTCCTTATGGGGACCCCTGTTTAAAAGCACATCATTCAGTGGCTCGCTCCGCTCGCCACGCTTGGCTGACGTCAATGGGTGGCCGGCGGAGCACCTTGCCGCAGAAGACACAACTCAGAGGCTCGGTCGAGAGAGGCCCGGGCCACCGCTGCGGCCGGGACCCTCAGCGGCTCTGTCAACAAACAAGCGATCCCGAAATACGCGCACACGCCCGAGCGACTAAGCGGTCCCCCGTGCGGCTTTTCCCTTCTTGTGAGTTTCACTGGTTCGGACACTAACCGCCACAGTGTCCGGGGCGTGCGCTGTGTCCCCCGGGGGACACGCGAGGGCACCGCAATTCGCCGGGGTCGGGAAACGTGCACGTGGCCCCTGGCACGCACCCCGGGTCCCTTCCAGTCGGGCGCTCCGTGTCACTGTCCCAAGACCACCAAGCCTAAAGCAAAATAAATAAATAAAGACCATTTCGAACTTGGCGTTCGGGCCTCCTTCATTTTGGTGAGAGCAAACGTGCGTTGCACCGCTGCAGTATGCGGAAACTCCCTGCGCGTGCATTATCGCATTTGAAGCGCCGATCAAAATTACACACTAAAATATTTTACACACTAAGAGTGTAAATCAACGTGTACCAGGGCCCTAAAGCCAAAAGACAGTCTGAGGTCATTCTTGTGTGAAGTTGGTCATACCGTCTGCAGCCATGTTCTAAGCATGTAGGAAGCAATCAGCTTGGAACGTGCTTGAAGCGTGTACGCTGATCATGCACATGATACATGAGCGGCTGGACGGTAGCTGCCCTGGGATAAGCTGCAACAACCTTGGGACGATGAACCATAAAAAATAATGACATAATTCTACGGATATAATAATAATAATAATAATAAATTTATTTGCACACAAATTGGATTTCAAGTATTAAATACGGGCATATCAAAGCCTGCAGAGGGCTTGTATGATGACGCCCATAAAAATTTCAAAAGACCGTTATCGTGATTGCACAATGTAAGACAGAAAGTTGAACTATAAAATAGAAAAAAAGCACAAACGAAAAAAAAGCACGAAGGAAAAAAAAGCACGAAAAGCGCTAAGCGAAAACAAAGAGGAAAAAATAAAAAAAGCGAAACTAAGTTATAATTAACCTAACTAATTACACTCTAAGTTCGAAGCATGCCGACACAGCAAAGAGATGCTAACTATAATCGAAGTTAGTGCACCTGAGTTCCTTCTTCAGTTGTTTCAGGGATGTAATGTCAATGAAAGTATCAGGGGGGGCGTTGAACAAACACGGAACGTAGTATTCCCGAGTGCATTTACTGTACCTGGTCAAACAAATTGGCACTACAAAACGAGGAACGCGACGGACTATTCGAGGGGACTGAAATGGTGTTTGAAACTCATTATTCCAAAAGCTACGGAGCACTATCGTTTGTATAAAAAGAGACCGCAGATTAGGCAATTGAAGACTTAAAAAAATATCATTGTTGCTTGAAAAATTAGAATTACTTATATATAAAAAAAAATTTCAAAAATGAAGGGTCTTCCATGCAACGGCACCCTATCCTCCCATTAAAAAGGGCGTATTACTCGAAATAAAGGTGCTGAAAGGGTGTAGCGATGAGTGTAAATATCTGGAACACCATTTTAGTCCCTTAAACGTGTAAAACTTTTTACTGTGTATGCACGCAGATTCTTCACTTAATTCTCCTGATATGCCACAGAAAGTTGCAAAATACGCACTTGTTTTACTTATCCACTGGAAGCACAAATTAACCACGAAGCCAGCGTTGCGCTTTGAGAATTAACGAACCGTCGGCTGTCACTCTGAGGCAAGTTCCTCTTCAAGTTGCCTACTGGAATGCGTTTAAAATTAAAGGGCGCCCTGCCCCCTGTTTTATCGGAAATAAACAGCGCGCAAAAAATACACAAGGACGAAAGGAAGGTGCGAACGACACAAGCGCTGAACTCACAACTAAACATTTATTGAAAAAACACCAACGAAGTAAACCGCACTATCGCTTCAGCACGTGTCAAGATGGGCAATTTCTTTTTTGCGAAGAAAAACCGATGCTTGGCTGACGCATGCATCTTGCCCCTCTTTTGTTATTGCATACGCTTCCAATAATTCTCTGGTAGTTTTATCTGTGCCCCTCCCGATGATGGTGATGTTATTGAATTGGGGCTGGCATTTACAGGCAGCACAATGCAGAGGCAAGTGACCCCCAGCGGTCGACCGGAGTGTCCAGTCATGTTCACGTGCCCTGTCATTAATGCATCGGCCAGTTTGGCCGATGTACACTCTTCCGCAGCTTAGTGGGATATTGTATACCACCCCAACCACACAATCAACATACTTGTTCCTGTGCCTTACGGCACATTGGCTCTTGCCCCCAGCCTTTTCCGCAATTCTAGGGCAGAGTTGCGCCAACCTTCGAGGTGCCGAAAAAACAACAGGGACGTCAAACCGCCCAGCTACCTTTTTCAAATTGTGCGAGAGTTTGTGCATGTAAGGGAGTACCTGTGGTCTGGTTGTGGGTCTCTCTTTTTTCTGACTTGACCCTCCCTTCATCTTTTTTAGCAACGTCTGCGCCACTGCCAGAATAACTGACGCTGGGAAGCCTGCATCTGTCAGCCGCTGTACCTGCATCTTAAAACGTTTCGACATTGAATGGTAGCAGGACTTTTCCAAGGCGGTCTGGAGGCAAGAGGACGCAATGCTCCTTTTTACTAGTTTAGAGTGGGCGGAATCATAAGGGAGAAGTCCCTTCTTAGAGCGTGGTTGGTAAAGCCAACATACGTGACTTTCTTCAAAATCTAGTCTAAGGTCTAAAAATTGGAGGTGTGTCCCATCCTGTAGTTCATGGGTAAACCTTAGCCCCCCAGAATGCTGAGTGAACACATCCAACACTGCTTTTACAGTCCTGTCCTCAGGGGCACCTTCAGACCTTCTTTTGACTACTAGATAATCGTCGACGTATCTAAAAACTTTGTTAACACACTCCTCGTCTATGTTTTCATTGATTGCCCGATCACATTTAGCCAAGAAAATGTCACAAAGTACCGGCGCTACACAAGAGCCAATGCAAATTCCTTCTTTTTGCACATAGTAGCTATCGTCATACATGATTAATGTCGATGTCGAGGATGGGACACACCTCCTATTTTTAGACCTTAGACTAGATTTTGACACTTAGACACTCCGGTCGACCGCTGGGGGTCACTTGCCTCTGCATTGTGCTGCCTGTAAATAATAATAATAATAGCTTTATTTCCAACAATGAGGTACAGTGTTGGTGGGGGCTTGGGAAAAAAGCTGTTAGAACAGCTTGACTGGTCCCGAGCCCCCAAAAGTCAGCAGCGGAAAAATATATTTAACAGAAAAATCAAATGATACATCAACAAGATGTTCAAAACAGGAAAGTCACAATTGCAATAGTATAGATATAACAAAAAATTAGCATATAAACATACCACTCACATTTGATCAGTTTGGCTAAGACTTATTATGTTCCTAAGGTTATCTGCAGACATATTTTCAAGCTCGATGTGTTGCGCACAAAAGTAGTTGAGGGTGGTTGGAAGAGTAAATGCAGTGGTTTGAAGGCCATAATTAGTTCTGAAAAATGGGACTACCCAAGGTTCCCTGACTCTCGTTGGATATGCATATACTTTTTCTTTTAAGTCAGCTAAGCTTACAAGATGTCGTACATTCATACTAATTTCAGCTTTATATTTGACACATAGGCGATATCGATACATGTTAAAAATTTTTACTACATCTAGCTGGCTAAATAATTTTTCCGTTGGAAATTCCGGTGAAACATTGCAAATGCTTCGTAGAATCTTTTTTTGTAATAAAAATATCTTTTGTAGATTTGTATGAGTGGTTGTTCCCCAAATTAAATGGCCGTAATTAATTTGTGAGTAAAATAGCGAGTTATATATTAGCAACTTTATTCTAAAAGGCAAAATATCTTTGTGACGATACGCTAGGCCAACAATGCTTGACAGTTTTGATGTAACAAAATTTACATGAGCATCCCATGACATGTTCTCTGAAAAAAGACACCTAAAGTTTTAAATGCTTGTACCACTTCTATTTTAGAAGAATCGAACATTATATCCTCGTCTATGTTAACAATTTTACCCTTCGGACGAAACAAAACAGCCTTTGTCTTATTCACATTTATTTTAACCCATTATACCTACTCCATGTATTTAACTTTGCTAGCGTAACGTTTGCGTTCTCAATGAGTTCTGCGGGGCTATCTCCATGAAACAACATGCTCGTGTCGTCTGCGTAGATAATAAATTTTGTTGAATTGCTTATATTTACGATATCATTTATATAAAGATTAAATAAAAAAGGACCCAAAATGCTTCCTTGAGGAACCCCTGATTTAATTGGCTTTACATCGGACAATTGACCGGTGATGTCGACATACTGCTGACGAAAAGACAAATATGATTGAACAAGAAGCGAAACCTGACCCCGATAGCCATATATTTCGAGTTTTTTAATTAGAAGGTTGTGATCAAGAAAATCAAAAGCCTTCGTGAAGTCAATGAATAAGCCGAGAACTAGTTTCTTATTTTCAAAACCTTTAAGAATGTATTCTTTTTGAGTGAGAAGAGCGAGTTCAGTAGATCGCTGCTTGCGGAAACCGAACTGAGATGGGGTGATTAAGTTATGACTATCTGCAAATAATGACATTCGAAGGAGCAGCATTTTTTCTAGACCTTTAGAGAACACTGGCAAAATTGAAATTGGTCTATAATTACCAAGATCGTTTTTATCGCCCTTTTTATATATGACCGATACTCTTGCGAGCTGCATTCGTTTCGGAAAAATGCCGTTTTGAAAGCAAAGATTGAAAATATGCGTCAGACAAGCGGAGATAAGATCGATGACGTGTTTGACGGGCTTTATCTGTATACCGTCGGGGTCACAGCTTTTACTGTTATTTAATGATTGAAATGTAGATATTACCTCTGAGTCAGTAACTGGGGTAAGAAAGAACGACGAACAATTGCTAAACTGTATATACTTGCAGGCATCATCCTCGGGGATTTCATTACTTAAGTTGACAAAATATTCATTGAACTTGTTCGCCAGTTCCTTTCCGACTAGCTGCTCACCATTGCACATTAAAGTTTCCAAATGCTTTGGACCGTTCATACATTTCAACACGGAATTAAGCTTTTTCCATATCATATCGGTTCTTTTTCCGCATGCTAGAAAGAAGTCACAAAAATATTTTGATCTAGCATTACGGAGTTCTTTGTTTAGTTGGTTTCGATAATGTTTAAAGGCACTAAGTTTATCGATATCTTTCGTTTTTATGAATTTTTGATAAAGCTCGTTTTTCGTGCGTATTTTCGCTAGTAATTCTTTCGTAATCCATGGTTTACGTGCTTTTCTGGAGAAAGTTATTGTTTTATAAGGAAAACAACTTACATAGAGCTTTTGAAATATGCTCAAGAACCTATTATAAGCTTTTTCTGCGTCCGTCTCGAGAAGAACATCGCTCCAATCAAAATTAGATAGTTTTTGTCTAAAATAGTTTAGACTGTCCGGCGTAATATTCTGATATGTTGGCAACCGTGACTGTTTAATTGGTTTTGTAATAGTCGTTTTTTTGATACACAAGAAAATACCTAAATGATCACTGATGTCTGTAACCACCACGCCGGATCTGGTTTGCGACTCGTCAAAATTCGTAATAAATAAGTCAAGTAAAGTCGATGACTCGGTAGTGATCCTTGTAGCTAAAGAGATTACGTTGATGCATCCGCATGCTTTAATTAACTCGTTCATCTCTCTTTCACATGACGATTCGAGTAACATATTTATGTTAAAGTCACCTCCCAAGATTACGTTATATTTATTATCATTGGCAAAATCAAGAAAAGACTCTAAGTAAGTAAAGAAAGATGGAAGGTTTCCGCCCGGTGGGCGATAACAAACAGCGATAATGTTCTGACCGATCAATAAAGAAAAAAATTCGTAATCTTTGTGAACGCAGCTATAATCATCGAGAATTTGACCCGCAATGGTATCTTTAAGCAATAGGGCCACGCCCCCTCCCCGACTAGCAGTGCGGTTTAGGTAGTAAGTATTGTACGACGATAGTTTGAGAACATCACTAGGCTCGAAAAACCAGGTCTCAGATAACATAATTACATCAAAACTGAATTTAAACTGATCAAAAAGCAACTGGATTTCGTCCGATTTATTTCGTGCTGATCGAACATTAAGGTGAAAACATTTCAGAGAGCTGCTGTACTCGTTTCCTAGGAAGGAGCTTACATTTGACGGCAGAAAATATTGCTCATCTGCCACAGAACGTTTGTTGCTAGACAATGTGCAAGTATTCTTAGTCATTTAAGAAGAAACACAAAAAGAACAGATATTTTAAGGGTTAACACACAGGGAAAAACTAGACCAATTTTTCGAGATCATCCAGAGACTTAATTACATGCACTGGTTCCCGGTCCTTCTTGCGCACGAGGACATTTCCGCTTCTGAACCAAACATATCTGTAGTTTGTTTCCTTAGCCCACTCTTTCGCTTCCCAAAGAAGCGTTCTGTCATGCTTTGTTAGATTTTCCTGAATGTAGCAATCACTTTTCGCTTTCTTCAGCAGTGCACGTTTTTCTAGCCATTTATCTCTGGTCTGCTGGTGAACAAAGCGCACAATGATGCCTGGGGTTTTATCAGGTCTAGATGCCAGCCTATGAATATTGGCAACCTCATTTGTTGTCACATCCGCCACTTCAAGCATTTTGGCAACCTCATTCACCTTTACCAGCAAATCTTCGTTGGCATTCATAGGGATTCCGTGAATCTCAAGATTTTGCTTTCTGTTCCTCCATTCGAGGTTGTTGACTTCATGCTTTAGCCTTTTTATTTCAGCGTCAGCGTCAGTTTTTTCCAAGCCTTCTAGTCTTCTTTTTATTTGTTTGATCTCTTTTCCTTGTTCCCCAACCTGCTTTAGTACCGCGTCATAGTTATCCGACATTGCTTGCACGGATTTCTCGATTCCATCCACAGTTTCTTTAAGGCTGAGTAGATTCTCTAGTTTAGCGTTAATAGATGCGAACATGGCGGCTACATTAGGTTCCTTATCTTCTTTGGCACCCTGAGTGCTTCGTGTCACTGTTTTACACGTTTTACATCGCCATGATTTGCGCAAAACGTTGCCCTTTGACTTATAAGTTTCATCCGAAACGCCAGAGCAACTTAGATGGTAGGAATTATCGCACTCTGTACATGTCAGTTTGGCCTCAGTGTCTGATACCTCTTCTGCACATTTCAAACAAGTGTGTTCCATCTGGTATCAAATCAAAGGAAACCACAGCAGCAGCAGCAGCAGCAACAGCACGGAGGGGTAAAAAACAAGCGAGGTAGAATTTCACCAACCTGTAATAGTCGTAGATATGGTTTAGCACACGGTCGTACGTGCTGCCGCTGCTGCTGTGTGCCGCTGGAGCGAAGACCGGGCTTTTTAAGGCAGCGGTTGATGACGTGAGGTTTCCGACGTAGTCCTGCACCAATCACGGCTCACAGCTTTGATGACGGGCGCTGCTGAGCTGCTGCGAGGACGGTGACGATGACTGACTGCCGCACCACGATGACAGGCACTGCTACCAAAGTAATGATGACGGCCGCAGCTTCCTTGACTGGCGGACTTTTCCAGCTGTAATAGTCGTAGATATGGTTTAGCACACGGTCGTACGTGCTGCCGCTGCTGCTGTGTGCCGCTGGAGCGAAGACCGGGCTTTTTAAGGCAGCGGTTGATGACGTGAGGTTTCCGACGTAGTCCTGCACCAATCACGGCTCACAGCTTTGATGACGGGCGCTGCTGAGCTGCTGCGAGGACGGTGACGATGACTGACTGCCGCACCACGATGACAGGCACTGCTACCAAAGTAATGATGACGGCCGCAGCTTCCTTGACTGGCGGACTTTTCCAGCTGTAATAGTCGTAGATATGGTTTAGCACACGGTCGTACGTGCTGCCGCTGCTGCTGTGTGCCGCTGGAGCGAAGACCGGGCTTTTTAAGGCAGCGGTTGATGACGTGAGGTTTCCGACGTAGTCCTGCACCAATCACGGCTCACAGCTTTGATGACGGGCGCTGCTGAGCTGCTGCGAGGACGGTGACGATGACTGACTGCCGCACCACGATGACAGGCACTGCTACCAAAGTAATGATGACGGCCGCAGCTTCCTTGACTGGCGGACTTTTCCAGCTGTAATAGTCGTAGATATGGTTTAGCACACGGTCGTACGTGCTGCCGCTGCTGCCGCTGGATCTTGGCTCTGGCCATCTTCTCCAGGATGCTCCGCACTTGCTGGCCCATGACCATGCCAACCGGTCC
This sequence comes from Ixodes persulcatus, assembly GCA_013358835.2. Taxonomy (NCBI): domain Eukaryota; kingdom Metazoa; phylum Arthropoda; class Arachnida; order Ixodida; family Ixodidae; genus Ixodes; species Ixodes persulcatus. The sequence continues at coordinate 10,229 of JABSTQ010009790.1, read as the reverse complement.
AAGTTAGACGTTTTCGCATAGGTGCCTTGTAAAGCTAAAGGCGCAGCCCCTTTTCTGTGAAATCTTCAAGGCAACATCCATAACAATTTGAACGAGTGAGGTGGCTGCAGCTGACAATCAGCTTTGCTGCTAATGTCAAGTACTGTGTGCAGGTCCTCGCTGGGTTCATGGGCCAGCAAGTGCGGAGCATCCTGGAGAAGATGGCCAGGGCCAAGATCCAGCAGGACCACAAGGAGGCAATGCCAGGGACCCGCTCGTGGGACGGCTGGACCATCAAGGGTGCTCCACCAACCGCGCCGTGCGAGCTCGAGCTCCCACCGCTTAGCTCTCCTGGAGCTTCTGCTGCTCCTTCGGCATGCGAGGATGAGCCGCCTACACCAGGCCTACTCAGAGGCTTATGATTTTGTCGTGCTTGAAGTTTCAAGCAGGTGACTGCCTTTTAAGCTTACAATAATGACTATGATTTATTGTCTCACTTTGCTGCATATGAGCCACTATGCAGGCTGATTCGCTACAGTGTTTGCCTTCGGGCTATTCCTCCATTTTGCATATTGTTCACCTGTCATTTTTGCCGATAGATTCAGCATCCATTATTATGAAATAAAAAAGAAAGCTTATTTGGTTCCCAATTGTGACATTCTTGATCCAGACCCTTATAGCAACATATTTTCTGTGCCGAACAGGTTATGGTGCTGCATTATGTCGGGGTGTCTACCAAGTTGTCTCTGCAGAATTCTCCGACTTTTCCAGCAAACTTTTGTTCATCTGACCACATAGTCTTTGTAAGGGGCTGGGGAAATTATAGCAAAAAGTCTGTGGGCCTCACATTTGGTAACAAGAAGGCTTCAAAAACGAGGCCCCTTGGAGACTGAGCAAGTTGCTACTTGTGTAAATCGGCTCTGAAAAAAACCAACTAAGCAATGCTGCACAGTTCAATGATTCTTTCCAAGTCTGACGTGGGACGGGGAAATCCGAATTTTGTGTTATAATGTGAATAAACTGTTCTGCATTACAAATCGATTTTGATGTCATTTACTTACATTTGGTGGGGTGCCAATTTGTGTTATACCTTAGTAATTACATCAACACACTGCATTTGATATCAATCCTGCTCCAACAATAGCTAGCGCACATGGGCCCCTTTTTACCTTTCTGATCGCTCCACAAATAATGCCCGGCGATTCTCTGCATGCACCAGAGCAATGCAAGAAAGCTAACTGCGACAGCGCTGGCGTTTCTCTGCGTGCACCGACGCAGCGTGGGAAAGGTTATGAAAGGAGAGCTGGTGCTTTTCGCATGCACCGGTGCAATGTGGAAAAACTTGCAGCAAGAGCACAAGCGCTTCTCTGCGTGCACCGGAGCAATGCAAGAAAGCTAACCGCGAGAGCATGGCGTTTGACAGGATACCTTGCTGGGCTGGTTGGTTGAGCGACATAATGAGAAACAGCGCAAAAGGGACAGGACACAAAGTAGAAGAAGGACACAGGACATATTTTTTTAATATTTATTCTGGTCACACGTTTTGCAACGTCTTTCTAGTGCCGCTGTTTCTGTCTTTATTAGCATTTATCTCTTTTGAAAGAGGAAGAAGAGCTTGCGCTTGCGCGGGCTACTGTGCGCGCGTGGATAGCAAACCTTTAGTTGTTAGTCAGCGTATGTCCTGTGTCCTTTTACTTTGTGTCCTGTCCCTTTTGCGCTGTTTCTCATTATGTCACTGGCGTTTCTCCGCGTGCACCGGCGAAGCGTGGGAAAGGTTACCGAAAGAGAGCTGGTGCTTTTCACATGCCCGGTGCAATGTGGGAAAACTTGCAGCGAGAGCACAAGCGCTTCTCCGCGTGTACCAGAGCAATGCAAAAAAGTTAACCACGAGAGCGCTGGCGTTTCTCTGCGTGCACCGGCGCAGCGTGGGAAAGGTTACCAAAAAAGCGCTGGTGCTTTCCGCATGCACTGGTGCAATGTGGGAAGGCTTACCGCGAGAGCACAGGCGCTTCTCCGCGTGCACTGGTGCAATAAGGAAAAGCTTAACACGAGAGCACTCGCAAAGTATTAAGCTTGATTCTAGCATTGTATTGAGAACACAGTTTAAACAGATGTGGTTGATTACTCCGATAAGCTGAAAGTGCGCTGTGGAGGCAATTGTTTACAGCATTTTCAAAAAATATGTTTTACTATCGAAAAATGTATGGCATATCAGTAGATCATACAAAGACTTTCCAACACAAAGAATGGAAAGAAACTACAGTGGACTACTTCCTTCAACCAACAATGACAGTAATGAATTTTGTTGCTGGTTGAAATAAGTAGTAGTTGTCCGAAGTTAGTATTCAATTCCTTTTGTGTCCAAAAGTTTGAAATCAACACTTTATTCTTATTTTCCTGCTAATCCTTAAATGTATTAAAGTTAAATGCTTTTCAGAGGCTGCTGGCCCAAATAACTAACAATTTCTTTGTTTCAATTATTCAGATAAGAATCACAGCTACCAGACAACTGGGTTCTAGTTGCCTGGTAGAAAAGCTGCTTTTCTACCAGGCAACTGCACGTGCTGTCTCAATTTTCTTTCTTGAATGGCATGGGATCGGGCCTGGGTGCCATACTGCAGGAAACAAGTGATCCAGAGCCCAGGTAGCACTTCCACAAGATGCAGGGAAATTCTTTTTATTGGAGTGACAATAATAGACATTAATATTTGGCTCACAAATTCATTGACTTGGTTGACACGGGAGCTGCAAATTCCTGCACGTCACATGTAGGGTAATTAATACAGGCAACAAACACCTATTGCACATGGGTAATAGCAAATTGTTACAGCCTATGCGATGTGCAATGATGTTTCTGCTTCTTGCAGGCACGTCCGCCATATTGTGATTTGAAAGTGTGGACAATGTAATTTTAGAGTGGAAGTCTGTGAAGAGGTCCACCGATGCCTTTGTAAGCTGAGCTACAGGCGAACTAGAGCTGAACTGTTTCATGTTCCTTCACGTGTAACCAGACATGTTGTGTTTGCTCACTGTGCAATACCTCGCATCTCTCTCGGATTCAGTCATTATATAATGCCATCGCTCCACCTCACCTTTATATATCTGAATCTGTTGCAATGTACCGTCACCATTTGGTTAATCTTACATTTATTTGTCTGTTAACTTTATGTGTGTTTAGGATTTTTTTGTTTGCTCGTTTTATTGTTTGTGTTGGTGCACCACGGGGCACCCAAAATGAAGACCGATTGCATCCAAAGTAAAGATGATTATTATTATAAACCTGTTGCTGACCCTCCTAATTCGAGGGCCACAAATGGCAGCCCTTTTTTGCCAGCACTATCTACCATCGCTGTAGCGCTGACCACTCGTTCGCTGATATCTCTGGACTAGTCAAGCCTGTCGAATCGTTATTTGCAAAGAAAAGTGGTGTAACATATTTCCTCGTGTCTCTGTGGTACAAGGCAGCGTTTGCCTTTGCCTGATCGACGCCTACACAGAGTCGCAAATACTTCCCCAGAAAGCTGTTGTCTCCAGTATAATCAAGTATATAAAAAACATAACATTGCCACTCTTTCTGAGCATTTGTGCTACCCACTTATCTACACACTTCTTCAAGCATAAAAGCAGCAATATTACAATACTAGTAAGTTAGCTATCAAAAAATTAAGCACAGTTTGGTCAATCTGCATGGGACAGTCTGATTCATTCGACTTGTAGATTCGGTGTCCATCCGATCGATTCCAGAAAAGCAGACCACACCGAATTTCACCTGCAAAGTGCAAAGTTATCTAATAGCATATCAACGAAATGTTGGAAAAAAAATTATTCAGCCCATCTTCATCCCTTGGACATCCCCCATTGCCCTCGTTTAAAGAATTAAGGGCTCAATGTCGCATGCTGCAAATGAAATGATTGGCAGTGGCCGTGCACTGACACACATATCGGCAGGATGGAGGATAAAAATCAAGTTAATTTAAATCACAATTGAAATCATGATTTAGACCACAATTGTATTCATACATGGTTAAATTACTTCTAAAATGTAATTTAATTACAATTACTTTGCTCCAAAAGTAGTTTAACTACAGTTACAATTACTACTACCTGAGAAATAATTCATTGCAATTACAAATTACTTTTAAAAACTAATGCAATTACTTTACAAGTACCTATTTCTGAAAGTGAGCCTACTTGGGCCACATAACTTTAAACCAGTTGTTTAGAATGCAACGCATTTGTTCGTTCCTTGCCCCAATGTCTGAGGCTTAAGCATCGCTGTATAAATGTCACATATTGTACTTTCCTTTTATAAATTTTGTTAAATTAATAATAGAACCTGACAGTTTGGGCAATGAAGTCCTACGTTCTTATATTTTAAATAATATAAATGAGTTCATATAATCAAGGATGCCAGATCGCTAAAGTGTGTGTGTGTGTGTAAAACGTTTAATGAGAGAAAAAAAAAAAGAAGTGGTCGCACTCGCGCGTGACTTCTTTCACGGGACTTTCCCCTTAGAAAGCCCCCCTTCTAGATGTCCTGACGTAGGTCGCCCGATACCGTATAATCGAGCAGGGTCCGTAAGATCCGGACTCGTCTTTCAGAGTCGCCAAACGGTCTGATCCACTCTTCATATGAGCTAGGAGTGTCTTCGCCCAGCTGGGCCCAAGCATCGCTTCTGTGTGTGGCGAGGGCCTCACATTCCCAAATCAGGTGGTAAAGTTTTGGGAGTGTGCCGTCTCCTTTGCATAGTTGACATCTTTGGTCGGGAGGTTCGTAATCCGGGTTCAGCTTTCTTTTCTTGATGGTCTCAAATTTTTGAGTCATGTATGGTGTTGTTGCTCCACCCGTACGAATTCGTCGTAATATCACCATTTCCTTGCGTTTGAAGTGGTTCAGTGGAATGGGATTTGGTTCGGGGTTCCAGGATTCCTTTAGTCGGTGCTTCCATTCTTTTTTGTGCATCCGCATAGCTTCAACCGGGTCGTACGTTGTATCGGCAGTTTCAGAGTTAGGCGATGAGGGGTCGGATTCTCCTGGGACACGCGAGGGGTGAGGACTGTTTAGCTCCCTCGCGGCCGCGTCATGCGCCGCCTCGTTGCCGTGGATGCCCGTGTGTCCCGGGATCCATCGGATGCAGACCTTTGTTTGGTGTACACGGAATAGGTGCAGGGCCGTGTGGAAAATGCGTTTGATGGTTCTGCACGTCGTGGCTCCGTGTCTTTTGCATTCTCGGATGACGTGCTGCGAGTCCGTAAATATGTATAGTTGTTTTGCGTCGTGCTGTTTTTGTGTCACCTCTAGGTGTCTTAAGTGGCTCTCTATCGCGAACAGCACTGCCTTGGCTTCGGCGAGTTCGGGAGAGTAAGGATCGGCTCCTCGGGGTTGGGTTGTGGTCGATATGGATGTCCCCATTAGGTTGTCTTTAGAATAGAAGATGGCGGCGGCTGTCGTGGCAGCCTCTGGGCCGACGATTTTCATCGCCGCATCAGTGTACGCGACCGTGATGGACGGGTCTGCCAGAAACGTTCGAACTTCGACTGCGTGGTTTCGGGCGTAGTGTTCCCTTCGTTTAGCGTGTTTCTGCGCGTCCATGTTGCGCGGATTGGCTGGGATTGTGTGAGGTCGATGGGGTCCCATGGGGGTGCGGGTGGTGGGATGTCCCCTGCATCATTCTTGCCCTCTGGGTTGAGAAGCTTGGCTATCTTTCTGCCGTGCTCCGTGTGTTTCAGTCGACCGTTGTGTGTGGCGACTTGTTTCTCGAGGTCTATTCTCCAATCGGTGAGCTGTACGCACTGCTTAGTTGCTTCAACGTTGGCAAACCTTGGCAGTCCAAGTATGGCTCTCCGTGCATCGTTGTATAACGAGTCAAGCTTTTTCTTGTGCCGGTACGTGAGCTTGTAGAACCGAACACCGTACATTATCTTGGATACCAGGACTGACTGTACGAGAGTCTTTGCGGTTTTCTCTCCCGCACCACCCATTCTGTGGAATATGCGCCGGATAAGTTGCAAGCCTTGTTTCCACGTTCGTGTGATAGTGTTCAGCCAGTTGTTTGCACGTGCTTGCCGTTTCCGAAGTGCACACCAAGTAGCTTGACTTCTGCTTCCTTGTCGATCCGTTGTCCGTCAAACGTGAGGTCTAGGTCAATTCTCTGATAGTCGTTCCCGAAATTGTGTATTTCGTTTTTTCTGGTGATGGCGCCAGTCCGACTTTTTTCAGGTAGTCGCAGATGGTGTCAAGTCCCTTCTGTATTGTTTGTTTTTGTTCCTTTGAGCCTCCTGTGTTTGTCCATACGGTGATGTCATCCGCATATATTGTTGCCTTCAGCTGTGGTATATCGTATAATTTCCACAGCAGTGGGGCCATTACGATGTTAAAAAGCGTTGGCGATAATACCGCTCCTTGCGGGACGCCTACACCGTTGGGTTTTGTTTGGCTTTCCTCGTCGTTCGTGCCTGCCTTAATTGTGAATCGCCGGTTCTGCAAAAAAGATTTCACATAATTTAGCGGTTTGCCGCATATGCCTTGGTTCCTCATCGCGTCGATCACTGCCCCGTGTGGAACCGAGTCGAAAGCCTTTCGTACGTCCACCGTCACGAGGACTCGCATTTGTTTGCGGCGCGGGTGGTAGTCGGTGACACCTTTGTGGATGAGCGCTAGACTGTCGTGTGTCCCCAAGTTTTTTCGGAAACCGGTTTGTGCAGGGTGAAAAATTCCTTTCGTCTCGGCAAGCCACTGAATGCGAGCTAGGACTACTCGTTCCATGAGCTTGCCCATTATAGACGTAAGTGATATAGGTCTTACGTTCTTCGGGTCTGTCGGTGGCTTACCCGCTTTCGGGATGGGTGAGACACAAGAGATTTTTCATTCGTCCGGGATTTTACTCGTTACCCAGATATCGTTAAACCATTGCAGCATCGCTTCCCTTGCTTCTTGTGGGGCGTTTCTTAGCATGCTCGTAGTGACGCCGTCCTGCCCCGGAGCGCTCTTGGCATTACTTTGTGTGATGGCGGCGTCTAGCTCTTAGGGTGTCAGGGGCATGTCTTCGTCTGCCGGACCGTCTGATGGACCCGGTGAGTAAATAGTCTGGTTGGGTGGGTTCGGAGGCTGCGGGAAGAATACTGAACCCAATTCTTCTAAGATTTCCTTCATGCTCTTATCGGCAAGTAAGGCAAGGACGGGAACCGTGTGCCCCTGTTTTCTTTTGCCAAACATGGCGTTGAAGGTGTTCCATACTTTGTTGAGCTGCGTGCTCTTGTCAAATGATTCGCAGTGCTCTAACCAGCGTTCTACGTTGATATTCCGAGCGTGCTTGCTTGCTTGCTCTGTGACATCGTTTACCTCAATGAGCGTGCTACGTTGTTTGTCCTTTCGGTATTGGGTTAGAAGCGTGGTTCTTTGTTCCCATAGCGAGAGAAGGTGGGTATCTGGGGTTGGGGTGTCTCCGCTCACCTGTCGTTTCTCCGTGGCTGCTTCTGCTAAAGTAAAATTGGGTTGACACTTTTGTTAGCCAGGCAAATAAAAATGACAATTAGTGATATCTAAATATTTGAATAAAGTTAATATAAACCTACAATCCACACGTGCTAATACGACCACATTCACATACAAATGTTTCATGTTATCGTAAATTATTTACATTGAGTTGAAATTATAATGGCTCAGAAATATATAAGAACCGAATCGGGGCTCCCGAATCAAAGGTGACAACATTCACAGGTGCGTGGTCAGTCTCAAAAATGCTTATGCAAATAGTATCCGAAGTAGAAACATCAGGAATAATACAAAGAAACAAACATGTGACAGTCCTGGAAGAGGGATGTAAAAAACTGGCAAAAAAGAAAAATAACTTTATATACAATTAAAATCTCCAACCTCGACTGAAAGCTGAAGCTCAATTGTTTTCTTTAATATATTGGCATGTTTACGCAATTGCTTTCTGCTCGCACCACACACGGCGCCGTTCAGCTAGGCTCCAAAAAGGATTGTCTCAGCCCGCAGTGTAAGCAACAAAACAACAAACAATGCAACGCTATTTTTATTGTGCATGTGTGTGCATGTACACCATGTGTGTGTGTCACCGAGCGCTAGGCCGCTTGTGCGAGCGCTGAGCCTTTCAGAGAGGTTCCGTCGGCACCGAAAAGCCTTGCAAAAGTAATTGTAATTCTGCCTCAATGTTTGTAATTACAATGCTTTAAAGCAAATAAAGTACAATTGCTATTCCTTTTAGCAGAAAGTAATGAATTACAATTACAAATTACCAGAAAAGTAATTACATTACGGTAATTCAATTACTATTCAAGTATGATTTTAATCATTCCAATTTTACTATGTTTGAAATCAAACATTTTGATATAAGATATTTGAAAAAAAACATTAATTTTACCACTGGAACCTCAGCTATTTTATTGTTTTCAGGTGCATTTATCTTTTCATTCCATGTAAAATAATTATCAAGTAAAATTGATATGAGGATAACAAGCAAATATAAGACTTCTTCGAGGCAAAAGTAAATCGGAGAATCGAACGCTCTCTCCACTTCTCAGCTCATTCTTCAGGTATAGCAAAACAAGGGAAAGGGTAGAGTCAAGAACAAAAAAAACTATGCGTGCATGAACAAGCATGCAAACTCAAATACCAGCAGAGGGACAGGTATAGAAGCAGGAAGACAGACTAAGTACATGTCTCTGGTTGATCTTGCATATTGTAATGTAATTATTATTTGGAGAGAACATATATTTCTCTAAAAAAAATTATCTTGAGAAAACAATTTAAATCAAATCAATGATTTTTTTCTTTTTTTAATTTTGCCAGTGAGAAAACTGTAATTTGGTTAATTATAAAGTCATGTTCAGTCAATCAATGCGGCCTATTGCCATAAGTGCTCTTCGGAGGCCGAGATTCGCGTACGGATTTCTTGCAGTAAATGTAGATAATGAAGAAGTCTTTCTAGGTTGCTTTTCCGCAGTACACAACCTCGTGAGGTGAAGCGCACTCGCGGGTTTTTTGCTTTCCTGCAAAACGCAGTGTTCCAGGGAGACGCGCGCTTATGGAATGTTAGGTCTACTGCTTTCCCATCTTACTGCAAGGGACAAGTACATTTCCCACAAGCAAAATACCTGCAGGGGGAAGCGCACTTGCGAGTTACTTGGTCCGCCGCTTTCCCGCCGTACAGCAAATAGAAGGGGGAAACCCTCCTTCCAGGGTACAAGCTGTTTTCTGAGTTTCAAACTGTTCCACGAGGCCCATTCTTGTAGGAAGAACCGCTTTTGCGGGTCTCGCTATACTGGATAGCGCGCGTTTTTAATGAGAAACGCGCTTGTGGGCTTTTTACTGCACAGATGTCATAGAAAAATGTCCTTCCAGGGGCAAGCAGACTTCCAAGTTAATTGTATTTGTGTCTTGAAACCTGTACTTTAGCAAGGTTGCTATTGTGAGGAAGCATGTTTCCTCCCAATTACAAGGTAAGTACAAATAAATGGTGTACAAAACACGTCTTAGCTTCAGCCAGAACTCAGCACTCAGCATACAATGTGTATGTAAAAGAAAACACATGGTGGTATAGATTTGAATGATTAAATCAGCATAAAACGTTAACAATAATAAAACTTTCAGCGGTGAGGAACACTTCAAATCTAAAAATCTTAAGCTGCATAAGCAACGATGTACAAGAATTATGCTTTCTTTATATTGCTTGCCTGTTTAATAGTTCCTACACTTAGAGAGTTCATTTAATAATTAAGGTATCTCCACAATTCAGTACCATCTAACCTCTGAAACAATAATTACATTCAGGAAGTCATCTCCAGCTATCCCGTCACTCACCAGTTCAATCGATAATTCCCTTGCATAGACACATAGGCTACCCTAGCTCGCATAAGACTCCAGCTCGACTGACGCAGGCTTCGCCCTTTCATACATAATTTTTTCTGAATAATCAAACAAAATTTAAGGTCACATCAGCAAATTTTAATGAGAAGGAGATGGTGTTCTATGTGTTAAATATGATTAATAAATGAAAGATTGTGGAGGGAAGGTAAAAAGAAAGGATCTACCAATCTATGGGGGATAGAGGAAAAGAGATGGAAGAATAATCCGAGAAATGAAACAAAATATTTAGTGCAGAAATATGTGTGTACCTAAGTGGATCATGTGGAGTGAAAAGACGGGAGTATAGAAAAGTAACGTAGTCTAGCCGTGGGTCTCATGATCAGGATTTTGTCAGGAGACAAAAGGGAATGTAAATATA